>CM056051.1:351827206-352427206 GCA_029574335.1 Rana kukunoris | reverse complement strand
CAATTGCACGGTCATGCAACACTGCACCCAAAAAAAAATACGTCTTTTTTTCCCCACAAATAGAGCTTTATTTTGGTGATATTTGATCACCTCTGCGGTTTTTCTTTTTTGTGCTATAAACAACAAAAAAACTCAAATTTACTTTTTGCTATAATAAATATCCCAAAAAGTGTATATATATATATATATATATATATATATATATATATATATATATATATATATATATATATATATATATATATATATATATATAAAAAAAATGTCTTCATCAGTTTAGGTCGATATGTATTCTTATACATATTTGTGACACCAAAAAAAACCCACAATGGGCCAGATTCACGTATTCCAGAGCATCTTTGCTCTGGAGTAACGCTTCTGATTTGCGTTGCGCTGCCGAAATTTTAGGAGCAAGTGCTGTCATTCACGAAGCACTTGCTCCTAAAGTTGCGGCAGCGCATCACAAATGAGCCGGCGGAATTCAAATGTCGCGGGTACGGGGCGTGTAGTATGCTAACTACGCGCGATCCCGCCGCCAACGTACTGCGCATGCGTCGAGTGTCAAAACATCCCCGTGCGCATGCTCCAAAATCTGTGAATGAACGTCAATGACGTCACATTCCCATTCATGACCGTTTTACGCAAGCGACGTTTTTTTTTTTTTTTCCGACGCGATGACGACGCCTATACCTAACATAGGATACTCCAACCCCATGTAGGTATATCTATGCGCCGCGTATCCCGTCCGGAAACGTCGTATCGTCATTGCGTCGCGCCGGATTTCGATCGTGAATTGCCGATTTCCGCTCATTAACATATTTTTTGAGCGGAAATCGGCGGGAACGCCCCCGGCGCCATTTTTAAGTTGAAGTAACGATGCGATGGCGAAACTCAGTTACGCTGCTCGCATCGGAACTTCAACCCGGCGTTTCTTGTTTTCTGGTTACAGAAAACAGAAACGCCGGCTCAAAGCCACAGTTAGGCTGGCGGATCACTCGATCCGCCAGCGTAACCTTTCCTGAATCTGGCCCAATGAGCGTACATTGATTAGTTTGCGCAAAATACATTGTGGTCCCCGGCAATAAACAGGTCCCTTTTTACTCCTGGATACATGTATAAAGCCATGACAGGTCCTCGTTATACTCCTTTTTACATGTATAGAGCCATGACAAGTACTCTTTATACTCATCTATACATGTATAGAGCCCATGACAGGTCCTCTTTATATTTCTTTACATGTAAAAAACCATGACAGGTCCTCTATATATATGTATAGAGCCATTACAGGTCCTCTTTATACATTTTTATACATGTATAGAGCCATGGTAGGTCCTCTTTATACTCCAATATACATGTATAGAGCCATGACGGGTCCTCTATATACATGTTTAGATACACAACATGTCCTCTTTATACTCCTATATACATGTATAGAGCCATGACAGGTCATCTTTATACTCCTATATACATGTATAGAGCCATGACAGGTCCTCTTTATACTCCTATATACATGTATAGAGCAATGGCAGGTCCTCTTTATACATGTATAGAACCATGACAGGTCTTTTTATACTCCTTTATACATGTATAGGGCCATGACGGGTCCCCTTTAGTTATCATAACTCCCAACTGTCCCTGATTTTGAGGGACTGTCCCTGATTTCAAGCAATGTCCCTCTGTCCCTCATTAAAAAAAAAGGAGAGTTTGGTCAGCGGGACTTTAAATGAGGCCAATCACCATGCGGAGTAAGCATAAGGTATACAGTATTGCTTAATTTGGTTCCAACACAAAAGGGGGGGAGAGTTAGTTTGGGACTTGAATGAGAGATGTATAACAAATAGCAGTCTTAGCAAAGAGCATTATATTATGCCTTGTGATATTATATAGAGCATACTGAATGACAAAAGTTGCATCCAAAAAGTCGCATAAACATGTTACAAATTGCATATGCATACCACCATGGTACTTGGCATATAGTAGAGTAAGGAGAAGTCTTGCACAACATGAACCACTGTAGGGGCTTGATGGTATAATGAGAATCTGGGAGTAAAACAGTATTAAAAACATAAAATCATCTGTATGAACATCATGCATCTGTGTATGCCTCACGCGTTTCATTAGGATATACCAACTCTTCAGGGGCAAATGCAATGGTGATCTATAAAGAGACATAACCATATGGTATCATTTTGTAGTAGAATAATATAAATATACAGAATAAGATAGATAACCCTATAAATACTCACGTCAACTGTATAGATGTGAGCACAGGACCAGAGCCGTCAAAATTGTCTGGCATGGGAGCTGAGGTAGAGACACGTGGACAACCAGGAAGCCCTGTGGATTCCCCAATGTGTGAATGTGGAAGACAGTGGGCCAACACTTCTATGGATTGAGATCAGTGGTATATAATGAATGTATAATATTATTAAGAAGTGTGGAGAAGCCCATGTTCCGGGTTTAGATGAAAGGGCTGAGCAAACACCAAGTATGAAAGTGGGTGAGAAAAAAGAAAAGATGGTGAAGAAACCATAAGGATAAATAAATAAAATGCTAAAGATAGTGGGTAAAACCTAAAAATGTACCTTGTTGGATCACATGAAATTAAGGAGCCAAGCATCTGTCCCTCATTCCTCATCTGTCCCTTATTTTGATCTGGTTAATATAGATGTATATATGTAGCGCCCCCTTACTTTCAATATGGGCACTATGCTAAAGTTAGTTGGAATGGGAGAGTTACATTGCTCCCATTCATGATTTACCTAAATTGTGACCTCTGTCATTTCAGAAAGGTCCACTGGGTCGGTCTGCATTCTGGAGATGTGGTATCATCTCTGGTCGGCAGTTGGCGCCAGAGGGGTTTCTGGCAGAGCAAGTCTTCCCCAGCAGCCAATTGGAGGAGTTCTTCCCTTGCGGGGCATGCTGGGAGGGAAATATCTGTGATGGTGTCATGTGTTCTAAAATCTTTGCGGGGTCCCAGTTCCAGGTGCGGCATCCACCTTCAGGGTGTGCGCATCCATGGACCCCGCCGGCGTGGCCCACCTGGCCAAGCTTACAGGCTTCACCGAGCCTCAAAACGGAGGCAAAAGGGGACCCCAGTGACCTACTGGGTTGTCGGTTCTATTGAGAGGATCCCAGGCTGGGTGCCATGCGATTGGGGGGTTGGCTTGAGGGGAACCCGGAGGCAGGTTGTCCAACAGGGCTTGAACGAACCAATCGGGGATCTGGTGACCGGGATGCTGACAGGTATGCTTTCCCGGTGACATGTGCTAGAGTCTACTGGGATCATTCGCTCTGTTCATCCACCTAATCTTATTTAAAGTAATTGGCCTGTGGCAGAGGCCCTAGAACCAGGACTGTGTGAGAGGCCTGTTCCTCCCAGGGATCCAAAGATCCAGGTTTGCGAGAGGGACCTGTCCGTGTGCACTTCACCCACTCAACAGAAGTGGCGACGAGTTTCGAAATTGGTACTACTGAGGGCAAGTCTGCCCTGTTGATATCCAGGTCTGACACCGCAAAGTTCTCCTCTTTTTTCCTTTTTTTCCTTCCTAACTGAAGTTGATATTGGCTGTGTTAGCCTGGAAATAAAGCATTGAAAAACCTTTATTGACTGTCTGGACCTCCGCTCACTACTTTGTTCCTGCATCACACCCCTAGACAACGCTGAGGTAACTTAACCATCACTTTTGCAGAGATGGTTGAGGAGGAGCCTGTTCCTCAGCAGGAGTTTATTTTGGTTTTTATCAGAGCCCTCCCCTTCTGCAGGGCCCTCTGTCATCCCCTCACCCATCCTCGGTAGCCCCTCAAGGGCGACTCCATCCCCACAGGGACAACCTTCTCCTGGCCCCAGGAAGGCGACCCGTAAGACCAGGGGGGTGTCTGATCTGGTCCAGGTGGCGATGGACCACGCCAGGCAAACCCAGCAGATGGGGGAGATTGCTGGCCACTTGGACCGGCTCGCTGACAGCCTGGGCTCCGTATCGCAGCTGCCCAGTGGTGTGCAGGACGTTGTGACCAGCCTGGGGGAGGTGCAGGCTGATGTACGGCACCTCACAGCAGCCGTCCACACCAACACAGCTGCCATCCGGGAAGTGGGGAGGCAGCCGCAGTGTGCCCAGCGGCATAATGTCACCCACCAGCTGAGAATGCAGGCCCAGACCAATCTCTATCTGAGCCGGTTTGCCGTGGCCTTGGAGGGCATGCAGCCAACAGCTGCCAGGAGTGGCCCACCCAGGGATCAGCCTCCTCCAGATGCCCCCCCACCCCCACCCACTCCCTCCAGGCAGCTGAGGAGCCTGAGAGTGCCCACAAGGAGGAGCCCCCGTCATCCCAGATGAGGGTGTTTTTTTTGGGGGGTTAATTTTTCTTTTTTTTGCTCAGGTTATGAGTTTATATTTTATTTTATTACTCAGGTTATGAGTTTATATTTTATTTTATTACTTAGGTTATGAGTTTATATTTTATTTTTAACTGCACACGGTCAGGAGTGCAGGGGACAGTGTGAATGGTGTGTGAATGTGAGGGGGTGGCACTCCTGCCAGTAAGGGGTGTCACCCTCGGCCGTGGTGAAGTTATCCCCACGGCTGTATGAATGACGTGTGAAAGGTGTATGAATGGACAGCGACATCATTGGGGCCTTGACGCTGGCGTTGCTGCTCCCAAGTCCTACATGCTGGACTTGGGCTAATCCAATGTGATGTGGATGTGGTGTGTGTGATCTAGGGACATCAGTGGTGTGCATGCATGCATTGTCTGTGTGATTAATGTTTTGGTTTAGTGTCCAAAGATGCCTACGGCGAGGACCCTCCTGACTGCTCTTCCATCAGCAGACTGTGTAGCCTCTGGCAGGTGGGGACTGTGTGGGTCGGGGGTCAGGTCATCACAAATGTCAACCTGCAGGCCTTTTCTCATAGCAAAGTTGTGCAGAATGCAACATGCACCGATGATCTGACACACGAAGGTAGGGGAATACAATAGGGTCCCCCCGGACTTATCCAGGCAGCGGAAACGGGACTTCAGGAGCCCAAATGTTTGCTCCACCACTGCACAAGTTTTGATATGTGCTTCATTGTATCTTCTCTCTCCTCTGGTTTGGGGGTTCCGGAAAGGAGTCATTAGATGGGGTCCTAGTGCATATGCAGAGTCACCTGTAAGGGAAAAGACAGGAGGATGTTAGTCATGCATGTGCCACTTGTGATGTGTGCATCATGGGAGGGGATAGTCATGCCTGACTCCCATGTCACTCACCAACCAGCCAGCTGTCCCCATACATGTTCTGCTCGAATTCTGCTGGGATGGGGCTCTGACGGTATATGAAGCTGTCATGGCTGGACCCGGGGTGTTTGGCACGGACGTGCCATATGAGGCGTTGGGCATCGGCTATCACCTGTACGTTGATGGAATGCCAATGCTTCCGATTGCGGTATATGTGCTCTGTGGCACTGGGGGGCTGGAGTGCCCCATGTGTGCAATCAATGGCCCCCACAGTGCGTGGGAATCTGGCAATGCTGTAGAAATCTGTCATTGCCTTCAGCCGCAGCTCCTCAGTGGTGGGTCTGATGAACTGGTTGGACATGCGTCTGAGAATTGCAGGGACAACCTGGTGCACACATCTGCTCATGGAGGACTGTGACATCCCAGCCACCACTCCACTTGTACGCTGGAATGATCCACTTGCAAGGAAATGAAGTGTTGCCAGTACCTTCACCAGTGGCTGCACTGCTTGTGAGCGGTGTGTCTTGCTGGTGATGTCATCCTGCAGGGTTGTGGTTAGTTCAAGTATTGCATCAGGGCTGAATCTGAAGAGGCGATACACCTCCTCATCCCCCATGCCAAAGAGGATCATGCGCGTGCGGTATATCCTCTCACGTGCCCGCCTCCTCCGTACCGGGGGACCCAGTACTAGTGCTAGGACCGCGACTGCCCCTTGCATGTTGGCACACAGAGGTGTTGTCCTTGCACGTGTGGTTGTTCAGCTTGCTAGTTTCGTCGGTAACTCTGCTGCTGTAGCTGCTATCCTGCTGACCTGTGGCCATCTGGAGTAAAGATAAAGCAGCTATTTGTAGAAATAACTTTGCGCCGGACGGACGAGATACGCACGGCGCATGTAGCCAGCGTATGGTGCTAATCCGTTCGCGAATCGGGAAATCTCCCTCATTTGCATATTTGCAGGGGAAATCAATAGGCGCGACTGATGCGCCAAGCTATATTATGCGCTGACGATACTCTGGCGTCGGAAAGTTAAGCCGGTCGGGGAAAGCCCGTTTTCTGTCGCATCTAGTTTGGTGGGTACGGCCGCATAGATACTATGGCGCATCTTCACAGTTATGCGGCGCATATCGAAATACTCCAGCGCAAGTCTTGCTGAATCTGGCTCATAAAAAAGAAGTGGGGGTGGGAATTAAAAAACTAATGCCTATCTCCAGGCTAGTGCTCATGATGGGTAAATAACCAGATGTTGCAACTGTGATCAGATGACCTCAGACACACACACACTGCAATTCTGCCCAGCTCTCACTAGATACATCTAACCTAAATCAGATCACTTGTCTGTGTATATTCTGCTTTCTTTACTCTGTGTTTTCACTGCACGATACACGCATTTCCTCGTCACACTGAACTGTGGATCACAGGGAGCTGTGGTGGCTCAACATGATTGGCACTGCGCTGACAAGCCATTCACCTCTGCAGCCAAGGGTTCGGATCCCGGTCTCGGCTACATGTGAATTGAGTTTGGTGGTCTCAGCCCGGCTCCCGGTGGGTGTGCTATGCAAGGTACGCCTGTGCTTAGTACGCCCACCCCCCCCCCCCCCACAAAAACCACCACACTTGCACGCACACTAAATTGGTTTAAAACACATGCACTTTGGCCATGCGGTCTCTTAAAATAAAGAGAGGCGAAGGACCTATGGGGCTGGCTGGGTGGGCTAGGCCCCCTCACTCCCTCATAGGGGGAGTCCCTCTGCCCCATTGGGGTCCCGTTGGGCCCCAGTTGGGCTCCCAAGAGGAGCAGGTAGGGCGGGGTGAGTGGGAGGCCCCCCTTCACACCCGCCATTGCCACCAGGGGCATGGAGAAGGATGGCGATTGCCTCCGGGGGGAGGGTCTGCCTACTCCCAACTCCTGCAGTCCGGCTCCTCTCTCTCGAGTTCACGCACAAAAAATACACTTTAAAAAAAAAAGAAAAAAAAAAAAAAAAAAACTGTGGATCACACACAATGATGAGAAACTTCCAGTCAAACAACAGTAAATGCAGCCAATCCTGGGAGAGCTGGAATGGAGAGGAGAGGAGGGGAGAGGAGGGCAGAGGAGGAGAGGGGAGGGGAGAGGGATGTGAATTGTGACCTTTTTACACAGGATGTGACTATCTCAGGCTAGCGCATGAGATATGTAAATAACTTGTCACTCACAGCAAGGAGGCGGAACGGACTAAGGTTTTTCTCTGTAAGTCCATTTTATTTCACTGAATAAAAGAGGATTGCTCAGAGCTGGATTAACTCTGTGTGGCAAGACTAGGCACAGATGATAGGAAATCTTATACCCTACATTGTGACTTTAAAAAAACATCCACTTTAAATTAAAGAAATGTGATCTTTGAGTGCTTATCTGATGCCAATTGGGGGGGGGGGGGTACGGGGAGGGAAACAATTTTCTTTTGAGCTGTGGTGGCTCAACGTGATTGGCACTGCGCTGACAAGCCATTCACCTCTGCAGCCAAGGGTTCGGATCCCGGTCTCGGCTACAAGTGAATTGAGTTTGGTGGTCTCAGCCCGGCTCCCGGTGGGTGTGCTATGCAAGGTACGCCTGTGCTTAGTACGCCCACCCCCCCACCCCCCACAAAAAACCACCACACTTGCACGCACACGAAATTGGTTTAAAACACATGCACTTTGGCCATGCGGTCTCCTAAAATAAAGAGAGGCGAAGGACCTACGGGGCTGGCTGGGTGGGCTAGGCCCCCTCACTCCCTCATAGGGGGAGTCCCTCTGCCCCATTGGGGTCCCGTTGGGCCCCAGTTGGGCTCCCAAGAGGAGCAGGTAGGGCGGGGTGAGTGGGAGGCCCCCCTTCACACCCGCCATTGCCACCAGGGGCATGGAGAAGGATGGCGATTGCCTCCGGGGGGAGGGTCTGCCTACTCCCAACTCCTGCAGTCCGGCTCCTCTCTCTCGAGTTCACGCACAAAAATACACTTTAAAAAAACACAAAAAAAAAAAAAAAAAAACAATTTTCTTTTTTTTTTTTCTCCTTCCTCTTCCCCCCTTTTTTTCTTTTCTTTTTGTGTGTTTCTTTTTTCTCGGAAGAGAATTCAGAAGAAAGCACAATGGAATAAAAAACATGGCCAAACAGGGGAAATCAAAAAAATGGGGCTTATTAGAGTATAAAAATGTTTTTTTTAGTTTTTTTAAGCTGCAGAATGCAGACTGGTGGGAGAGATTGGGAGGGTCCCACACGGGTCTACTATCCTATTAGATGGTACACTCTATTTGATAGCTCACCAAACAAAAGGGGCCGTTTATGGCAAGAACTGCATTATCAGGCCGCAAATATTGTTTTTATGCAAGAGACGCATTTTATGTCAAGTTCTTTACCTAAACTACTGTTATTTTCATATAATCAATTGTTTCATGCGGTTTCACCAATAGCAAGGTTTAGGGGAGAAACCATAGCCTTAGGGAAAGGGTGCCCATTAACCCCTACAGCAGTACAAATAGATCCAGAGGGGCGGTACCTCTTCATCAAGGGTATGTTGTATGGATATTGCTACACGTTGGCTTCTATATACGCACCTAATACGTGCACAGTGGACTTTATAGGGAAAACCCTGAAGCTACTGGACACGTTTAGGGAGGGGTTTGTAATAGTAGGGGGGATTTTAATATTGGAAGAAGATGGGAAGAAAAAAAGTTGCGCTAAAACTTATAAACACATTGGTGTGAATAATACAAAACAAACATGAACTGTAATAATACCCCTTTGGTGCCCCTTGAAGACGCGATTTCTCGCGAAACTAGTAGGGCGGAACGAGCGGCATATTTGGCATCACCCCCTAGGCTGCTTGGTTTCCCTGTACGGATGGGTCTGTCTGCATGTATCCGGCCAGGACATCAGACTTTAAGGCTTTCTGATCATTGCAAAATTGTGAGTGTTTAGTATGTACATTTTTTATATATTAAAGTTTTAAAAAGGTTTTACACGATCGAGGCCCTTTTTTTGTCTTTTTCCATATTTTCGTTTATAATGTTTTTATTTTAAAGTAATAGATTACAACAGTTACAGTATTTTTAGATGACAACAACTTAGAATGAGATACAGCATTGAAATACAGATAATTGCAATAATATTTGTACTGTTGTAGGAGTTGAAGTATTATACAGATATAAATAAACATAAATAAAACAAGTTACTAATAAATGGGAATGGGAACTGATGGAGGGAAGGGAGAGGGTAGTGGTGTTTCGAAGGTGGATTTTATTTATTTTATTTTTACTATTATCCATGAAAGGGTATCAATACCATGACTTGAGTCAAAAGTGTCTGACGTATAGTATATGGCCCAGGGTTTCCATATGCTATCAAATTTTTCCAATCCATTTTTGTCTAGCGCTTCTAGTTTAGCATGTACAAATGAAAGATTCATTATTTTTTCAGCTTCCGACAACAGTAATGCAGGTGATTTCCATGCACTAGCTATTACCTGTTTTGCGGCTATCATAAACAAAAGAAATAACTTATGCTGATTCCGAGAAAGGGTTTCTGGTTTAATGTTAAGTAAGGCCGTCATTGGATCTGGTAATATAATACAGTCAAATATTTTAGAAGCGATTCTAAAAATCCCTTTCCAGAATTTCCTCACAAGTGGACACTGCCACCAGATGTGGATATATGTTCCTTTGTCTGGGCAACCGCGGAAACAGAGATCTGAACAGTTTGCTGAAAATTTTGCTAATCTATTGGGAGCCAGGTACCAGCGGGAAAGCACTTTATATGATGTTTCCATCAGTGGCGGCTGGTGCTCAAATTTTTTGGGAGGGCACAAACAAATGAAAAAAAAAAAGAAGACAATTATAGCCTCACTGTGCCCATCAAAGGCAGGCACTGTGCCCATCAAAGGCAGCCACTGTGACATGCCATCAATTGTCGCCACTGTGCCCACATCAATTGTCTTCACTGTGCCCACATCAATTGTTCCCACTGTGCCCACATCAATTGTCCCCACTGTGCCCACATCAATTGTCCCCACTGTGCCCACATCAATTGTCCCCCACTGGTGCCTACATCAATTGTTCCCACATCAATTGTCCCTACAGTGCCCTGTAAAATGCTGCCAGTCACATTGCCCCTGCCCGGCACTTACCTTTCTGGGGTTCGCCATCCTCCTTCCACGGTCCCTCAATGTCTTCTGCCGCCCTCGATGACGCTTCAGCCAATCAGGTTATGGATAACCAGAATAAGAGATCCGCTGGCTCTGACAGGCACTTCCACACAGCCAACCAGCTGTCCTTTTTCAGATAATCGGCGCCCTATGTCCGGTTATCTGACTAGGCTGGCCACAATAACATACACTCATGCAATGCGTGAGTGTATGTTATTTGCGCGGCGCTGCAGAACAAATTTTTAAAAGCCTTAAAGGGCCCGTTTTTTTTCTTTTTTTTTTATGACTACAGGAGGGGGGTGGCGGCGCCGGGCGCCACCTATACACAGGCCGCCACTGGTTTCCATTGCCGATACATTTATAGATGAAGAGCTAGTATTAGACCAAATGCTTGCAGGTTTAATTCCAGGTTTAATTCCCATTTAGCAATATAAGAAGGTATTATGATATTTGTTTTAGTGATCAATTGAGAATAAATTATCGAAATACGACCTTTGGCATGTGGCACTTTGAGACATATCCTTTCAAATTGTATATATCCATGGTATGTGATATAAACACATAATACCAGCCCTGATCCAAACCTTAAAATTTCTTGGAAATACCCATGCTGGATAAAAGGTCGGATTTTTATAAAAGGAAAGAAGCGGAATGTGTGGGGATTGCAACCCATGAGAGGTTTTGTACCTACCCCATAATGACAATGAGTGTTTCGAGATTGGATTTTTCATTTTTCTACGGTTTTAAGGGCTCAGCCAAAGGATATTATTAGTAGGAAGAGGGTCAAAGTCTGTTGCCTCAATAAGTACCCACAATGGGATTTCTGTTTAAATTCATTCATCTTTATTTTGTTTTTCTTAAGTCAGCATTGACAAATACAAAAACTGTAGTTACGTCATATATAAATAACAGCACAGCCAACAAGTGAGAAAATCATGATAGAATAAGTTATATGCTGTACTTAGAACATCAAAACGTGTCATTTACCTACTATACCCCTTAATATACCCTCCCTTGTGCCTCCCTTCCCCCCCTTTCCCACCCTCCCTTCCCCATCTCAGTGGAGCGTTGTACACTTATGTTGCCTAACCTAAGGAGAGATCTTGCTAATATATTCCCTTAGTCTTGGGCCATTATCTAAGGGGGTATTCCAGGAGCATGATATAACTCAAGGATCTAATTGAGCATATAAGTTGACCGGGCAGCTAGTCCTCTGGATCCATCGTGAGCAGAGGAGGTAGACTCTTGGTGGGTCAAGACAAACTCCGTCGCTGGGTCTCCCTATAAAGGTTCACCCATACTTCTCAGCCATGGTCCCCACAATCTCACAAGTTTGCCGTGGTTCCCTTGTCTCATAAAATTCACTTTTTCACTGGAGATGGTTAGATTAATAGTTGCTTCCCAATTTTCTACAGCCAGAGGGGTAGATGTGCCTGCCATTTTTGGGCAATTATCTTGCGTGCCTGAAATAGGCATCTCAAGACTGCTTCTAAGTTGCCTGGGGGGACTTGGTTGTCCCCTATGCTCCCCAGGAGGCAAATCTTAGCCTCTGGTTCCAAGGAAGGTCCAAAGGCTTTGTTAATCCTCACAATTATCTCCGCCCAATAGCTATACAACCTGGGGCACTTCCAAACCATATTTATGAGGTCACCTTTGGCTTTGCATCTTGGGCATTCATTATTTTGCCTCAACCCTAATTTAAACATCTTGTGGGGGGTGTAATATACTCTATACAATAAGAACAGATGGGACAGTCTCTGTGCTGGAGCAATCGAGACTGATGCTCCTTGTTGCAAGATCTTATCCCACTTTTCAGAAGTAAGAATCCCCAAGTCCCTTTCCCACCCCTCTCTGCTCTTGGTGGGGCCCGCTCTACTTATTGCTCTATCCCCCAACATGGCGTACATTACTGAATCTGGGTCCATATAACTGTTTGTGCTCTAAATTGTGTTTGGATGGCATGACAAACCTGAAAGTACTTATAGAATGTTTTATTTGATATGTTATATTCCCTTGATAGTTCTAAAAATTAGGGCTGTTACTGATCAAAATTTTTGTGTTCGATTAATCGTTTTTTTTTTTAATCGATTAATCGACTAATTTTGATTAATTATAACGCACATACAGAATCAACTACTGATAGCTGATCTCCTTGCAGGCCGATTCCCAGTGCAGCTACCAACAACAGGAAAAATGGATAGCAAGATACAAAAAACACACAAAGGCAGCGCTCGATGGGAATAGCATTAAAACTGTTATAGTCTTCGGCCTTGTACACACTTCCGAGGAACTCGTCGTGTGTATGAGGCCTTCAACTAGGTAACCAAATAAATATTGCACTGGAGATAAAATCGATGTAGCTACATAAACTGTAAAAATGGTGCAAGTAATACCAAACGGTACAAAAAGCAGTCATAAAAACATGTATCCAAGTATGATACCGGTATAAAAATGTGTACAGCGATACCACTGCTGAATGCAGATGAGGAGGGGTTAACATCAGTCTGTCAGCATGTAGATGTCCCATGAAGGGAACTATCACAACTCCCAGTGGATGGTTGTAGAATCCCAGGTTGATAGAGGGAAGTGATAGAGGGAAGTGTAACAGCCCTTGCGTGTGGCAGATAGTAAGCTCCCGCCGGCATGCAGATATAAAGGCACAGCAAAGAAGCCCTACAGATGGACACGGCAAGCCCCGCCGGTGTCCGTGATGTTACCGGATCTCCGAAAGAACTCCCTGAAGGCCCAGAAGCGGAGAGGCGAGTACCAATTAAAAGAATTTTAAATCGATCAAAAATATTTTGATCGAGCAAAAAGATTAAAGATTAATCGATTAATTAAAAGTTAATTTGCACAGCCCTACTAAAAATGTTTTTATAGTTTCCCCCTCAAACAAGTGTATTAGGCGATTTATGCCCTGTCCCCTCCACTCGCCATATTCCTTTATGCTCATTAATTCCTGCAAGTTTGTATTATTCCATATGGGAGAAAATTCAGTTATCCCCGAGTACCCCAGTAGTACCTTTGTTGTCAGCCATATTTTCCTAACAAATTTTATAGTTGAGCATTTATAGGAAAAAAAATCTGCCTCTGTTGTAGTGTTTGCAACCTAATCCTGGCCTGGCCCCCCTCCATATTAGTTCTCTAAATAGAGACTCTATCTTCTTGAACCATATTAGTTCTCTAAATAGAGACTCTATTCTCTTGAACCACATCTGCCCTATCCAAATCGGGGAGTTGTGGCACAAGTATAATATCTGCGGCTGCCATATCATTTTTATAAGATTGCAGCGTCCTGCTACAGACAGCGGCAGTCGTTTCCATATAATGCTTTTTTGTTTTAATTTAATTATGAGTGGGGCAATATTGATGTTAGCGTATTGGGTGACATTCTTTGTGACCCAAATCCCTAGGTATTTTAATTTGGTAACCACGCTCAATTGGGAGGCCCCTGCCAATGTCCAGGAATCCAATGGTTCCAATGGTAGTAACTCAGATGTTTCCCAATTAACAGTCAGGCCTGAGAATTGTCCAAATTCTCCAACCATTTTTACCACACTATTCAATGAAGTTGCAGCATCTCCTAGGAAAAAGAGGATATCATCTGCAAACAATGTGATCTTCTCTTCCCCCTGCTGTCGCCTAAACCCCCTTATATCCGTCCTCGATCTGGCTGTAATTGCCAGGGGCTCCATAGCAAGAGCGAACAATAGGGGGGATAGGGGGCAGCCCTGTCTCGTCCCTCGTTCTAGCTGAAATACTTCTGACAGCTCTTTATTAATCTTAATTTTGGCTCTCGGTTCACTATACAGCAATTTAACCCACTTAATGAAAAGTGGGCCAAAGCCAAAGACCTCTAGCACCTTCCATAAATATGTCCATTCTAGACTATCTAAAGCTTTTTCTGCGTCAATCGATAGGACCGCACTAGGGCCCTCGTTGTCTATTGGTGTCTGTAAATTAAGAAAAAGCCTTCTAATGTTAGTGTTTGTTGCTCTACCTGGTATGAAGCCTGACTGGTCAGGTTGGATAAGATAGTTAATACATCTATTTAGGCGAGTGGCTAGGACTCTAGCTAAGATCTTGACGTCAGTGCATAATAGGGAGATTGGGCGGTATGATGAAGGGTCCAGTGGGTCTTTCCCCTCCTTATGGATTACAATAATAGTTGCTTCTGCCATTGAGTTAGGAAGCGCCCCCCCCCCCACTTGCTGCTCCCTCCAATGTCCTCAATAGCTCTGGGAGCAGTATCTCACCGTAAGGTTTGTATACCTCTATTGGCAGCCCATCAGGGCCTGGGGACTTTTGGTTAGGCATTCCAGCCACCGCTTGCTGCATTTCCTCTAAGGTGATTGGGGCTTCAAGATCTTTCTTGTCCTTAACTGTCAGGGTAGGCACTGGTATTGCCTGGAAGAAATCCTCCATAGCTCCACACCCAGGTCCCTATTTGGATGTGTACAATGTGCTATAATACTCCTGGAACGTATGTATCACCTCTTGGTCTTCAGTAACAATACCTCCCCCTATCGTTCTTATTGCTGGGACACTAGAAGGGGGGGAATTAGTTCTACACAAAAGAGACAACATCCGCCCTACTTTCTTCCCTTCTCCAAACTGGGATTGCCTCTGTAGAATTTGCGTATTCTCTGACCTTCTTGTAATAACCGTTCTGTACTCTGACTGTTTCTCTAACCATTCTTTCTGCCTAGTCAGAGTGGGTTCCTCTACATACTGCATCTCCGCTTGGGTTACCTCAAGGCCAAGTTTGGCCTCTTGCTCTCTGCCCTCTCTTTTCACTCTTGCTATCTGCTGGATCAGCAGGCCCCTTAAAAAGGCTTTTAAGGAGTCCCACACCACTCCCGTCGGTGCCAACCCCATATTGAATTGTACAAACTCTTCCAATTTCAGCAACAAATCTCTTGCATCGCCAATCAACTCAAACCAAGCTGGGTTGACTCTCCACTCGTTCCGCGGAGTCTCGATCCCAATCTTAATTATCAGCACCAGCGGGAAGTGGTCCGAGACCCCTATAGGGCCATACTCTATCCCCTTTACCAGGGGTAGAGTTTCCTCATTGCCCAACGCCATATCAGTTCTGGAGAGAGTGTGGTATAAAGTAGAATGGCATGAGTATTGTCGTGATTGAGGATAGTGAGTTCGCCATATGTCCCTCATCCCCATTTCATCCAGAAAACGTGCCAATCGGCTCTCGCTTGGTATACCGGTTTTGTTCCCAATAGGAAATCTATCCAGGCTTCTATCCAAAACCTCGTTAAAGTCACCCACTGTTATTATTGGCACTCCTGTTTTGTCCAATGTGAACTCAATGGGCCAGATTCAGGTAGGAGAGCGGATCTTTTTGTTGGAGTAACGTTTCTCATTTACGTTACTCTGCCGAAACTTTAGGAGCAAGTACTGTTATTCACATAGCACTTGCTCCTAAAGTTGCGGTGGCGTATCGAAAATGAGCCGGCGTTATTCAAATTGGGTGGGTAGGGGGCATGTATTATGTAAACTATGCGCGATCCCGCGGCGAACGTACTGCGCATGCGTCGACTGTCAGTGCGCATGCTCCAAATTCTGTCAGGGAACGTCAATGACGTCAATCCCCATTCACGGACGTTTTACGCAAACGACGTGAAATTTTTTAAGATCTAATCCTAAAGTATAGCTCTATATTCACCTCGCTCCTCAATGGGATTTCTGTGGTTGAGTGGTACTTGGATAGTTGCGCCAATTGTGCTGCTTTGTAATATGTTGCAAAATCGGGAAATCCCAGCCCACCCATCAATTTGGGTAGAATTAATGTTTTTTTAGGCAATCTGGGTTTTTTCTTCCCCCCACGTGAACTGTGTTACTTTATGCTGGATCAATCTAAGATAATAAGCAGGAATGTGAATTGTAAGGGTTCGAAATAGATATAAAAACTAGGGAAGTATAGCCATTTTTATTATGTTGATTTTCCCAAACCAGGAAATCGGTAAAGAAGACCAGTCGGATAACTATCTAGTGATACTTTTCAGTAAGGGAGGGTAGATGGCAGCAAATAATTCGGAGGCATTAGCCTTAAGGTGTATACCCAGATATGGTATACTACGGTATACTACGGTCTGCCCATTTAAAGGTAAGTGAGGACTGTAAATTTTGTTTCACCGTGTCACTGAGTGAAATATTCAGTGCCAGGGATTTTTGGTTATTAACTGTGAGGCCGGAAATGTGGGAGAATTTGTGAAGTACCCGCATTAGATTATGGGCCGATATCTGCGGTAAGGATAAAAATAAGAGTTATCATCTGCAAATAGACTTATTTTGTGGTGACATCAGCCTAGCTCTATACCTGTGATCGTTGGTTCCATCCTTATCCTTTGTGCTAGAGGTTCGATAATTAAAGCGAATAATAGCGGTGATAGAGGACACCCTTGACGAGTCCCTCTCTGTATATTAAACTCTTCCGATTTATAACCAGCATATTTAATATAGGCCTTGGGATTTTGGTACAGTGCTGCAATCCAACCCATAAAATGTGGGCCAAAGCCCCATTTCCTATGAGCGAACTGCATATACGACCATGAAACTGTATCAAATGCTTTTTTTATGTCGAGAAAAAGAAAACATGTGGGTATTCAACGCGTTTTAGCTGCATGGGATAGAAGAACAGCACGTCTAATATTATCGCCAGCTTGTCAGATAGGGATGAAACCAGTTTGATCACAGTGTATTAGTTTGCCAATTATCATATTTAATCTGGTTGCTAAAACTTTGGCTAAATATTCTATCCGCTGACTCAGTGAGGAATAGATCAAATTCCAGCTTGGCTTTCTCTAGTGGCAATCTGGATGATGTAGAGGGATTTTGCTGGAAAGCCATATGACAGGAGTTAAAATTTGTTTCCAGGATATGGTACAAGGCTTTTCTTCCTCTATTACATAAATTAGCTTGGCGTAAACATATACCCGAGAGAACAGGTTTATGGGCTTCCCATAAAGTAGTTGGGGAAATATCCGGAGTGAAATTCAATTTTAGGTACTCCCGTAGTGCAGTTTCAATATTCTGTTTATATAATTGATTTCTGAGTAAAAAGTCTTTAAGCAGCCATGTGGCGTCACGCGCTTTCGGTATTGTAGATGATATGGTATTGAAGACTGCACTATGGTCAGACCATGAGATGGGTAAAATGTTGGAGTTTAATATTTCCGGCATCATACCTATAGGCATAAATATGTGGTCTATTCTAGAGAATGGCTGACAGGGATAGGAATAGTGAGTGTATTGCCTTTTAGTTGGATTCACTTAGTTCCAGGAATCCACTAGGTGTCAGGTTTCATATCAGGCTAGCAGCAGACAACAGTTCAGGTGTGCTAATATGCCTATAGTTCAATAACAAGAGCACATACCATGAGCAGGTCTTGAGAAGCAGGTCAGCGCTGGGACTTGTAGTTCACCACGGATGCAGGGTTGAGACGAGCGGGACAGCTGGCACTTATAGTTCACTGCTGAAGTAGGTGTTTTGATGAGCAGGAAAGCTGGAACTTGTAGTTCACCGCAGGTGTGGATGTTGGTGGTGTTGCTGGTGCTAGTAGTGCACCACTGCAATGGATGTGGTCTAGGCAAGCCGGGTCATACACGGATAATCAGAGTTCGAAAGTACCAAATCGGAAGCAACAAGCAGGGTCAAACAAGCCGGGTCATACACAAAGTTTACAGATAAACAGGTCAGGCTGGATCTCAGAAGGCAAGCAGAGTAACTCTATCACGAGCACTGATTGGGTGAAAACACAGGTGTTTTAAAGGAGAGCTGGCCAATCAGTGTTTCCCAGCCAAGGCTGTGTCAGGTGAGTGCGCTGGGTCCTAGAGGGATCCAGTACTGACAGTACCCCCCCCTTCTCGAGGGGTTGCTCCTGCACCCCCAGGCTTACTTGGATATCGAAGATGGAACTTCTTCTTAAGGCGATCAGCATGGAGATCGCGAGCTGGGATCCAGGATCGATCCTCTGGGCCAAAACCTTTCCAATGAACTAGATATTGTAAGGAATTGCGTATTCGTCTGGAGTCAAGAATATATGCCACTTCATATTCCTGGCTATCCGACACATCTACAGGTTCTGGTTCATTTACTTGGAGACTAGAGTGAACAGGTTTCAATAAAGAAACATGGAAGACATTAGGAATGCGCATGGACGGGGGGAGTTTTAATCTATAGGACACAGGATTAACAATCTCCGAAATCTCATAGGGCCCGATGAATTTTGGGCCAAGTTTCTTGGATGGAACATGCAGGGACAGATTCCTGGATGATAGCCACACTTTGTCACCAACTTTATATCCAGGGGCCTTTGAGCGCCTCTTATCAGCCGTTTTCTTAAAAGCCTGCACCGAACGAGAAATAGCACGATTGACGTCAGACCAGATTGTGGAGAAATTTTCAATCGTGGTGTTGGCATCTGGAACATCAGAGGGTGGAAGATCAAAGGAGCACACACGAGGATGCAACCCGTAAACACAGAAGAAGGGAGAGGTCCCTGTAGAAGAGCTGGCACAATTATTAAAGGCAAACTCTGCCCATGGAAGGATGTTGACCCACTCCACCTCATCATTGGCCATCAGACAATGTACCATCTTCTCCAGAGTCTGATTAGTTCTTTCTGTTTGGCCATTTGTCTCGGGATGATAGGCTGAAGAATATGATAACTTAATCCCTAGCTGAGAACAAAGGGCCTTCCAAAACTGGGCTATAAACTGAGAGCCGCGGTCTGAGACAATGTTAATTGGTGCCCCATGGAGCCTGAAAACATGTTTAACCACTTCAGCCCCGGACCATATTGCTGTCCAAAGACCAGAGCACTTTTTGAGATTTGGCGCTGCGTCGCTTTAACTGACAATTGCGCGGTCGTGCGACGTGGCTCCCAAACAAAATTGGCGTCCTTTTTTTCCCACAAATAGAGCTTTCTTTTGGTGGTATTTGATCATCTCTGCGGTTTTTATTTTTTGCGCTATAAACAAAAACAGAGCGACTATTTTGAAAAAAATGCAATATTTTTTACTTTTTTCTATAATAAATATCCCCAAAAATATATAAAAAAAAAATATTTTTCCCTCAGTTTAGGCCGATACGTATTCTTCTACATATTTTACGTAAAAAAAAATCGCAATTAGCGTTTATTGATTGGTTTGCGCAAAAGTTATAGCGTTTACAAAATAGGGGGTCGTTTTATGGCATTTTTATTATTATTATTTTTTTACTAGTAATGGCGGCGATCAGCGTTTTTTTTCGGTACTGCGATATTATGGCGGACACTTCGGACACTTTTGACACATTTTTGGGACCATTGGCATTTTTTTAGCGATCAATGCTATAAAAATGCATTGGATTACTATAAAAATGCCATTGGCAGTGAAGGGGTTAACACTAGGGGGCAGGGAAGGGGTTAAGTGTGTTCCTAGTGTGTTCTAACTGTATGGGGGGGGTGGACTCACTAGGGGGAATCACTGATCTTCTGTTCATACATTGTATGAACAGAAAATCAGTGTTTCCCCCGCTGACAGGAACGAGCGCTGTGTGTTTTCACACACAGCTCCCGTTCCCCGCTCTGTAACGAGCGATCGCGTGTGCCCGGCGGCGATCGCGCCCGCCGGGCACACGCACGGGACTCGGGGGCGAGCGGGGGGCGCGCGCGCGGGCCGCCGGGGGCGCGCACGCGCCCCCTAGTGGCCGCGAAAAGCGCGACGTAGAGCTACGGGCTCTCGCGCACCCGTGCCGACCTGCCGCCGTATTACTGCGGCGGCTGGTCGGCAAGCGGTTAATGAATAAAGATGCCAGATCTCTAGCAGACGGCAGTTTCGGAAGTGGAACAAAGTGGGCCATCTTACTGAACCTGTCTACCACCACCCAGATCGTGGAACATCCCTGGGACGGAGGCAAGTCAGTGATAAAGTCCATAGATAAATGGGTCCAGGGACAAGTAGGTATTGGTAGAGGACGTAGAAGACCGGAGGGCTTAGAGGTACTGCCCTTGCTTCTGGCACAAACCTCACAAGCCTGGACAAAGGCTAGCACATCCTGCCTAATCGATGGCCACCAGAGGTTGCGAGAGATAATCTCATAAGTTTGTCTAAACCCCGGATGCGCTGCAGGCTTTGACGCATGTACCTGCTGCAAAACCTGCAAACGAAGAGCCAAGGGCACAAAAAGCATACCAGAGGGAGTGGAAGGGGGGGCTTCAGCCTGTGCAGGTAATAAGGCCTCAGAGATGTCAGTCTGGGTGAAAGCCAAAATCCTGTCCTCAGAGATAATGGATTGTGGAGGAAGCGGAGGTGGGGATTCTGATAAAAAACTGCCAGACAAGGCATCGGCCTTAACATTTTTTGGCCCTGGTAAATAAGAAATTGTGAAGTCAAATCTGGAGAAGAACAATGACCACCTGGCCTGACGTGAGTTCAGTCTTTTAGCAGAACGGATGTATTCAAGGTTTTTGTGGTCAGTCAGAACTATGAATGGATAGCGAGCTCCCTCCAGCCAATGTCTCCATTCCTCCAAAGCTAGCTTTATGGCTAACAGTTCTCTGTTGCCTATATCATAGTTGCGCTCTGCTGGGGAATATTTACGGGACAGGAAGGCACAGGGGTGGATGGCAGCAGTTACAGGGTCCTTTTGTGACAGAAGCGCCCCCACCCCTACTTCGGATGCATCTACCTCCACAATAAAAGGCAGCTCAGGAACAGGATGGCGTAGAATTGGTGCAGAGGTAAAGGCTTTCTTCAACTGAGTGAAGGCTGTCTGGGCTTCAGCAGTCCATTTAAACTTAGACTGAGACTTCCTGGTGAGAGAGGTGATGGGATGTGCAATGGTGGCAAAATTCCTAATGAATTTCCGATAGAAATTTGCAAAGCCCAGGAAGCGCTGAACTGCTTTCAGGTCTGAAGGTGATGCCCAGTCTAGAATGGCCTGAATCTTGGCTGGATCCATGGTTAGGCCTGTGTCAGAGATTAGGTAGCCCAGAAAAGGTACTTGTTTGACATGAAATGAACATTTTTCAGGCTTAACAAAAAGGGAATGAGCCTTTAATCGGGCCAACACTGAGCGGACGTGCCTCTGATGCGTTTCAAGATTGGGAGAATATATCAAAATATCATCCAAGTATACAAGCATAAAGCGACCCAACAGGTCATGGAAAATGTAATTCATAAAGTTTTGAAAGACAGCTGGTGCATTCCTGAGACCGAAAGGCATGACAAGACATTCGTAGTGGCCATCCTTGGTGTTAAAGGCTGTCTTCCACTTATCTCCTTCACGGATGCGCACTAGATTATAGGCTCCCCTTAGGTCTAGTTTGGAGAAAATCTTTGCTCCCTGGATTTGGGAGAACAACTCTGTGATGAGAGGGAGAGGGTACCGATTGGGAACGGTTATTTTATTTAGACCTCTGTAGTCAACACAAAGTCTTAGACCCCTGTCCTTCTTTGGGACAAAGAAGCAACCTGCGCCTGCGGGAGAAGTAGAGGGACGGATGAAACTTTTAGCTAGGTTTTCCTGGATGTATTCTTGCAAAGCAAGGTTTTCTGGTTCGGATAATGGAAAGACTCTCCCTCGTGGAGGTGTAGTGTCAGGCAAAAGGTCAATGGGACAGTCATAACTGCGATGAGGTGGTAAGGTGTCAGCACTCCCTTTAGAAAACACATCCTGAAAGTCCTTATAACAAAGCGGAATTTGTTCCATTCCCACTTGACAAGCAGCAAGTCGAACAGGGTGCTGGATGCAACTTTCTTTACACTGATTGGACCAAGCCAGAATATTTCCTGTTCGCCAGTCAATTTCAGGATTGTGCTTCTGAAGCCAAGGAAGGCCTAGGATCAAAGGAGTGGATGGAGAGTCAATGACAAGACATGAAATCTTCTCCCAGTGCAGGGCCCCCAATTGTAACTGGAAGGGATTGGTGGACTGAAGCACAAGGTCTTGTGAGAGAGGCCGGTTATCCACAGAAATTAGGCGGACTGGGCAATCTAGCATATGAGTTTCCAGGGACAAGGAGGTAATCAAAGTCTTATCAATAAAATTCTCAGCAGCTCCAGAATCTACCAAGGCCAGCAGTTCATGAGTCCCTGTCCCAAAGTGAATAACACTGGGTAGAAGTATACGACTGTCCCCCTGGGGAGATGAAAGCAGACCTAAGGTGACCTCCCCATAATCACCTAGGTCCGGGAGTTTCCCGGACGTGTAGGGCACGAACGGAGCATGTGACCCCTGAGGCCACAATACAGGCAAAGTCCCATATTACGCCGGCGTGTGTGTTCCTGGGCAGATAGCCGGGTGGAGCCTAGCTGCATAGGTTCTTCCACTGAACTGGCACTGGAGGTTGGATGGTCAGGTGGTAAGGGAGGTATACAGTTTGCCACAGCCATATTTTTTTCTCGCCCCCTCTCTCGCTGACGGCGATCAATTCTAATGGCTAGACACATAGCTTCCTCCAGTGAGGGTGGATAGGAGAAGTTGACCAGAGCATCCTTAATTGCATCTGAAAGACCTATTCTGAACTGGCTGCGGAGAGCTGCATCATTCCAGCCAGATTCTGGGGCCCACCTGCGAAACTCTGAGCAGTACATTTCAGCTGTGGTGGTTCCTTGCTTTAAGTTACGCAGGGTTGATTCTGCAGTAGCCATACGATCTGGATCATCGTACAGCAATCCAAGGGCTTCAAAGAAGGCATCTACAGTTAGCAGGGCTGGATGGTTTGGTTCAAGGTTAAAGGCCCAAGCCTGGGGGTCACCCTGTAGCAGAGAGATAATGATCTGAACTCTCTGAGTTTCAGAGCCAGAAGAGGATGGCCTTAATTTGAAATATAATTTGCAGCTGTTTTTAAAGTTGCAGAATCCCTTACGGTCGCCAGAAAAACGGTCAGGCAAAGGAATTTTCGGTTCAGATAACGTTTTTGTAACAGTTGTAGTAGGAGATTGCACCTTGGTGAGCTCTGTGGCCATTTGCTGAACTTGATGGGATAAACGGGAGTTTATTGTTCTTGTGCAAACATCTGAGCCTGCTCAGAATCCATGATGGGTTTTTCCTTTTTATGTATGGCTCGTGATAATGTCAGGTTTCATATCAGGCTAGCAGCAGACAACAGTTCAGGTGTGCTAATATGCCTATAGTTCAATAACAAGAGCACATACCATGAGCAGGTCTTGAGAAGCAGGTCAGCGCTGGGACTTGTAGTTCACCACGGATGCAGGGTTGAGACGAGCGGGACAGCTGGCACTTATAGTTCACTGCTGAAGTAGGTGTTTTGATGAGCAGGAAAGCTGGAACTTGTAGTTCACCGCAGGTGTGGATGTTGGTGGTGTTGCTGGTGCTAGTAGTGCACCACTGCAATGGATGTGGTCTAGGCAAGCCGGGTCATACACGGATAATCAGAGTTCGAAAGGTACCAAATCGGAAGCAACAAGCCGGGTCAAACAAGCCGGGTCATACACAAAGTTTACAGATAAACAGGTCAGGCTGGATCTCAGAAGGCAAGCAGAGTAACTCTATCACGAGCACTGATTGGGTGAAAACACAGGTGTTTTAAAGGAGAGCTGGCCAATCAGTGTTTCCCAGCCAAGGCTGTGTCAGGTGAGTGCGCTGGGTCCTAGAGGGATCCAGTACTGACACTAGGTTGTACTTTGCGATTCGTTTTGAAAAGGATTGTGTATCAGCTTTTTGGGTTTGTGGGATTGGCGACTTGTTTAAAAAAGGGAAGATGGTCTGATTGGAATCTCCACCCAACACTACAGTTCCTTTTTTATGTGAATCGATGACCTGCAGCACATGAGATAGGAAAGAGTTAGGTTTTTTATTTGGAGCATAATATGACACAACGGTGATATCAGAGTCCAAAAAATGCCCTGTTAGGATCAAGTATCTGCCTTTCGGATCCTTGATCTCCTTCGTAACTGAGAACAGGGTACTACTGTGAAATGCTATAAGCACACCCCTTTTCTTTGTGGAGGCCGAGGCTGTGTAAATGTCAGGGAACCAGTAACTCCAGTGGCCGATTTGCATTACGGCGCATGGCCGTGCCCATGCGTGGCACGCGCATGTGTGCCGCTGCGTTCCAGCGTGGCTCTGTTCTACAGCGCATGCGTGGGCTGCTGCCTATACTCCTTTGACCCCTGGCTTGTATCTTGGACTTGTTACCTTCTCCTTTCCCTGACCATTAGCTTGTTACCTGGATTTGTTTATTGCCTTTACCTGAACTGATTTTCAGTTTCTTGAACTTTGTTGCACCTGGATCCCTAGCAGTATCTGCCACGGTCTTGCTCTGTGACCACGGATCAAATATTCAGTAACCTACTATCAAACCATCATCCACCGCTGGTAACCGGTGCCTCTTTGTGCCCTTCCCCACTGTCTCCACCTCCAGGGGGTGAAGTGCACAGAGTCGCAAAGGTAGCCACCCTCGGCATCTCGGCCTCGGTGAGTACTTATCCTGACGTTTCTGACGGTACAAACCAGCCAGATGTCTGAGGCCGACAGGGCGTGTTCACCTTTTGAGACCCATTGCCAGCAGGTCTCTGCTCTTATGGAAGCAGTACAGAAGCTACAGGACGGATACCTTCAAGTCGATTGGCCGTCTTCAACAGCCTGCTGGTCTACCCGGTCCCTCCGCTCCAGCCACAGCCTCCACTACCGGGGCTGCAGCCCCAGCGGTTTCCACAAACCCAGCAGTGGTAATCACACCTGAACCTAGAGTACTGACACCTGAGCGCTTTTTAGGCGATCACAGGAAATACCGTGCCTTCAAAAATGCATGCTCTCTGTATCTCACGCTCCAACCCAGAACATTCTTTTCAGAAGCAGTCAAAGTGGGTTTCGTCATATCTCTTCTTTCTGAGGAACCACGGGCGTGGGCACATGGCCTCATGGAACAGAGGAGTCCAGTGCAGGATACACTTGATACTTTTTTCGAACATATGGCTAAACTCTAAGATGACCCACAACGCACAGCAACAGCCGAAACAATTCTTCACAACTTAAGTCAGGGTAGGAGACCAGTAGAAGACTACACGGCTGAGTTTCGGAAGTGGTCAGCCGATACCGGCTGGAACGAAGCAGCCCTAAAGTATAAGTTCCGGCAAGGACTTTCAGAATCACTCAAAGACGAGCTAGCCAGAACTGAAACCCCTGCTACACTAGAGGACTTAATTCAAACTGCTACTCAATTGGATAGATGTCTACGTGAACGGCGTTCCGAGCGCTTCCAGACATCTCGTTCAACCTGGATTCCTCCGAGACCAGTTCCTACGCATCCACCTCCCCCAGCCTCTTCCTCCAACCCGGTGCCTGACCCAGAACCTATGCAACTTGGTCTGGTCCGTTCTCCTCTCACCCCAGAAGAAAGGCAATGCAGGCGTCAAGCCAACCTGTGTCTGTATTGTGGAGGTACCGGCCACTTCCTTGGCACTTGTCCAGTGAGACCTTGTAAGTGTGCATCCAAGCCCGTTTCCGACTGTCGTGTTGTCAGTGCTCCACAGACTTACCTTACTCTCTTTATTTCTCTACAGATGCCAGAAGGGGTAACCCGCTTACCAGCGAACATTGACTCAGGTGCCTGCAGTAGCTTCTTGGACACTGCCATTGCTCTGAAACTACGTTTCCCCCTTCATCCAAAAGTTCAACATCTACAAGTACGCCTGGCGGATAGCTCTCTCCCCCGTTCCGAACTAGTCACACAGCAAACCGATCCTGTTTTGGCGATCACAGATTCTGGACACCAGGAGCTCCTTCAACTGGATTTAATCTCTTCTCCCATTTTCCCTATTATTTTAGGCCTTCCCTGGCTACAATTACATCAACCGCATATCAACTGGGGTAGCAAGGAGGTCAACTGTTTCATCCTATTGCTCTCAACATTGCCTTACACCGGTTACCACCGCTTGTTCCACCGTCACAGCCTCATTAGTGAATCTCCAACACATTCCTCCAGCATACCGGGACTTCGCAGATGTTTTTGACAAGCAACAGGCCGACCGTCTGCCCCCTCACAGGCCTTATGATTGCCCTATCAATCTGCTACCCGGTGCAGAAATTCCTTTTGGCCGTATTTTTCCCCTATCTGAGACTGAACCTTAAGGCCCTCAAGGCCTATATTGACGAAAACCTTGTAAAACTATTTATTCGCCCTTCTTCCTCCCCTGCGGGAGCAGGAATCTTCTTTGTGGAGAAAAAGGATGGCTCCCTCAGACCCTGCATAGATTACAGGGAATTGAACAAAATTACTGTTAAAAACAGATACCCGCTACCCCTTATTCCCGAGCTCTTCCAACGTTTCCGGTCTGCCAAGATCTTCTCCAAATTGGACCTTCGGGGTGCTTACAACCTCATCCGAATCAGAGCAGGGGATGAGTGGAAGACTGCTTTTAGATCCAGATATGGACACTTCGAGTATCTCGTAATGCCTCTCGGCCTCTGCAACGCCCCGGCTACTTTCCAACATCTTGTCAACAAAAAATTTCGGAAACACTTGGACGACTTTTTGGTGGTCTATCTGGACGATATCCTTATTTTTTCTGCCTCCATTGAGCTTCACCGAGAACATGTCAAGATAGTATTCACGACTCTTAGACACCATAAACTGTACCTGTAGGCCAAGAAATGTGAATTTAAAAAGAGTACAGTACAATTTCTCGGTTTTATCGTCTCTACCTGCGGAATTGCCATGGACCCCACAGAAAGTTCAAGCAGTTCAAGACTGGCCAGCTCCCAAAGACAAACGAGGGGTGCAACGTTTTATTGGGTTTGCTAACTTTTATAGACGGTTCATCACTGGATTCTCCACCATAGTAGCACCCATTACCAAGCTCACCCGTCAAGGGAACCATTTTGTTTGGTCACAAGAGGCCCAGAAAGCCTTCCTCAAACTCAAGTTAGCATTTACTTCA
The DNA here is from genome assembly GCA_029574335.1 of Rana kukunoris. Lineage (NCBI taxonomy): Eukaryota > Metazoa > Chordata > Amphibia > Anura > Ranidae > Rana > Rana kukunoris. Next base: position 352,399,928 of record CM056051.1, on the reverse strand, counting down.
GCACCTGTTCTACGCCATCCCGATTCGGCACTACCTTTTATACTTGAGGTTGACGCCTCCGAGACAGCTGTGGGGGCGATTCTATCCCAAAGACAGGGACTTAAGGCCCTCCTACATCCTGTAGCTTTTGCCTCTAGGAAATTAAATCCTCCAGAAAAAAATTACAACGTCGTGATAGAGAGTTGTTAGCGATCAAGTTTGCCTTGGAAGAGTGGAGATATTTGTTGGAAGGAGCAGTTCACTTGGTTATGATCTTCACAGATCACAAAAATCTAGAATATCAGGGAAGCCTGTTGGGCTCTTTTCTTCACCCGGTTTAATTGCCTTATATCTTACAGACCTGGTTCCAAGAACGGGAAGGCAGATGCCTTATCTAAAATGTTTTTGGAAACCCCCGTGGCATCAGAGCCTGGCACCATTTTATCTCCGCAGAACTTCCTTCTACTCCTGCAAATGGATCTCCTAACTTCTCATAAGACTGCATCCAGGCACTGCACCAACCAGGGGACTCTTCCCCTTGAAAGGCGTGATGAGTTGCTCTGGTCTCGAGACAAGATTTTTGTTCCCATGGAAACCCGGTACCTAGTCCTTAATACCTTCCACGATCACAAACTGGCAGGCCATTTCGGAGCTCGAAAGACCGCAGAGCTGATCTCCCACACCTTCTGGTGGCCAAGCTGGAGACAAGATTGCAAAGCCCATGTGTCTGCATGTACTCACTGCCAACGCAACAAAGGACCAAGTACAAACAGTTGGGGCTTACTGAAGCCTCTGCCCATCCCTGAACGACCATGGTCGGAAGTCTCCATGGACTTTATTGTGGATCTCCCTCCTTCTGGGGGTTTTACCTCAATTTTTGTAGTCATCGATCGTCTTTCCAAGATGGCACACTTCTTATCCATGGTGGGCACCCCCTCTGCTACAGAAACAACCAAAGTTTTCTTTAAAGAAGTGGTCCGGCTTCACGGAACTCCCAAAAGTATTGTCTCTGACAGAGGCGTGCAATTTACATCCAAATTTTGGAGGGAACTCTGTAAATCTCTTGATATCAAAATTTGTCTTTCCTCGGCCTATCATCCAGAGAGCAATGGTCAGACAGAAAGGACAAACCAGACCCTGGAGCAATATCTCCGCTGCTTCTGTTCTGCTTCCCAGGATGACTGGTCCTCACTACTTCCATCCGCAGAATTTGTGTACAACAATTCCATCCATTCCACAACTAAACAAACTCCCTTTTGGTCCAACATCGGATTTCACCCTTCATTTCTGCCTAGCTCTATTCCAGAGATGTCGGTTCCAGCCGTTCAGGAGCACATAACCTCTGTTCAACTAAATTTCGGGAGACTACAGGAGATGATGCGTCAGGCTCAGGAGAACCAAAAAAAAATGTTTTGATCGGAGGAAAAAAGAGTGCCCAACCTTCAAAATTGGAGAAAAAGTCTGGTTGTCAGCTGCAAACCTCAAGTTACACATACCTTCTGGGAAGTTAGGTCCAAGGTTCATCGGTCCCTTCAAAATCAAACGAAAAATCAATGATGTGGCTTTTGAGTTAGCTCTACCTAAGTCTTACAGAATTCATCCCGTCTTCCATGCCTCTCTGCTGAAGCCTGTCTTTCCTGCGTCCTTCCCTGAGAGGGAAGAAGTTCCACCCTCACTAGTTGAGGTCAAAGGTGAGATGGAATTTGAGGTTGAGACCATTCTGGGTTGCAGGAAAAGGGGAAGACAGCTGCAGTATCTGGTCAAGTGGAAGGGGTACCCCCCGGAGGATAATTCATGGGAACCATCAAGGAATTTACATGCTCCACGGCTAATTCAAGCTTTTCATCACGACCACCTAGAACTGATATCCAGCTTGAGCGTCCGGAGTCCGCCCCTTGGGGGGGGCACTGTCAGGGAACCAGTAACTCCAGTGGCCGATTTGCATTACGACGCATGCCCGTGCCGCTGCGTTCCAGCGTGGCTCTGTTCTACGGCGCGTGCTTGGGCACACGCCTGCGAGTGCAACCACGCGTACGTCCACCAATCAAGACACAGCCCGGCCTACTTAAACCAGCCCCAAACCCATGGCGGGTTGCTGGTTTGTTGTCGGCTTATTCCGTTGCAGTACTTGAAAACCTGAAAACCTTGACCCTTCTTTGACCCGGATTGAACCTGACTCCTCTACGTCTTCTCCTGCACTTGACCCTCGGCTTGTTTCATCGAATCTGCTGCTGCCTATACTCCTTTGACCCCTGGCTTGTATCTTGGACTTGTTACCTTCTCCTTTCCCTGACCCTTGGCTTGTTACCCGGATTTGTTTATTGCCTTGACCTGAACTGATTCTCAGTTTCTTGAACTTTGTTGCACCTGGATCCCTAGCAGTATCTGCCACGGTCTTGCTCTGTGACCACGGATCCAATCTTAAGTGACCTACTATCAAACCATCATCCACCGCTGGTAACCGGTGCCTCTTTGTGCCGTTCCCCACTGTCTCCACCTCCAGGGGGTGAAGTGCACAGAGTCGCAAAGGTAGCCGCCCTCGGCATCTCGGCCTCGGTGAGTACTTATCCTGACGTTTCTGACAGTAAACTTGCGGGTAGGACCTACTAAAGAATTCGGGAGTGGATGATGGTGTGAAATGTGTTTGAAGACATATGACATGTGCTTTTTTGGAACTAAGGGTACGAAAGAATTTAGTGCGTTTTTGCGGGATATTTAAACCTTGGACATTAAGGGACAGTATGTTCAATGGGGCCATGGTATTAAAAAATGTTCAGATCTAATGTTGCCCAGACATGGAATAACAAAGAAAGAGACCACCTTCTGGAGGCAAGGAGAAATTGGAAGTGGGGGTGAAAAAAGAAAAAAAATAAGATTTAGGGAAAAAGTATATTTTAGATATATTCCAAAAAAAAAAAGCAGAAAAAGTATAAGTTAATGACATTTCCGTTGAGGGGAGAGAAAGTCTCCCTCCAAGGGCACATGTGCTACTGTCGACCGTCCACTAAGTCGCAGGGGGACTAGGGTAGCAAAGGGAGGTGCAAAGAACAGTCCCACGGAACCTGAGGAGCCAACCAATTAAATTACATTCTTACAAACATTGAGTAAAATTAAAACAAAAGTAATAGACCAGGTAGTAATGAACACTTACTAACTGGGGGTTAGTGGAGCACATACCATACTCATGAAGCAGAGTATCGGGAAAAGGCAAGCCTGGAGGATTAGAGACGTCTACTAGTCATCCCCAAAGTTTAATAATAACCTATTACAACTGAAATTTAAAGATGGACCTGATTAATACCTGGAAATAAAATATTGGTTAATAACAGTAGAGGAGAACCTGTATAAAGTAACTGCAACAATAACTTATGCTTTACTGAAATGAAAAAGTTACCAGGCAGTCATATGGGGGCCAAAATAAGATCAAGACCAACAGGGTCAAGCAGATTCCCAGAGAAAGGGAGAAAAGGAAATAAGCACAGTTTGTGATCCTATTCAGTCCATAGTCACAGGGATCAGGAACAGGTGACGACTTGCAAAGTCTCTTGTTGGGACTATGATCCCCATTTTCTCTGGAGGCAGAAGGGGAGTTATACTTGTCAGGATGCGAGGAGTACTTTCAACAAGAGTCCAAGGCATCATGGACGGCGTTCATCAGCCCCACATTCTGCAGAGTAGTTTGCAAATCCATAGCGCTACGGCAAGTATATTTGTGGCTTAGGTATGAGAATCTCACAGAGAAGGGGAAGCCCCACTGGTAGATGATGGTGTTGCATTGCAATATTTGGAGGAGTGGTTTCAGAGCCCTTCTTTTGTCTATAGTTAGCTGTGACAGATCAGCGAAAAGTTGGTAATTGTACCCTTGAAATTGCAATGTATTTGTATGCCTTGCTGCATTCATTAGTAGTTCTTTGGTCCGGTAGTAATGACATTTTGCGATATCGCTTGACGGGCAATCTGTTTTTTTTTGGAGCAAGGGCTCTGTGTACCCTATCCATTTCAAGTCGCTCCACCGGTATTCCCAGTTGCAGTTCCTGAAAAAAATAGCAGTCATTGTGGCCTGTAAATCAATCACTGTTTCGGGGATTCCTCTAATGCGAAAATTTTACCTTCTCACGCGATTTTCGTAATCTTCCAATCTTGTTTGTAGAGTCAAATTCTCCTCTTTAAGGTGATCGATTTCTGAGGAGAAATCAGCTGTACATTTTTCCAAATTGTCAGTCCTTAATTCTAGTGCTGATGTTTGCTGTCCTAGTTCCCTTATCTCCTTAGTAAAGCTTATAGTGATATAGTCGGAAGTAGGCTTTAATGATTTTTGTAACAGCGGCTCTATTTGTTCCAGTGTTACTTGTGGTGGCAAGTCCTTCTGTAATGTTTTATCACAGTTCTCCATAATATTCCCTGGAGAGTATTTATTTAGTCTTTGTTCCTTTAATGGGGCCGGAGCTTCATTGTGTGACACAGCAGGAGGAGCTGTCTGCTGTTTCAACTCCCTCCCTGTTACATCTGCATAAGATGGCTTCAGTGCCATGACAGGAACACTGTAGCACTGCGAGGTGTCTCTCTCACGCCTGTTTTTGGCACAAAATGTGCTCCAAAACCCCCCGAAAAGGGTACCCTTGTGAGGTAGGTGACTGTGTGGTCCCTTTGGGTGGCTTTTTGGGCAGGTTTGGGGGTTACCTCTGCTGTTATCAGGCTCCTCAGGTCCATGGTGTAGGGAGCTATAGGCAGGCATTACCTCACCGCTGAGCTCCGCCTCTGCACCCTCTCTTTTTCCATATTTATGCAACATGACCATCAATGTTTTGGATTAATGGAACAAGTAGATGATTTCTATTAGGCTGCTTCCATCCAGCTTTTGGCTCAGCAATCCTTTATATCTACATGCTACCTAGGGTCCCCTATAACCAAGGGACCGCCGAGATCTGGTAAGCAGACTCATATGCTTTGTCGGTGGATGATTTCAGCTGATTGGTTGTCACTCTCTATTGGTGATTCATCTGATTACACAGTCTAAGGACTTTTTTCACTTGTGAAGGAGCATCCTATCTTAATTTCTATTGTGGTCACAGACGTGATCCAATTTTTTTAGGGCTGTTACTGATCAAAATTTTTGTGTTCGATTAATCGTTTTTTTTTTTATAATCGATTAATCAACTAATTTTGATTAATTATAATGCACATACAGATCCAACTACTTTTAGCTGATCTCCTTGCAGGTCGATTCCCAGTGCAGCTACCAACCACTGGAAAAATGGATAGCATGATACAAAAAACACACAAAGGCAGCGCTTGATGGGAATAGCATTAAAACTTTTATAGTCTTCAAGTAGGTAACCAAATAAATATTGCACTGGAGATAAAATCGATGTAGCTACATAAACTGTAAAAATGGTGCAAGTAATACATAACGGTACCAAAAGCAGTCATAAAAACATGTAGCGAAGTATAATACTGGTATAAAAATGTGTACAACGATATCACTGCTGAATCCAGATGAGGAGGGGTTAACATCAGTCCTTCGGCATGTAGATGTCCCATGAAGGGAACTATCACAACTCCCAGATGATGGCTGTAGAATCCCAGGTTGATAGAGGAAAGTGATAGAGGGAAGTGTAACAGCCCTTACGTGTGGCAGATAGTAAGGTCCCGCCGGCATGAAGATATGAAGGCACAGCACAGGAGCCCTTCAGATGGACACGGCAAGCCCCGTCGGTGTCTGTGACGTTACCGGATCTCCGGCGGAACTCCCTGAAGTCCCAGAAAGCGGCGGAGAGGTGAGTACCAATCAAAAGAATTTTGATCGATCAAAAGCATTAAAGATTAATTGATTCATTAAAAGTTAATTTGCACAGCCCTAATTTTTTTATTTATTTGATTCATGGACTTTTACTAAAGGTTATATGTAATGTTTCATATGTTTTTTTTTTACTATCAACACATGAAGATTGTTTTATTTCAGCTTATCATTACAGTTCATGTTTGTTTTGTATTATTCACACCAATGTGTTTATAAGGTTTAGCACAGATTTCTTTCTTCCCATATTCTTACCATTGCTTAATGTTACACAGTAAGTTGCAGCTTCAAATTTGCTTCACTAGCAATCACTTATATACCCGTTTTGTTTACAAGTTCTTTCTTTGTTATATTAGCAGTTTTTTATTTGTTTTTTGGGGGATTTTAATATTGTTTTAGACCTATAATTAGACACTACAGCAGGGAAAACTGCATTATCATTTAGAGCTCTTAGATATATTAAAAATCTTTTTCAGTCTTTCCACTTGGCACTAAATATGGAGATGAGGGACTATAGTTATTATTAAAAAATCCATAAAGTGTACTCTAGGTTGGATTTATTCCTGGTGGATCAGTATTATTTGGAATATGTGAAAACAGTCACAATAGAATCAATAACGATATCTGACCATGCACCAACTACGCTGACATTTCTGCCGGTGGCGATAGGCCATCGTGAGCGGACATGGAGATTAAACGAGTCTCGGCTGGATGACAAATGGATAGTGGAGAACATACAAAGTAAAATGAAAGGATACTTTGAAATAAACAAATTAGGGGAGGTATCAGAACAAACAATATGGGAAGCCCATAAGGCAGTGATTAGAGGAGAATTAATAGCACACGGATCCCGAGTAAAAAAAAAATGGAAGGCAATTGAAGACTTAGGGAAAATACAAGTGGGAGGGCAAACATAAAAGCAACCTAGACCCTGAGACCCTGAGGTCGATGGGCAGTTTGGAACACTGAGGGGGAGGCTCTCCATATGCCTGGATAGAAGGGTCAAGGACGACCATAGATTTTTTGCATAAAGTTAGAAAATAATTTGGGACTTTAAATGAGGCAGGACCAAAGGTGTAAGAAAGGGAGAGCATTTGCGGGACTTTAAATGAAGCACACAGCAGTACAATAGGAAGTCAAGTGAGTGGAAAAAATATATATATTTAATTTTGTATTGTACATTGATATAAAGCCTATATTGGGCATAACCTCTAAACAGATAGATTTTTTGCACACCAATTTTATGAGCACGAGAACAAATGTGGCAAACTGCTGGTCAGACAATTAAAGAAGCAGCAAGAATCTTCCCATGTTCATAAAATACGAGTGAATAATAATTAGGTAATGAACACTAAATCCATAGCTATAGAATTCCAATGCTTCTATATGGGCCTCTATGATAGTTAACCAATCTTATCTAGAGTAGAAAAATAAAAAATAAAAAAGATTATATAAAGAATTCAGCATTACCATCTCTTTCCTCTGGGGTGGCTAAAAAAATTGGAAAAATCGATCACCACAGAAAAAAAAAGGCAACAGAAAAGTTACCGATGGGAAAAAGTCTGGGACCGGATGGCTTAAGAAGTGCATAATCTATAAGTAGAAGATATGGGGAGACTGATGCTCGTAGGTTGGGGAAAGCATAGTGCTTGGGTGGTTTGTTATGTGCTTGGCATGTGTGCAAGCAAAGGACGCTATTAAGAAGGAAAAGAAGCAGGTTAGATAACACAGTAAAATGGTAACAGAACTAAACAATCTAACATAATAAACATAATAAACTGAGGGAACTTAGCAAAAGCCAGCTCACTACCCCTGGCCCTTTGAATGGAATACATGGTCGCCCCTTTCATACAAGGATGCAGTGTGGCGGGCATTGACCACCAGCAGAGGAGGGTGAGCAGGGGCCCATGGTGGAAATAATGAAGAAAATATGAGGATTAACACATGAGGAGAATAAAATGTAAATAACAATATAGATTAACAAGTGCATGAGGGGGTATTATGTGGTACTGTGGTCTAAATGTACCTTTATGTTCTCATAGCAGTTAAAAGCCATGTTACCAGAGTCAGCGAGGGATATGGAGGTCTTTCGGTCCTGAGGGTTTGAGGCGTTTAGGGGAGTCTTTGTGAGGACTGTGTTGCTCCAGGGGTCTGGATATCGAAGTTGTCTTGGCTTGAGAGGTGGGTTGCACATCCTTTTGTAGAGAATGCAGGAGAGAATTTTTCTGCCTCCAAAGGATCCCGGAAAGTAAGTTGATCTCCATTCGGTGCCTTGAGGCAAAGAGTATCTGGGAAGGCCAGCGTGAATTTCACTTGTTGGTATCTATCGAATCTATCGAATAGTCGGCAAAGATTAAAATTAAGATTAAAATCTTAACCCCATCAATTTGGAGACATCTGGATTGACAATATTTCTGTAGGATCAGCAAAATTCAAGTACTTGCCAATGATAGTACGTGGGGTAGATTGTTCAGGGGTGTAGACCCCCATCCGATTGGCTCTCTCAACCCGTGCAAGGTCTGGGCAGTCCCAAGGCTTCAGGTATGCAACTGGAGCAGAATTCCACCTAAGTAGAGGATTGAAGCGATTCAGGCACTCCGACAAATTGCAGGTCACACCTTCTAGCTCTGTTTTCCAAATCTTTTAATGTTTGCAGAACATATTGATTGGTCTTATCCTGAGCCTCTTCAAAAGCCTGAGCCTTGAAAAGATCTTCCTCTAAGCTAGCAATATTATCCTCGGCTTCATTAAGGCGAGAGGAGTATTCACTTAGCTCCTTTTTTATGAGCTGCATGCCTACTGTGACTGCCCTTTTCACAGAGGCAGAAACGGTAGGGGCCAGGATGGCTGCCGCAGCCTGAGCAATAAGCTCAATTTCAGTTGCCTCCCTCTGAGCTGATAGAGAGGGCTGAAGTGTAGGTGCGGGCTGGTGTGGTGGAGTGGGCTGGCTGCCGCTTACCTCCATATTAGGCACGTCCGCCGTGCTGGATGACAAGGCTGCATCCCCGGTCTCAATTTGGCATTGGGCCACCGGTATTCATGGGCTGCTTTTTTCCAAAAAGCGATCCATCAGCCAAGTGACCGGGTGTAAGGGGGAGATCCGTGGGCAGTCTGTCGGGGGAGATGGGTGGCGGTGCCGATTTTACAAGCAGGTGAATGGCAGGGGTAGCAGGAGCTGATGAGATTACCGCTCAACCATGAGGCGCCGGAACTGGAAGTCGCCAGACGTCTACTTTTTGGCCGGACTGCTTTCTCCTCTAATTCTGATCCTGATATGCTGCCTTTGGGGGGCTCATATTCTGAACTAGAATCAGAACTGAGCGGTAAGAACTCCTCGGTGCTTTCATCGATCAGATTAAGGCCTCGTACACACAATAGGTTAAACAGAGGACAGCGGTCTGATGGACCGTTTTCATCGGTCAAAACCGATCGTGTGTGGGCCCAATAGGTTATTTAACCATTGGTTAAAAAAAAGCCAACTTGCTTTAAATTTAACCAATTAATTCCTAACCGATAGGTCAAAACCAATCGTTAGTAGGCACGACCATCGGTTAAAAATCGACGCATGCTCAGAATCAAGACAACGCATGCTTGGAAGCATTGAACTTCATTTTTTTCAGCACGTCGTCATGTTTTACATGACCGCGTTCTGACACGATCGGTTATTTATCGTATGATCGTGTGTACGCAGCTTAAGTATTCCGTATGCCTCTTCTGGGGTGTACACCTTTCTGGACATGGTGGCGGGTACTCTGGTGAAGTGGCGGGTACTCTAGTGGCGGGTACTCTTGATGGACAGGTACTAGATGACAGGTACTCCTGATGACAGGTACTAGATGAAAGTACCTCTTTATTTAGGGGGGGGGGGGGGCAATCTGGACACAGTAGTAAATATACTGTATGTAATATAGTACATGTGTAACTCACTGTTAGCTTATCTCCTCCTCACACTGTATGGGTATGTGAAGAGAAGAACCCAGTAACAGGGGTTACACAGATGTTTTTTTTACATTTAGTGACTGACTGTGATTGGACACAACCGGTCACGTGGTAAAAAGCCAATTTAATTGGCTGTTTACCCTGATTGGGGCTGGGCTCTATCCATGGGAAAAGCCTCAGCCCAGATCACAATAGCTCTGCATAGTGACCGGCTGAGATTGGATACAGCCAGTCACGCTTCTCTCCACGCCCCGCCGTCCGCTCATTACCACCATCTGTGAATGCCTGTGTCCCGAGGGACACACTGGTTCACCTATCATTGCTCTGCGGTAGCGGCGGTAAGCCGAGGACTTCATATGACATCCACCCAGGATGGGAGATCCCAACTGTGGACGTCATATGACTATGGCTGGGTAATGAAGTGTTTAAAGTGGTACTTGGTTCTGTGCTTTCTTTCTAGTACAGTGCACATTTTTCCATAGGCTAGCCATCGTTGCCCCATTACGTCAAGCTTGTCTGAGGACAACAAGTACGTTAGAGGATTATTATCTGTCTTTACCATGAAAGAGGCTCCGTACAGATAGTCTCTCAACTTATTCACTATAGAAAAGGTTTAAAACTGTGCTAATCAAAAACAAATAAATACAAACACTCTAAGGGTTAAAAACCGGAAAGGTTGTAGGGAAGGCAGCAGCTTCTATGTGAAACACAAAACAATATAAACAAAAACTATATGTTCACTATAGCCCACTTTAGAGCCAGAAACTCTTACTTTTGCAAAGGTTAGTTCTTTTCAGACTGATTCAAACTTTTAGGCCCCTTCCACACTGGGGCAGGAGCCACGGTGGCGGTATAGCGCCGCTAAAAATAGCGGCGCTATACCGCCGGAATTGCCGCGGGAATCGGTCGCTAGCGGTGCTGTTTTAACACCTGCTAGCGGCCGATAGAGGGTTAATACCGCCCGCAATGTGCCTCTGCAGAGGCGCATTGCTGGCAGTATTGCCGTGGTTTCCCATCGTTTCAAATGGGGAGGAGCAGTATACATATACTGTATATCTCTCCCGCCAGCGCATTGCCTCAGTGTGAAAGCCCTCTGGCTTTCAGATTGAGTAGGCAGTGAAGGAGTTTTTCAGGCGGTATAGCAGCGCTATTTTTAGCGCTGTACCACCTGAAAAACTCCTCAGTGTGAAAGGGGTCTTACTCACATATGCTATGGGCCTGAGCCCATCTTCCTGTTCCTGGTACAGAATTCTGCCCAGCCCCTCTCAGCTGGCATCTACATGAAGTTCATATGGCTTGGTCGAATCTGCAAAGGTCAGTACTGGTGCTTCTGTGGCGCTCTCAATTGGGACTGCTTCACCGACAGACTTGACAATGGGAGAGCTGAAATATTCCTCTTGATAGTTCCTTATGTAACAAAACATCCCACACTCCGCTTGAGTGCTTTCCATGCAGAGTAGACAGTCCAGTTAGCAGTGAGAGCTGTTGGATGAATTTGTCCCCACCAATCTCACAGCTAATCTACATACACATCCCATAATATCCAAGGCAGACAGACACAACAGGACAATGGAATACAGCCACACTCCAAATGACCCAGAAACGCAACAACATGAGACAATATATATTTATGGTCGTGGCCCTCTGACCGAGAGTGATGTGGATCACATAAACACGCGACAAGACATACAACATAAATAGACCTGAAGTGTGCCTTGGTGGTCTGGTCAGTATGCCAAGAAAAGGGGGCATACCCAAAGTAAGTAATGGGTAGTTAATTGAAGAAGGATATGCTGAGAAGTGCCCTGAAAAAGGGAAGGGCGGGAGGGTGTCGAATGCGATTGAATGCGCAGACTCACGGACATGAGGTGAGCTGGGAAGAGTCGGCCCAGTGACGTGTAGTACTGCACACTGAACCGACAAAGAGCATGTGTGAGTGGGCTGCTTAAATACCCTCTGGGCTCCTCCCATAAACTCAGGCCACCATACTGGCCTTCTTATTTATGGTCGTGGCCCTCTGACCGAGAGTGATGTGGATCACATAAACACGCGACAAGACTTACAACATAAATAGACCTGAAGTGTGCCTTGGTGGTCTGGTCAGTATGCCAAGAAAAGGGGGCAAATGACTCAGATAGGGAAATAGCTTATATATTGATTTCTTGTATTTATTGAGCCAGCTTGGTAAAGGCTTGTGCCATTTCTTCCTGAGGATTTGGGATGTATGTGGCAAAACAAGGAGACTTCCCATCAGCCTGGTGTCTTGATTACGTGGTCTGGTACTCCCTGTTGTGAGGCAGTTGAGGCTGCTCTAATTCGGAAAGAATGTCCTGAGAACAGACTGGGATTTGAAGCCCAAGTTGCTTAGGATTCTGACATGCTTGACAAACTGGCTGCCACTCTGGAAGCTGGTTTAGAAAGGGTAGCAACGAGCTACAATCAGATTGGCTGGGTAGATGGAGCAGTAGTCGGTCGAGCACCGTCACTGGGCGTCAGGCATTGTTAGTCTGAAACAGGTTGATGTCAACCCCCGGGGCTGGTTTGTTGCGTTTGCACACTGAGAGTGTAGGGGTTCGAAAGCGAGTCGGGTGGCGTCGGAGCAGTGTCTGACTGCCGGGGCCACTGATTGTAAATTCACTAGGTCGTAGGGAACCGTAGAAGGCCTGGTAGATGGCTGCTAGGATGACTATGCTGGGCAAGGCCCTAAATAGGGAACGAGTAAGGATTTCAGACATGTGCCTAAAGAGGGCACTCTTGAAAAGTAGGCGCTCGCCACTGACTACAGGTTGGTGCTTCTGTATGCTCTGTAGGAGGGACTTGACTGCATAGGCTCGAGAATACTGACAGTTTACTGGGGTCCTGCAGGGACAGGAAATGCTGGACGCCATCTAGATATGGCGTGATAGTATTGTGAGAAAGGGTCAGCTGCGTGTGGCAATACGTTATGAAGGCTAGGACGTGTCTAACGTTGCCTAATGCTGCTCCGAGGCAAGTGGCCAAAAATTAGCAGTTAGTATTCCAAGCAGTGTATTAGGCCTTCAGTATGTTGCGTGCCAAGGAGTGGTTAATAAGCTGGGTTGAGTTGGTGAGATGCTACTTCAGTCCATCGTCAGCAATGACCAGGGTTACATAGTTACATAGTTACATAGTTAGTCAGGTTGAAAAAAGACACAAGTCCATCCAGTTCAACCATAAAAAAAAAAAAAAATAAAACAAAGTAAAACACAGTACATCCTCCCATACACCCAACTCCATACCCACAGTTGATCCAGAGGAAGGCAAAAAAAAAACCCAGCAGAGCGATGATCCAATTTGCTACCGGAGGGGAAAAAATTCCTTCCTGATCCCCCGAAAGGCAATCGGATTTACCCCGGATCAACTTTACCTACAAAACTTAGTACTCAGTTATATTATGTGCATTTAGGAAAGAATCCAGGCCTCTCTTAAAGCAATCTACTGAGCTGGCCAGAACCACCTCTGGAGGGAGTCTGTTCCACATTTTCACAGCTCTTACTGTGAAGAAACCTTTCCGTATTTGGAGGTGAAATCTCTTTTCCTCCAGACGTAAAGAGTGCCCCCTTGTCCTCAGTGTTGACCTTAAAGTGAATAACTCAACACCAAGTTCACTATATGGACCTCTTATGTATTTGTACATGTTGATCATATCCCCCCTTATTCTCCTCTTCTCAAGAGTGAATAAATTCAGTTCCTCTAATCTTTCCTCATAGCTGAGCTCCTCCATGCCTCTTATCAGGGATGGGAAAGGGATGGTTATTGGGTCAGCTCCAGGCTCTTGCTGGAAAAACAAATAAGGTTAGAATGGGACAGAGCATCAGCTGTGATTTTGCATTTGCCTGGAATATGACTACAGAACATATTAAACTGGTGACGGAGTGACAGCTGCGCGAGCCTGCGCAGGAAGCACGTGATGGGGAGAGGCTTGATCTACCTTAATTGATGAAGTCGGCTGTGGCCTGATTGTCTGTGGTGAAGAACACTGTCTGTCCAGTTCAGGTGTGGCCCAAACCTGGGCAGCTGCCACAATGGGGTACAGCACGAGACGTGATGAAGACTGGGTGAAGCAGAAATTTAAGAGAATTTCTGGGGGCCAAGGTTTGGAGAACCAGTGGCGGACGAAAAATGCATGCAAAAGCCTGTGGTGGCTCGGCTGACACTGCCGGGATGAAGATTGAAATGCTGTTCTATCAGGTGGGGAAGTTGTCCCACATAGCTAAGTCTGCTACTGATGCTTGGTCTAGTTTAAGAACTTGGACTGGATTTTGCATTGGTGTGAGAAAATCAAGACAATACACAGGTGCTCAACAAGATGATATACGTGCACTCACTGACCAACGTGCACCCGCTGACCAACGTGCACTCGCTGACCAACGTGCACCCGCTGACCAACGTGCACCCGCTGACCAACGTGCACTCGCTGACCAACGTGCACTCGCTGACCAACGTGCACTCGCTGACCAACGTGCACCCGCTGACCAACGTGCACCCGCTGACCAACGTGCACTCGCTGACCAACGTGCACTCGCTGACCAACGTGTACTCGCTGACCAACGTGCACTCGCTGACCAACGTGCACGTGCAGACCAACGTGCACTCGCTGGTGCTGGATGGAAACCTGAACTAACTGCAGGGAAAAGATGAGTGGCCCGCGTGCCACTAAGGATGAATGGCCAACTGGGTGCCACTGTGTGTTTGTTTGGCTGATTGTCACTGAGGTGTGTTTGCAAGTTTAGTTTGTATTCGGGTTTGCACGTAGGTGCGTGCTGCAAAGTGTTTTATACTGCTGCAGACAATATTATGTGGTTGCAAGGGTCTCAGTCTGGTTTGCTGAGACGATATTGCGTGGTTGCAAAGGTCTCGATGATTACGAGGTTTGTTTTGAGATGGCCTTGTGTGGTTGCACGGGTCTCAACAAGTGAGGGGTTGCTGAGACGATGTTGCGTTTGCAATGGTCTCAAGTGAGTGTCGGGCTGCTGAGATGACTATGTATGGCTGCAAAGGTCTGAACGGGTGTCAGGTTGCTGAGACGATATTGCGTTTGCAATGGTGTCAAATGAGTGTCAGTTTGCTAAGACGACTTTGTATGGCTGCAAAGGTCTGAACGGGCGTTAGGTTGCTGAGACAAGATTGTGTGGTTGCAAAGGTCTAGACGAGTGTGAGGTAGCTGAGATGATATTACATTTTGCAAGGGTCTCAAATGAGTGTCAAGTTGCTGAGACAATATTCCCCCTTTTTTTTTTTTTTATAAAAACGACTGTAAATGAAACGCTGGTAAACATGAGTTACCACATGTGGCTGTGTTTACAAGCTGTTACAGGCATCGGCGTTTCGAATGCCTTTGAACATCCGTCTGAACCCAATTTTTTTTTTTTTTTTCAAGAAGGTTTCTGAACTCAACTGCCTAGAAATTACTATAAATGATCCTGTGTACATGTACTGCTAAGATAACATAGAGGAGTGATTGGGAATCCTGTGTAGACGTACTGGTAAGATAACATAGAGGAGAGATCAGGGGCAGCTGAAAAACACCCATTTTTCTGGCTGCAAGGGTCTCAATGAATGCCATGTTGCTGGGGCAAAACTGCGTGGTCACAAAGGTCTTTGATGAGTGGGAGGTTGCTTGAGACGGTATTGCATGGTTGCAAGGCTCTCGATGAGTGTGGGGCTGCTGAGACGGTATTGCGTTTGCAAGGGTCTCAACAATGGTGTGAGGCTGCCGAGACGGTATTGCGTGGTTGCAAGGGCCCTGATGAATGTGGGGCTGCTGAGACGGTATTGCGTTTGCAAGGGTCTCAACAATGGTGTGAGGCTGCCGAGACGGTATTGCGTGGTTGCAAGGGCCTTGATGAATGTAGGGCTGCTGAGACGATTTTGCGTGGTTGCAATGGTCTCAACAGGTGTCAGGTTGCTGGGCCGAGATTGCGTGGTGGCAATGTTTTTTTTATTTTTTGCGTTTTTTTTTTTATATATATATTTTTTCTTTGCGTTTTTGTAAGGGCCTTGTGTTGCAAGGGTGTTAGGCTGCTGAGATGATTTTGTGTGGTTTCAAGGGTCTCGACGGTATTGCGTTTGCAAGGGTCTCAACAAGGGTGTCAGGCTGCTGAGACGATTTTGCTTGGTTGCATTGGTCTAAACAGGTGTCAGGTTGCTGGGCCGAGATTGTGTGGTGGCAAAAAAATGTATTTATTTTTTTTGCACTTTAATGTTTAATTTTGCTTTTTTTTGCGTTTTTATATATCTTTTTTTTTTTGCCTTTTGTAAGGGTCATGTGTTGCAAGGGTCATGTGTTGCAAGGGTCTTAAGGGTGTCAGGCTGCTGAGACGATATACGAGTGGTTGCAAGGATGTCAATGAGTGTGAGGGCTGCTGAGACGATATTGCGTTTGCAAGGGTCTCAACAAGGGTGTCAGGCTGCTGAGACGATTTTGTGTGGTTGCAACGGTCTCAACAGGTGTCAGGTTGCCGAGGGGCTGAGATTGCGTGGTGGCAAAGGTTTTTTTTTTTGCGTTTTTTTTGCGTTTTTATATTTATTTATTTTTTATTTTATTTTGCGTTTTGTAAAGGTCATGTGTTGCAAGGGTCTAACAAGGGTGTCAGGCTGCTGAGATGATTTTGCGTGGTTGCAAGGATCTCAATGAGTGTGAGGGCTGCTGAGACGATATTGCGTTTGCAAGGGTCTCAACCCTTGTTGAGACCCTCAGGCTGCTGAGACGATTTTGCGTGTTTGCAAACGGTCTCAACAGGTGTCAGGTTGCCGAGGGGCTGAGATTGCGTGGTGGCAAAGGTTTTTTTTTTTTTTGCGTTTTTTTTTTTTTTGCGTTTTTATATTTATTTATTTTTTATTTTATTTTGCGTTTTGTAAAGGTCATGTGTTGCAAGGGTCTAACAAGGGTGTCAGGCTGCTGAGATGATTTTGCGTGGTTGCAAGGATCTCAATGAGTGTGAGGGCTGCTGAGACGATATTGCGTTTGCAAGGGTCTCAACAAGGGTGTCAGGCTGCTGAGACGATTTTGCGTGGATGCAAACGGTCTCAACAGGTGTCAGGTTGCCAAGGGGCTGAGATTGCGAGGTGGCAAAGGTTTATTTATTTATTTTTGCGTTTTTTTTTTGCGTTTTTATATATATTTTTTTCTTTATTTTGCGCTTTGTAACGGTCATGTGTTGCAAGGGTCTTAACAAGGGTGTCAGGCTGCTGAGATGATTTGCATGGTTGCAAGGTCTCAATCAATAAGAATTGGGTTACTGAGAAAGGATAGAAACACCTGGTTTGTTTGTACCTTAAGCGAGCAGTATAAGGTAGAAGGACAACGCCTGCTTGAATCGTGGTTCCGTAGGGGCCACTAATGAACGATATGGGAGACAACAAATGGTAGCAAATTGATAGGACATAAAGAATGTAATAACAAATCTTACTTGCGACAGTGGGCCATGCAAGTGAGTTTGCGGCGGACTGTGGCTGGAGTGAAACATGTCGGGAATGTGTAGCGTGATGCCGTGCATGGGGCAAAACAATGAGGTTTGGTGTAGAAAATAGAACACGAGAAGTGCGTATCAATGCTTTGTAAGCTCCACTGCGGGAACCAAACATATGGTACGGGTGACACCATGAGTGGCCACAAATTTGACGTGACAAACAAGCTAACGAATCCTACCTGGGACAGTGAACGTGCGACTGGGTTTGCTTTGGACTGGAGTGGATGTGCAACACATCCGAAGAGTGTGGTGTGGCGCCATGCATGACGCACAGGCAATAACTTTGGTAAATAAATGAGAGAGAAGAACCGTGTACAAACAATTCGTAAGTTCCGCTGCGGGAACTAAAAACACACGGCATGGGGAACAATGAATGACAACGGTAGAAAGCATGCAATGTATCTGATACAAAACGGTTGTAAAAATGCATGAAACAAATTCGATACGAATCGGTAGTAAGGAGTATTGAACGAATCTGATACGATTTGGTTGTAGAGTGTATGCTACCCCTTGCTTTGAAACCGAACACCTACCAACCACCCATCCCCCCAGGGTAATCAAGTGCAGACAAGGCACCATGTGAGTCCAATTACCACCTCAATCTGCCAAAGAACCCATACAAACACATGCTAATCTCTAAATGGATTTACAAATGAATCGTATGTTTGGCAGAAGGAAGTTACAAACGTACTACGCCTGAGCCGAATGATGTTGGAACATAAGCAACAGTAACTCAGAGGCAGATTTTTTTCTTTTTTTTCAAAAAGAAATGCAGGATAGGAAGCATAACGAATTGCAAGATTGCACAAGATACGAAAAGGTTTGAATCCTACCTGCGACAGTAAGCGGGAACCGCCGGCGAAGACCATGAAGGGAGCAGCCACAAAGCGATTGCGATGTCGAATGCGATTGAATGCGCAGACTCACGGACATGAGGTGAGCTGGGAAGAGTCGGCCCAGTGACGTGTAGTACTGCACACTGAACCGACAAAGAGCATGTGTGAGTGGGCTGCTTAAATACCCTCCGGGCTCCTCCCATAAACTCAGGCCACCATACTTTCAGACATGATCTGGAAATAAAAATTTTGGAAAATGAAAAGTTGCCATGGACAGACCACCATGCAATTAAATTCATTTCCACAATCCCCCCCACAACAAAAACATCAAATCCAGTGACAACACACTGGACTAGATGTCAGAAGAAGCTCCACTCGGAACTCTTCAGAACGACTTTAAGGAAAAAAATAGAAACAACTCAGCCGCATCAAACGGCCGTTGAAACATTGGAAGCCATCAACTCGGCCATGCTACAGTCAGCCGATTTGGTAGCGCTGAAACGAAGAACCCGCATTCGGAAAAAAACCGCAGCTGGTTTAACAACCAGCTGTCGTTACTGAAGCAAGTACGCAGAAGGGCAGAATCTGCCTGGAAAAGATGTTCTTCAGAGCTAAACCTATCCATCTACAAGGCGACAACAAGAAAATACCACAAAGGAATTTTCCAAGCCAAGAAGAATTATTTCTCGGAGGCTATCAACGGGGCCCTTAACCGCCCCCGCGAACTCTTCAAGATGGTTACCCAGACCATGAAACCAGGATGTATTGAAGCCCCCAGTTCTGACACACAAGAATTTTGCAATGAGCTATCGGATTATTTCGTTGATAAAATCGAGGCAATCCGTGAAAGCATTCAGCAAAACTATTCTCCCCTCAGCCCCCCCTGTAGCCTCTCACACAGCACCCATAGTAATTCTTCGATATCAGGTAAGTTTACCCTAGAACCCATCTCCATTGAGTCCACTAAAAATGTCATTTGTACTCTGCGCAATGGCGCAGCGCCAAATGACATTATCCCCACAAAACTGCTGAAGGAATGCGCCGACATCCTGGCTCCTCCCATTACGCAGCTTATCAACCAGTCTTTCTTGGAGGGCATAGTGCCCTCACAGTTGAAAGAGGGTATAATCCAACCCATCCTGAAGAAACCCTCCCTGGACCCCAAGGACCCACTCCACCGCCGTCCCATAACAAGCCTCAACGTATTCTCTAAGATAATGGAAAAAGTAGTGGTACAACAGCTGCAACAGCATCTAGATACCCACAAGCTATTTGATCCATTGCAATCAGGCTTCCGTCCCGGACATGGGACGGAAACAGCATTGCTAAAAGTATGGGACGATGTTCTCAAGGCCGCAGACGAAGGAGAATCTTGTCTCCTGGTTCTGTTGGACCTAAGTGCAGCTTTTGACACTGTAGACCACAATCTGTTACTGACTCGGCTTACTGAAGTAGCCAGGGTCGCAGAAGGCGATTTATCTTGGTTCTCCTCTTTTTTGGAAAACCGATCGCAAACAGTGAAGCTAGGACCGTTTACGTCTGAAAAACGCACAGTAACATGCGGAGTCCCTCAAGGATCGCCTCTGTCACCAGTGCTATTTAACATCTACCTTCGTCCTCTTTTTGAGATTATTAGCAGCCAAAAACTGCTTTATCACTCTTATGCAGATGACACGCAACTGTATTTCCGCATCTGCAACAGACAGGATCACCACCTCAATCTAGAGACATGTCTCTCTTTGATAGAGGATTGGATGACAAAGAGTTATCTTAAACTCAATGGAGCGAAAACAGAACTTCTTCTGTTTCACGCCAAGCGTAGGAATCAACTTTCAACAGCGTGGACCCCCCCCGCCTATTTTGGGCAAACTCATCACCCCTAGCGCCAAAGTCAAAAGCCTAGGGGTCATTTTTGACTCCTTTATGACAATGGACGCACAAATAGGGTCATTGGTCAGCGGATCTCACCATCCACTGCGCCTACTACGCAGACTCACTCCGTTCATCCCTAAAGAAGACCTAGCGGTCGTGGTGGGAGCTATTGTAAACTCCAGGCTGGATTATGCAAATGCCCTTTACCTCGGCCTCCCCAAGTACCAAATCGCTCGTCTGCAAGTCGTTCAGAATACGGCCGTCAGACTTGTGACTGGGAAAAAACCCTGGGAATCCATCTCACCTTCACTGAGATCCCTTCATTGGCTGCCAGTCAAAGACAGAATTGCTTTTAAAGCTCTCTGTCTTACGCATAGATGTGTCCATGAGAGTGCCCCCCTTTACTTATGCGAATTAATAAAAGCGCATAATCCAAATCGCGTTTTGCGATCCACGAATCAGAACCTGCTCCAGGTTCCGAAAGCCAACTTCAAGTCCAAAGGAGAGAGAAGATTTGCGATCCAAGGTCCGAGACTATGGAACGCTTTACCAACCAGCATTCGGTTGGAGGAGAACCACCTAGCATTTAGGAAAAAGGTCAAGACTTTTCTCTTTTGATATCAAAGGAGACAGGAACAACAAGCGCCCAGAGGCGATTCAGTTCGCATGTGCCGCGCTATATAAGTTTTCATTCATTCATTCATTCATACTGGCCTTCTTTATATATATATATATATATATATATATATATATATATATATATATATATATATATATATATATATATATATATATCCTATCCTAACCACACCTAACAACTGTATTTACATTTTGTCCACCTGATCACCCCCCACAGCTACTACCCTTTGTTTTACTTGACCCTCCCTTCTAGACTGTAAGCTCTAACGAGCAGGGCCCTTTGATCCCTCCTGTATTAAATTGTATTGTGACTGTACTGTCTTCCCTGATGTTGTAAAGCACTGCGCAAACTGTTGGAACTATATATATATATATACTGTATAATAATAACATATACATACACAACATTCCAGTGTGGCTGTACAGTAAGTCTGATTAGTACAGATCAGACTGTCTCGGTCACCCTGAGCCCCTAATAGAGACACAGTGTGACTTAGGCTGCGTACACACGACCGAGTTACTCGTCAGGCTAAACTCATCGTTCCGCCCGTCGAGGTTCCCGTTCAGCTGTCGAAAAGCTCATCGAGCCAAATTTCCCTATAGAACAACGAAGAAATAGAGAGCATGCTCTCTTTTTGGCTCGACAAGCTTCCCGACGGGATGCTCGGCGAAAAGTGTACACACGACCGGTTTTCTTGGCAGAATACGTCTCCCATCGAGGTTCTCGCTGGATTCTGCCGAGAAACTTGGTTGTGTGTACGGGGCCTGAGACATAGGTAGAGGGCCAGATTCTCATAGATCGGCGCATATTTATGCAGGTGTAGCGCATATCAAATGCGCTACACCGACATAAGTTCGAGAGGCAAGCACCATATTCTCAGTGCAAGTGCACAACTATGCACAGTGTGACACCCAAGCAACGCCGGCCCACTTTGCCTACGCAATGTGTATAAATGCACCCGGACATGCGCCCGTCGATTGCAAAAATACACAATTTTTTTCCTGTGGTGTAGGTAAGCTGAACGGGAACCTCGACGGGCGGAACGATGAGTTTAGCCTGACGAGTAACTCGGTATATATATATCCTATCCTAACCACACCTAACAACTGTTTTTACATTTTGTCCACCTGCGGCTTGTGTTCTGCCATGTCTGCTCCCAGGAGAGAAAGACGGAAGAAAAACTTCTCCCCAGAGGAGAGTGCCATCATTATCTCGGCCATGGAGAATTACGATGCTCGCCTCCATGGGCCACAGAGTGGCATCACCAGCAGGGCCAAAAAGGAGGAGATACTACAGCGCATCACCACACAGGTCAATTCCATGGCACATGAGGTGAGGACACCCCATGACATCTCAAAGAAGATGAATGACCTGCGGCGTCCGGTCAGAGGCAAGCTGGGTGAGATCAGCAGGCATGCCAGGGGCACTGGAGGGGGACCACCCTGTGCGATCCGCCTGACTGCAGAGGAGTCAGGTATTTAAATGCGCGGGTTTAAAAACATAGTTTTAAACGTCGTTTTGCCCACACACGGTCACTTTTTATGACACGAAAAACGACATTTTGAAAAACGACACAAAAAATTCAAGCATGTTGGAATTTTTTTTTTGGTCGTTTTTTTGAAGACATAAAACCACGTTTTGCCCACACACGATCATTTTAAATGACGTTTTTTAAAAACGTCGTTATTTTCATCACAAAAAGTGATCGTGTGTACGCGGCATTAGGTTAGGACAATTTTCCACTGTGCCATACACAGCATGCAGGGCTACAATGTAATTTATCGCTACACAGTCTGGTTTACTCTTCACAGACTACTGATTACGTCTGTGTGACAGGAAGTCAGGTAAATCTGTGGGTGTTGTCACAGATGGGAAATACATTTCTGCCTTGTTTAGACAATTCACCAATTACTATTAGGTGTCGGCTGCAGAAATAGCCAGAAAGGTTTAGGGCATTGGAAAACTTCAGCTGTTCAGAATGAGGTCATTAAGGCTTCTATAAGACATCCAAAGGATGACTACTGATTGCTGCATCCTGAGGATTTTTGAGTTAAGGAGCAGTCAGAAAGACTTCTGAAAAAGGTGAGGTGGTGTTGATTTTTCTGTGTGATAAAAATCAAAGACTATTGCTTTTCTGCTGTCTGACCAGCAGTGTCTGCCCAGCAGTAGGCTGTGCCAGACTCCATAGGTAGGTTCCTGTGTTTTGAAGGTAGATGCCCCAAGTGGCATTGGTTTATTTTATTTTATGTTTTGTTTTGTTTATGCTGTTTTGATGCTTGCACTTGTATCCAGCAATATGGAAGAATAAACCATATCCTTTGTTTTCAACCATCCTCAACTGCCTTTCTGTATAGTTCAGCTTGTCATGAACCCATCCAGGGGGTCACACAAACCCGCTACCGAGCTAATCCTTCACACATGGTGGAGAATGCGGGCAGTTAAAGTAAACCCAAAATGGAGGAGATACTAAAACAACTGGCTATAGGAGATGCAAATCAACAGCAGACAAATGCAGCTTTGCAGCAGAGCCTTGAAGCTCAACAACAGGCTCACCAAGAGAGCCTTGCAGCTCACCAAGAGAGTATGGCAGCTCAACAACAGGTTTACAAAGAGAGCATTGCAGCTCAACAACAGGCTCACCAAGAGAGCCTTGCAGCTCACCGAGAGAGCATTGGAGGCTTGGAACAGAGACACCAGCAGCAAATGGAGGCCATCGTGAAACAGCTTCAGAGACAGCAGACCGAGGCTGGGAGTCAGGCCAGTAACATATCGACTTTTCGGGTAAGGCACTTATTGCCAAAGATGACTGCAGATGATGGCCCTGAGATGTTTCTGACCACGTTTGAGAGAACAGCAGAAAAAGAGAGTTGGCCCAAAGATCAATGGGCTGGACTAGTGGCCCCCCTATTATCTGGAAAAGCCCAAAAGGCATATTTTGATTTGGAGGAAATATTGGCACGTTTTGGTGCAACCCTGGATGTTCGTGGTCAGCGGGTCCAAAATTGGAGTTATCAGCTGAGGAAGCCACCTCGGTCGCAGATGTATGACCTAATTTATTTGGCTAGGAAATGGCTGTAGCCAGAAACTCTGACCAAAAATTTTGGAACGAGTAGTCATAGAAAAATTTCTTAGGTCTCTGCCTAACAACCTGCAGAAATGGGTGAGCCATGGTGGTCCGGAAGCCGCAGACAAACTAGTATACCTGGTCGAAAGGTACCTAACAACAGAGAATTTGTCCTCTTCACCCAGAGACACAGAGACTTTTCACCCCAAGACCAGACCCTCCCCACCTATAGGTAAGACTGCATCAAGGGATGGGGGTGGAGAGAAGGACCCAAGAGCAACTAGAGGTATTATCGGGACTACTACTAATGTTTGGCGAGAGCGGCCTGGAAGACCCATTCCACAGTAGAGGACCAGAAGGTTGATTTGTTTCCGTTGCCAAGAAGAGGGACATGTAGCAGCGGTTTGCCCAGCAGTTGATGAACCCATACAGTGTGACTTTCTGACAGAGAGACGACAGTCCTTCTTTGCAACCACATGCACTGCAGTAAAGGGGAATGAGAAACCTTTATGTAGAATGTGCTTATATGGTAAAGAGATTGTGGTATTGTTGGATTCAGGTAGCCTGGTCACCTTAGTGAAAAGTGATCTAGTGGTGGGAAAAACCTTACATCCTAGGAAAATGGCTGTAGTTTGTGTACATGGGGACACTCAAGAATATCCGGTGACTACGGTTTCTTTTAAAACCTCCCTCTGTAACTTGTGTCACCCAGTGAGTTTAGTTCCCAAACTGCCACATGACGCCATTGTCGGAAGGGATTTCCCAAAGTTCTGGGAACTCTGGGATTGCCCAGATTCCCCAGTAGGTGGTTCTTCTGAGCCTGAAAGGTCTACTCCAGAATCCTCTAACTGTGAGGATTCTCCTGAGTTTCTGTTCTCAGTCTTAGCAGGGGAAACACCAGTCCCTAGGGAGGAGCCTGGTACCTCAGAAGAGGAACAGCGGCCAATAGGGTTGGATGACCTCAAGGTGCACAGAGAAAATGTTATCACTGAGCAATTGAGGGACCCCACATTGCTAAGAGCCTGGGAGAATGTAGTGAAGATAGATTGGGGGTTAGTTAATCTGACGAGAGGGTTGCTGTCAAAAGCCAAGTACTTACCGAGGCCAAGATGCAGAGAGCAGCTAAACTTTGCGACCTAGCGCACCCACCCCCTGGAGTTGGGACAGGAGGTGGAGGCACAAGGAGGCACCAGTACCAGTGAAGTAGTAGAACTTGGTAGGCAGCTTGAATTTGGAAGTAGATGTGGGCAGCAGACGAGGTAGGTAGCAAGTTGAGTGGCTTTTGGTACACAGCACAGATAACTGGAGCAAGGCAGAGATCGGGGTGCAAGCCAAGGTTCAAGGGCAGGAGAGAGCAGCAGATCCAGGTCACAGTTCCAGAGGTCAGGGGTCAGAGAGGGCAGCAAATCCAGAGACGAGAGCCAAGGTCAGGTTCGGAGAGAGAGCAGAGTCGTGTGGAAATCCGGGTCAATAGCACAGGTACAGCAATCAGAAGTTCAGACAGGAGCTGAGGACAAACCAGCAACCCGTCATGAGACATAGGCTGGTTTAAATAGGCCGGTCAGGCCTCTGATTGGTCCTGGGGGGGTGCGCGCCCGTGCACTAGCAGCGTCGCCGCAAACGCACATGCGTGCGTGCCCTAGGTGCACGGGCATGCGCCGAAACACCAATCCACCGTGCATGCGCGCCGTTCGGAGGTTAGCAATGCTGGGTCCCTGACAGTGCCCCCCCCAAGGGGCGGACTCCGGACGCCCAAGCTGGTCATCTACTCCGGGTGTTCCCGGTGGAAGGCACAAATTAGCCGCGGGACATGCAGGTTCCCAGGAGTTATGCTCCGGAGGATAACCCTTCCACTTGATCAAGTACTGGAGTTGCCTTCCCCTCTTTCTACAATTCACAATGGATTCCACTTTGAACTCCTCTTCCCCCTTGACCTCCACTGGTGGCGGTGGGAGTCCTTCTCTCCCTAGGAAAGGATCCGGGGTGACAGGTGTAAGGAGGGAGGCGTAGAAGACTGGGTGGATTCTGTAGGAATTAGGTAGGGCAAGTTCGAAGGCCACATCATTGATCTTCCGCCTAATCCTAAAAGGGCCAATGAATCTTGGGCCTAGTTTCCGAGAGGGGACCGGTAATTTTAGATTAGCGGCAGACAGCCAGATCTCCTCCCCAACTTCAAAAGCAGGATAGTCCTTCTTCCCCCTATTGTAGTAATCTTTTGTAGTCCTCCTGGGCCTGTTGCATCACCTCTTGGAGTTTCAGAAAGTTAGACTGAATAGCAGTTATAAGCTCCTGGGCAGCTGGAACGGGGATTTCCGGGAGAGAATCTGGAAGGAAGGATGGGTGAAAGCCAAAGTTGGCCCAGAAGGGTGTTTGGTTTGTGGTAGAGTGAACAGAATTGTTGTAGGCAAACTCATCGGAAGGTAACAAGGACGACAAATCATCCTGAGAAGCTGAACATAAGCACCGAAGGTACTGCTCCAACGTTTGGTTCATCCTTTCCATTTGGCCATTGCTCTGGGGGTGATAAGCAGAAGAGAGGCAGGTTTTAACTTCCAAGGACTTACAGAGTTCCCTCCAGAATTTGGATGTAAATTGAGCACCCCTGGCAGAAACGATACTCTTGGGTACCCCGTGAAGCCTGACAATCTTTCTGAAGAAGACTTTGGCTGTCTCTACAGCGGAGGGGGTCCCAACTATGGGCAGAAAGTGAGCCATTTTGAAGGAGGCCGTTCACCATTAGGCCTTGTACACACGGCTGAATATATCCGCTGTGAACGGTCCCCGGACCGTTTACAGCGTATATTTACGCCGGGGTGTTTTGATCCGATGGCTGTACACACCATCGGATCAAATTCCCCGCCGACGGACAGCGCGGTGACGCGGCGGTGACGTTGACGCCGCCACGTCACCGCACCAGGAAGTAAACACTCCCGCGCGCATGCGTCGGATCCATTCACAGGATACGACGCATGTGCGGCAAGATATGTCCGCTGGTTTGCCGTACTAACCAGCGGACATATCTGACGGCCAGCTATCCGGCGGAATTATTTCAAAGCATGCTTTGAAATTTTTCCGCCGGATGAATCCGGCAAAAAGCGTCCGTTTGCCCCTACAGACAAGGGGATTTTTCGGCTGAAATGGTCCGTCGGACCATGTTCAGCGGAAATATCCCCTCGTGTGTACAAGGCCTTAGTGTTGAGCGGAATACGCCATATTCGATTTCGCGATATTGCGCGAATATATAGAAGAATATTCGCGAATATTCGCTAATATCGAATATTCGTGATATTTTATCCAAAAAAATTTTTGCGACTGCGAAATGATTGCGAAATTCTCATAAACGGAGATCATTTCCTGTATTACTAAACTAATATGCACTAAACACTAACTCTACACTAACTCTACTTAAAAGAAAGGAGAATAAGGGGGAAAAGAAGGGAGCGGAGACGCAATATTCCTTTTGCCAAATATTCGAGTTATTCTGATTGGCTCTGATGCAAAAGAAGGGCGGAGAAGATAATCGCGCAATATTCCGTTTGCCGAATATTCGAGTTATTTATTCTGATTGGCTCTGATGCAAAAGAAGTGCGCATCAGAGCCAATCAGAATAACTCGAATATTCGGCAAAAGGAATATTGCGCGATTATCTTCTCCGCCCTTCTTTTGCATCAGAGCCAATCAGAATAACTTGAATATTCGGCAAAAGGAATATCGCGCAATATTCCTTTTGCCGAATATTCGAGTTATTCTGATTGGCTCTGATGCAAAAGAAGGGCCAAGTAGCTGATGTGATTCTTTTATGTTCCCGAAAATTTGCAATGCCATTTTTTCGGCAACATAAAAGAATCGCATCAGCTACTCGGCCCAGGGTCTCTCTCTAATCATACCAGCAATGCTTTTAGACGTCGATGGAGATCACTAGGATGTGATCTGTTTTAAAAATAAATTTGAAAAAATATGAATATTCGCCATAGCGAATATTCGTCGCAATATTCTAGTTATTCGCGAATACTCGAATATGCAATATTCGTAGAGAATTTTCACAATGCCAATATTCGTGAGCAACACTTTCCACCATGACTAGGATTGTGGTGAAGCCTCCAGACGGGGGTAAGTCTACAATAAAGTCCATGGAAATTACCGCCCATGGGCGTTCTGGAACCGGCAAAGGTTTGAGTAATCCCCAGGACTTGGTGTTAGGTCCCTTATTACGTTGGCAGGGGGTACAGGATGTAACGTAGGCCTTACAATCCTGTCTCCAGCTCGGCCACCAAAAGTGCCGGGAGATCAATTCAATAGTTTTCCATGCCCCGAAGTGACCTGCTTGTTTGCGGTCATGAAAGGTGCTCAGGACCAAATGCCTGGTTTCTGTTGGGACAAAAATTGTGCCCCGAGACCACAGTAGATCGTCATGCGACACTAGTGAAGAAGCTTCCAGATCAGAACATTGTCTGGATGCTGCCTTAACCACTTAAGACCCGGACCGAAATGCAGGTAAAGGACCTTGCCCCTTTTTGCGATTCGGCATTGCGTCGTTTTAACTGACAATTGCGTGGTCGTGCGACGTGGCTCCCAAACAAAATTGGCGTCCTTTTTTCCCCACAAATAGAGCTTTCTTTTGGTGGTATTTGATCACCTCTGCGTTTTTTTTTTTTTTGCAAAAATAGAGCGACAATTTTAAAAAAATGCAATATTTTTTACTTTTTGCTATAATAAATATCCCCCAAAAATATATATATACTCGCATTTTTCGGCTTTTAGGTACAGCTTATGCTCTCTGAGTATGGTAAGTACCCTTTTGACATGGCACCGGTGCAACTCGACTGAGGCTGAAAAAATGAGAATATCGTCTAGATACACGACTAAGAAATCCTCCAGATGCTCACAGAAGATGTCTTTGACAAAATGCTGAAAGGTGGCTGGAGCATTACAAAGTCCAAAAGGCATTACGAGATACTCAAAATGTCCAAACCTAGACCTGAAAGCAGTCTTCCACTCGTCTCAAGCCCTAATCCTAACAAGGTTGTAGGCACCTCTCAAGTCCAGCTTGGAGAACACGAGCTGATCGGAAACGTTGGAATAATTCCGGTATGAGAGGTAGCGGGTACCTGTTTTTGATCGTAATCTTATTGAGCTCTCGGTAGTCAATACAAGGTCTTAAAGAACCGTTCTTTTTTTCAACAAAATAAATTCCCGCTCCAGCTGGGGAGGATGATGTGCGAATGAAGTTCTTTCGCAGATTTTCATCAATGTATGCCTTGAGGGCTTCCAGTTCAGTTTCAGATAACGGAAAGATACGGCCGAAGGGGACCTCGGAACCAAGTAGAAGATCAATGGGGCAGTCATATGGCCGGTGAGGTGGAAGGCAGTCGGCCTGCTGCTTATCAAAAATGTCTTTAAACTCCAGGTAGGCGGAGGGAACGTGTTGAAGGCTCTCGGGTGGGGTTGTCATGGTGGAGCAGGTGGCAACTGTAGGTGCAAAGCAATGTTGGGAACAATAGGAAGATGTGAAGCTAACCTCCTTTTTTAGCATTTATGCAAGGTTGGTGCGCCTGTAACCAGGGAAGGCCCAAGATGATAGGAAACAGAGGGGATGGAATGAGGCAACCGTCTGCTAAGTGAATCTGTAAATGGTGGTCCTTGCTACGAAGAGGAACATGCAGTTTCTGGGCCAAGGTGGAATCTAGAAAGCAACTGCAAGCTCCTGAATCAACAATGGCCGGCAGGCGGGTTTCCCCTTCTGGAAGCTGTAAAGAAATAAAAAGTACAACATGAGTCTGTGGAATATTTGCAACTTGGTAATTGAGGGCAGGTTGCAGCTTGGACTTACTAGGTCTTACTGGACAATTGCGAAGGAAGTGGTCAGCACCTCCGCAATACAGGCACAGATTGTTCTGGCGCCTCCGTTGTCTCTCCTCGATGGTGAGAAGGGCCCGGACCAAACCAAGCTGCTTCAGGATCAGGAGAGGAGGCGTTTTGAGGAGCCAAGGGAGGCGGTGGAACTAGATTAGGCCTTGAAGGTATCCAGTTAGGACGTGAGGACTGAAAATGCTCAGAGCGCCGTTCTAGTAGGCGCTTAACTGGTTGGCGGATTGGATCAGGTCTTCAAGGGAGGCTGGCGTCTCTGTCCTTGCCAAATCATCCTTAAGGGCTTGCGAGAGTCCTTGGCGGAACTGGTATTTCAAGGCAGCTTCGTTCCAGCCCGTGTCGGCCGACCACTTTTGGAACTCGGCAGTATAGTCCTCAACAGGCCTTCTCCCTTGAGTAAGATTATGGAGGGTAGCTTCGGCCGTGGCCGTGCGCTGCGGGTCATCGTACAACTTTGCCATGTGTTCGAAGAAAATGTCGATAGTATCCAGGATCGGGCTCCGTTACTCCATCAAGCTGTGGGCCCATGCTTGTGGCTCCTCTGCCAGGAGGGATATCACGAACCCCACTTTCACGGGTTCTGAACAGAAAATTCTGGGCTGGAGGGCCAAGTATAGGGAGCAAGCATTCTTAAAGGCGCGATATTTCCGACGATCACCTGAAAATAGATCAGGAGTGGGGACCCGAGGTTCCGGGTGGGTCACCACTACGGCCGGACTTGGGGCGGCCTGGGGTGGTGAAATTCCAGAAGGAAGTGTTGCAGGTGGAGGTGAGGGCCCAGGAGAACCGGCTAATTGTTGGAGACGGCCATCTATCTGTAGGTAACCTTCTTGGAGTTTTTGGACTGCTTTGGTAAGCACGGAGACCTGCTGACAGAGGGTCTTGAAAGGTGAGCGCGCCCTGTCGGCCTCAGACATCTGGCTGGTTTGTACTGTCAGAAGCCAAGTACTTACCGAGGCCGAGATGCTGAGAGCGGCTCACCTTTGCGACCTAGCGCACCCACCCCCCCTGGAGGCACAAGGAGGCACCGGTACCAGCAAAGTAGTAGAACTTGGTAGGCAGCTGAACTCGGAAGTAGATGTGGGCAGCAGACGAGGTAGGTAGCAAGTTAAGCGGCTTCCGGTACAAAGCACAGGTAACTGGAGCAAGGCAGAGGCAGGTCCGGGGTGCAAGCCAAGGTTCGAGGGCAGGAAAGAGCAGCAGATCCAAGTCACAGTTCCAGAGGTCAAGGGTTAGAGAGGGCAGCAAATCCAGAGACAAGAGCCAAGGTCAGGTTCGGAGAGAGAGCAGAGTCGTGTGGAAATCCGGGTCAATAGCACAGGTACAGCAATCAGAAGTTCAGATAGGAGCTGACGACAAGGTGGTGAATAAAGACGGAAAGAATTGGCATTATCTGCTCCCTTATCTGATGTTTTCCATAAGAGAGCTTCCCCAATCGTCCACAGGGTTCTCTCTGTTTGAGCTACTGTATGGGAAGCACCCCCGGGGCCTACTGGACACTGCCAGGGAAACATGGGAGAGTGAGAGTTCCCCTTATCGAAGTGTGATTGAACATGTGGCACAAATGCAAGATAGAATTGCCCAAGTGATGCCGATTATGTGAAGGCACATTTAGCCCAAGCCCAGTTAGCTCAACAGAGAATTTACAATTGTGGGGCCCAGGTCCGTTCCTTTGCACCTGGTGATAGGGTGTTGGTGCTGGTCCCCACGGTCGAAAGTAAATTCCTAGCCAAATGGCAGGGTCCTTATGAAGAATTGGAGAAAATGGGGGTGGTGAATTATAAAATTAGCCAACCGGGAAGACGAAAACCTGAGCAGATATACGTGAACTTGTTGAAACCATGGAAGGATAGAGAGACCTTGGTCGCTGAGACTACCCGATTTTCTGCTCAAAATTTAACCTGGCTGTCCCTGAAGTTGGGATAGCGGAGACTCTGTTCAAAACTCAGCGACAGGAGGCTAAAGAATTTGTGCTCCGTAATAGCGAGAAGTTTTCAGATTTGCCAGGTTGGGTCTCCGGGGTTGAACATGACTAGGGATGAGCTTCGTGTTCGATACGAACGTATGTTCGACTCTAACATTGCCTGTTCGACCGTTCGTCGAAAATCGAACAAAACGGGTCGTTCGCGCCAAATTCGAATGACGTGCAACGGCCCATAATTCACTGCGGCATTGCACGCTGATGATTGGCCAAGCATGCTGTATGTCCCGCATGCTTGGCCAATCACAGCGCGCAAAAAACGAAGAGCCATAATTGGCCAAAGCCTGGGTGGCTTTGGCCAATTATGGCTCAGAGCTTAAGCACACGCCCCACACTATAAAAGGCCGCCTGCTTTAATTACAGTGTGTAGAGAATATATATACATCCCTAGGAGTTGTAAAAATATTTATACACTGTATAGCTTAGCTATATCTGCTATTAGTGTTTGTCAGGCAGGAGATTGTGCATAGCTGCAGTGCTAGAGAACGTTAGAATGTGTTGTATTGCCTGTGTGCTGTGTTTAGTTTACACCTAAACGTACTGGGTGTTACTGCACTTGTCCTGCTTATTTGCACCTAAGCACATTTGCTTAAAGTGCACGTTTGCTGTGTAATAGCACGTAAGCACATTTACTGTAAGTGCACATTTGCTGTTTAATCGCACGTAAACGCATTTACTGTAAGTGCAAGTTTGCTCTTTAATAGCACCGAAAAGCATTTACTGTAAGTGGACGTTTGCCGTTTAATCGCACGTAAGCGCATTTACTGTAAGTGTAAGCTTGCTCTTTAATCGCACGTAAGTGCATTTACTGTAAGTGCAAGCTTGCTCTTTAATCGCATGTAAGCGCATTTACTGTAAGTGCAAGTTTGCTCTTTAGTAGCACGTAAGCGCATTTACTGTAAGTGCAAGTTTGCTCTTTAGTAGCACGTAAGCGCATTTACTGTAAGTGCAAGTTTGCTCTTTAATCGCAAGTAAGAGCATTTACTGTCAGTGCAAGTTTGCTCTTTAATCGCACGTAAGCGCATTTACTGTAAGTGCAAGTTTGCTCTTTAGTAGCACGTAAGTGCATTTACTGTAAGTGCAAGTTTGCTCTTTAAACGCACGTAAGCGCATTTACTGTAAGTGCAAGTTTGCTCTTTAGTAGCATGTAAACGCATTTACTGTCAGTGCGTCGTTCTGAATACAGTGAATAGGTAGAAATTGGACGAAAATTCGACAAAGCATCGAAAATTGTCAATTTTTCGTCGTTCAATTTCTACCTATTCACTGTATTCAGAACAACAATTTTCGATGCTTTGTGAAATTGAACGAAGAAAATTCGACAAAGCATCAAAAATCGTCGTTTTCGGACGGAAACTTTCCCGACGAAAACGACATAAATCAAAACGATTTTCGGGAGTAACTAAATAAGTTTATTTTTCAAACGAAAACAAAAAAACAAAACAAATAATTCCAGTCTGCAAATGTCTACTCTTTAGTAGCACGTAAACGCATTTACTGTCAGTGCAAGTTTGCTCTTTAATCGCATGTAAGCGAATTTACTGTAAGTGCAAGTTTGCTCTTTAGTAGCACGTAAGGGCATTTACTGTAAGTGCAAGTTTGCTCCTTAGTAGCACGTAAACACATTTACTGTCAGTACACGTTTGCCCTTTAATCGCATGTAAGCGCATTTACTGTAAGTGCAAGTTTGCTCTTTAGTAGCACGTAAGGGCATTTACTGTAAGTGCAAGTTTGCTCTTTAGTAGCAGGTAAACACATTGGCCCAGATTCAGAGAGAATTGGATTCTCGCAGCGTATCAGAAATACACCACGCCGCCATTTTTTACCTGGCTCTACGTGGAATCCAGGTAGATTTTGTCCAGTAAACGACGGCGGCGTAGTGTATTTCTCCCGTCGCAATCCATCTGCGCAAGTAGGGGGCGTGAAGGATTTACAATAGGCGCGTTCCCGCGGCGATCGAACTGCGCATGCTCCGTTCGCAAATTTCCCGCCGTGCATTGCGCGAAATCACGTAGTTACGTCATTCGTTGTTTGAGTAGCGTCGTTTACTGACATTTCTATTCCCGAACGAGTTACGTAAAAAAAAAAAAAAAAAAAAATTCGACGCGGGAACAACGGCCATACTTAACATGGGCTACGCACCGTTAGACCAGCAAAAAGCTGGTCTAACAGTACGTAAAAAAAAAACAGACGTAAGCGATTGCGAAGACCGCTCGTATCTTCGTGGATCGCCGTAAAAACACATTTGCATATCCCGACGCATGAAAACGACGCGAACTCCTCCCAGCGGCCGCAAAAATATCGCAGCGTAGATCCGAAGGCTTACGAAGACGTAAGCCTCTCGGATCGAAGCCCGAAGCCGCCGTATCATGGTTTGAGGATTCAAACTAGTGATACGGCGCGCGAAATTTGAAATTACTCCTGTCTAACACCAGTTAGACAGGCGTAATTGCTTTATGAATCTGGGCCATTTACTGTAAGTGGACATTTGCGGTTTAATCACACGTAAGCGCATTTACTGTAAGTGCAAGTTTGCTCTTTAGTAGCACGTAAACACATTTACTGCAAGTGCAAGTTTGCTCTTCAATCGCACGTAAGCGCATTTATTGTAGGTGCAAGTTTGCTCTTTAATAGCATGTAAAAGCATTTACTGTAAGTGCACGTTTGCTCTTTAATAGCATGTAAACGTATTTACTGTAAGTGCAAGTTTGCTCTTTAATAGCACGTAAACGCATTTACTGTAAGTGCACGTGTGTTGTTTATTTACACCTAAATGCATTAACATGTCTGGAAGGACAACAAAAAGAGGCAGAGAGTCACGAGGGCAAGCATGCTCTGCATCTAGAGGCAACGCTGGTGGTGGACGCGGTGCATCCTCTTCAGCATGTGGCCGCTTGTCCTTCTTTTCGGGAGCTGGCCGTGTTGAGCCTCAACATGCAGAGAAATTAGTAAAGTGGATGACCAAGCCGTCCTCATCCTCTCTCACGCAGACTGATCTTACTTTGTCTGGCAAAGCAGCTGCCAAGGCTTCCTCTTCCCTCTGCACAATGGCATCACACAATCCTTCCCTAGTCCCACCGTGTCCTCCTGAGGAGTCCCCCGAACTGTTTCAACACAGTGTTGGGTACATGCTGAATGAAGATGCGCAGCGTTTTGAAGGCTCCGATGATGAAACACAGATAGAGGAAGGCATCGATGTGACCCAGGGAGAGGGGGTGGCCGAGAGGGACAGCAATCTGGCAGTGATGTTCCCCCAGCTGGAGCATACTGCTAGGTTTTTGACAGTGATGAGGAGTGAGGGGATGATGAGGTCACTGACTCTACGTGGGTGCCTGATAGGAGAGAGGAGCAGGAGGAAGAGGAGGAGGAGGAGGAGGACGAGGCACAGGCACATCTCCAAAGAGGCAGGATGCCCTCCAGGGGTCAGCTTAAGGGCAGCACACCAAGTGTATTACATCGCACATCTATGTGTGTGCATGGCGCTGCTGTGTCTGAACGGTACAGCAAAAGTTCTTTGGTGTGGGCATTTTTTGAAACATGTTCATCAGATCGTACCTTTGCTATTTGCAACATATGTCGCAAGCGTATCTCGCTTGGCCAAAACATCACCCGCTTGGGCACCACATGCTTGGCCAGACATATGTCGACCTGCCATGCAGCTCATTGGCAAGCATACCAGAAAGACCCACACCAAAGACCAAAGGGTACCTCCCCTTGCCCTTCTGGGACCTCCAACCCCACTAGACCCCCAGTCCTCTCTGAAGCCTGCAGTGAAGCTGTAGAAATAGGTGTGTCACAACCTAGTAGTAGTAGTAGTACATGCGGGCAATCTACTGATAGTACCAGACAAATTTCCCTGCCCCAGCTGCTGCAGCACCGAAAGAAGTACTCTCCCAGCCATCCACATGCCCAGTGGTTGAATGCTAGCTTAGCGAAATTGCTAGCACTTCAACTGCTACCTTTTCAGTTGGTAGATTCTGCCCTCTTTCGTGAGTTTGTGGAATGTGCAGTACCTCAGTGACAAGTACCAAAACGCCACTTTTTCTCACGGAAGGCGATTCCGGCTCTCTACCGGCATTTGGAAGGCAATGTCCATGCCTCGCTGGACAGGGCGGTCAGTGGTAAGGTGTATCTTACCGCTGACTCATGGTCCAGCAGGCATGGACAGGGACATTACCTGTCTTTTACGGCACATTGGGTGACTCTGCTGGCAGCTGGGAAGGACGCAGGGCAAGGTACAGTAGTTTTGGAGGTTGTTTCACCACCACGCCTCCAAAACACTACTATTGGTTGTGACACACCTCTCTCCTCCACCGCCTCCTCTTCTTCTTCCTCTGTGGCCTCTTCCTGTGGTGATGTTTTCTCTGAACCAGCCGTGCTCCGTAGGCGTATGAGGGGCTACGCAGGAATGCAGGCCAAGAGATGCCATGCGGTGCTAGAGCTGGTGTGCTTGGGAGACAGGAGCCACACTGGAGAAGAGGTTCTGTCAGCTCTGCAGGGGCAGGCTCAGAGGTGGTAGACGCCACACCAGCTGAAGCCTGGAATGGTGGTCAGCGATAATGGCACCAACCTCCTCTCTGCCCTGCGACAGGGAAAACTCACCCATGTGCCCTGTTTTGCGCATGTCCTGAATTTGGTGATGCAGCGGTTCTTGGACAGGTACCTGGGCTTACAGAATGTCCTGAAGCAGGCCAGGAAAGTCTGTGTGCATTTCCGAAGGTCATATAATGCCACAGCTCGGCTGACAGATCTCCAAAGGGAATTACAACCTGCCCAAGAACCGCCTAATCTGTGACATGCCCACCAGATGGATCTCTACGTTGGCCATTTTGCGGCTGCACACGCAGCAGAGGGCCATCAATGAGTACCTGTGCCAATATGGCAGCCAAACTGGGTCAGGGGAGCTTGGTTTTTTTTCACTACGCCAGTGGGCCTTGATCAGGGATGCATGCACTGTCCTGTCACCATTTGAGGAGGCCACGAGGATGGTGAGCAGTGACAGTGCATGCATCAGTGAGACTGTCCCTCTTATTCACATGTTGGAGCACACGCTACGTGGAATGATCGACAGGGCCCTTGAGGCAGAACAGAGGGAGGAAGAGGAGGACTTCCTTACTTCTCAAGGCCCCCTTTATCCAGACGGAGGAGGAGGAGGAGGATGATTGTATCAGCAGCATGGAGGTGGAGCCTAGCACTCAGCATCATCAGCAGCAGTCTTCAAGGGATCATTTACAGTCCCAAGGAACACGTGGACTTTTACGTGGCTGGGATGAGGTGGCTGCGGATCCTGTCGTCCTCAGTGACCCAGAGGACTGTGCCCCAAATGCCTCTGCAAACCTACGCTGCATGGCCTCCCTGATCCTGCAAAGCCTGCATAAGGATCCTCGTGTATGTGCTATTAAGGAGAGGGATCATTACTGGCTGGTGACTCTCCTTGATCCACGTTACAAGAGTAAGGTTGCGGACCTTATGTTGCCATCGCAGAGGGAGCAGAAGATGAAACTTCTGCGGGAGGCCTTGCAGAAAGGTCTGTGCAATCCGTTCCCAGAACCGGGGGATTACCAAAACCTGGCTCTGGACAACGTCTTGCTGAGGCTTCGGTGAGTCACAGAAGGGGCGGTGGAGAAGGTGGTCGTCTGACCGATGCGTTCAGGCAGTTTTTTAGTCCGCAGCCCCAAGGTCTGACTGGTTCCAGCAACCATCGCCAGCATCTGGTTTACATGGTCCGGGAATACCTAGGGGCAAGATCCGACATGGACACCTTCCCCACTGAAAATCTTCTGGCTTACTGGGTCTTGAGGATGGATCACTGGCCAGAGCTTGCCCGGTACGCAATTGAGCTACCGGCTTGCCCTGCATCCAGTGTTCTTTCAGAACGGACATTCAGTGCTGCTGGAGGCTTTGTGACTGATCACAGGGTGCGCCTCTCCACCGGCTCTGTTGATCGACTGACCTTCATCAAAATGAATCAGGCTTGGATCAACACCAGCTACCAAGCATCTGATGCTGATATTAATGAATAATATCTTTTTGTTGAAATGTCGGATCCCTTTTAGACTGCTGATGCTGAGTGACTGTCCTCTTATGCTGCTGATGGAATATCCTTCTCCTCCTCACTTTTCTTGCTGATAGCTAGTAAGAAATGTTGTGTTTCTGGGCTCCACCACCAGTGCCTAAGGCACAATTTTTCAGCCCCTGTTCAACAGGGGCGCCTAATAATTCTTGATGCAATACTTTGCACGTGACTACTTGTTGCGCTCCAATTGGAGTTATTGTGAGGGGTTGCAGTGTTGTGTTGTGCCCAAGGCCCAATTTTTCTGCCCCTGTTTAACAGGGGCGCCTAATAACAATTTTTGATGCAATACTTTGCACGTGGCTCCTTGTTGCGCTCCAATTGGAGTTATTGTGAGGGGTTGCAGTGTTGTGTTGTGCCCAAGGCCCAATTTTTCTGCCCCTGTTTAACAGGGGCGCCTAATAACAATTTTTGATGCAATACTTTGCACGTGGCTCCTTGTTGCGCTCCAATTGGAGTTATTGTGAGGGGTTGCAGTGTTGTGTTGTGCCCAAGGCCCAATTTTTCTGCCCCTGTTTAACAGGGGTGCCTAATAACAATTTTTGATGCAATTCTTTGCACGTGGCTCCTTGTTGTGCTCCAATTGGAGTTATTGGGAGGGGTTGCAGTGTTGTGTTGTGCCCAAGGCCCAATTTTTCTGCCCCTGTTTAACAGGGGCGCCTAATAACAATTTTTGATGCAATACTTTTCACGTGGCTCCTTGTTGCGCTCCAATTGGAGTTATTGGGAAGGGTTGCAGTGTTGTGTTGTGCCCAAGGCCCAATTTTTCTGCCCCTGTTTAACAGGAGCGCCTAATAACAATTTTTGATGCAATACTTTACACGTGGCTCCTTGTTGCGCTCCAATTACAGTATGTTTGAGGGGTGCCCTTTTTTCTAAAAATGTTCTTTCACAAAACAATAATGGCCCCCCACCACCGCTAAAATATTCGACATAATGTTGCCACACAGAACTTGCACAAGTAGCAAGTACTTTTTTTTTATAGTCCTCTCATGTTGTGCAGGGACATTTCTAAACACGTGCCACTACCATAGACACCCAGCAGGTGTGATATTTATAGAATTTTTTTTTTTCACTTTAAGCATCATTAAAATGGCTGCTCCGGAAAAAACGGCCGTTTTAATAAAAACAATTTCCATTGATGCATGTTCCCTGGGGCAAGACCTGGGTTCTGAACGACGTTTTCCAACATTTAATTGAATTTTGGTCTTTAAAATGATCGTTTTTGAATTCAAATGTTCGGGTCCCATAGACTTCAATGGGGTTCAAAATATTCGTGCGAACCCGCGGTCTGTTCGAACGTTCTGGTGCGAACTGAACCCGGGGGTGTTTGGCTCATCCCTACTGATTACATACATACTTGCATACTGACTACACATGTGTACTGTATGTATACATGTATGCAAGTTGGTGCGAAGGGGAGCCTATTATTTATTTTCTATGACAGTTTTCTATTTTTTGTAAAAAAAAAATCTTTTTTTTCTCTATTAAATACAATCACAAGGGGGCCACAGAGATTTTCCCATTGGACCGTCGGACAGGTTCGATGGTTAGTACGCAAAAGCATCGGACCAAAAACCTGAGCATGCTCAGAATCAAGTCGACGCATGCTTGGAAGCATTGAACTTGGTTTTTTAGCACGTCATCGGGTTCTACGTCACCGCGTTCTGGTCTGATCGGATTTTTGGTCCGATGGTGTGTACACACATCAGACCACTTCAGCCTGGTCCGATGAAAACAGTCTGTCGGACCAGTTTCATCACACCGGTCTGATCGTGCCTGCCGCATCACTGAGATGCTGATGCGCCTGCCTGGCGGCCACGATGTCCGCCGAGCACCCGCGATCGGCGTTTACAGAGACATGGACGTACAGATCCACGTCCTGTCAGAGAGAGAGGAGACCGAACTGTGTCCCTTGTACATAGGGACACAGATCGATCACCTCCCCCAGTCAGCCCCCTTTCCCCACAGATAGAACACTATGCAGGGTACACATTTAACCCCTTCCTCACCCCCTAGTGTTAACCCCTTCAATGCAAGTCACATTTATACAGTAATTAGTGCATATTTATAGCACTGATCGCAGTATAAATGTGAATAGTGCCAAACGTGTCAAAAGTGTCCGATGTGTCCGCCATAATGTCGCAGTCCCAATAAAAATCGCAGATCGCTGCCATTACTAGTAAAAAAAAAACAATAATAAAAAATAATAATTCTGTCCCCTATGTTGTAGGCGCTATAAATTTAGTGCAACCCAGTTGCTTATTGCGATTTTTTTTTTTTTTACCAAAAATATGTAGAAGAATATGTATCGGCCTAGACTGAGAAATAAACATGTTTTAAAAAAAAAAAAAAAAAAATGGGCTATTTATTATAGCAGCAAGTAAAAAATATTGAATTTTCTTTCAAAATTGATGCTCTTTTTTTGTTTATAGCGCAAAAAAAAAAAAAAAAAAACGCAGAGGTGATCAAATACCACCAAAAGAAAGCTCTACTTGTGGGGAAAAAAGGACGTCAATTTTGTTTGGGAGCCACTTCGCTCGACTGCGCAACTGTCAGTTAAAGCGACACAGTGCCGGAAGCTGAAATTTCAGCTGGGCAGGAGGGGGTATATGTGCCCAGTAAGCAAGTGGTTAACCACTTAAGGACCCCTTCACGCCGATATACGTCGGCAGAATGGCAAGGCTGGGCACATCAACGTACCTGTACGTTGCCCTTTAAGCCCAGCCGCGGGGGGCGCGCGCGTGCACGCCCACCTGGTCCGAAGCTCCATGACTGTGACCGCGGGACCGGCGGACCCGATCGCCTCTGGAGTCCCACGATTGGTCCCCGGAGCTGAGGAACGGGGAGAGCTGTGTGTAAACACAGCTTCCCTGTTCTTCACTGTGGCGCCGTGATCGATCGTGTGATCCTTTTATAGGGATACACAATCGATGGCACACCTACCACCACCCCCCCCCTACAGTTGTAAACACATATTAGGTCACACATAACCCCTTCAGCGCCACCTTGTGGTTAACTCCCAAACTGCACTGTCATTTTCACAGTAAACAATGCATTTTAAATGCATTTTTTGCTGTGAAAATGACAATGGTCCCAAAAATGTGTCAAAATTGTCAGAAGTGTTTCGCAGTCACGAAAAAAAATCGCTGATCGCCGCAATTATTATTAAATAAAAATAAAGAAAAATGCAATACAACTATCCCCTATTTTGTAAACGCTATAAATTTTGCACAAACCAACCGATAAACGCTTATTGCGATTTTTTTTTTTTACCAAAAATAGGTAGAAGAATACGTATCGGCCTAAACTGAGGAAAACTTTTTTTTTATATATTTTTTGGGATATTTATAGCAAAAAGTAAAAAATATTGATTTTTTTTTCAAAATTGTCGCTCTATTTTTGTATATAGCGCAAAAAATAAAAACCGCAGAGGTGATCAAATACCACCAAAAGAAAGCTCTATTTGTGAGAAAAAAAGGACGCCAATTTTGTTTGGGAGCCACGTCGCACGATCGCGCAATTGTCAGTTAAAGCGACACAGTGCCGAATCGCAAAACCTGTCCGGGTCCTTTAGCTGCCTAAAGGTCCGGGTCTTAAGTGGTTAAACATAGTCCCTGTGATGT
The DNA here is from genome assembly GCA_029574335.1 of Rana kukunoris. Classification (NCBI taxonomy): domain Eukaryota; kingdom Metazoa; phylum Chordata; class Amphibia; order Anura; family Ranidae; genus Rana; species Rana kukunoris. The sequence continues at coordinate 352,358,763 of CM056051.1, read as the reverse complement.
CCCCTTGGTCGGGCTGTAAAGTGGTGCATCTGTACCACGGATAGAACCTACTGAAGCAAAACTGACATTGCTAAAAAAAAAAAATCATGAAATTATATTTAAATTTAGATACAATACCATTGCCAGCAATATTATATATATAAATATATATATATATATATATACACACATATATTTAAACAGTGTACCCCCCAATCCCATTCCTTTCCAAGTCCATGGCTCAGTTTGCTACTATATTTTTTAAAACAACATGGGGGGTGGGGGGGCGAGCAAATGCCCCCCTCCTGAACCATACCAGGCCACATTCCCTCAACATGTACGCCATACTCATTCACATAGTGGGCTCCCTTGTTTATCACTTGACCGCCAGCCGCCACCATTATACGATGGCAGGTCTGCTTAATCCCGTGAATTAAGAGCAATTAAGGGTAATCCGATGCAGGTGGCTGGCAGCTGCGATGTCCTAGTAATTAGGAACATAAATTTGTCTCCTCCTAATGGCCCATACACACGATCCGAATATCGGCCGACGGATCGTACGACTTTTTTCGCTTAATAATCGCGAGTAAAATAAAATAGGTTTTAAACTCACGAAAATTATCGTTTAACAGGGGCGCCTAATAACAATTTTTGATGCAATACTTTGCACGTGGCTCCTTGTTGCGCTCCAATTGGAGTTATTGGGAGGGGTTGCAGTGTTGTGTTGTGCCCAAGGCCCAATTTTTCTGCCCCTGTTTAACAGGGGTGCCTAATAACAATTTTTGATGCAATTCTTTGCACGTGGCTCCTTGTTGTGCTCCAATTGGAGTTATTGGGAGGGGTTGCAGTGTTGTGTTGTGCCCAAGGCCCAATTTTTCTGCCCCTGTTTAACAGGGGCGCCTAATAACAATTTTTGATGCAATACTTTTCACGTGGCTCCTTGTTGCGCTCCAATTGGAGTTATTGGGAAGGGTTGCAGTGTTGTGTTGTGCCCAAGGCCCAATTTTTCTGCCCCTGTTTAACAGGAGCGCCTAATAACAATTTTTGATGCAATACTTTACACGTGGCTCCTTGTTGCGCTCCAATTACAGTATGTTTGAGGGGTGCCCTTTTTTCTAAAAATGTTCTTTCACAAAACAATAATGGCCCCCCACCACCGCTAAAATATTCGACATAATGTTGCCACACAGAACTTGCACAAGTAGCAAGTACTTTTTTTTTATAGTCCTCTCATGTTGTGCAGGGACATTTCTAAACACGTGCCACTACCATAGACACCCAGCAGGTGTGATATTTATAGAATTTTTTTTTTTTCACTTTAAGCATCATTAAAATGGCTGCTCCGGAAAAAACGGCCGTTTTAATAAAAACAATTTCCATTGATGCATGTTCCCTGGGGCAAGACCTGGGTTCTGAACGACGTTTTCCAACATTTAATTGAATTTTGGTCTTTAAAATGATCGTTTTTGAATTCAAATGTTCGGGTCCCATAGACTTCAATGGGGTTCAAAATATTCGTGCGAACCCGCGGTCTGTTCGAACGTTCTGGTGCGAACTGAACCCGGGGGTGTTTGGCTCATCCCTACTGATTACATACATACTTGCATACTGACTACACATGTGTACTGTATGTATACATGTATGCAAGTTGGTGCGAAGGGGAGCCTATTATTTATTTTCTATGACAGTTTTCTATTTTTTGTAAAAAAAAAATCTTTTTTTTCTCTATTAAATACAATCACAAGGGGGCTAATAACTAGAAAGATGGTAGAGCTAGGTCTTCTTTATGGAGACATCAGGTGTCTCCCTTGCTACTAACCCAAACAGATCAAGGACAGAGAATCCCCAAATCTGCTCCTACACTTGGCAGATGTGCAGGAACTTTGACAGCTCTGAACCTGAAAGTGCTCAGAGTGGTGGATATTCAAGGGTTAACTGTGCCCATCATTAGACTGAAAACAAGTCAGTCTAGTTACCAATCTAGTCCTCAGGCCCCCCCAACAAATAACAACTGCCTCCTGGAGACATCTTCACCTGATAGGACAGGGGGCATAAATCACAATAATACCTTGATAAAAATTAAAATTTCTTTTAACTCTATTCAAAACTTAAACAAACAATTCTGTCATTAGATCACTGCTAGAATTAAAAAAAAAATCTGCTTCTACTTACCAAAGTTGTGAGTGGATGAATACGTTTCTTGAATAAGCAAATGGCGGGCAGAAGCTGGAATTTCAAATACCCGAATGTAACCTTTTAGGAATAAAAAAGTAAACTATAATACGCAGGGTAAAAACAAATCTTAGACGTAATGTAGAACCAAGTTCAAAAACATATAATGCAGCCTAACTAGCTAAATAATTTTCACTAGTTTGCTTAGAAATGTAAAAAAAAAGTTAGCTTTGATTAGTCCATCAGCAGGACTCTTACCTCACTTCTTGCAATACCCCCATGGAAATTAATGCTGATGATGTACCTGGCAGGAGCCAAATTTTCTGTCAACTCCACCTAGGGCATGGGACACACATTGAATTTGGATACTTAATTTAGTTTCCTGAAGTGATTGCAGGATCCCAGAATTCCAACCGATTTAGGAAGTATTATGGGACCAACAAAGGGCCAACAATTTCTGTTTCTCCTCTAAAATGGCTTTCCTCTTAAGTTCAGGTACCTGATAAGGTTTTTACTTTACTCTGATGTGAGGCTCTATCACAATTGTCACATAGCACGTAATTCTGAAAACACCTCTCAATTTTTCAAGAAAGACTTGCTCATCTTTTGAATCCAAGTAGCAGACAGGGTTTGCGAGATCCTATACTCAGGTATACCTTTTTAACTAGGTTATATGCTTTTTTCTGAAAGAGCCTCGTGATCTTTTCAGAATCTTATTAGGTGCACAAAACACTTAAAAACCACGAACGGGAGTACCCAAAGCCAGATGTTGATTTAAACCAGAATGAGCAAAAGAAAGGATACATGCCACAGAGTACTTGCTAGGATGACATTTCCTTGCTTTGCACCAAGCAAAATAGGTCTTCCAGGCACAATAGTAGATTTTCCAATAAGTCAACTCCCTACCCCTCAGGCCGCGTAAACACGATCAGACTGGTCCAATGAAACTGGTCTGCAGACCAGTTTCATCGGACCAGTTCGATGGTGTGTACGGCCCATTGGACCGTCGGACAGGTTCGATGGTTAGTACGCAAAAGCATCGGACCAAAAACCTGAGCATGCTCAGAATCAAGTCGACGCATGCTTGGAAGCATTGAACTTGGTTTTTTAGCACGTCATCGGGTTCTACGTCACCGCGTTCTGGTCTGATCGGATTTTTGGTCCGATGGTGTGTACACACATCAGACCACTTCAGCCTGGTCCGATGAAAACAGTCTGTCGGACCAGTTTCATCACACCGGTCTGATCGTGCCTGCCGCATCACTGAGATGCTGATGCGCCTGCCTGGCGGCCACGATGTCCGCCGAGCACCCGCGATCGGCGTTTACAGAGACATGGACGTACAGATCCACGTCCTGTCAGAGAGAGAGGAGACCGAACTGTGTCCCTTGTACATAGGGACACAGATCGATCACCTCCCCCAGTCAGCCCCCTTTCCCCACAGATAGAACACTATGCAGGGTACACATTTAACCCCTTCCTCACCCCCTAGTGTTAACCCCTTCAATGCAAGTCACATTTATACAGTAATTAGTGCATATTTATAGCACTGATCGCAGTATAAATGTGAATAGTGCCAAACGTGTCAAAAGTGTCCGATGTGTCCGCCATAATGTCGCAGTCCCAATAAAAATCGCAGATCGCTGCCATTACTAGTAAAAAAAAAACAATAATAAAAAATAATAATTCTGTCCCCTATGTTGTAGGCGCTATAAATTTAGCGCAACCCAGTTGCTTATTGCGATTTTTTTTTTTTTTACCAAAAATATGTAGAAGAATATGTATCGGCCTAGACTGAGAAATAAACATGTTTTAAAAAAAAAAAAAAAAAAAATGGGCTATTTATTATAGCAGCAAGAAAAAAATATTGAATTTTCTTTCAAAATTGATGCTCTTTTTTTGTTTATAGCGCAAAAAAAAAAAAAAAAAAACGCAGAGGTGATCAAATACCACCAAAAGAAAGCTCTACTTGTGGGGAAAAAAGGACGTCAATTTTGTTTGGGAGCCACTTCGCTCGACTGCGCAACTGTCAGTTAAAGCGACACAGTGCCGGAAGCTGAAATTTCAGCTGGGCAGGAGGGGGTATATGTGCCCAGTAAGCAAGTGGTTAACCACTTAAGGACCCCTTCACGCCGATATACGTCGGCAGAATGGCAAGGCTGGGCACATCAACGTACCTGTACGTTGCCCTTTAAGCCCAGCCGCGGGGGGCGCGCGCGTGCACGCCCACCTGGTCCGAAGCTCCATGACTGTGACCGCGGGACCGGCGGACCCGATCGCCTCTGGAGTCCCACGATTGGTCCCCGGAGCTGAGGAACGGGGAGAGCTGTGTGTAAACACAGCTTCCCTGTTCTTCACTGTGGCGCCGTGATCGATCGTGTGATCCTTTTATAGGGATACACAATCGATGGCACACCTACCACCACCCCCCCCCCTACAGTTGTAAACACATATTAGGTCACACATAACCCCTTCAGCGCCACCTTGTGGTTAACTCCCAAACTGCACTGTCATTTTCACAGTAAACAATGCATTTTAAATGCATTTTTTGCTGTGAAAATGACAATGGTCCCAAAAATGTGTCAAAATTGTCAGAAGTGTTTCGCAGTCACGAAAAAAAATCGCTGATCGCCGCCATTAGTAGTAAATAAAAATAAAGAAAAATGCAATACAACTATCCCCTATTTTGTAAACGCTATAAATTTTGCACAAACCAACCGATAAACGCTTATTGCGATTTTTTTTTTTTACCAAAAATAGGTAGAAGAATACGTATCGGCCTAAACTGAGGAAAACTTTTTTTTTATATATTTTTTGGGATATTTATAGCAAAAAGTAAAAAATATTGATTTTTTTTTCAAAATTGTCGCTCTATTTTTGTATATAGCGCAAAAAATAAAAACCGCAGAGGTGATCAAATACCACCAAAAGAAAGCTCTATTTGTGAGAAAAAAAGGACGCCAATTTTGTTTGGGAGCCACGTCGCACGATCGCGCAATTGTCAGTTAAAGCGACACAGTGCCGAATCGCAAAACCTGTCCGGGTCCTTTAGCTGCCTAAAGGTCCGGGTCTTAAGTGGTTAAACATAGTCCCTGTGATGTCCCCTTGGTCGGGCTGTAAAGTGGTGCATCTGTACCACGGATAGAACCTACTGAAGCAAAACTGACATTGCTAAAAAAAAAAAATCATGAAATTATATTTAAATTTAGATACAATACCATTGCCAGCAATATTATATATATAAATATATATATATATATATATATACACACATATATTTAAACAGTGTACCCCCCAATCCCATTCCTTTCCAAGTCCATGGCTCAGTTTGCTACTATATTTTTTAAAACAACATGGGGGGTGGGGGGGCGAGCAAATGCCCCCCTCCTGAACCATACCAGGCCACATTCCCTCAACATGTACGCCATACTCATTCACATAGTGGGCTCCCTTGTTTATCACTTGACCGCCAGCCGCCACCATTATACGATGGCAGGTCTGCTTAATCCTGTGAATTAAGAGCAATTAAGGGTAATCCGATGCAGGTGGCTGGCAGCTGCGATGTCCTAGTAATTAGGAACATAAATTTGTCTCCTCCTAATGGCCCATACACACGATCCGAATATCGGCCGACGGATCGTACGACTTTTTTCGCTTAATAATCGCGAGTAAAATAAAATAGGTTTTAAACTCACGAAAATTATCGTACGATAGAAAAAAACGATCGGAAGTGATGTCACGTGTTGTAATGTATTTGTATTGTATTGTCGGACGACGGCTGTACTGACTAAACGAAAATCGGACGATCGGACATCGGACGAGAAAAATTTTCGCGCTTGTCCGATCGAATTTAATCGGATGAACGGTCGTGATCGGCTGTCGAAAGTAGTGTACACACGATCCGAAAATCGTACGATCCATCATCGGACGATCGTTTTCGTCCGATATTCGGATCGTGTGTATGGGCCATTAGTCATTCCTATTCACCCACAGTTGGATACACACGAGGGAACACATTTAACCCCCTTGATCACCCCCTAGTGTCAACCCCTTACCTGCCAGTGAAATTTACACATTAATCAGTGCATTTTATTAGCACTGATTGCTGTACAAATCTCAATGGTCCCAAAACCGTGTCAAAAGTGTCCGATCTGCCAGCTGCAATGTCACAATCCTGCTAAAAATTGCAGATCATCGCCATTATTAGTAGAAAAAAAAATTCCATAAATCTATTTCCCGTGTTGTAGACTTTATGGGCCAGATTCACAGAGCCATTACGCCGGTGTTACAGGAGATGCGCAGCGTAAGTCTAAATCTGCGCATGCATATTGATGCACCGCATTCCCAAAACGATATACGCATGAAATCTACTTTTTTTGGACCGGCGTAATTTCGATAGACCGGCGTATCCGTCCGCGCAAAACTGCGCTAGACACACCATTGATTTGGTATTCAAATATGCAAATGAGGGAGTTACGGGGATCCACAAAAGTAAGTTGGTGCAGCGCAGGCTACGCGCTGTGCGCCACAGCTACACGTCCTGTCTAAAATTAGACCATATAAAAGGTGGAATAAAATTAGACAATCCATCTACATGTCAGCTAAAGCAACACTGTTAGTGAGGAGCTGAGCAGTCACACTTGCTGCACAACAAACTGTATGCCAACATGCCAGGGGCATCCATGCTCGTAGCTATACTACTGACTTTAGATGAGCAAAAAAGGAGGAGGGCACGGAGGAGGGCATGGGAGAGGATTTTTTTTTTTCCAAAAACTTTTTATTTGCTTTTGTAAACATTGTAAAAAAAAATATATACATACATATATACATCAATACATAACATACATACAAATTACAAAAACGGTCTCACTATCTTTCAATAGCCCTTTAAAACCTTGATGGATATAATAATCTAATCTGATACGATATTCTTATCTGGAATTAACCACAACCCTGCAGGAGGACATCACCAGCCCAACACATGACACACATGACCGCTACATATACAATCCTAGCCCCATCCCCACAAATTTCAAACAGAACATGTATGGGGACACCTGGCTGGTTGGTGAGTGACATGGGTGGCAGGCATGACTGTCCCCCCCATGATGCTGAAATCACAAGGTGCACATGCACTACTAACATCCTCCTGTCTTATCCCTTCAGGGTGACTCTGCATATGCACTGGGACCACATCTCATGACTCCTACCCGGAACCCCCCATGGTACCCTGTTGTATTCCCCAAACTTTGTATGCCAGATCATCGGTGCATGTTGCATGCTGCACAACTTCGCAGTGAGAAAGGGCCTGAAGATTGACATAAATGATGACCTGACCCCCGAACCAGACAATCCCCCCCTAACCGAGGCTACCCCGTCTTCTGAGGGAAGAGCAGCCAGGAGCCAGCTCACATTCAATGAAACAAATTTCTGCGCAAATATTACGAGGATACGGTGATTGCGCCTCTACATTGCGCCGGTCTGACGTAAAGGAGGTGCGCTACGGCGGTCAAAATATGCGCCAATGTACCTGAATCTGGCCCTATAACTTTTGCAACAAACCAATCAAGATCTGCTTATTGTAATTTTTTTATACCACAAATATGTAGAAGAATACATATTGGCCTAAACTGATGAAGATTTTATTTTAAATTGGGGTATATTTGTTATAGCAAAAATTTTAAAATATTAAATATATATATTATTTTTTCTTAAACATTTTGTTTATAGTGCAAAACAAATAAATAATTGCAGCGGTGATCATATACCACCCAAGAAAGCTCTATTTGTGGGGAAAAAAGGATGTACATTTTGTTTGAGTACAGCGTCACTCGACTGCACAATTGTCAGTTAAAGCGACAAAGTGCTGTATCACAAAAAATGGCCTAGTCATTAAGGGGGAAAATCTTAAGGGGGCTAAAGTGGTTAAAGGGGGCGTCCAGATTCTAATAAGCCCCCTGCCAGCAGACCCCAACAACCACAGCACAGGGTTGTGGGAATAAGGTCCTTGTCCCCGTCAGCCTGGCCCTGGTTCCTCGCCCCCCCCCCCCCCCATTCCTGGCCTTCCAGGCTGCATGCTCAGATAAGGGTCTGGTTTGGATTTTGGGGGGAACCCACACAGTTTTCTTCAAAAATGTTGGCATGGGGTTTCCCTTAAAATTCATACTAGTGTTACATCTGGATGGTGTGAGTTGCTACAACAGATGGTGGATCTACACTGAGTGTGTGTTTGCGCCATCTTTTCCGGTGAGTGTCCATTTCACAGGGGTGCGGGGGATGATTCTGGAGAACTGCATTGGATCACATCTTCACTTTTCAAGATACCACCAATTTGTTTGGGCACAACTTTGCACTGAACTTGTTTTCGCCATTAAGTTTTTCTTAATGTTTTTTTTTTTTTATTCAGCTGTCACACATACATATTTTACACACATATATATATATATACACACATACATATATATATATATAAATATATATATATATATATATATATATATATATGTATATATAGTAATATTGGGGGTTGTTTAACTCTCGTGGTATAAGCGTTTCAGTGATCCACGCCAGTCAGGAACTGTCTTTAAGGGCTTGTTGGCCCACTTTTATTGAAAAGGCAAAAATAAACAAAAGTCCAAATATAGGTTTCCCACGCAGGGGTTTTCACTACCCACACAAAAAATTATAGCTTTAGCCTCCTGGCTTATATGTGTAAAGAAAATACAGAGCCACCTGGCTCTTCTCAGCAGTAGCCCAACTGCTTAGGCTCCAGCATGGAACCTTCCTGACTCCTGTCAGCAACCTCACTCAGGTCTCTGGGGTTTCTTACAGTGCAGCCTGCACTCTCCAGCTTATTCCATGCACACCTGCACTCTCTGGGGTTCTCCCTTGCAAGCCTGGTCTCCTCGGGAGGGTGGAGCCCAGAATGCTGGTCCTGAGTTTCCTATCAGGCCCACACACACCTGCATAATCAGTGTGCTCATCCATCTGAAAATATGGACCCAGGACTAGGGATTTCATCCCACCCAGATCTCTTTGAAATCCCCGGGCTCCAGGTCCAGAAATGTACTTTACTACAAATTGAGGGAACTGAAATGCCAGTTTCCTCTGAAAACAGTAACTACGCTGGAGCCCCTCAACCCGACCGGTTGAGAACCCTGGGTCACCACACCCCTGGGGTACCACACTACTACAATATATATAAGCACCTGGTTACTTCAAAGTACCGGTGCTATTTAAATTTAGAGGGCGATCAGAGTGTAGTTAAACTCATTCTGTTGTGCTGGGGTGTTGTTCCCACCCCAGTGCAGTAGATGGCAGCAGTGGAGTCAAGGTTTAGGTGCTCTTCCCCAGCAGCCAATCAGGAGAATTGAGTCTCACTGTGCATGCTGGGGGAGGGTATTTATGGGGCAGACGCCCTTGGTACTGGGTCTTCTTCGTCTAGTGTGGCACCCACCTTTAGGGTGACCACATCACAGCACCCCGGCGTTATGGCCTACCTGGCCGGGGCGCGCGTGCCACGCGATGTTCCTGGTTCCAGGACCATGTTGGTCCAGAACATTTGACCAGCGGCGGGGACCCAGTGATTGACTGGGTTCCCACTTTTGAAGATCCCAAGCGGTATAGCTGTTTGGTGGGGAGTCCATCTAAATATATTCATAAATATATGTTAAATGTACTTCTAAATGCATTAAGCAATATATTTTTGCAGCCATAAATATTTTGTATTTTGGAATGCATTGTGAATGTATTCATAAATATATGTTAAATGTACTTCTAAATGCTTTTTAGCAATACATTTCTGAATATATTCATAATTAGAGTTGAGCGGACACCTGGATGTTCGGGTTCGGCCAAACGTAGGAAAAAAGTACAGATTCGGGACCCGAACTTGACCCCGAACCCCATCAAAGTCAATGGGGACCCGGACTTTTGACTACTAAAATGTCTCTAAAAGAGTAATGCCGCGTACACACGATCACTTTTTGTTATTAAAAAAAAAACGACGTTTCAAGTGATGAAACAAAACGACGTTTTTCAACGTCATTTTCCAAAACGACGTTGCATACACACCATCGTTTTTCCAAAATGCTCTAGCAAAGCGTGGTGACGTACACCACGTTCGGCGGCACTCTGTTCCATTGAAGCTCCGTCTCATAACTTGCCTCTGAGCATGCGCGGCTTTAAAAACGTCATTTTCAACATCGTTTTGCCCACACACCATCACTTTTTATGACACAAAAAACATTTTGAAAAACGACACAAAAAAACACAAGCATGTTTTTTTTTGGTCGTTTTTGAAGACATAAAACGACGTTTTGCCCACACACAGTGATTTTAAATGACGTTTTTGAAAACGTTGTTTTTTTTCATCACAAAAAATGATCGTGTGTACGCGGCATAAGGGAAAGGGCTAGAGGGCTGAAAATAGCAGCAAAATGTCGGTAAAAGCATAGCAAGTACTCTGAAAATAATTCTGGATAGGGAAATAACTTAAAATAACATTAAAAAAAGCAGGAACCTTCCCCTAAAGCAGTGGTCTCCAAACTGCGGCCCCCAGGGCCGGAAGCGGATCTTTGCATGCCTTTATCCGGTCCTTGGGAATTCCTCCTACAGATATGAAGTGCTATTCCTCCCAATGATGGGACACTATTTCCCCCACTGATACTAATGATGGGGACACTATTCCTCCCACTGACACAAATGATGAGACACTATTCCTCCCACTGACACAAATGATGAGACACTATTCCTCCCACTGATACCAATGATGGGACACTATTCCTCCCACTGATACCAATGATGGGGCACTATTCCTCCCACTGATGCCAATGATGGGGCACTATTCCTCCCACTGATGCCAATGATGGGGCACTATTCCTCCCACTGATACCAATGATGGGACACTATTCCTCCCACTGATACCAATGATGGGACACTATTCCTCCCACTGATACCAATGATGGGACACTATTCCCCCCACTGATACCAATGATGGTTTACCATCCCTTCCACTGATACCAATGATGGGGCACTATTTCTCCCACTGACACATGATGGGAAACTATTCCTCCCACTGATACCAATGATGGGGCACAATCTCTCCCACTGACACAACTGATAGGACACTATTTCCTATTTCCACCTACTGACTACCGGCACTATAACTTTCATTTATTTTTTATTCCCACTGACCACAGTCCGGCCCCTCTAAAATCTGAAGGACAGTAAACTATCCCTTTGTTTAAAAAGTTTGGAGACCCCTGCCCTAAAGTATCTTGCAGAGTATCTCACAGGATACCAGTGCTGGTATAATTAGATTTTAGAAACAGGACAGACTCCTATATATTTCTATTCCCTACAAGCACAAACAGAGGCTTCCCCTAACCTTTCTTGCAGAGTATCTCAGAGTAACACATGCAGTACTGGTGATTCTGAAGCAGGACAAGACAGTCTGGGCCAGATTCCCAGCGGAGATACGACAGAGTATCTCAGATACCCCGTTGTATCGCGTGATGCTTAGCATCACTTTGGCATAGATACGCTTCAACATCTGACAAGTGTAAAACCATTACACTTGCGGATCGTAGTTGTAATGACAACTCCGGCCACTAGGTGGCCTTTACGTTGTTTTCTCATTTGCATATGCAAATGAGGCTAGTACGCCGATTCCCGATCGCTTTTACGCCGCCCCGTCGTCGCGTACGTCGTTTTCGTCCGCGTAAGGTTACCCCAGCTTCTATGTGGAGTAACCTTACGAAGTACCGTCGGATGCTGTTGGGTGCCGTCGGATGCCATGTTAAGTATGGCGTCGGGTCAGCGTCGGCTTTTTCCATCGCTTACGTCGTTTTGCTAACTCGTTCGCGAATAGGGGCATTGCGTAGTGACGATCACGTCGTTTTGACGTCGGTTTCAACTACGCTTTCCGACGTGAGCTGGAGCATGCACACTGGGCTTTTTCCCCGGCCGGCGCATGCGCAGTTCGTTCGACGCTTAATTTAAATACAAGCCGCCTCATTTGAATTACGCGGGCTTACACTGGGCCATTTTCACTACGCCAACGCAAACGACGGAGCAAATGGTTAGAGAATACGGCACCTGCTCTAGTACGATGTGGCGGCATAGTGCAAATGGCTTACGATACGCAAGCGAAATTCTATGAGAATCTGGCTCTCTGACTCCAATCTAAATCTCTCCCTACAAATTCAATCGGGAACCTTTCCTTAACCTATCTTGCAGAGTATCTCAAAGTAACATATGCAGTGCTGGTGATTCTGAAGCAGGACAGTCTGACTCCTATCTAAATTTCTCCCTGAAAGCAGCAGCAGCCTTTCCCTAACCTAACTAAAGCAGAGTGCAGAGTGACAAGCTGCGCTGTGTGCCTCTAGCTTATATAGATGCTGGGTCACATGCTGCACTGGCCAATCACAGCCATGCCCTAGTGATGGTTCTAGGTCACACGAGTAAAACAAATGGCAGTCTGCCGTGCAGCGTGCCATTACAATGCCGATCTCGGAACCCGAACTTTCAGCAAATTATTCGGGTTTGAATATTATGTTATGAATATATTTGCAACATATTTCCCAATGCTTTCCAAATTATATTTCCCAAATATATTCAATAATATATTCACAACTATATTAAAATATATTTTTGAAATATATTGAATATGGCCAAAATTGTAGTATTTCAAATATATGTCAATACATTTGGGAAAAATATAGTAAGCATATTTAGAATTTTTTACCATTTCACCTAAAAAAGTAAGAAAAAAGGGGAAAAAAAAACACAGAGTTGGGACAAGTCCGTTGATAAAGATATACATTCTCCAGCACCATAATTCTTCTACGAGTTCAATCCGCCGCTACGAACGATGCTGCCTCCATAGGAGGCTCCCATCTGAATGACATCTGTTTTATAACAGAGGGTGGGGCCACCCCTGACGTGGACTGGTGACCCTGCCCCCTCTGACACAATATGGGTTTCTGGTGATGTGTCAGAGGGGGCAGGGTCACCCGTGACACGAGGGTAAACCGCCGGAAACCCCCATTGCATCTGAGGGGGTGGGGTCACTTATTTAGAAACTCTCCACAATGGTTGCCCAAAAGTTTTTTTAACACAGTTACATGGCATGTTCTCCACATTTATATGGAAGAAAAAAACAGCTAGAATTAAATTAAGCACACTTATGTGTCCAGCGGTACAGGGGTGATTACCCTTCCCAGACCTTTATAAATACTATATGGCTACACAGCTAGTGACGGTGGGGAGATAGTTGAACCCCAATGGATTTAAGCCTACTACAATGTTGGAGGCTGCAGTAGTCCACTCGATGGAGGCACTTCAAGTACTGCCATTTTTTAGGCGATGTGCTGGTTATTGAAGAACAATCTTCTCATTTCACAAGTGCAGCGGCAGAAAAACTTATTCAGGACCTCATGGTTATGAGTCGGAAAATAGACATCATTAGGAAGAAACTCAATGTTTTTGACCAATAAATTAAGAACATGATTTATGTGTTGGGGAGAATATAATTATATTTAAAATGCCACAATGTTTTAAGTTTTTGTGGACTAATTTGCAAAATTTTTAGTTTTTTTTTACTAAGCCAAATTTTGAAGATGCACACAGTGGGGCCAATTTACTAAGCCTTTGCGCCATTAATCATGGTCGCATCGGCATGCGCAACGGCCGTTATAGTATTTACTAAAGGAATGCGCTGGCAATGCAGTGCAATTCCGTATTTACTATAATGTCGATTGTGCCCAGGAGGGGGCGCACGATGCGCCACTATGGACCCGGCGCACGGCATCTAAAAATGTAAAAAAAATGTGTTTGGGAGTGAGTTTATTATGGGGGGATGTGGAATGGTGTGGGTAAGTGTAGTGACATGTGTTGTGTAACTTATACGGCCTGAATAGAAAGTGAAAGTGACTTTTGCAAAAAACAGCCGCTGCGCCTGCTAGTACATTTAAACCTGCAGGATGTTTATTTGTGTAATGTGCATGCGTAAGCGGCATTTTTGGCCAATCAGGTGCGCCTCTTCACCACGCCGGCAAAATATTGGTAAATATCAAGTGGCGTAGTGTGGCTTGAAGAGGCGCACCTGAATGGCCGAATCTTTTTTTAAGTTACGCTGACCATGAAGGGAAACTTTGTGGCAAATAAAAAAAAACGGCTTGGGTTCCCCTTCAGATCTAGTATGGATTGTAAGGGTGAACACCTACGCCGAAAAAACGACGTGGGGGTTCCACCATATTCCATACCAAACCCTTATCCTGGCCGGTCAGGAATGGGGGTGGGGACAAGCGAGTGCCCCCCCTCCTGAGCCGTACCAGGCCGCATGCCCTCAACATGGGGTGGTGGGTGCTTTGGGGCAGTTGGGGCACTGCGCCCCCACCCCAAATCACCTTTGTCCCCATGTTGATGGGGACAAGGGCCTCTTCCCGACAACTCTGAAAGTTGGTTGTTGGGGTCTGCAGGCGGGGGGCTTATCGGATTTTGGGAGCCCCCTTTAATAAGGTGGCCCCCAGATACCGGCCCCCCACCCTATGTGAATGAGTACCCATTCACCTAGGTACCCATTCACCTGGGGGGAAAATGTTAAGTTAAAAAAACACACTACACAGATTTTTGAAGTAATTTATTAGTCAGCTAGGGAGTCTTCTTTAAGCTCTTTTACAAGGGGGGTAGGCCCGGTCTTCTCTGCCGTTTTCTGCCGGGGGGAGTGGGACTTCACCAATGTCTTCTGCCAGGGGGGGTGCTTATGCACTACAGCTGTCCTGCTCCTATAAACAGAACAGTGTGCAGATTGCACACTGTTCTATTATTGTCGGCCGTAGCTGGCTTGGCTACTTTTAAACAGACAAACTATTGGTACCATTGATTCCTTCCACTGAGTAGCAGCGCAACCCAGATCCATGCTAACTCTTGCATATCTACTGCCTCCTTCCACACTGCCCATCGTACTGCTGTGGCTGGGGACACTCTACAATATCCTGCACCAGGAGACCCTCCAAGACAGAATCCCATTTGCTGCTGCAATACCCTCCAAACGGATAAGTAGCGATTACTTCACTTGTAGTGCTTCATATATTGCTTCTATCAAGTACTGTATTTAAATTTGCATTACTGAATACTAATCTACTGCTTGGGATTACTTATGGTGACTTTAGTGGTTTGCTGTAGAATATCTTAAAGCGACATTTATTCTCAACTCAGCTCAGCTACATTTGCCTCTCCTACGCAAATATTAATTACATACAGTATGCAACGGTCACCACCGTTTACGATATCCATTCCATCGCCCAAACAACGACAGCTTATCTGACAATCCAGCCGACAGAACCCGATCCATAAGAATTCCCTCCGAGAGACGAGACATACGCTCTGTGTTCGGAGTCAAATGTATGAATGTCTTTAATGGTAAACTCAGCTGGTTCTTATACAGTTACAAACATGTCACAGTTGGACACAGGAACAATGAAACTCTCCACCCCCCTACCATCACACAATGAACTTCAATCACATTCTCTTAGACAATGACATTCAGTTGAGGCAATTATCCCCCAGACGTTCCGTATCTGCCAATAAGTCATTCACCTGCAGAATACACATTCCTATGTCAGACGTACTGTCTCCGACAATAAGGTATTCACACCTGATCATCAATAAGCTTTACACAGTGTTAGCATCACACAATGGAATGTCTAAGAGTAGGGATGAGCTTCGCGTTCGATGCGAACACATGTTCGCATCGAAACATTGCCGGTTCGATCGTTCGTCGAAAACGAACAAAACGGGTCGTTCGCGCCAAATTCGAATGACGCGCAACGGCCCATAATTCACTGCGGCGTTGCGCACTGATGATTGGCCAAGCATGCACCATGACCCCGCATGCTTGGCCAATCACAGCGCCCAGAAAACAAAGAGACCTAATTGGTAAAAGCCTGGGTGCTTTGGCTAATTAGGGCTCAGGGCTTTAGCACACGCCCCACACTATAAAAGGCCGCCTCCCGGGCGGCCTCGTGTAGTGTGTTCTGGCTTGCATTCAGAGAGAGAAGTCAGACAGACAGTGAGTTAGAGAGAGATAGATAGATTGATAGATAGATAGATAGATAGATAGATAGATAGATAGATAGATAGATAGATAAATAGATAAATAGATAGGAGACAGTGGGCCAGATTCCGAAAGACTTGCGCTGGAGTATATCGATATGCGCCGCGTAAGTGTATCGGAAGCGCATATTTTCGCTTGGCGCATCCGTCGCGCCTATTGATTTCCCATTCAAATATGCAAATAAGGGAGATATGCTGATTCGCAAACGGATTAGCACCAGACGCTGGCTACGCGCGGCGCACGTACGTTGTACGTCTAGCGCAAAGTTATTCCTACAAATAGCTGCTTTATCTTTACTCCTGACGGCCACAGGTCAGCAGGAGAGCAGCTACAGCAGCAGCGTTACCGACGAAAATAGCAAGCTGAACAACCACACTTGCAAGGACAACACCTCTGTGTGCCAACATGCCAGGGGCAGCCGTGGTCCTAGCACTACTAATGGGTCCCCCGGTACGGAGGAGGCGGGCACGTGAGAGGATATACCTCACGCGCATGAGCCTCTTTGGCATGGGTGATGAGGAGGTGTATCACCTCTTCAGATGCAATCCTTGAACTAACCACAACCCTGCAGGATGACATCACCAGCAAGACATACCGCTCACAAGCAGTGCAGCCACTGGTGAAGGTACTGGCAACACTCCATTTCCTTGCCAGTGGATCATTCCAGCGTACAAGTGGAGTGGTGGCTGTGATGTCACAGTCCACCATGAGCAGATGTGTGCACCAGGTTGTCCCTGCAATTCTCAGACGCATGTCCCACCACATCATCAGACCCACCACTGAGGACCTGCAGCTGAAGGCAATGACAGATTTCTACAGCATTGCAGGATTCCCACGCACCGTGGGGGCCATTGATTGCACACATGTGGCACTCCAGCCCCCCAGTGCCACAGAGCACATATACCGCAATCGGAATAATTGGCATTCCATCAACGTACAGGTGATAGCCGATGCCCAACGCCTCATATGGCACGTCCATGCCAAACACCCCGGATCCAGCCATGACAGCTACATATACAATCGGAGCCCCATCCCAACGGAATTCAAACAGAACGTGTATGGGGACAGCTGGCTGGTTGGTGAGTGACATGGGTGGCAGGCATGACTGTCCCCCCCATGATGCACACATCACAAGGGGCACATGCACTACTAACATCCTCCTGTCTTATCCCTTACAGGTGACTCTGCATATGCTCTGGGACCCCATCTCATGACTCCTTTCCGGAACCCCCAAACCAGAGGAGAGAGAAGATACAATGCGGCACATATCCAAACCCGGGCAGTGGTGGAGCAAACATTTGGGCTCCTGAAGTCCCGTTTCCGATGCCTGGATAAGTCTGGGGGGGGCCCTCTTGTATTCCCCTACCTTCGTGTATCAGATAATCGGTGCATGTTGCATTCTGCACAACTTTGCCATGAGAAAAGGCCTGCAGATTGACATACGTGATGACCTGACCCCCGACCCACACAGTCCCCATCTGCCAGAGGCTACCCCGTCAGCTGATGGAAGAGCAGTCAGGAGGGTCCTCGCCGTAGGCATCTTTGGGCAATAATCAAAAACATTGATCACACGGACAATGCACGCATGCACACCACTGAGGTCCCTAGATCACACACACCACATCCACATCGCATTGGATTAGCCCAAGTCCAACATCCAGGACTTGGGAGCAGCAATGCCGCGTCAAGGCCCCAATGGTGTCGCTGTCCATTCATACACCATTCACACGTCATTCACACAGCCGTGGGGATAACTTCTCCCCAACGGCCGAGGGTGACACCCCTTACTAGCAGGAGTGCCACCCCCTCACATTCACACACCATTCACACTGTCCCCTGCACTACTGACCGCGTGCAGTTTAAAAAAAAAAGCTCATAACCTGAGCAACATATAGCAAAAAATAAAAAGCTCATAACCTGAGCAACATATAGCAAAAAAAAAAAGCTCATAACCTGAGCATCATATAGCAAAACAAAAAGCTCATAACCTGAGCAACATATAGCAAAAAATAAAAAGCTTATAACCTGAGCAACATATAGCAAAAAATAAAAAGCTCACAACCTGAGCAATATATAGCAAAAAATAAAAAGCTCATAACCTGAGCAGAAAAAAAAAACCACCAAAAAGCCACCATCTGGGCTGACGGGGGCTCTTTCTGGTGGGCCCTCTATGGCTCCTCAGCTGCCTGAAGGGAGTGGGTGGGGGGGCATCTGGAGGTGGCTGATCCCCGGGTGGGCCACTCCTGGCAGGTGTGGCCTGCATGCCCTCCAAAGCCATGGCTATCCGGCCGAGGTATGAATTGGTCTGGGCCTGCATCCTCAGCTGCCGGGTCACTTGATACTGTTGAGCCCGCTGCCTCTGCCTCCCCTGGTCCCGGATGGCAGCTGTGTTGGCCTGGACGGCTGCAGTGAGGTGCCGAATATCAACCTGCACCTCCCCCAGGCTGGTCACCACTGCAGCGCAGTTGCAGCTGACATCCTGCACTGCGTTGGTCATCTGGGCCACGGAGCACAGGCTGTCAGCTACCCGGTCCAGGTGCCCAGCTATCTCCCCCATCTGATGGGTCTGCCTGGCCTGGTCCCTCGCCATCTGGTAATGGACCACATCAGACACCCCCCTGGTCTTCCGGGTCGCCTTCCTGGGGCCAGGAGATGGTAGTCCCCGGGGGGATGGAGTCGTCCTTGAGGGGCTTCCTATTAAGGGGGAGGGGATTTGAGAGGGCCCTGCTGAAGGGGAGGACTCCTCCAAAAATAGGACAAACTCCTGCTCGGTGACAACAGGCTCCTCCTCAACCACCTCAGCACGTGAGGTGTGGGCACTCCCCTCCACCTTGGTGTCTTCAGTGCCCAGGGGGTCGGGCTCAGGATGCAGTTGGGGGGATGGGGTGGAATGGCTGCCGGCAGATGATGGCCCAGCTCCGTCATCTGTGGATGACACAAGCAGACACATGTTGGTTGGCCCACACTTGGCACATTTACCCTTCCCCCCACATGCAACACACCAAATAGGGGATAAAAAACACTTACCTGTCGTGGAGCCTTCCTCCATGGAATCATAGCCCGGGACCCCCTCCAACTGCTCCCTCTCCAGGCAGCAGGGCGACCACCTCTTCCTCCGTGGTCAGGCTGACCGCACATGGGGGTCCACCCCCCGTGCCCCTCTCATGCCTCCTGATGGTGGCCACCTTGCCCCGGACTTTCCGCCTCAAGTCATTAATTTTTGTTGGCAATGTCCGCAGCACTCGGTGTGGAATAGCCCAAACTGTTCACCCTGGCAGCAATGGACTCCAGGATGGCCTGCTTCCTGTCCCGGCTTGTCTTGCGACTTTTCCTGCCATGGAGGAACTCATTGTAGGTCTCCATAGCCGAGATGACGACAGACAGCTCCTGGGCATTGAAGTTAAGATTTCTCCTCTCTTTGCGGGGAACAGGAGCAGCCATATCAGAGCAAAAGTAACTTCCCTGGGGGGGGGGGGGGGACCGGATACACTTTTGCGCCGGAAAGGCGCATCTGCGGCCGCTTTTATACGTGCAACGTAAGACATTGCGCTGCCGTTTCCCATGAAGTGGTGCCGACGGAAGTTGTGAGCATGCGCACAGGGGAGCGAGTGGAGCCCTTCCTCACTGCGCATGCTCCGTGGATGATGCGCTGAACGTAAGTCTCTGCGCTGGGCTCAGCCCATCATTTACATATGGTCACACCCACTTACCCTTATGTCGGGTTGCGCCATCGCATTTTCGTTACTCCGCCGCAAAGTAACGAACAAGTGCTTGGTGAATACTGTACTTGACTCACTAGTTCTCGTCAGCGTAACGTATATGCGTTGCGCTACGCCGGATAAAATATGCGTGCATCTACCTGAATCTGGCCCAGTGTCTTTTCTACCAGATAGATAGATAGATAGAGAGAGTAGGAAGGCTAGTAGTCAGTATAGTTGATTTTACAGTGTGTAGAGAATATATATACATCCTTAGGAGTTGTACATATATTTATACAGTACACTGTATAGCTTAGCTAGATCTGCTATTAGTTTTGGTCAGGCAGGAGATTGTGCTGTACTATACGTTTGCTGTGTTTTTGGCCATAAATACAGTCGATCATATTGCACGTTGCACATTTGCTGTGTTGTTTTGCCCATAAACACAGTCGATCATACTGCACGTTGCACGTTTGCTGTGTTTTTTGCCCATAAACACAGTCGATCATACTGCACGTTGCACGTTTGCAGTGTTTTTGGCCATAAACAGTCGATCATACTGCATGTTGCACGTTTGCTGTGTTTTTTGCCCATAAACACAGTCGATCATACTGCACGTTTGCTGTATTTTGTTGCCCATAAACACAGTTGATCATACTGCATGTTGCACGTTTGCTGTGTTTTGTTGCCCATAAACACAGTCGATCATACTGCACGTTTGCTGTGTTTTTTGCCCATAAACACAGTCGATCATACTGCACATTGCACGTTTGCTGTGTTGTTTTGCCCATAAAGACAGTCGATCATACAGCACATTGCACGTTTGCGGTGTTTTGGCCATAAACACAGTCGATCATACTGCACATTGTGTTTATGAGCAAAAAACACAGCAAACGTGCAATGTGCAGTATGATCGACTGTGTTTATGGGCAACAAAACACAGCAAACGTGCAGTATGATCGACTGTGTTTATGGGCAAAAAACACAGCAAACGTGCAGTCGATCATACTGCACGTTTGCCGTGTTTTTTTTGCCCATAAACACAGTCAATCATACTGCACGTTGCACGTTTGCTGTGGTTTTTTGCCCATAAAGGCAGTCGATCATACTGCACGTTGCACGTTTGCGGTGTTTTTGGCCATAAACACAGTCGATCATACTGCACGTTTGCTGTGTTTTTTGCTCATAAACACAGTCGATCATACTGCACGTTGCACGTTTGCTGTGTTTTGTTGCCCATAAACAGTCGATCATACTGCACGTTGCACGTTTGCGGTGTTTTTGGCCATAAACACAGTCGATCATACTGCACGTTTGCTGTGTTTTTTGCCCATAAACACAGTCGATCATATTGCACGTTGCACGTTTGCTGTGTTGTTTTGCCCATAAACAGTCGATCATACTGCACGTTGCACGTTTGCGGTGTTTTTGGCCAAACACACAGTCAATCATACTACATGTTTGCTGTGTTTTTTGCCCATAAACACAGTCGATCATACTGCACGTTTGCTGTGTTTTTTGCCCATAAACACAGTCAATCATACTGCATGTTGCACGTTTGCTGTGTTTTGTTGCCCATAAACACAGTCGATCATACTGCACATTGCATGTTTGCTGTGGTGTTTTGCCCATAAAGACAGTCGATCATACTGCACGTTTGCGGTGTTTTTGGCCATAAACACAGTCGATCATACTGCACGTTGCATGTTTGCTGTGTTTTTTGCCCATAAACACAGTCGATCATACTGCACATTTTCTGTGTTTTTGCTCAAAAACTCAGTTGATCTTACTATAAGTTTGCTGTGTTTTTGCCCATAAACTCAGTCGATCGTGCTGCACGTTTGCTGTGTTTTTGCCCATAAGCGCAGTTGATCTTGCTATACATTTGCTGTTTATTTCTGATTTTGTCCTGTGCAGGCTTACTAAAATGTCTGGAAGGACAACAAAGAAAGGCAGAGCGTCACAAGGGCAAGCAGGCTCTGCATCTAGAGGCAACGCTGGTGGTGGACGCCGAGCATCCTCTTCAGCACGTGGCCGCTCGTCCTTATTTTCGGGAGCTGGCCGTGTTGAGCCTCAACATGCAGACAAAATAGTAGATTGGATGACCAAGCCGTCCTCATCCTCTCTCACACAGACTGATCTTAGTTTGTCTGGCAAAGCAGCTGCCAAGGCTTCCTCTTCCTTCTGTACCATGGCATCACACAATCCTTCCCTAGTCCCACCGTGTCCTCCTGAGGAGTCCCCCGAACTGTTTCAACACAGTGTTGGGTACATGCTGCTAAATGAAGATGCGCAGCATTTTGAAGGCTCCGATGATGAAACACAGATAGAGGAAGGCATTGATGTGAGTCCAGGGAGAGGGGGAGAGGGGGAGAGGGGGTGGCCGAGAGGGACAGCAATCTGGGAGTGATGTTCCCCCAGCTGGAGCATACTGCCAGGTTTTTGACAGTGATGAGGAGGGAGGGGATGATGAGGTCACTGACTCTACCTGGGTGCCTGATAGGAGAGAGGAGGAGGAGGACGAGGCACAGGGACATCTCCAAAGAGGCAGGATGCCCTCCAGGGGTCAGCTTAAGGGCACACCAACTGCATTACAGCGCACATCTACGGCGCTTGTGCATGGCGCTGCTGTGTTGTTTAGCCCATAAAGACAGTCGATCATACTGCACGTTGCACGTTTGCGGTGTTTTTGGCCATAAACACAGTCGATCATACTGCACATTGCTCGTTTGCTGTGTTTTTTGCCCATAAACACAGTCAATCATACTGCACATTTTCTGTGTTTTGTTGCCCATAAACATAGTCGATCATACTGCACGTTGCATGTTTGCTGTGTTTTTTGCCCATAAACACAGTCGATCATATTGAACGTTGCACGTTTGCTGTGTTGTTTTGCCCATAAACACAGTCAATAAAACTGCACGTTGCACGTTTGCAGTGTTTTTGGCCATAAACACAGTCGATCATACTGCACGTTGCACGTTTGCTGTGTTTTTTGCCCATAAACACAGTCAATCATACTGCACGTTGCACGTTTGCTGTGTTTTTTGCCCATAAACAGTCGATCATACTGCACGTTGCATGTTTGCTGTGTTTTTGGCCATAAACACAGTCAATCATACTGCACGTTTGCTGTGTTTTTTGCCCATAAACACAGTCGATCATACTGAACGTTTGTTGTGTTTTTTGCCCATAAACAGTCGATCATACTGCACATTTTCTGTGTTTTTGCTCATAAACTCAGTCGATCTTACTATAAGTTTGCTGTGTTTTTGCCCATAAACTCAGTCGATTGTACTGCACGTTTGCTGTTTTTGCCCATAAGCGCAGTTGATCTTACTATACATTTGCTGTTTATTTCTGATTTTGTCCTGTGCAGGCTATTAAAATGTCTGGAAAAACAACAAAGAAAGGCAGAGCGTCACGAGGGCAACGCGGTGCATCCTCTTTAGCACGTGGTCGCTCGTCCTTATTTTCGGGAGCTACCCGTGTTGAGCCTCAACATGCAGACAAAATAGTAGATTGGATGACCAAGCCGTCCTCATCCTCCTCATCCTCTCTCACACAGACTGATCTTAGTTTGTCTGGCAAAGCAGCTGCCAAGGCTTCCTCTTCCCTCTGTACCATGGCATTACACAATCCTTCCCTAGTCCCACCGTGTCCTTCTGAGGAGTCCCCCGAACTGTTTCAACACAGTGTTGGGTACATGCTGCTGAATGAAGATGCGCAGCATTTTGAAGGCTCCAATGATGAAACACAGATAGAGGAAGGCATTGATGTGAGTCCAGGGAGAGGGGGTGGCCGAGAGGGACAGCAATCTGGGAGTGATGTTCCCCCAGCTGGAGCATACTGCCAGGTTTTTGACAGTGATGAGGAGGGAGGGGATGATGAGGTTACTGAATCTACCTGGGTGCCTGATAGGAGAGAGGAGGAGGAGGAGGACGAGGCACAGACACATCTCCAAAGAGGCAGGATGCCCTCCAGGGGTCAGCTTAAGGGCACACCAACTGCATTACAGCGCACATCTACGGCTTGTGCATGGTGCTGCTGTGTCTGACTGGTACAGCAAAAGTTCTTTGGTGTGGGCCTTTTTTGAAACATGTCCATTAGATCGTACCTTTGCTATTTGCAACATATGTCGCAAGCGTATCTCGCGTGGCCAAAACATCACCCGCCTGGGTACCACATGCTTGTCCAGACATATGTCGACCTGCCATGCAGCTCGTTGGCAAGCACACCAGAAAGACCCACACCAAAGACAAAAGCGTACCCCCCCTTGCCCTTCTGGGACCTCCAACCCCACTAAACCCCCAGTCCTCTCTGAAGCCTGCAGTGAAGGTGTAGAAATAGGTGTGTCACAAGCTATAAATAGTAGTACATGCGGGCAATCTACTGATAGCACCAGGCAAATTTCCCTGCCCCAGCTGCTGCAGCGCCGAAAGAAGTACAATCCCAGCCATCCACATGCCCAGCAGTTGAATGCTAGCTTAGCGAAATTGCTAGCACTTCAACTGCTAACCTTTTCAGTTGGTAGATTCTGCCCCCTCCCATGAGATTGTGCAATGTGCAGTACCTCAGTGGCAAGTACCAAAACGCCACTTTTTCTCACGGAAGGCAATTCCGGCTCTCTACCGGCATGTGGAAGGCAATGTCCATGCCTCGCTCGACAGGGTGGTCAGTGGTAAGGTGCATCTACCGCTGACTCATGGTCCAGCAGGCATGGACAGGGACGTTACCTGTCTTTTACGGCGCATTGGGTGACTCTGCTGGCAGCTGGGAAGGATGCAGGGCAAGGTCCAGTAGTTTTGGAGGTTGTTCCGCCACCACGCCTCCAAAGCACTACTACTGGTTGTGACACACCTCTCTCCTCCACCCCTTCTTCTTCTTCTTCCTCTGTGGCCTCTTCCTGTGGTGATGATTTCTCAGAACCAGCTGTGCTCCGTAAGCGTACGGGGGGCTACGCAGGAATGCTATCCAAGAGATGCCATGCGGTGCTAGAGCTGGTGTGCTTGGGAGACAGGAGCCACACTGTGGAAGAGGTTTTGTCAGCTCTGCAGGGTCAGGCTCAGAGGTGGTTGACGCCATGCCAGCTGAAGCCTGGAATGGTGGTCAGCGATAATGGCACCAACCTCCTCTCTGCCCTGCAACAGGGAAACCTCACCCACGTGCCCTGTTTTGTGCATGACCTGAATTTGGTGGTGCAGCGGTTCTTGGGCAGGTACCCGGGCTTACAGGATGTCCTGAAGCAGGCCAGGAAAGTCTGTGTGCATTTGCGGAGGTCATATAATGCCACTGCTCGGCTGACTGACCTCCAAAGGGAATACAACCTGCCCAAGAACCGCCTAATCTGTGACATGCCCACCAGATGGAACTCTACGTTGGCCATGCTGCAGCGGCTGCACACGCAGCAGCGGGCCATCAATGAGTACCTGTGCCAATATGGCAGCAGAACTGAGACAGGGCAGCTAGGTTTTTTTTTCCCCACGCCTGTGGGCCTTGATCAGGAATGCATGCACTGTCCTGTCACCATTTGAGGAGGCCATGAGGATGGTGAGCAGTGACAGTGCATGCATCAGTGAGACTGTCCCTCTTATTCACATGTTGGAGCACACGCTACGTGGAATAATGGACAGGGCCCTTGAGGCAGAACAGAGGGAGGAAGAGGAGGATTCCCTTACCTCTCAAGGCCCCCTTTACCCAGACAGTGGGCCTGCTTGCCCACCTAGCACACAGGAAGAGGAGGAGGAGGATGATTGTATCAGCAGCATGGAGGTGGAGCCTAGCACTCAGCATCAGCAGCAGCAGTCTTCAAGGGATCATTTACAGTCCCAAGGAACACATGGACTTTTACGTGGCTGGGATGAGGTGCCTGTGGATCCTGTCGTCCTCAGTGACCCAGAGGACTGTGCCCCGAATGCCTCTGCAAACCTACGCTGCATGGCCTCCCTAAACCTGCAAAGCCTGCGTAAGGATCCTCGTGTACGTGCTATCAAGGAGAGGGATCATTACTGGCTGGCAACTCTCCTTGATCCACGTTACAAGAGTAAGGTTGCGGACCTTATGTTGCCATTGCAGAGGGAGCAGAAGATGAAACTTCTGCAGGAGGCCTTGCAGAAGGGTCTGTGAAATGCGTTCCCAGAACCGGGGGGATTACCAAAACCTGGCTCTGGACAACATCTTGCTGAGGCCTTCCGTCAGTTTTTTAGTCTGCAGCCCCAAGGTCTGTTCGGTTCCAGCAACCATCGCCAGCGTCTGGTTTACATGGTCCGGGAATACTTAGGGGCAAGATCCGACTTGGACACCTTCCCCACCGAAAATCCTCTGGCTTACTGGGTCTTGAGGATGGATCACTGGCCAGAGATTGCACAGTACGCAATTGAGCTACTGGCTTGCCCTGCATCCAGTGTTCTTTCAGAACGCACATTCAGTGCTGCTGGAGGCTTTGTTACCGATCACAGGGTGTGCCTCTCCACCGACTCTGTTGATCGACTGACCTTCATCAAAATGAATCAGGCTTGGATCAACACCAGCTACCAAGCACCTGATGCTGATGTTACTGAATAATATTTTTTTTGTTGAAATGTCGGATCCCTTTTAGACTGCGTATGCTGATGCTGAGTGACTGTCCTCTTATGCTGCTGATGGAATTTCTTTTCTTGCTGGATCACTTTTCTTGCTGATAGCTAGTAAGAAATGTTGTGTTTCTGGGTTCAGCCACCAGTGCCTAAGGCCCAATTTTTCAGCCCCTGTTTAACAGGGGCGCCTAATTACAATTTTTGATGCAATACTTTGCACGTGGCTCTCTGTTGTGCTCCAATTGGAGTTATTGGGAGGGGTTGCAGTGTTGTGTTGTGCCCAAGGCCCAATTTTTCTGCCCCTGTTTAACAGGGGCGCCTAATTACAATTTTTGATGCAATACTTTGCACGTGGCTCTCTGTTGTGCTCCAATTGGAGTTATTGGGAGGGGTTGCAGTGTTGTGTTGTGCCCAAGGCCCAATTTTTCTGCCCCTGTTTAACAGGGGCGCCTAATAACAATTTTTGATACAATACTTTGCACGTGGCTCTTTTTGTGCTACAATTAGTGTTGAGCAGAATATGCCATATTCGATTTCGCGATATATCTCGAATATATAGTCGAATATTCGAGATACATTCGCTAAATACGAATATTCGTGATATTTTTTGGAAATGAAATGATTGCGAATTTTCGCTATTGCGAATGCGAATGCGAAATTTCGAGAAATGCGGAATGGAGCACTCTGATTGGCTCAGAATATTTGTGATATTTTATAATACCAAATAATTGCGAAATTTCGAGAAATGCGGAAGGAGCACTCTGATTGGCTCAGAATATTCGTGATATTTTATAATACCAAATAATTGCGAAATTTCGAGAAATGCGGAATGGAGCACTCTGATTGGCTCAGAATATTCGTGATATATTACAATACAAAATAATTGCGAATATTCGGCAAATGCGGAAGGAGCACTCTGATTGGCTCAGAATATTCGTGATATATTACAATACAAAATAATTGCGAATATTCGGCAAATGCGGAAGGAGCACTCTGATTGGCTCAGAATATTCGTGATATATTACAATACAAAATAATTGCGAATATTCGGCAAATGCGGAAGGAGCACTCTGATTGGCTCAGAATATTCGTGATATATTACAATACAAAATAATTGCGAATATTCGGCAAATGCGGAAGAAGCACTCTGGATTGGCTCAGAATATTCGTGATATTTTATAATACAAAATAATTGCGAAATTTCGAGAAATGCGGAATGGAGCACTCTGATTGGCTCAGAATATTCTTGATATTTTATCGTAATTTCGCAAAAATGCGAATGAGAAATTGATTGCGGAATTTCGACAGTAACACTCTGAAATCGAATATATGTGTTATTTTAGCTAAAAACAATATTGCGAATTTCTCGAAAATAATCGCGCGATATCGCTATTGCCGAATAATCGCATTGCGATTTTTCGGCAATATAAAATGATCGCTGCAGCTACTCGGCCCAAGGTCTCTAATCATACCAGCAATGCTTTTAGACGTCGATGGGGATCTCTCGGATGTGATCTGTTCTAAAAACAAATTGAAAAAATACGAATATTCGAAATAGCGAATATTCACCGCGAAATTCGGAATATATCGCGAATACTCAAATATGCCATATTCAAACCGAATATTTGCAATACGAATATTCGTGAGCAACACTAGCTACAATTGGAGTTATTGGGAGGGGTTGCAGTGTTGTGTTGTGCCCAAGGCACAATTTTTCTGCCCCTGTTTAACAGGGGCGCCTAATAACAATTTTTGATGCAATACTTTGCACGTGGCTCCTTGTTGCGCTCCAATTACAGTATGTTTGAGGGGTGCCCTTTTTTCTAAAATTTTTCTTTCACAAAACAATAATGGCCCCCCACCACCGCTAAAATATTCAACATATTGTTGCCACACAGCACGTGCGCAAGCAGTATTAAATTACTTTTTTTATAGTCCTCTCATGTTGTGCAGGGACATTTCTAAACACGTGCCACTATTATAGACACCCAGCAGGTGTGATATTTAAAGGAATTTTTGATTTTTTTTTTTTCACTTTAAGTATCATTACAATGGCTGCTCCGAAAAAAAACGGCCGTTTAAAAAAAAAAAAAAATCCATTGATACATGTTTCCTGGGGCAAGACCCGGGTTCTGAACGACGTTTTCCAACATTAGATTGAATATTGGTCTTTAAAATTATCGTTTTTGAATTCGAACGTTCGAGTCCCATAGACTTCAATGGGGTTCTAAATGTTCACGCGAACCCGCGGTCTGTTCGAAACGTTTTGGTGCGAACCAAACGTGGGTATGTTCGGCTCATCCCTATCTAGGAGCAGATGCAATTAACACCTCAAAAGCATGTGTCCCCACCTTGAATGAAACATTGACCTTCACAGCTTGTAATATGTCCAGATCTCCTGCAAAACATGAATCATCATTTATCAGTCACCCTATGCCCCAAAAGGGACTCTCGTTAAACATTATTCTTAATTGCTACATGCCTGACATACGTTCTTAAATGTATATATGCGTTGTCCCTAAAATGCTGAACATGTTCGCTCTATTTTTTTCATGCTAAGGCTCGAAGGTATTTCATACCTCTTCCTTTAGTGGCCTAATGCATTGCTTTATGTTAAAGTGATATGATGTAGAGAACCCCTAAACTCCTGTTATCTGACTTGGAGTGACACCTGGGTCCGGTACTTATAATCACTTACATACAGCAGTGCATTGGAATCTTCTCCTGCTATATAATCTTCTATGCTAGCGGTTGAACGCATGTTGTAGCTCAAACGCATTCCTGTATGTAAGAGAGATGATCTAGTGACCCCCCAAACTCCTGTTCTCTGATTGGAGTAAAGCCTGGGGCCCAGTTTTAAAATCTCACATAACATAGGGAGGTGCATTGTATCCTTTCCTTAAACCGCAGTTGTGGTTCACTCCCGTTCACCGTAGTTTGTGAACCCTCCCCCTTTCTTCTTCAAGCTCTTTTACAAGAGGGGGGATAGGCCCGGTCTTCTCTGCCGGTTTCTGCCAGGGGGGAGCCGGACTTCACCGCTGTCTTCTGCCGGGTTGGGGAGCCGGAATTCACCACTGCCTTCTGCTGGGGCCCCTTCCTCCTTTAAGCTCTTTTACAAGGGGGGTAGGTCCGGTCTTCTCTGCCGTCTTCTGCCAGGGGGGAGCCGGACTATGCCGCCGCCTTCTGCCAGGGCCCCTCCCCCTTTCTTCTTTAAGCTCTTTTACAAGGGGTGGGTAGCCCCGGTCTTCTCTGCCGTTTTCTGCTGGAGGGGAGCCAGACTTCACAGCTGTCTTCTGCCGTGGGGGGGAGCCGGACTTCACCGCTGTCTTCTCTGTTCTCTCTTCTGCTGGGCTCGGCGTAACATCATCTTCTCTGCCGTTTTCTGCCAGGGAGCCAGACTTCCCCGCTGTCTTCTGCCGGGTTGGGGAGCCAGACTTCACCACTGCCTTCTGCTGGGGCCCCTTCCTCCTTTCTTCTTTAAGCTCTTTTTACAAGAGGGGTAGGCCCGGTCTTCGCTGTCGTTTTCTGCGGGGGGAGCCAGACTTCATCGATGTCTTCTGCCGGGGGGGTCTACTTCGCTGTCTTGTTCCGTCTTCTCTTCTAGCGATGTTGACAACAACGAGCTCTCACGCTGTAATGCCCTGTGCGCATTGCGCAACGACTTATATAGGCATGGGGTGACCCCCCCTCTTGTTACATCACATTCCCGGAGCATGATAGGAATCTGATGTAACAAGCGGTCGGGTCGCCGG
Organism: Rana kukunoris; assembly: GCA_029574335.1. Classification (NCBI taxonomy): domain Eukaryota; kingdom Metazoa; phylum Chordata; class Amphibia; order Anura; family Ranidae; genus Rana; species Rana kukunoris. Next base: position 352,328,468 of record CM056051.1, on the reverse strand, counting down.
GTTGCTTTTTGTGTGTGAACAGCACTTGGATGTTTTTGGGCATGCTCATAGAGTGTGTTTTTTGGGTTAGTAATTTAAGGACATCCTTAACAGGTGTCCCCACTTAAAAGTTCAGTCTCTACATTGGGTGAACTTGCGTTTTGTGTGTTTCATGGGCTGTGCATGTGCTTTCAATTGCCTCATTCGCACACAAGCCTATGTTATATAAAGCTTGCATAGAGCAGTCTTTCCCTTGCCCTGAAAAGAGGCAAGCTTGTGTTTGTAGGGGGGGCGGCCGGACAGAATATATTTGGGTGTCCTTATTGAGTGTCTATTTTATTTATGTCTTTGCAAAACAGATATGTTTTTGATCAAGGGTTTTTTGACTGGTTTATTTATTTATTTTGGGTGGGGGCTATCTTCGCCTGAAATATTTGTGAGGTTGTCAATGTATGTTGTTTTTAGGGTGTTCACTTTGATGTAATTGTCTGTGCTGCATTATTTTGCTAAATCTTTCTCAAGATGTTGTGACTAATGTTTCAATCCTTAATAGATGTCTGTTTGTGTAGTCCTTTTATCTCCTGTTAATTTCCATTGCATAAAGCATATTTTGTTTAGTGTCTCAAATGAACCTATGTTTACTTATTTTTTTTATATTTATTTATTTTTGTTTATATAATTTTTGTTTGTTTTTGTTTCCTTGCTCTTTTTTCAAAGTCCTGTTTTGTTAACCAATAAAATTACTTTCACATTTCGATGCATGTTTTTTGTTACTTTTTCATGCTACAGATTTTCCCAGCTGCAGCTGATATAGGCTGATTGGCCTAACAAAACAGGTGTGATTTTGTCTCTAAGTTCCCTAAATAAAATAAAAACACAGAGCGGTAAGTATTTTATTTTTTCCTTTTTACTGCAGTGGTTCTCAGCCTCAGTCCTCAAGTACCCCCAACAGGACATGTTTTGTGGATTTATCTTATCTAGAATTGTTGTCCAAACTACTAAGCCATTGACTGTCTTTTAAAGCACATGTGCAAGATGAAGGAAACCCTGCAAACATGGCCTGTTGGGGGGTATTGATGGACAGGCTTGAAGTGCTGATTTACAGCACTGTGCTAAAATCTAGCTTAAGGCAATCCTATTCTAATTGTGGGTGTTTGAGGGAAACCAAGCTTGTTTTTTGTTTTTTTTGGTTGGGCTTTGTGTCCCTTTTCTTAAAATTGGCTTCACTTCTTGTCACACAGCTGAACAGGAACACACAGGTCAATCTAACTAGTGTCCCCATTAGGCAAATTGCACTCCAGCACTTTGTTGTGTACACCTCAAATGATTAGGTAGTTTTGGGTTTAGTAAAGGCAAAGCCACTCTGCAGTACAAGTGTAGTTGCCTTAAATCAGAGGGGAAGCACCGATGATTTTAACATCCAATAATATAGAAGCCAAGATTTTTTTTTGTTCTTTTCTTCCTTGCTTGTCCACCTCCATCTCCAGCAGTTGCACTTGTAGTGCAAAGTGTATTTGCCTTTAGTAAATGGACCCCAAAGTCCAAGATCCCTAATAATTTGGGGTGTACACATCAAAATGCTAGAGTGCACTTTACATAATGGAAAACTATTTAGATTGATCTGTGTGTCCCCAAGAAAATACATTAGTAGGGTTTTACCCTCACTTCCTGTTTGGCTATGTGACAGGAAGTGAATGAATTTAAAGAAGAAAGTGACAAAAAATTGGGAGGTGTCTTCACCATTTCAGGGGTGCAGACATCCCCAAAAAATGAGCCCCAAGCAAAAATAAGAAAGAATTTAATTTTGTCTAAATTTGTAAAGACACATTCCTCAGATCAACTGTGATGCATGTCAATGGCCCATTTAGCCTGAAAATTTGCATCTGCTTTACTATCACTTTCCCTAAAAATTGTGGTCCTGCACGTAGATGCGCGACCATAGTGTATTGGATATGTGCATATGTGGTTCTCGGAAAGCGGTGGCTAGCACACAGGACATAACGCTCCTACATTAAGTTGCTTGTACTGTTGCTAAGGTCTCTGAGGAAGGGATGATACTTATTTGCAAATTAAGAAAATTGTTCATTTAACATTGGGTGGTGTTTGTGGGGGTCCCCAACACACATTCATACATATTAGCAATGCTGTATCCTGACCTATTGGCATGGTTATCTTTTCTTAGTCCTCTCAATAAAATTATCAGAAATTTGGAACTATAATCATTTTATTATTTAATTTTTTTGGATAGAGTAAGGGAGGGTTATAGCCCCTGTCAGTTTGTTTTGTACCATCCCTGTCCAATTGCAGAGATTTCCCTTCACTTCCTGCCCCATAGCCAAACAGGAAGTGAGAGAAAAACTATGCAAATTAAGGGAATCCAATGCCCTCCCCCCCAGGGCCCTCTAGTGTGTCCCCCCCCCCTGAAAATTTCTGGGCGGGTCTTAAAAACAGGGTGTGGCCTTGACAGGAAGGGGTGGGTCATTTTTCAATTAGGAAGTGCAGAAGTTTAGTCAGGCCTAGGGCAGCACAAAACCTAAATATACTACTGCATATTAGGGCTTATTTAGACAGGATCCGATTTACAGCATGTTTTTAAATTGTGGGAGGAAACCCTCACAGGCACAGGGAGAACATGCAAACTCCAGGCAGATGGTGTCACGGGCAGGATTTGAACCAGCGACCCTTTTTGCTGCTAGGTGAAAGTGCTATCCACTACACCACTGTGCTGAACGAACATGTATCTAGAGATGTAGGTTCTTGTGTCCACTTGTGAAAATACAAGTGGGTCATGGCTAGGGATGAGCCAAAACCCCCCTCCCCCGGTAGGGATGAGCTTTATGTTCGAATCAAACATTGGCTGTTCGGCTAACAGTGAACAATTTGTTTTTTTTGGCGGCAAATTTAAAAAGCAGTGGAAACACCCTTTAAAAGTCTATGGGAGAGAATGATAGAATGTTAATTTTAATGGTTAATATGCAAGTCATTGTTTGGTGACCCGGGTCCTGCCCCAGGGGAAATGTATCAATGCAAAAAAAAAGGTTTAAAACATTTTTTTTTTCCAGGAGCAGTGATTTTAATAATGCTTAACCACTTCCGTACCGTAGGACGTCATTTGATGTCCTGGACTTTAGTGGGGGATATCTGAATGATGGGTGCAGCTACAGGCATCATTCAGATATCCTTTTTTACAGGCAGCGATTGTTGGCACCATAAGAATGATCGTATCGGCAGTTCCACCGCTTGATCGTTCTTACAGGTGGCTAGAGGGGGATGTCCCATCCGGTGCCTCTCCAGGCTCTCCCGTGCTATCAGAGGCCCGGAGAACTAATCGTCCGCCGCCGAATGAAGAGTATAGAGATTTAAAAACATAAACAAAGCCGCAATTGCGGCTGAAAGCATGAGATCAGTGAATTTTTTCCCGATCTCATGCTTTCTAGCCTGGAGGACAGAGGTGGGGTCTTATTGACCCCGCCTCTCTCCATAAAGAGAACCTGTCGCACACTATTACTATTACACGGGATGTTTACGTTCCTTGTAATAGGAATAAAAGTGATCAAAACAAAAAAAGGTAAACAAAAGTGCAAAACTAAAAAAAAATACGTAAAAATATAAAAACGCCCCTGTCCCTAGTAGCACGCACACAGAAGCGTCAGAATCGCATGTTAGTCCTGCACACATATGTAAACGCCGTTCAAACCACACGTGAGGTATTGACGCATGCGTTAGTGAGAGAGCAATAATTCTAGCACTAGACCTCCTCTATAACTCTAAACTGGTAACCTGTAAAAAAAAATTCAAGCGTGGCCTATGTGAATTTTTAAGTCCCGAAGTTCGGCGCCATTCCATGAGTGCGTGCAACATTAAAGCGTGACAGGTATCTATTTACTCAGTGTAACATCATCTTTCACATTATCCCAAAAAATTGGGCTAACTTTACTGTTTTGTCATTTTTTAATCCATGAAACCATTTTTTGGGCAAAAAAAAAAGGCATTTGAAAAATGATTGCGCAAATACCGTTGGGAATAAAAAAATTTAATGACCGCCACTTTATTCCCTAGGGTATCTGCTAAAACAAAATATATATATTGTTTGGGGGTTCTAAGTAATTTTCCAGAAACAAAATATAATTTTTACATGAAGGAGAGAAGTGCCAGAATAGGCGCGGTATGGAAGTGGTTAAAGTGAAACAATAAAAGTGAAATATTCCTTTAAATTTCATACCGGGAGGGGGGAGAGGGTGTAGTATGCCTGTGAAGTAGTGCATGTTTCCCGTGCTTAGAACTGTCACTGTACAATATGTCATTTCTGAAGGGAAAAAAAGTAATTTAAAAGTACTCGTGGCTATAAAGAATACAGAGAACAGTCATTGCTCAAAAAAAAAAACCCGTGGGGGTCCCCCCAAATTCAATTACCAGGCCCTTCAGGTCTGGTATGGATATTAAGGGGAACCACGCCGTCTTAAAAAAATAAATAAGTGGAGTTTCCCCAAAAATCCACACCAGAGCTCTCCAAGCATGCAACCTGGCCGGCCGCAGGAAAAGAGGGTGGGACAAGAGAGGGCCCCCCTCCTGAACCGTACCAGGACACATGCCCTCAGCATGGGGAGGATGCTTTGGGGTCCCCCCCAAAGCACCTTCCCCATGTTGATGGGGACAAGGGCCTCAACCCCACAACCCTGGCCGGTGGTTGTGGGGGTCTGTGGGCAGAGGGTTTATCGGAATCTGGAAGACCCCATAACAAGGGGGACTCCCAGATCCCAGCCCCCCCCCATGTGAAATGCTAATGGGGTACATTGTACTTCTACCATTTCACCCAAAAAAAGTGTCAAAAATGTAAAAAAGGACAATAGCCGGTTTTTCTCCAATCTTCTTTTCTGCATTCAGGTTTCTTCCTCTACCTTGTTCTTTCTCTGTTTCTTCCTTTGGTCTTCTCGTCCGCATCTTGCACCAGCTTCTTCTTCCCCGCTTGGTTCTCCGGACGACCTGCTTCCAATTGAAGTTCCCGATGTGTGACGCTTCTGTTCTTATGCCATTTCATTTATCACTGAGGACACAGCGTCATCCGGTGATCCCGCACATGTACTACACAGGGACTTCACTATGGCTTTCCCCGTAGCGTCAGAGGGGGGCAGGGTCACCGGATGACGCCGCGTCCTTAGTTATAAAAGAACTGTCAGAAGAACAGGAGCGTCGCACAGCGGGAACTTCAATTGGAAGCGGGTCATCCAAGAAAAACCAAGCAGGGAAGAAGAAGCCGGTGCAAGATGCGGATGAGAAGACCGAAGGAAGAAACAGAGGAAGAAGATGATGGGGGAAGAAACCTGAATGCAGAAAAGAAGATGTAAGAAGAAGAAGCGCGGAAAGAAGACATTAATAAAGTGATTGTCAAGAACCGGCTAGTGTCTTTTTTTTAAATTTTTTACACTTTTTTGGGAAATGGTAGAGGTACAATGTACTCCATTACCATTTTAAACGGGGGAGGGGGCAGGATCTGGGGGTCAGATAATCCCCCCACTCTCAGACCCCCACAACAACCGGCCAGGGTTGTGGGGATGAGGCCCTTGTCCCCATCAACATGGGGACAAGGTGCTTTGGGGGGACCCCAAAGCATCCTCCCCATGTTGAGGGCACGTGGCCTGGTACGGTTCAGGAGGGGGGGCGCTCCCTCATTCCTCCCTCTTTTCCCGCAGCGTGCTTGAATAAGGGGTCTGGTGTGGATTTTTGGGGGAACTCCATGCCATTTTTGAAAAAAAAATGAGGTGGAGTTCCCCTTAAAATCCATACCAGACCTGAAGGGCCTGGTATGGATATTTGGGGGGAACCCCATGCCATTTTTTTTTATGTGAGGTGGAGTTCCCCTTAATATCCATACCAGACCTGAAGGGCCTGGTAATTGAATTTTTTTTTTATGAATTAATTTTCTCTGAGCTGACAATTCATTATAGCCGCGAGTGATTTTTAAATGACTTTTTTTCCTTCAGAAAGTCATTTTGTGCAGGGACAGTTTTAACCACGGGAAACAAATGCGCTAATTTACAGGCATACTTTATACCCTCCCAGGTACAAAATTAAAAAAATATTTCACTTTTATTTCAATTTAAGCATTATTAAATTCACTGCTCCCGAAAAAAATGTACATAAAAAAAAAAAAATGCCATTGATACATGTCCCCTGGGGCAAGACTCAAACACTTTTTATGACAAAAATTTTAACCACTAATATTAACCACTTAAGACCCGGACCAAAATGCAGGTAAAGGACCAGGGCCCTTTTTGCGATTCGGCACTGCGCCTCTTTAACTGACAATTGCGCGGCCGTGCGACGTGGCTCCCAAACAAAATTTGCGTCCTTTTCTTCCCACAAATAGAGCTTTTTTTTGGTGGTATTTGATCGTCTCTGCGATTTTTATTTTTTGCGCTATATGCAAAAATAGAGCGACATTTTTGAAAAAAAAAACAATATTTTTTACTTTTTGTATGAAAAAAATCAAACTAATTTTTTTTTTTAACAAAAAAGTTGTTTATTGATGTAAACATACAGAGCAATAAAAATAGTTGCCAGACGGTAGTCATACATAAATCAACAGTTAGTAAAGCATTAGGTACAAGATAAAGACATATTGAGTTAACAGACAAGATGAACGTCCATGCATGGGCGCATACCCCTGCACTAAATCCAGTAGCTGACCTTAGACAATCCATACACTGTGGAACCCCAGCATACCTCACCACCCCCGGGAACCCATATGATGGGAGCGTTAGCTGTGTACCGGAGTTTACACTTTGGACGGGGCCAGTGACTCCCTTGAGGGCGAGAGGAAAGACCTCCACCACCTTACCACGGGGCAAGCATCCAGGAGGGTAGGTACCGGGCGGAGGCAATGGGGGGGGGGGAGAGAGGCCCATACCATCAGACCTCAAGAAGTTCGTGATTCAGGCTACTACCGCAGTGAGACCCCACATGGCTCCCCCTACATCCAGCCCCAGGGTTTGCGTGGGGCACCCAGGTTGTCCCGAGACACCACCCATTAATCCAGCTCCAAACTCTCAGCCCTCACCCAGGCCGCCCAGACTTTATCAAATTTCCCCGGACAGTTGCGACCCAGATAAGTGAGTTTGTACAGGGGAAGGGCCGCGTTAATCAATGCTCGCCATTGCCGCACCGTGGGGGGAGGGACCTCCTTCCATTTTAGCAATATTGCTTTCCTGGCATAGAAAGCAGCAAAAAAAATAAACAGTTTCTTGGCTTGGGTACCGGGTAGTGTGTCAACTACACCCAAGAGCATCGGCAAGGGGTCGCACCCCCTGCCAGTAGGCTTGCAACGCAGGACACGACCAGACCACATGAAAGAACGAGCCCTCCTCTGCGCCACATCTTGGGCAGGAAGGACTCCGCTGCGGGTATATGTTGGCGAGGCGCTGGGGAGAGAAATAGGCCCTGTGCAGGAATTTGAGTTGGATAAATCTATCCCTGGCCGACACCACCAGTGTAAGATATTGTTGTATCCCTTCCTCCCAGTCGTCATCAGCCAGCGCCTGGATATCCGCCTGCCAGATCGAGTACAACTGAGAGACCTTAGATGTATCTAGGCCCACCAAAAGTGAGTATAGGGCGGACAGGGGCTTAGTCTCGTCCGCCGCACTCAACAAGCGTTCCACCCCTGTAGTCTCCAGCACCACCAAACCAGGGAACTGTGCACCAAAGGCATGACGCAGCTGAAGAAACCGAAAGATGCCTGGAGGGCGAAAACGACCGACTTCCCCCAATTGATTCGGACGCCTGAAAATCTGCCAAACGTGTCAATAAGCTCAAGGGCAGCTCCGAGAGAACGTGAGGCATCCCGCATGTACAGCAGCGTGTCATCCGCGTACAGGGAGACTTTCTCCTGAATCGAGCCCATAGGGATACCGCGCACCGCCGGGGAGGAGCGAAGGAGAATCGCCATAGGCTCAATAGCCAGCGCAAAAAGGCCGGGAGACAGCGGGCATCCCTGCCTCGTGCCCCTGTGTAAACGAAAGGGTTGGGAAAGAGTCGACCCGGTACGGACCCTAGCAGTAGTTTTCCTATAGAGAGCCTATACCCACGATACAAACCTGGGGCCGAAGCCGAACCGACGCAGGACCTCCCACAAGTACAACCACTCAACAGAGTCGAAAGCTTTTTCCGCGTCTAGGGAGGCCACCACGTCGGACTCGGCCAGGGCCCCCTGAGCCCCCAGCACTGTGTACAGTCTACGGAGGTTTATAACTGTTCCCTTCCCGGGCATGAAGCCGGTCTGGTCTTCATGCACCAAAGATAGAATGACCGAGTTCAAACGTCTGGCCAGAACTTTGGTGAGAATTTTAGCATCTGCGTTGAGAAGCGAAATAGGCCTGTAGGATGCACACAGCTCGGGGTCCTTGCCTGGTTTGGGGATCACTACGATGACGGCCTCCGCCATAGAGGGAGGAAGGCCGCCATCTTTGAGAGATGCGACTACCATATCGTGAAGCCTGGGGGACAATACATCCCCATGTTCCTTATAAAATTCCGGGGGAAGGCCGTCCACCCCTGGGGTTTTCCCCACCTGCATTTCCCCCAGGGCCTGCTGCACCTCCTCGAGGGTGATTCCACTGTCTAGGTAAGCACGGGCCTCATCCGAAAGGCTCGGGAAGGTCATTTGCCCCAAAAAGGAGTCCAGCTCCTCACCCCTGTAGTCCACCTTTGACGAGTACAGCGTCCCATAGTAGGAGGCAAAGCACTCATTAATAGCCCCCGGATCAACCTCGACCGCCCTGTTTGTGTTTTTAATCCTAGCAATAGTAGTGACGGGTTGTTGCTCTCTAGCCAGCCAGGCCAGGAGGCGTCCCGTCTTCTCCCCCTGCTCAAAGATGCGCTGTGACTGGGCCAACTGTCTCCTCCCCGCCTTGGCCACCCGGAGAAGCATAGCTCCCCGGTATGCCGACTGCATATCTGCATACGTGACGGGGTTCTGGGTAGCAATGTACTGTTTTTCTAACACTTGGGCTTTAGCCTCGGCCTCTTCCAGACAGATAGTGGCAGCCCCACGCTCTGGAGAGATAATAGCTTGGTAGCATCCCCGCATAAATGCCTTAAAAGCATCCCACCTATTTCCCACCTCCGTGGAATCCTCATTGTCCCCCCAAAACTCAGAGATGCGTTCGGGGATCTCCGCCGCCACCCTCTCATCCGAGATCCAGTAGCGAGAAAGTCGCCACAGCCTCTCCGATGGGGGCGTTTGGGTCCGAAATGCCCCTGGGGAGAATCTGCACCCTGCTGACCCTGGAGAGCATTCCTCCACTGACATACACCAAATCTATCCTGGACATAGCTCTATAGGAGGTGGAGTGACACGTATAGGCTCTGTCATCTGGGTGTTTCCAGCGCCACACATCCGTAAGGTCATAAAGTGAAGCCCATCGCTGCAGTGGAGAGTCAGTGGCAGCATCAGATGACAGCCTATCCAGGGATGGGTTGGGAACCATGTTAAAGTCCCCCGCAATAATAATATTATCAGTGGGATAAGTGGCCATTATAGGGATCAGGGATTTCAGGAGAGATATCGTTGCTGGCGGCGGGACATATAAGCCCAGGATTAGCATTTCAACCGTATCCACCACAGCATAAGGGAGCACGTATTTGCCCTCGGGGGCCAGCTTAACGTCTAAAAGGGAGTAGGATAAGGACTTATGAATTAGTATGCTAACCCCCCTGGCATAAGTGGAATATGTAGCATGATAAGAGTGACCTATCCACTGCTTTCTTAAGCCCAGAGTCCTACGCCCCGTCAAGTGAGTCTCCCGGAGGAGGCATATATGGGGAGCATACTTCTTAAGGTAGGCCATAACCAATGACCTCTTTATTTTATCATTGAGCCCGTGGACATTCCACGAGATTAACCTGATGGGAGCCATTGAGATCCTAGCATTACAGGGCAGTTAGAGCAATGATGATGGAGCCATCGTGAAGAAGGATACCCCACCGACCAAACATAGGCATTCACCTCAGAAGCGTTGGGCACCTAGCATAAATGCCCGAACCAGGCCGGGCCAGGCGTCCAAGGCAGCATATGGCATACATTAGTCTGGCAAATAAATCGGCAACTTATAGGAACAACAAACAAAAAGGAAAAAAACCTGAAAACAAAACAGAACCTCCCCACCCCCCCACCCCCCCACCCTGCACGCCCGGAAAAAAGACCGGGGTGCTTTGTCCCCAAACCAACCCCATCAAACCGTAGGAAAGTCTCTTATGGGAGCGACTGGCACATCGACCTGACCTAAGGCGCCAGAAGAGCAAACACTCGGTCCAGCTATCCCCCTAGGAGAGGACCCCACCTCCCAAGCCCCATATGCATCACCGGGTAACATTGGATCCACCCATAACACATTGCTTCAAAAAATGAGCAGCATAGATTTATCAAACTATAAAACATAGAACAGTTCACCTAGGCCTTGCTAGGGGCGCAGACTTAAACATTATAACGTTGCAGTTCCAAACCCAGGCATCAGCAGTCCCAGGAACTCGGGTCAGGCCCGGATAAACCCCCTCAGGGCCCCCCCATGTATCATCCAGCACCCAACCCAAAACCATCCTCATGACCCCCCCTCTCGTGCGTACCCCTTGCAGACCTGCAGTCCAGCTGGCGAGCAACAGAAAATATCAGGCGATGTCCACGAGTATCAACTGCGCCGGGTCTTGAAAGGTGACAAGCAGAGAAAAAACGGAGGAGGAGGGGGGGGGGGAATGGAGGAGGGCAGGGGGCCAAACATTCCACAAACATAGAGGCACAGTCCTGCCCTCCCCTCCATGTGGCTTTTAACAAAGGGAGCAACGTTCCGGTGCAGCCACACAACAGAGATACAGTGAGCCAGGGGGGCCCAAGGCAGCAAGCAGTGTAATTACCGTTGTCGGGGCAAGGTGTCCAGCCAGTGTGAGGCATCTTCCGGGGATGTGAAGTAGCGGGTAGATTCGCCGTCGATGACCCTCAGTCGCGCGGGGAACAGCATGCTGTATTTCAGGCCCCTGGCGCGGAGCAGTCCCTTGACATGATCAAATGTCCTGCGGAGCCTTTGGGTGTCCAGAGAGTAGTCAGGGAACATCATGAGCCGTGTGTTGTCAAAGCGGAGCTCTCCCACCCTCCTGGCCTCCCTCAAAGCCAGATCCCTGTCACGGAAGTTGAGCAGGCGAAAAATAAAAAAGTGCGCGTTGGGGCCCCAGGTGTGGCCCGGCCCGGCTGCATCCTATGGGCCCTTTCTACTACAAAGTGTGGGGAGAACTGGGCCTGCGGCAGTAGGTTCCGGAGCATCGTCTCAGTGAACACCGTCAGATCTTGGCCCTCTGCCCCCTCCGGGAGTCCGACAACCCTAAGGTTATTCCTCCTGCTGCGGTTCTCACTGTCCTCTGCCCGTGACTCCAAGGCCTTCACTCTAACCTGCAGGGTGTGTATGGAGGCCCGCTGGTCCCGGATGGAGTCTTCCGTGTCCCCCACTCGCCGTTCCGCATCCCCCAGCCGCTCCCGTATGCCATCCAGGTCCCTCCGAAGGAGCCCAAGATCCAGCTGAAGAGTGTCTATTTTACCCGTGAGAGTGGTCTGGCATCCCTGAATCGCCAGCATGAGAGCCTGGAAGCGATCTTCCTCCGACGCATTCGCCGCGGGAGGCGGTGTCTGGGACGCCATGTGCGCGCGGCCTACAGGAGTCGGCGGCGGCCTCGGCAGGGGACTCGATTTAATCGCGGAGCCTCCTTTCCGTCCAGAGCAGAGAGAAGAGTCCCTGGTGTCAAACAGGGTGAAAAGCGGTGGTGGATCCCGCGGATTAAGGGTGAAATAGGTCCCGCAGAGCGGAGCTCCTCTCACACACGTCCGCTCAAGCCGCCATCTTGCCACGCCCCCCCAATCAAACTAAATTTTAGTCAAACATTTAGGCCAAAATGTATTTAGCCACATGTCTTTAGTATAAAAAAAATTGCAATAAAAAAAAAATAGCTTCCTAGCGGGAACAGCGACACTAATACAGCGATCAGAAAAATGATCGCTTAGTGACACTAGCAATAGGGAGTGAAAGGGTTCACTAGGGCAGGGATCAAGGGGTTAAAACTTTATTAGGGGGAGTACGGGGGCTACCCTGAACCTAACACTAACTGCCTGTTACACTGACACTAAATACAGTGATCATACATATATGATCACTGTATTCAGTGACACTGTGACAGGGGGGAGAGGGGGGGTGATCGCAAGGGGTTAAGTGTGCCTGCATGTACTGGTGTCAGTGTAGTATTGTGCAGACTTACTATGGGATGTGATCTCTCCTCAGCGGTGGTTGAAAAAAACGCAGAGAGCAGAGATCACATCACTTCCTCCTTCCTGTGTTTACACAGGAGGAGGAAATGACACACAGGCGAGCGTGCGCATTGGCTGGGAGCGATCCGCAGGGGGCGGACAAAAACGAACCGCCTCCCCCTCAGCACGGATCGCTCACACAGCCACCGGGACCGTCGCATGTACCGAGGGGGTCCCGATCGGACCCCCGACCCACGTCAAGGCAGCCACGTACAGGTACGTTGATGTGCCTGTCCGTGCCATTCTGCCGTCGTAAATGTACATGCAGTGGTCCTTAAGGGGTTAACCTTTAAAATTAACACTTTTGATTTCTCCCATAGACTTCTAAAGGTAGTTTGGCGGGGGGGCGTGGCCAGCCGAGCTTCTGCATGGACGTCTGAGCAGAGAGCTCCGTGCCGACCGTAGGTACAATCGACACACCGAGGCAACATCAACAGCCCTTACCTGCCTTGATCGTCTCACTGGCCCGCCTAGCCTCCCGGGATGGCCCGAAAACGAAAGACATCGCCGCAGGTAAAGAAGCTTTCTCACTTCTTTCCTCCGACCGCGCGCGGCCTAGGCCAAAATGTCGCCGACGGAGCCTCGCCATCCTCTTCCTCCGGGTCATGCTCGGCTCCAGCGAGCCCTAATCCACAGTCGGGAGGGGCTCAGGTTTCTCCGGAGGCATCCACCCCATTAGCACGCAGCCCAGCAAAGTCCAAACCCCGGCTTTCCCCCGAGTGCTCGGGCGGCAAGGTGATCATATCACAGGACTCCATGGATGACACCAGGGAGCTTGCGGAGGCCATTAACTCCTTCCCCACCGCTGACAAACCTGTGTCTGACACCACCCTGAAGGATATGCTGGTGTCCCTCCGCAGCTCCCTCCACGCTGACATGATGGACTGCATGAGGGGTTTCAGAGCTGATGTTCAAGAACTGGGGGGCAGGGTGGACCATGTTGAACAGAAGATGGGGGAGTTTGCCTCCTCATACAACTCCCTGGTTGATGCCCACAACGATCAGGCAGACGAACTTTCATGGCTAAAAGCAAAGGTCTCGGACCTCGAGGACAGGTCCAGGAGGAACAACATTAAGATCCGTGGTGTCCCTGAGTCTGTCCTTCCTCACCAACTGCAGCAATATGCACAGGACCTCATGAGGTCACTCATCCCTGACTTGTCAGACGCAGACCTGGCAATAGACAGAATCCATCGCCTGCCCAAGCCATCCCATCTCCCAGATAGCATCCCCAGAGATGTCCTGATGCGGGTACATTTCTTCCAAATTAAAGAACGCTTTATGATGTCCTTCAGGAAGAATAAGAGCCCACTTGCCCAATATGCTGATATCCAGTTGTTCGCAGACCTTTCCCAATTCACGATGCAGAGACGCAGGGCCCTCTTGTCAGTCACCAAAGCTTTGCGCAACCATGATATTGTGTACAGATGGGGATATCCAGCCAAACTCACTATCACAAGAGACAACCATTTCTCTGTGGTCAACAACCTAGCAGAGGGCCTGGCCCTCCTCCGTGCCTGGAACATTGTCCCAGAACAAGTGGATGGTGATCAACCTGCAGCCTCTAAAGTTACCACTCAGGATTCTTGGCAACTGGTGTCCCGCAAGAAAAAGGACAAGAATAGGTCCTCCTAAGTGCCTTGGTTACGTATGCAATATTGCACTACTAGTTACCTACAGACGTTGTTATCTCCCCCCTGTGTTAAATGAGCAGTTTCTCTGCTCGTGGATTCAACATTGAATCTCTCTTTTTACTTATTCGGTTTGTTCTGATCGAACTGTTTTGCTGTTTGACCGCCTCTAATCCAGGTGGCTTTGTATTTTTTTTTCCTTCCTTTGTTTTTCTTATCCCACGTCAGGAGATGGACTTCACCCCACTGCCCAGGAAGTGGCGAAACCTTTGCCTCCGGAAACTACACCTTGGAATTCATCTGAGCTTCGTCGGTCCCTCCGACCTGAGGTACTGTCTCTTCTTTACCCCTCTCCACCATGGTGCTTAACATAGTTTCATTCAATGTCCATGGACTAAATCACCCTGCAAAACGGTCGGCACTGTGGAAAGAGGCCCAGAAGTTGCAGGCGGACATTTTGTGTATTCAAGAATCCCATTTTCTCTCCTCTAAACCCCCTCACTTTCAGCACAAGAACTATCCCCATCTGTTTTTTGCTTCGGCCCCCAATAAGAAACACAGAGGGGTTGTTACGGCTATTAGAGACACTGTGTTATTCAAACTGGAGGAGGTGCTATCTGATCCTGCTGGCAGATATGTGATTCTAGTGGGGGAATTTAACAATCGTACCTATACTATTGTAAATCTATATGCCCCTAATACCAACCAGGTCAGGTTTGTTAACAGGGTCTTCAAGAAAATAACTGCTGTAAAAAAAGGTAATGTCATTATTTGTGGGGATTACAATATGACAGTTGATTATGGTATTGACACAACCTCGAAATCCAAACGTCCTCTTCCCACGTTGCACCCAGTCCTTATCAGAGAGGACTACTATGATGTGTGGAGGTGTCAGCACTCTAATGAACGGGACTATTCTTTTCACTCTAAAAGGACACAACTCCTACTCCCGTATTGACATGGTTCTGGTAGATAGGATCCTGCTTGGGGCGGTCTCCTCCTCCGCCATCCATGATATCACATGGTCTGACCATGCGCCTGTTTCTATCTCCCTGGCGGAGGGGGTGGCCCCCAGCCCCACGTACATTTGGAGGGCCAACGCTGGAGTATTCCAGACGCAGGTACAGGTTAATGACATTACCAAACACCTAAATGAATTTTTTGAGTTAAATGAGGGTTCGGTGTCAGACCCCTCGGTCCTGTGGTGTGCCCACAAGGCCTTCATTAGAGGCATTCTACTACAGATTAGCTCAAAGTTGAAGCGCCAGAGAACTTTGAAAGTGGACCTGCTCTTGAAGGAGATTAGGTCTCTCGAAGTTCAGAATAGGGCCTCACCCACTCCTGGCCTGTTAAACAAACTGGTCAATCTCAGATGTGACCTCAGACGTTTGCTCCTAGAATCCCATAACAAATTTGTGAAAGCCCTAAAGTTGACGTACTATTCCTCTGGGAATAAAACTGGCAAATTTTTAGCCCGGCGACTGAAGGACCAGAGGACTCGTACGAAAATTCCCTTTATTCGTAACCCAACCAATAACAGCAAGCTATACGACCCTAGAGATATTGCCAACTCCTTTGCTGACTATTATTCGTCCCTATACAACTTAAGAGAGGATAGCGACACTCCTCAGCCCTCAGACCATGACATCCAGGCTTTTCTGGCTGACCTGTCCCTCCCCACTCTGTCCCCTTCCCAACTACAAACCCTGAACGCTCCCATTACAGTCACGGAAATTCAGAAAACAATTTCCAAGTTGCCCTTGGGTAAATCCCCAGGCCCAGATGGTCTTCCAAATGACTATTACAGAACGTTTGGTGAGACTCTGGCTCCCGCATTATGCTCCGTTTTTTCACAAGCTGTATCCTCGGCTGGTTTCCCACCTGAGATGCTATCAGCCTATATAGTCACTATCCCCAAACCTGGCAAACCCCCTGATACACCCGCCAACTTTCGCCCAATTTGACTTTTAAACACTGACGTTAAGCTATACGCCAAGATTCTGGCCCATAGGCTTCTCACCGTTATTCCTTCCCTAATCAACCCTGACCAATCCGGCTTCACTGCAGGTAGGCAGGCATCGGACGCTACTCGCCGGATTATTGGCGTGGTGCAGCACGCCTGGGCCTCTCGAACGCCTTCTCTGCTCCTCTCCTTGGATGCGGAGAAGGCGTTCGACAGGGTCCACTGGTCCTATATGTCACATACCCTATCCAAATTTGGCTTTCGGGGCCCTATTGCCTCGGCGATCCTGGCCCTCTATTCACATCCCTCCGCCCAGGTCTTTACCTCTTTTATATGTTACATGAGCGGATATAAAACGAGACTACAGCCAAAGTATTGGGAGTGACTGCTGATAAACCTGAGAGAGGGATTGGTTATCCATATGAACCAAAGGCAGATTTCTGGGTCCATCTGGTGAGTGGCCATTTTATCCGGTGACGGTGTAGACACTATTTGCGGTGAAGGTGGAAACTCAGCTGGGCATCACTGCAAGAAATATCTATTAAGGACTTTCTTAGCACATATATATATATTTTTTACTTTTTATATATTTTTTTCGTATATAATATATATTTTCTTGCTTTCTTGGAGCACATTCAATCTGTGGATTGTAATAGCAGTATATTTAAAAAAATTGGGGATTTATTTCACAGTTTTTTTTTTTTTTTTTTTTAATGGATTGAGAAATCCATACGTTATAGTTTGGCACAGGGCACTGTATTAGTATTTATTGCACGTTATTTGTTGATTGTTTGTTTGCACATTAATTAACAACCATAGACACATGTACATACCTTTTTATACTTTTTTGTTTTTTTTGAGTAACAAGTTCACAGGACCAGTTGTGGTAAAATGTTTATAACAATATAAGTTAGCGCAATTCACTTCACAAATACACTTTACCTCTAATTGCCTATCTAGATCTTTTCGTATTTCAAATGGGACGCGTCAAGGGTGCCCTCTGTCCCCATCAATTTTTAATCTCCTCATTGAACCACTGGCCGAAAAAATCAGAACCCATCCCCATATCGCAGGATTCTCTATACACGGTGCCTCGCATAAGATTAACTTATTCGCAGATGATATTATCCTATCCATAACATCCCCGTCTAAATCACTCCCCCATGTCCAGGCAGTGCTACAGTCCTTTAGTAATATCTCCTACTATAAAGTCAACTCCTCCAAGTCCACTATCCTGCCTATGCTCCTCCCGCCCGCTCTACAGGCCTCCCTGGAACGCTCATTCCCATATGTGTGGGCTAAGGAAAGCATTTCCTACCTTGGTCTTCAAATCACCGCAGACTCCCACAGATTGGCGGATGCTAATTACCCACAACTAATAGAAAAACTCACTAAAGAGACTCTGCGCTTGTCCAAAATTGAACTCTCCTGGTCTGGCCGTCTTGCTTCCTTTAAAATGCTTTTGCTACCCCAGATTTTATATATCTTCCGCACGCTCCCTATTTCCGTTAAACCTCCCCACCTTCGGTCCCTAAACGCCATCCTTAGGACCTATGTATGGAGTGCACGTAAACCCAGGTGCTCGAAAACATTGTTAACTAGGCACAGGTCGGTGGGTGGTATGGGGTTCACAGATATCTGCGACTATCACTGCGCTTCCCTTTTAAGTCAACTTAAGGCATGGTTTACAAACCCCCAGACGACCCCCTGGTGCAGCATTGAAAAGTCGTTTAGCCCAAACAGAGATCTGATCTCCTTGCTGTATCTCGACACAATGAGACCTCTTCCTCTGCACCAGTTTCCCTTGTCAATTCGGGCCTCCCTGGAGGCCTGGAGAGTTCTGGGCGGCATATCTAACCCCCGGGACGCATTGGTAGAAGTACCGGTTCCAATTGAAACCCTGGAAAGCGCCATCCCCAATATTGGACTTAGGAGCTGGAGGAACAAGGGCATAACCCATATTTCTCACCTTTTCAGCGACAATTGTATGTCCTCTTTCCAATCCCTCCAATCTAAGTATGGTCTTCCCTTGGCAGACGAATATAAATTCCGCCAAGTCTCCCATTTCCTAAACTCTCTCAAGAACCACCAAGTGTTTCTCCCGATTCCCATTTGGAAATTCTTTATGTCCCCCAACCCCACCACCAAGGGGATCCCCCTCTTCTACAACCTCCTCCAGCACAGACACACATTTGTCAAGTCCCCCCCATTCCTAAAATGGGAAGAGGACTTGGGTCGCCCCTTCACGGAATTACAGTGGCGATGTGCTCTCGCTTCTGCATACAAAGCCTCAAAATGTACCAACCACTGGGAACTAGCCCAGAAGGTATCCCTGAGATGGTATTTAACGCCATACAAGATGTCTAAATTCTCTCAGGATAATTCCCCTCTGTGTTGGAGGGGGTGCGGAGAAGTAGGTAACATCATGCATACCTTTTGGAAATGCAAACATCTAACAAGCTTCTGGAACAGTGTATTTAAATCCATCTCCTCAATTACGGGTGTATTTACTAGGCCTGAGCCTGCGCTGGCCCTGTTGAGTTTGAACATTGATGCTTTCCCCCCACAGGTCCGCACAGTAGCGACACATCTCCTTCTAGCAGCGAGAACGCTCATCGCTCGGAACTGGAGGTCTAATACTGTTCCCAATCTCTCAGAGGTGATTAATGTTACCTGCGACTCTTATGTATACGAATCACTAATAGCCTCTAGGGTTGGCCAGAGAAGGAGCTTTGATAAAAGATGGCAGTCGTGGAGTAATTGGGACAGGAAGTGAGCTTGCCCTGGTCGATTGACTCCCTTAATGATATCTCAGAGCCAGCAATGGTTTTCGTAACACCCTGGTATGACTATTAACCCTCAATGTATCTTGTTCAGTATATGAAGTCCATCCCATCCTCGATCCTATTCCCATCCCTTTTAATTTCCTTTTATTTAATTTTTTTTTTTTTTTTTTTTAACTCCCTCTGTTTTTTGTTTGTTGCCTACCCTCTCCTCTGTCATGAGTCAATGTTTGTCTAACATGCCCTGCTACGTTTGTTTGAGATGGAGAGTATAGGACTAGCTGTCAGAAAGGCTTACAATGCACCAGCCTGTGTACCATAACTTAATTTGGACTCTGTTTATCTCCATGCTGAGTTGTACCTGTAGACCTCTACCTTTGTTTTATAACCTTGCAATGTTCCTGACTCCTCTGTGACTCGTGACATATGTTTGTTTATTGTTGGAAAAATGTTCAATAAAAATTGAATTATAAAGGTAGTTTGGCGGCTTTACATATTTATTATTGCATTGCGCCCGCTGCTGTGTCGGTTCATACGGTCAATTAATGATTTATCCAGCGCACAAATTAAGTCATGAACCGGCGCAGCACATTGTTTAAAGTAAATCAGCCCCAGTGTGTCAACATGTGCTATCTCCCATCAGGGGATCTCAATGTACACGTTTTGTGGGTGCAACCTCTTCCTCGCAACTCAAGTAGGTGAGAAGAAGGGATTGCACCCCCAAAACATGTTGGGAGATGGGAGATAGCACATGTTGACAATAGGCATGAGATCAGGAGTAAAATCCACATTTTGCCTCACAAAATCTTCAAAATGTGGCTTGGTCAGGGGTGACATCACCCTATTTGCTGAAGGCAACAGCAAAACACATTATTTAGACACTATGGGCCAGATTCAGGTAGAGTTACTCTGGAGTATCAGTGATACTCCAGCCTAACTCTCACTTTGAGCCGGCGTTTCTGTTTTCAGTAAGCAGAAAACAAGAAACGCGGTAATTGTATTTCGCCGTCATATCGGAACTGCAATTTTAAAAATGGCGCTCGGGGCGTTCCCGCTGATTAACGCCGAGAATATGTTAATCAGCGAGAATCGGCAATTCACGATCGTATTCGGGCCCGACGCAGTGACTTTCCGACGTTTCCGTAAGAGATACGTGGCGTAAAGAAAAACCAGCCCCCTAGTGGAGTATCCTATGTTAAGTATGGCCATCGCCATCGCATCGAATAATTTTTTTTTCGAGTAGTTTGCATAAAACGTCCATGAATGGGGATTGACGTCATTGATGTTCACTGACAGAATTTGGAGCATGCGCACTGACAGTCGACGCATGCGCAGTACGTTCGCCGCGGGATCGCGCCTATGTTAAATACTACATGCCCCCTACCCGCCCAATTTGAATTCCGCCGGGTCATTTTCGCTACGCCGCCGCAACTTTAGGAGCAAGTGGTTTGTGAATACAGTACTTGCTCCTAAAGTTTCGGCGGAGTAACGTAAATGAGAAAAGTTACTCCAAAATAAACATTCGCCCATCTACCTGAATCTGGCCCCATGTCTGATATTGCCTTCAGTTTGTACGTTCCAAAGCTGAATGTTTTATGACTTGAAACATGCCTGTTTATGCAGAACCCCAAATGTTTGGTTGAAAACACCGGTATTAAAAAATATTTTTGCATTTACCCAGAAATTTTATACCGCTCATGTGAATGTGCACAGAGTAAAAATAGTTTTTTAACCACTTGCTTATTGGACACATAAACCCCCTTCGTGCGAAATTTCAGCTTCCGGCACTGCGTCGCTTTAACTGACATGTGCATGGTCGTGCGACGTGGCTCCCAAACAAAATTGGCGTCCTTTTTTCCCCACAAATAGAGCTTTATTTTGGTGGTAATTGATCGCCCATGCGGTTTTTATTTTTTGCGTTATAAACAAAAAAATAGCGAAAATTTTAAAATATATATATATTTTTTATGTGTTGCTATAATAAATATCCCAATTTTTTTTAAAACTTTTTTTTTTCTCAGTTAAGGCCGATACGTATTCTTCTACGTATTTTTGTAAAAAAAAAAAAGGCAATAAGCGACTGCTTTGCGCAAAAGTTATAGCGCCTACAAAATAGGGGACAGAATTATGATTTTTTTTTTTACTATTTTTTTTTTTTTACTAGTAATGGCGGCTATCTGCGATTTTTATTGGGACTGCGACATTACGGCGGACACATCGGACACTTTTGACACATTTTGGGGACCATTCACATTTATACAGCGACCAGTTCTATAAATATGCACTAATTACTGTAAAAATGTGACTGGCATTGAAGGAGTTAACACTAGGGGGTGAGGAAGGGGTTAAATGTGTATCCTGGGTGTGTGCTGTGTGGGGGAGGGGGGTGACTGGGGGAGGTGACCGATGCCGTGTCCCTATGTACAAGGGACACAGATCAGTCTCCTCTCCTCTGACAGCACGTGGAGCTCTGTGTTTACACACAGAGCTCCACATCCCTGCTCTGTCTCCGCTGATCGCATGTACCTGACGGACACCGCGGCTGCCAGGTACACGCATCGAATCCTTGGCGATGCGACGGCACTGTTTTTCCCCGCTGCGCGCCACCCAGTGGCGAGCGCGGGGATCTACAACAACATTGACGTCCAAAGACGTGACCCCGGCACCTCAGGCCTGTGCTGTTGACGTCTTTTGTCAATAGCGCGGATCTGTAGTGGTTAATCAACAATGTGTTGATTTCAATGTTCAATACCAGTTTTTGAGTAAATTTTGAGTTTACAGTGACAATGGGATTTATTTACGAAAGGAAAATCCACTTGGCACTACAGGTGCACTATGAGAACATAGGAGACAGCTAAAATAAACACAAGCAATAAAGAAAATTCAAGATTTTAGCAGATATTATTTTTGTTTTGTTTTTTTAAATAAAAAAATTAGACATTGTCTGGCATATCAATCCCCCCCCCCCGTAACCGTAAACTACTCCACATATTTCTGCCACACTTCACGGGTGCTTTGGGGGGCAAGCCAGTAAGGAGAGTGTG
Source organism: Rana kukunoris (assembly GCA_029574335.1). Lineage (NCBI taxonomy): Eukaryota > Metazoa > Chordata > Amphibia > Anura > Ranidae > Rana > Rana kukunoris. Next base: position 352,306,728 of record CM056051.1, on the reverse strand, counting down.
GCAAACCTAGCCACTTCTAGAACGCTGGACGTTACATGTCAAAAGGTTGTCTGTATTCTGCTGGGTCTTATGTGGGCATAGTAATTGGTATGCTGGCAGCCGTAAGCCACTAGCATTCAAGTACTTAGTTTTGTGTTGCCCAATCAGTGTTCGGCAGTTTTAAACCGAACTCCCACAACACATAACCCCAGACCCCAGCTATCAACCGACTTTTCCCTCATGCAGCAATGCCTGATGGGAGAATTATCCAAACTGTTAAGTTCCCCATCTGGTCCTCCCTGTATTACCCCTGTTAAATCTATTTGGCTGTTTGGAAACCCCTTGCATGGGGAATTATATAAATATGGAAGCCTGTGAATAAAAAGTCAGTTGACTCTCAGAGCTGTGTGTCGTCTGGTTACTGGGGGGGAGATTTGGGACATTGCCTTACTTGTCAATGCTGACTGTGGATTTACCCTGGTTACCAGTGGAGATCGTGGAGTTTAATATTGTACTCCGCTACATTTGGTGGCAAGCGACGGGATCCAACCTTACCTTACCTTATAAGCGCAATTCGTGCAATGTGAACTACCGATGTAAATGGAGACGGATTATTCTAGGCTAAAGCGGCAGACATTAAAGGAACTGCTAGAAGCCAGGGGTAAGGTAGCCAGCAACAAATCCAAAGCTGTACTAACTGCCGAGCTGATGGAGGGAGACAGAGCCCGCAGCGCTACACCACCAGCAGCCATGGAAGAAACCCTCTACCAGAGAGAAATGAGGACCAGGCTGGAATTTTTGCCACAGCCTATATCAGATGCCATGCTGCACATGGTAATGGCGAATGTGCAGGAGTACGTGATGGCACACAGTCCGCAGTATACACAGTCTCAAGCAGAATCCACTACTGGGTCACTCTACAACCAGGTAAAACCCAAAATTCCCTATCATGCCTTTATAATGTTTCGCGAGGAGAAGGATGAGATTGATGGGTATTTGCAGGATTTTGAGAGACTGTGTGATTTACATGACTTGGAACGGACAGTATGGGTCCCATTGCTAGCAGGCAAGCTGGCAGGTCGGGCAGCAGAAGCATATCGCGCTGTACCCAGTGAGGACAGCAAGGATTATGATAAAGTGAAGCGAGCGATATTAGAGAGATACGCCATTACTCCAGAGGCATACCGGCGCAAGTTTAGAAACCTACGCAAACCAGAGAAGGATTCACATGCTGAATGGGCACACAAGCTGGACCAAGCTTCCCAAGGGTGGATACAAGCCAGCCAAGCCACTACTATGGAGGAATTGAGACAGTTAATGCTGTTGGAGCAATTCTTCAACGGTTTGTCCCCAGAGGCACAAGAATGGGTGCGAGACAGGAAACCTCTCACCCTAACCGAAGCGGCTCGATTAGCGGATCAGCATTTTGATGCAAGGAGACATCATGGGCCCCTAACCAAGAGTTATCCTCGACCCGCGGGACCACCCAGTACTCTACCACCCCCCGGTCTCACAGCCTCCCCTTTTCGTCAATCCCAAGGGACTTTACCACCACCCTCCAGATATAACGGACGTGCCAACATCCAATGCCACACCTGCAAACAGTGGGGACATATGGCACGCGAGTGCACCCAAAACCGGGGCAGACCCGCCTGGAACCAAGGCCGACCGAAACCGGCACCAAGGGCTGCTGCCCATCATTATCAACGGGAGCCGGCCACTCAAGAGATGTTGAGCATTCCAGCGGAAGAACCCCTGGGAATCTTGCATGAGGTGATGACAGTCCGAGCCACGGATAACCGGCAGCATCATCGACAGCCAGTGACCTTGGAGGGGAAAGAAGTCCAGGGACTTCGGGATTCAGGAGCTACTTTAACCTTGATAGCACCCCATTTGGTCCCTGACTCGGCACACACTGGCGGATCAGTGGCAGTACGAGTGGCAGGGGGAGCAGTGTACCGACTACCCATTGCCAAAGTACATTTGGATTGGGGTGTGGGAGGGGGGACGGTAGAAGTGGGCCTCATGCAAAATTTACCAGCAGATGTTATGCTGGGAAATGACTTGGGCCAGATGACCTCTGCTTTTGTACCCCAGGCCCCATACCAGGAAGCCCATCCAGTGACCACACGGCAACAGGCTCGCACCACGGTTCCACCGACACACTCTGAGGCTCCGGTAAGAGACCATGACCCCCACACGACACGTATGTCCTGGGATACCCCGACTAAGTTTGAGGCCGAGGTGAGGTCAGACCCCACGCTACAGGTATACAGGGACAGGGTACACGCTGACCAGGCTGGGCTAGAGGGGGAGCGGTACACCTGGGAGAAAGGGCTACTTTACCGCATTGCTGAAAGAGGAGTGGGAGGGTCGGCCACAGTAACGACTAAACAGTTAGTGGTTCCCCAGAAGTATAGGCAAGAACTGCTTCGGATTGCCCACGACATTCCCCTGTCTGGGCATCTGGGGATGACACGTACCCGATACAGGTTGACCCACGCTTTCTTCTGGCCAGGGATCTCCAAGGATGTGAGACAATACTGCACCTCCTGTGACATTTGCCAGCGAGTAGGCAAGCGAGGTGACCGCCACAAAGCCAAGTTATGTCCTCTTCCCATTATTGAAGAACCCTTCAGTAGGGTGGCCGTAGATATAGTGGGGCCCTTACCAAAACCCAGTCCCTCCGGGAAAAAATATATTTTAACTGTGGTGGACTATGCCACCCGGTACCCCGAGGCTATAGCCCTCACCAACATTCATGCCGAAACTGTGGCAGAGGCCTTAATGAAAATATTTTCCAGGGTGGGGTTTCCCCAAGAAATCATATCCGATAGAGGCACCCAGTTCACCGCCGAGGTAACCCAACAACTATGGAAGATATGTGGCATTAAGCCAATAGTAAATTCGGCGTACCACCCCCAGTCCAATGGTCTATGCGAAAGGTTTAATGGTACGCTGAAGCAGATGCTCCGTACATTTGGAGAGGCTCATAAAGACTGGGAGCGCTTTCTACCCCATCTGCTCTTCGCTTATAGAGAGGTACCCCAAGAGTCAACAGGGTTTTCCCCTTTTGAATTACTGTTTGGGAGAAGGGTGCGAGGGCCACTAGACCTAATTAGAGAGCATTGGGAGGGGGAGAGTAGCCCAGACGGAACCCCTATTGTATCCTACGTACTGGAGTTCAGGGACCGTCTGGAGGCGCTAACCCAGGCTGTGCGCACCAACCTCCGGGCGGCCCAACAACGTCAGCGCCGCTGGTACGATAGGGGAGCCAGAGACCGCAGCTTTCAGGTGGGACAAAAGGTTTTGATTTTAAAACCGGTCCGCACAGACAAGCTGCAGGCCATCTGGCAAGGCCCATACCAGGTGGTGGAACAGAGATGTGACACCACCTATGTGATTGGCCCCTGCTCAGGGGTAGGGGAGAGACGCATGTTCCACGTGAATATGCTCAAACCATACCATGAGAGGATAGAGGATGTGGCCGCCATATGCGCTTCCGCCTCGGAGGATCAGGAGAATCTGCCACTACCTGACCTCTTAGAACAGGAGGGACAGACGGGGCCCTCCAAGGGGGTTCAGCTGGGGGAGCGGCTAAGCCCTAAGGAGCGTGCCCAGGTACAAGAGCTGATTGTAGCTAAAGGGGCTACCTTCTCCAATTTACCTGGGTACACTCCGCTGGCCACTCACCGAGTCGAGACCCCGGGACAGCTACCTATGCGGCAAACCCCATATCGTGTCCCTGAAGCAGTCAGGACGCATATGAAGACTGAGATTGACGAGATGTTGCAGCTGGGGGTTATCGAACCTTCCGATAGCCCCTGGGCATCGCCAGTAGTGCTGGTACCAAAGAAGGATGGCACGACACGTTTCTGTGTCGACTACCGGAGGCTAAATGACAAAACGGTGTCTGATGCCTATCCGATGCCCCGGATAGACGAGCTGCTGGATAAGATGGCACGGGGCCGGTATCTCACTACCATAGACTTATGTAAGGGATACTAGACATGTGCACAACAAAAATTTTCGTATTTTTTTGTTCCGTTTTGTCTCGTTCCGTAGATTCGTAAAGATTCGTAATTTCGTAAGATTCAAGTTTTCCTATTCGGACCCGTTCGTATTTCGTAAGATGCAAGTTTTCCTATTCGGATCCGTTCGTATTTTCGTAACAGTTTTATTTTAGTTTATACTGAATGATTCGTAATTCTGTCTAATTTATGTTCGTTGATTCGAAATTCGTAATTTTGTTAGATAATAATTTTCGTTTAATGGATTAGTAATTTTGTACTTTCGTAAATACATAGCAACACGCGGCTAATCCAAATTAAGATATGCTTTCTCTTAAGCCCCATACACACCGTCGGACTTTTTGCCAACAAGGTGACTCAGCACAAAAGAGATAAGCTTATTGGCTAAGATATTAAGTAAGATACATCACTTACTAAATACACTGCCCATTCGAAAGAACAACTTACAAGTACACAAATTTACGAACAGACAAAGAAACAGATTTACAAAACACACAAATGAAAATACAAACATACGAATGAAAATACTAACAGACAAAGGATTTTTAAATGCGGAATGCAAATCGTTCGTTATAGATGTAATTTTCGTTCTTTTGCTTTTTCGGTGTTTCGTATTTTAGTAAGATTGTCCATTCGTACGTTCGTATTTTCGTTTGTTCGTTATTTTGCTTATTCGTAATTCCGTAATTTTCGTATTTTGGGTTTTTCAGCTGTTCGGATGTTCGAATTGATACGAATGTACGAATACTAACAAATTCGTACGAAAATCCATTCGTTACGAACGGGAACGCACATATCTAAGGGATACTGGCAGATTCCACTGGCCGAGGAGGCCATCCCCAAGTCGGCGTTTGTCACCCCGTTTGGCCTGTATCAATTTCGGGTCATGCCATTCGGGATGAAGAACGCTCCGGCAACTTTTCAGCGGATGGTCGATCGGTTATTGGACGGATTCCAGGAATACGCATGTGCCTATTTAGACGACATCGCCATATTTAGCCAGACCTGGGCAGAGCACCTACAACACATAGGGGCCATTTTAGATCGTATTGGAGAGGCAGGGTTAACACTGAAACCCAGCAAGTGTCATATAGGGATGGCCGAAGTGCAGTACTTGGGCCACCGGGTGGGGAGCGGGCGACAGAGACCCGAACCAGCTAAAGTTGAAGCCATAGCTAAATGGCCCACCCCCAGGACGAAAACCCAAGTGCTAGCGTTTCTAGGTACTGCGGGGTACTATAGAAAATTCGTACCCAATTATAGTGCCCTGGCCAAACCCTTGACTGACTTGACACGCAAGAACCTGCCCCGACAGGTTGTCTGGGCCCCAGAGTGTGATCAGGCATTCCAACAACTAAAGACTGCTCTAACTAATGCCCCTGTACTTGCTGCTCCTGATCCAACTAAAAGATTCCTTGTCCACACAGACGCTTCAATGTTTGGATTGGGAGCAGTGCTGAGCCAAGTGGGAGCCGATGGCGGAGAACACCCCGTAGCTTACCTGAGCCGAAAGTTATTGCCACGAGAAGTAAGCTACGCCGCCATTGAGAAGGAATGCCTGGCCGTGGTGTGGGCCCTCAAAAAGTTGCAGCCGTATTTGTATGGACAACCTTTTTCGCTACTCACAGATCACAACCCGTTGGTGTGGCTAAACCGTGTGGCGGGAGACAATGCCCGGCTGCTGCGCTGGAGTTTGGCACTGCAGCCGTTTGACTTTACAATCCACTACCGACCAGGGAAGCAAAACGGTAACGCCGACGGGTTATCTAGACAAACTGAACTTGAAAAGTGATCTGTGAAATTACACCCCCGGACATCCCCAAGCCGATCCGTTGGGATCAGACTGTGTATGCCGGCTTGGTTCTGGGGGAGCATTGTGGCAAACCTAGCCACTTCTAGAACGCTGGACGTTACATGTCAAAAGGTTGTCTGTATTCTGCTGGGTCTTATGTGGGCATAGTAATTGGTATGCTGGCAGCCGTAAGCCACTAGCATTCAAGTACTTAGTTTTATGTTGCCCAATCAGTGTTCGGCAGTTTTAAACCGAACTCCCACAACACATAACCCCAGACCCCAGCTATCAACCGACTTTTCCCTCATGCAGCAATGCCTGATGGGAGAATTATCCAAACTGTTAAGTTCCCCATCTGGTCCTCCCTGTATTACCCCTGTTAAATCTATTTGGCTGTTTGGAAACCCCTTGCATGGGGAATTATATAAATATGGAAGCCTGTGAATAAAAAGTCAGTTGACTCTCAGAGCTGTGTGTCGTCCGGTTACTGGGGGGGAGATTTGGGACATTGCCTTACTTGTCAATGCTGACTGTGGATTTACCCTGGTTACCAGTGGAGATCGTGGAGTTTAATATTGTACTCCGCTACAGAGAGTATCCAGGCCGTCAGGGGATCCTGTGGACAGGGCTGGTGCAAGGATTTTTGACACCCTAGGCGAAGCCTCATTTTAGATCTGCCCCCCCCACACATATAGATCTATCCCCCCCACACACATATAGATCTGCCTCCCACACACACATATATATCTGCCCCCAAACACGCACATATAGATCTGCCCCCCCCCACATACACATATAGATCTGTCCCCCCAAACACATATAGATCTGCCCCCCCCCACACACATAGATATGTACCCCCCCACACACATATAGATCTGTCTCCCCCACACACATATAGATCTGTCCCCCCACACACATATAGATCTGTTCCCCCCACACACATATAGATCTGTTCCCCCCACACACATATAGATCTGTTCCCCCCACGCACATATAGATCAGTCCCCCCCACACATATAGATCTGCCCCCCCACACATATAGATCTGCACCCCCCCACACACACATATAGATCTGCCCCCCCACACACACAAACTAGTTCCTCCCTCTGTACACAGTGCAATGCACTATAAATGTGACAGCAGAGTACATGTTATTTTATTTTTTTTGTGACAGGGACATGTGCAGCACTGAGTGTCATGCCCGTGTGTGCTTCCACGATGTTACCTGAGCCAGCGGCGGTGGAGCTTTACTGAAGTTGAGCGGCCTACTCTGAGTCTTCTCACATGGGGGGGGGGGGATCGATCAGCGTGGCGGCGGCGGCAAGTTTCCATCACCATCTCATCCTCCCTGGCCGGTTCCACCATCTTTCATCATGCAGCACTTCCGGTCGGCTGCTCTTCCTTGTCATCCCGGCTCTCTCTATCCTCTCATCCTCTCACTGCTGCTGCTACGGCACAGGCTTTGCATGCTGGGATAGAGTGGGGAAGGTGATGTCTGTCTCCACAGGCGCAACCGCCCCCTATCCTGGCGGCTGGCTCCAAAAGGCATGTTTTTTAAAAATGACGGTCCTGGAGTAATTTTAATAATCCGAATCCCCAGCGAGTGGTTGGGGATCCGGATTTTGCCGCTCCCCCTACCCTGGAGCTCTATGCCTAGCGCTGGCCCTGCCTGTGGACAACTAATTTGGGGAATTCTTGTGCAAAAAGTTACGCAGGGTGCAGCAGCAGAATATTATGTAATTCAGTTTGTATTCCGCCATGTGGAGGGTCCTCATCAGGAGTGGTCCAAGCCCGAAAACTTCATTAGCAATAAAAAACGAACAGAAGGCCCTTAACGTTGCCTTCATCAGGTGGCAGTGCCAGGCCACCAGTATGGAGACGTCGGGCAAACTCCGTCCGTGTGAAGACTCCACCATCGGACATCCGGCCATTCTTTCCCACGTCCACATAAAGGAAATCATACAGTGCCGATACCACCGCCATTAACACAATACTATTAAAACCTTATAATAAAAAAGTATGACCCTGAATGGGGTGGTGGCATGATGTGGATGTGCTTCCTATCTATTGCCTCTCCGCAGTTGGGGAAGTTCCACAGCTGGGCAAATTGGGAAGCCACAGTCTGCCATTCCTGTGGTGTTAAAGAAAACTGTGGAGTCAAACCAGAAAAAATAAAAATTTGTACTTTTGCACTTAACATTGCAAGCAGATTATACAAAAACATTCTTGGCCAACATCTGTATAACATTTAGTTAACCACTTAAGGACCGCCTCCTGCAGATATACGTCGGCAGAATGGCACGGCTGGGCACAAGCACATACCTGTACGTCCTCTTTAAGTGCCCAGCTGTGGGTCGCGGGCGCACGCAGGCGACCCGGTCCAAAGCTCCGTGACTGCAGCCGCGGGACCCGATCACCGTGGAAGCCCGCGATTGGTCCCCGGAGCTGAAGAACGGGGAGAGCTGTGTGTAAACATTGCACTTTTAATGCATTTTTTGCTGTGAAAATGACAGTCCCAAAAAAGTGTCAAAATTGTCCGATGTGTCCGCCATAATGTCACAGTCATGAAAAAAAAAAACGCTGATCACCGCCATTAGAAGTAAAAAAAAAATGTTTTTTATAAAAATGCAATAAAACTATCCCCTATTTTGTAAACGCTATAAATTTTGCGCAAACCAATCGATAAACGCTTATTGCGTTTTTTTTTTTTTACCAAAAACAGGTAAAATAATATGTATCGGCCTAAACTAAGGGGATTTTTTTTTTTTTTTTTTTTTTAGATATTTTTGGGGGATATTTATTATAGCAAAAATTAAAAAAATATTTTTTTTTTCAAAATTGTCACTCTATTTTTGTTTATAGCGCAAAAGTTAAAAACCGCAGAGGTGATCAAATACCACCAAAAGAAAGCCATTTGTGGGGAAAAAAGGACGCCAATTTTGTTTGGGAGCCACGTCACATGACCGCGCAATTGTCAGTTAAAGTGACACAGTGCAGAATCGCAAAAACTGACCAGGTCCTTTACCTGCCTAAAGGTCCGGGTCTTAAGTGGTTAAAGGAGTATTTAACCACTTCATTACCTAGCTATTGAAATATGACGTCCACAGATGGGATCTCCCATCCTGGGTGGACGTCATACGACGTCCTGGGCTTTGTGGGGGGATATCTGAATGATGCCTGCAGCTAGAGGCATCATTCAGATATCATTCTTTTGTGCCGGCGATTCTGTGCATGATAAGAACAATCATGGCGGCAGTTCCGCCGTGTGATCATTCTTATAGGCGGCGGGAGGAGACTCTCCCCCCCTCCCGCTGCCATCCGGTGCCTCTTCGGGCTCTCCCATGCCATCGGGGGCCCAGAGAAAGAATTGTCCGGCGCCGGATGGGAAGAATAGAGATGACTGGTGACCAGATGGTCACCAGTTATCTCTATGACTGTCGGAGGCCCGGGCGCAATGTGATGGCGTCACGCCCTGGTTCCCAGAATTAAAGAAAGCCGTGATTGCGGTGATTTTTTTCACAATCTCATGCTTTCCAGCCTGGAGGAGAGATGTGGGGTCTTATTGACCCTGCATCTCTCCATAAAGAGGACCTGTCGAACACCATTCCTATTACAAGGGATGTTTACATTCCTTGTAATAGGAATGAAAGTGATAAAAAAAAAAAAAAAAAAAATGTAAACATTTTTTTAAAACGCCCTGTCCCCGGTAACTCATGCTCAGAAGTAAACACACACGTAAGTCCCGCCCACATATGTAAACGCTGTTCAAACCACATATGTGAGGTATGCGTTAGAGCAGCCCTCAAAAATTCCACTCGCCTACTCGCAAAATGCGAGTGGAATTTAGTGCAGGGCGAGTGAGGAGCAGGGGTGGACCAGTCTGACAGCTTCCTGGCTGATCGCTTCTCGCAGAAGCAGTGGAGACTTTTTTTTTACAGGACATCAGAGCGGCCGGAGGGGGATTCCCTGATCAATACTGTATATGCTTAGGGCACATAAAGCAGCTGAGCTGCTCTTTCAGCTTGCGCCGTTCACCTGACTTCTCCGCGTCTGACCGGCTATTCGGGTCAGGAATCGGGCAGGGTGGCGTAAACTATCCCTGCCCTATGACTGTCTGCGAAGGGGAAGGACTGCGAATGGGCTCCGGTGGATGGATCCTCTCCCAGCGCCTTCTGCAGCCTGGCGACCGGCCAGCGAGAATGTGATTGCCCGGCCGTGCCGCCCTCCTCCTGTGTGCCTGGATAGGAGGAGCTCCGGTAGATGGATCCCATCCCGCGCCTGCTGCAGCCTGGCTGACCACTCAGAAGCGGAGTACACGTCCGTGCCACCCTCCTGTGTGCCTGGATAGGAGGAGCGGCGGGGACAGCTGCACATGGAGGAATTGATCTTTCCATATTTTTTCTGCAGCCAAAGAAGCGGTCATTCAGCTGTTGCAGGAGGAATATGGAAAGATCAATTTCTCCATGTGCAGCTGTCCCCGCCGCTCCTCCTATACAGGCACACAGGAGGGCGGCACGGACGTGTACCCACCTTCTCTCTGAGTGGTCGGCCAGGTTGCAGCAGGCGCCAGGATGTGATCTATTCACCGGTGGTCCTCCTATCCAACTTTTTATTGCCAACGTGCTCCCTAGTTCCTCCTGCATATCCCATCTGCTCCTTGGCTTCTCCCCAGTGCTCTCTGGCCCCCGTGCTTCCTGGCTCCCCCACTGTGCTGCCCTGTCCCCCTCCCCCTCTGCTCCCCCCCCCACAGTGCTCTCTGGTCCTCTCTGTGCCCCCCCATGCTACCCCCACTGTGCTGTCCAGTTCCCCCCAATGCTCCTTAGCTCCCCCGCAGTGCTCTTTGGCCCCCCTGTGCTCCCTGGCTCTCCCCCCTCACTGTGCTGTCCAGTCGTCATCCCCCAATAGCTCTGTGCTCCCTGGCTCCCCCTAACATTTATCTCCAGCCCCCCAGAGCTCTCTGCTCCCCACATGCTCCCTAACTCCTCCCAGTTCTACCTGCACCCCCAGTGCTCTCTGCCCCCTATGCTGTCCAGTTCCCCCCAGGTGCTTTCTGCCCCCCCTCCCCGCGGCACTCCCTGTCTCCCCCTGTGCTTTCAACTAGCCCTGTGCTCTCCAGCTTCCCCCCACAGTGCTCTCCAGCTCACCCTTGTGCTTTCCAGCCCCCACTTTTCTCCCTGGCTCCCCCCCTATGCTCTCCACCCCACTATGCTATCCAGCTCCCTCCCCAGTGCTTTACAACAACCCCCACCCCCTGTCCTCTTTTGCTCCTCCCATGCTCTCTACCACATTGTGCTATCCAGCTCCCCCGGTGCTCTCTGGCCCCTATGCTCTCCATCACCTCCCCGTTTTCTCTGCACCTGCCAGGCTCTCCACTCCCGCCAGTGCACCCCCCCAGTGCTCTCCACCCCCCTGCTTTCCACTCCCCCAGTGATCTTGCCCTCCACACTCTTACCCCCCCCCTCTGCTGCACTTATCCTCACTCCAGTGCTCTCCTCCACCCTGTTCCCTTTTCTGGCCCCCTCACCCCCTGGCAGCTCTGCTAGGTTCCCCCCTCTTTTCCCTCTGGCTGCTGTGGGGGTCTCAGGCTGGGTAGCAGGGAAGGCACCGCTATCATGGGCTGCTCAGTCTATTTTTTGTCCCAGTCTAGTGGCTCGTGACTTCAAATTTTGAGCCCTGCGTTAGAGTTCCAGCAACAATTCTAGCACTAGACCTCATCTGTAACTCTAAACTGGTAACCTGTAAACATTTTCAAAGCGTCGCCTATGGAAATTTTTAAGTACCGAAGTATGGCGCCATTCCATGAGTGTGCGCAATTTTAAAGCGTGACATGTTAGGTATCTATTTACTCGGTGTAACATCATCTTTCATATTTTACAAAAAAAATGGGCTAACTTTACTGTTTTGTTATTTTTTTATTAATTAAACCATTTTTTTTTACAAAGAAAAGGCGTTTTAAAAATTATTGCGCAAATACCATGCAATATAACAAGGTACAATGACCGTCTTTTTATTCCCTAGGGCAGTGATGGCGAACCTCGGCACCCCAGATGTTTTGGAACTACAATTTCCCATGATGCTCATGCAGGCTGCAATGTAGGTGAGCATCATATGAAATGTAGTTCCAAAACATCTGGGGTGCCGAGGTTCACCATCACTGCCCTAGGGTGTCTGCTAAAAAAAAAAACATATATAACGTTTGGGGGTTCTGAGTAATTTTCTAGCAAAAGAATGATGATTTGTACATTAAGGAGAGAAGTGCCAGAATAGGCACGGTATTAAGGTGGTATAAAAGCCCTGTATTGAAGTGGTTGAAGACAAAAATAGAAGGCCAGATTCCTCACCCCCTCTGATGGCCCATTGGAAAAATTTAAGGCCGGGGGGGGTTCTAGTTGAGTTTCGGCCCTCCAAAAAATACTCTGCCACTCTGCCTGAATTTAATGAGAACAAAATCATTTGGACACATTTTAGGGGGGGGGGGTATGCATGCAGGCCAAAAAAGGAGTATTAAAAGCTTACAGCAAGCATGGGGACAAAGGGGACATTCATAGCATATTACAATCATGGTAATTAGGGAATGAAGAAAGAAATATAATACATTAGCAAACAATGAATACATAGAATGAGATGTTAAAGGAGAAAACTTACCTTCATATAGTCCTTCTGCAGAACTTGAATTATGGCAGAACAGGTCTCTGGTATAATGATTCCCAGAGCCTGGGGGGAAATGCCTGTTGAGAACTTAAAGGGGTTGTAAATGTTTGTTTTTTATTTTCTAAATAGGTTCCTTTAAGCTAGTGCATTGTTGGTTCACTTACCCTTTTCTTTAATTTCCCCTCTAAATGTCTTTTATCCCTGTTTTCTTTGTCTGAATTTCTCACTTCCTATTCCTCCTCAGTAAGGTGTTCAGTACGCTGTTCTAAATGACTTTCCACCAGGAAGGTGCCGTACACACGGCAGAGAACCTCGACGGGCAGAACACATCGTTCCGCCCGTCGAGGTTCTCTCCCGGCCGTCGGATTCGGCGACCCGCCCGTCGGGAATGGCAACCAGCCATTCTTCCAGGCGGGCCGTCGAGGAAATAGAGAGCGTGCTCTCTATTTCGGCTCGACGGGCTTCCCGACGGGAAGCTCGCTGAGACCGTACACACGGCCGAGGTCCTCGCTGGAATGTGCATTCCAGCGAGGTTCTCGCTGATTTTCAGCGAGAACCTCGGCCGTGTGTACGGGGCCGAAGTGAGAAATTCAGACAAAGAAAAAAAAAACATTTAGAAGGGAAATTGAAGGAAAGGGTAAGTGAACCAACAATGCACTAGCTTAAAGGAACCTATTTAGGTGTCCTACCTCGTGATATAGGGGGACACCAAATCCAATAAATGGTGAAAAACGGGGTACGCCATCCGGATATAATTCCTGAAGTCATCAGGATTATTCTCCTGGATTTCCCGCAGCAGAGGCATATGACAGAACTGGTTATGCTGGAGCAAACGATTCTTCATCCATGAACTCCTCATCACCCTGTTCATGGACTGAGCTCGGGTCAAAGCATTAACCCCAACACAATATGCAGCACAAACTCTACGACAAGAACGTACTTCTAACATGGCTAGAAACCGGTCGGCTGGTCAGAACAAACTAAACAGAATGCACTGAGGAACAGAAAGTCCTATGAAGAACGACCTGAAAAACAGAAACGAGCAGACAAGAACGCACTGGAAAACGTATACGACCTGACTACACACCCTGAAAGACAGATACGGACCCACAAGTACCAACTGAACACTATAAAATGATCTGAAAAGCACAAAGACTGAAAAGCGAGAATCGGCTCTCACCAAACTTTTACTAACACGCAGTAACACAAGATCAGCAAACGCAGCCCAAATAGTGGCGCCGTTGGATTTGAACCTCCCCTTTATAGTGTCGTCGTACACATTTTGGACAGTCAGAATTTGGCATTACAGTGTGTATGCAAGACCTCTTCAACAGAATTCCGACGGAAAATTCCGTTGGAGTTTATCACGTTCGGAAATTCCGATTGTGTGTACAGGGCATAAGTGTTTATTAGTGTTTGATAGAATGATAATTAATAACATGTTATGGAAGCTCATGAGAGAGCAGATACATGTAAGTTGTGAAATGTATACTTGGATATGATAAAAATGTATATATTAATATTTTTTTATATCTGTTCATATTGGTATATATTGGTTTTTTTTTTCTCTTTTAAAGTGTATTTTTGTGCGTGAACTCGAGAGAGAGAGGAGCCGGACTGCCGCAGTTGGGAGTAGGCAGACTCTCCCCCCGGAGGCAATCGCCATCCTTCTTCATGCCCCCGGTGGCAATGGCGGGTGTGAGGCCTACCTGCTCCACTTGGGAGCCAAACTGGGGCCCAACAGGACCCCAACGGGCCAGAGGGACTCCCCCTATGAGGGAGTGAGGGGGTCTAGCCCAGCCAGCCAGCCCCGTAGGTCCTTCGCCTCTCTTTATTTAGGAGACCGCATGGCCAAAGTGCGTGCGCATTAAACCAATTTTGTGTGCGTGCAAGTGTGGTGGTTTTTGTGTGGGGGGGGGGGGGTGGGCGTACTAAGCACAGGCCTACCTTGCATAGCACACCCACCGGGAGCCGGGCTGAGACCACCAAACTCAATTCTCATGTAGCCGAGACCGGGATCCGAACCCTTGGCTGCAGAGGTGAACGGCTTGTCAGCGCAGTGCCAATCACGTTGAGCCACCACAGTTCCCTCATATTGGTATATATTGTATATATTTTTTATATCTGTATTATTTGGCATTGGAGCATAATTTTGTTAGTAGATGTAAGCATCCCAGGTAGCATTCATCAAGGATTTTAGGTTTAATATCAAAGTTTTAGAGGCTGTGTATCCACTCACTTACACTGTTCCGATATAATTATTATATTATTCAGCAGAGAGTGCTATGGCAAGGTGGCGCTGTTTCGTTATCTTGCTGGCTGTGTTAGTATTATGAGAGACACAATGCAATGTCCTTGTATAAGGACATTGAAAACAAATGTTATGAGCTACAAGAAAATGTCCGCCGCTGTATATCATTAGCGGGCTACTAGAAAATGGCCGCCACTATAGTATTTATAATAGACATACAATAATCCAATATATCCCCCTGAGGAAGACACGCGTGGAGTCAGCAGCTGGTCTGTTTGGAGCGAGGGAACGCACAATCTCAAAATTGTTATGCTTGTCACAAGAGTTGCACTGAAGCACCTGTACCATGGGAGTACTCTGCATAGGGTCTTTTTGTTTGAATATTTTTTATAAATGGTATCGGTTATCCAGTCCTCATTTCTCTTATACATGTGGAGACTATGCCATTAGACAGCATATAAACCTAGTACACAGAACCCAGAGTTTGCTGGCGTGTTTAGACCAAGCTTAATTGCAAGGTGACATGCCCTTAGGTGAGTATACTCACCAGGGGGGGGGGGGGCACTTAGACTTTAGTGCCCTGACATCTCCCTCAGTTGTGGCAGCTGGATATCCCTGATAGATATGCACTTTCCTATTCAATTTGCTATTGGTGTCATTAACAATATTGTTGTACTAGTGTAGTTTGCTGGCTTATTGGTATGGACAAATTGCAGGTGAGCGATAGTGAGTGAATTACTGTGTAACTACCTTTTACTCCTTGCATCTAAATGTGTCTTAAAGTGGACCTTCAGTAATTTTTCAACGTTCCATCTATTAAATCTTCTGCCCTTGTTGTTTTAACTTTGTCTAGTAAAACTTTTTTTTTTCTGCCAGTAAATACCTTATACAGCCCACTTTTTGTTTCTTGTCTGGTCATTAACCTAAGCCTATGACATCATGCACAGCTCTCTCACTAACTCTTGTGAGCGTTTGCCAGGAAGGAAGAGGAGATGGGTTATACGAGAGCCAATGAGAGCTGCAGGGCTGGAGCTGTGCCTCTTTGTGTCTGTGTAAATCTAGCAAGTAAACAAGCAGCAGCCTCAGCTGCTCACAGTTAAAATGGTTGCAGCCAGACTCAGTGGAGGGATATTTCGGCAGCATATTTCAGCAGCATAGTTAATCACACTACACCTGAGAAAGATTGGAGATGGTCGTGGTGTACTTACCTTTTATACCTGATGAATAAATTACTCTGAAGATATAAGATATAAATTATACTATTTGCATTTGTTAAATGGCAGATGCTAATATTCTTACTACATTTCAAACGTTTTCATGAGAGAAAAGCTACAAAATGAGTAAATATAAAAGCAGAAACAAACAATAGGAAAGTATTTTCTAAAATTAAATCACCTCTCATATTGTTCCAATGTCTGTCTTTTTTTTGTATGATAGGTGTGCATTTCAAATATTATAAATATAAATTACTTTGTTTACCTTGTTTCCTTGGCGTTCTTGTGAAAGTTCCTTTTACAATTTTGCAGTGTGAGTTGTCACCACCACACACTCCACATTTGTCTTCTTTTTTAGTTGAGCCAATAACTTTGTCACAACCAACTTTCTGAAACCAAAGCAGAAAAGTGTAATTTTGTAATCTACACAGTACATTTTAAGTTTCACATACTTTCATTAGACTATATGTAGCCTAGGGGTTGCTACTAAAGTTATTATGTTGAGTAGTTTATCGTTTCTTAAGTTAGGGTTTGGCTCCCTCTAGTGACTGCTGAACTCTGTCAGGATTGTTCCTTCTGTTTAAGAAGCAAACACCCACGCATTGTGGGATATATAGTTTGGATGAGGAAGTGGCTCCTGTTGTTTGAATCAGTTTGGGACTACAGGACCCACAATGCCAAGTCACAGAACAGCCTGCTGGGAAGAGAGATAAAAGGACAGGTGTGGCCTGCTTTCAGCCTCTCTGGACACCATTCAGCTGCCAGCAGGAGGTCTGTTTGTGTGAACAGGAGTGAAAGACTGCGGCCTACAGCAGAGTGCCGGATCGCCCGCCCCAGAGGGATCTTTGTGGATGGCCCTGCTAACCAAGCAGTTGGATCGGCCTGCGCTAGAGAGCATTTGAGGCCATCTGCCTTCCTGCCCATCAGGAGTAGCAGCGCAGCACCAATTCCACAGACAAACACCAGAAGGAGAGTCTACCAAAAACTGTAAAGCCGCGTACACACAACCATTTTTAATGTCCTAGAAAAAAAAGACATTTTTCTCGACGTGATTCTTGTCAAGCCTGCCTTGCATACACACGATCAGAGCCGATCCTCCCTATACGCTTACTACGCAAGCTGCGTAGGGCCCCCAAAAATGACTTGAGGCCCCACCTTCCACTCGTGTCATAGGGCGGATCGGCTCTTCCCGAGGCTAGATTTGCTGCCTGTCAGCTTGGCGTGTGGTAAGATAGCTGGAGAGAAGAGTTCTCCTCCCTCCAGCCTGCAGGGGGTGGCAGAGAACTGACAGCTTAGTGTGTCAGCGTGGGATAGCAAGGAAGTGATGCGTGGTCAATATATGATTACTGAGGTACCGTGAGTGAACGTAATTCTTCCCTAAGCATTGTTGTAGAAGCCCCTTATACTTGCGACGTGCCAGAACCGCAGGGGCGACACGTGAGGTACACGGTGGGCCGATGAGAGATAGCAATAATACAGTTCATCGGTTTACTCGCGGTTAGCAGAAAGCCTCCCTGGGCCGGTCGCACAGTGAAGAGGAAGACAACATGAAATCCTCCGGGGCACGCTCTGTGATAGGGAAACGCCAGCCAAGATGGTGGTTGCGGTGCACGTGATGCCAGGGGTGTTTAGAGTGCTTGTGGCGGCTGGGTCCCTTGATGGTATTTGTCGTGACGCCAGTACCGTTAATGGTGGTACTGCCAGTTGTAGTAGCAATGTTGAAGAATGAGGTAGACAGAGGTAGGATACAACTCACAACTTTTACTGTAAATGGTTTTGGTTGCAGTACAAACATCCAGCTAGAATACAGTCTCTGGGTAAAGAGAGGAATTCTGCCGATCCACTGTTAATAGGCTTTAGTAATCCTGGACTCAGGCTGTGGTTCAGTATAATGCTTACTTGTTTCTGGTCCCTCTGGTCATGTGCACAGAATTTTTTTTCGTTTTTTTTGTTCCGTTTCGTATCGTTCCGTAGGTTAGTTTCCGTTCGTTTTTCGTAAGACGCCCATTTTCCTGTTCGTTCCCGTTCGTTTTTCGTACAACGCGATTTTTTCGTATTCCGATCATTTCGTATTTTCGTTACCGTTTTATTTTCGTACATGCGGGATGGTTCGTTATTCTGTTTAATTCATGTTCGTTACTTGTTAGACAATAATTTTCGTGAATTTTCGTCAATGATTTGCATTCTGTATTTTGAATTCCTTTTTTTCTGTTCGTATTTTGGATTCAAAATACAAATCTTTTGTTATAGATGTCATATGAACATGCGACTGAAAATACGAACAGAAAAAGGATTTTCATCATTTTGTACATTCGTAAATATATCGCGGGATTCACAGCACTTTCAACATGCGGCTCATCCATATTAAAGAGGAGGTTCACCCTAAATATAGTCTTTCTCATGTGATCCAGCATACTGGCGTCAGCCCTAGTATGCTGTTTTTTTTTTAAATCCCCCACTTACTGTGTAATCTTTATTTTTTATATCTTTCCCCCCGTGGTGGATGGCGCCTGTATAGCGCGTCACGGCTTCCGAAAATACCCGGTTTTTCCGGTGCAATGCGGCGCCTGCGCACAGACCTAGGAGCTGACTGCGCAGGCGCCGTATTTCTCCGAGTCCTACGACTATGGCGCGTCACGCCCTCCTAAAAAAGCCGAAATAGGACTCGGAGAAATACGGCACCTGCGCAGTCAGCTCCTAGGTCTGTGCACAGGCGCCGCATTTCACCGGAAAAACCCGAGTCCAAAATGGGCTATTTTCGGAAGCCGTGATGAGCTATACAGGCGCCATCCACCGCGGGGGAAAGAAATAAAAAATAAAGATTACACAGTAAGTGGGGGATTTAAAAAAAAATAAAAACAGCATATTGGCGCCGACGCCAGTATGCTGGATCACATGGGATAGACTATATTTAGGGTGAACCTCCGCTTTAACTATTGTTAGGCCCATACATTTGGTCAAACTTTTTTAAAGCGGAGTTCCACCCAGGAAAACAACATTTGCCCATATTCCTTAAAAAAATTAAATAAAAAAAAAGTGAAAAAAAAATAAATACTCACCCGAAATACCTGTTGCTATGCGGAAGTCCGTAATTTGCCTCTTCCACACCGCGGTGTCTTTTCTTCTTCTTCTGCTTGTGAATGGGGCGCGCTGCTTTCTGGGAACTGTGTGTGTTCTCAGAGAGCAGCCGCCCATTCACAAGCCAGCGTGAGACTCACGCAGGCGCAGTAAAAAATGGGCAGTGAAGCCGTACGGCTTCACTGCCTGTTTCCCATAGTGTGAATGGCGGCGCGGGACCCGGAGTGATCGTGGGATCGGGGGGGGCAATCAGCGCGGGCAAGTAGGACAAGGTAAGTGTCCTTATTTAAAGTCCGCAGCTACACTGTTAGTAGCTGCTGACTTTAAAAAAAAAAAATTGCGGCTGGAACACCCCTTTAACAACAAACATAAAAATGATAAAAACTATCGTTTTTTGTTTGTTTTTAAACTCCATCAGAAAACTATTTTTGGGTTCAAAAGTCTGGGCAACTGATCTGCCTTCAGATGAAAATCCACAGAAAAGTTTATTTGGCTTTACTATACTACTCAATGTACTAGTGTACTCAGCACGAAAGAGAAGCTGCTTCACTAACTACACTCACTCACTGCCCATTCAAAAAAAAACGAAAATGACATCTATAACAAAAGATTTGCATTTTGTATCGTGAATCCTGTTTCTTTTGGTATTTTCAGTCGTATGTTCATATAACATCTATAACAAAAGATTTGCATTCTGTATTTTGAATCCAAAATACGAACAGAAAAAAAGGAATTCAAAATACAGAATGCAAATCTTTTGTTATAGATGTCATATGAACAATGAACATACGACTGAAAATACGAACAGAAAAAGGATTCAAACAAAATACAGAATGCAAATCTTTTGTTACAGATGTCATTTTCGTTCTTTTGCCGTTTTCGTTTTGTCGTATTTTCGTCGGATCGTTCGTTCGTATTTGCGATGGTTTGTTATGCGGCTCATTCGTAATACCGTCGTTTTCGTATTTTTTTCGTATGTACACATTATCCCGCGGGTACGAAAATGAACATTTTCGTACGAAAATAACATGCGTACGAACGGGAATGCACATATCTAATGTACAATGCAACATCACAAGGGACAAAGCAGAGCTGAAATAGCTGAATTGCAGAATTCACTAATGTGTGGGAAATCTGCAAAATGAAATCACCCTCCACCATGATTGGCAATAGACTAGGAAATAACTCAGTGCTGTGTTCTGCCCACATCCTAATCCTCTGGTCTCACTACTGGGTTCTGTGTTCTGCCCACATCCTTATCCTCTGGTCTCCCTGCTGGGTTCTGTGTTCTGCCCACATCCTTATCCTCTGGTCTCCCTGCTGGGTTCTGTGTTCTGCCCACATCCTTATCCTCTGGTCTCCCTGCTGGGTGCTGTGTTCTGCCCACATCCTAATCCTCTGGTCTCCCTGCTGGGTTCTGTGTTCCTCCCACATCTTTATCCACTGGTCTCCCTGCTGGGTTCTGTGTTCCGCCCACATCCTTATCCTCTGGTCTCCCTGCTGGGTTCTGTGTTCCGCCCACATCCTTTTCCTCTGGTCTCCCTGCTGGGTGCTGTGTTCCACCCACATCCTTATCCTCTGGTCTCCCTGCGGAGTTCTGTGTTCTGCCCACATCCTAATCCTCTGGTCTCCCTGCTGGGTTCTGTGTTCTGCCCACATCCTTATCCTCTGGTCTCACTGCTGGGTTCTGTGTTCTACCCACATCCTTATCCTCTGGTCTCCCTGTTGGGTTCTGCCCACATCCTTATCCTCTGGTCTCCCTGCTGGGTTCTGTGTTCTACCCACATCCTTAGCCTCTGGTCTCCCTGCTGGGTTCTGCCCACATTCTTATCCTCTGGTCTCCCTGCTGGGTTCTGTGTTCTGCCCACATCCTTATCCTCTGGTCTCCCTGCTGGGTTCTGTGTTACGCCCACATCCTTAGCCTCTGGTCTCCCTGCTGTTTTCTGCCCACATCTTAATCCACTGGTCTCACTGCTGGGTTCTGGGTTCTGCCCACATCATTATCCTCTGGTCTCCCTGCTGGGTTCTGTGTTCTGCCAACATACTAATCCTCTGGTCTCCATGCTGGGTTCTGTGTTCTACCCACATCCTAATCCTCTGGTCTCCCTGCTGGGTGATGTGTTCTGCCACACATCCTTATCCTTTGACCTCCCTGCTGGGTGCTGTGTTCTGCCCACATCCTAATCCTCTGGTCTCCCTGCTGGGTTCTGTGTTCCGCCCACATCCTTATCCACTGGTCTCCCTGCTGGGTTCTGGGTTCCACCCACATCCTTATCCTCTGGTCTCCCTGCTGGGTTCTGTGTTCCGCCCACATCCTTTTCCTCTGGTCTCTTTGCTGGGTGCTGCGTTCCACCCACATCCTTATCCTCTGGTCTCCCTGCTGGGTTCTGCCCACATCCTAATCCTCTGGTCTCCCTGCTGAGTGCTGCATTCCACCCACATCCTTATCCTATGGTATCCCTGCTGGGTTCTCTGTTCTGCCCACATCCTTATCCTCTGGTCTCACTGCTGGGTTCTGTGTTCTGCCCACATCCTTATCCTCTGGTCTCCCTGCTGTGTTCTGCCCACATCCTTATCCTCTGGTCTCCTTGCAGGGAGCTGTGTTCTGCCCACATCCTTATCCTCTGGTCTCCCTGCTGGGTTCTGTGTTCTGCCACACATCCTTAGCCTCTGGTCTCCCTGCTGGGTGCTGTGTTCTGCCCACATCCTTATCCTCTGGTCTCCCTGCTGGGTTATGTGTTCTGCCCACATCCTTAGCCTCTGGTCTCCCTGCTGGGTTCTGTGTTCTGCCCACATCCTTAGCCTCTGGTCTCCCTGCTGGGTGCTGTGTTCTGCCCACATTCTTATCCTCTGGTCTCCCTGCTGGGTTCTGTGTTCTGCCCACATCCTTATCCTCTGGTCTCCCTGCTGGGTTCTGTGTTCTGCCCACATCCTTAGCCTCTGGTCTCCCTGCTGGGTTTTGCACACATTCTTATCCTCTGGTCTCCCTGCTGGGTTCTGTGTTCTGCCCACATCCTTAACCTCTGGTCTCCCTGCTGGGTGCTGTGTCCTGCCCACATCCTAATCCTCTGATCTCCCTGCTGGGTTCTGTGTTCGGGCCACATCCTTATCCACTGGTCTCCCTGCTGGGTTCTGTGTTCCGCCCACATCCTTATCCTCTGGTCTCCCTGCTGGGTTCTGCCCACATCCTAATCATCTGGTCTCCCTGCTGGGTGCTGCGTTCCACCCACATCCTTATCCTATGGTCTCCCTGCTGGGTTGTGTGTTCTGCCCACATCCTTATCCTCTGGTCTCACTGCTGGGTTCTGTGTTCTGCCCACATCCTTATCCTCTGGTCTCCCTGCTGGGTTCTGCCCACATCCTTATCCTCTGGTCTCCTTGCTGGATGCTGTGTTCTGCCCACATCCTAATACTCTGGTCTCCCTGCTGGGTTCTGTGTTCTGCCCACATCCTTATCCTCTGGTCTCCCTTCTGGGTTATGTGTTCTGCCCACATCCTTAGCCTCTGGTCTCCTTGCTGGGTTCTGCACACATTCTTATTCTCTGGTCTCCCTGCTGGGTTCTGTGTTCTGCCCACATCCTTATCCTCTGGTCTCCCTGCTGGGTTCTGCCCACATCCTTATCCTCTGGTCTCCTTGCTGGGTGCTGTGTTCTGCCCACATCCTAATACTCTGGTCTCCCTGCTGGGCTCTGTGTTCTGCCCACATCCTTATCCTCTGGTCTCCCTGCTGGGTTATGTGTTCTGCCCACATTCTTAGCCTCTGGTCTCCCTGCTGGGTTCTGGGTTCTGCCCATATCCTTAACCTCTGGTCTCCATGCTGGGTGCTGTGTTCTGCCCACATCCTAATCCTCTGATCTCCCTGCTGGGTTCTGTGTTCCGGCCACATCCTTATCCACTGGTCTCCCTGCTGGGTTCTGTGTTCCGCCCACATCCTTATCCTCTGGTCTCCCTGCTGGGTTCTGCCCACATCCTTAGCCTCTGGTCTCCCTGCTGGGTGCTGTGTTCTGCCCACAATCTTATCCTCTGGTCTCCCTCCTGGGTTCTGTGTTCTGCCCACATCCTTATCCTCTGGTCTCCTTGCTGGGTTCTGTGTTCTGCCCACATCCTTAGCCTCTGGTCTCCCTGCTGGGTTCTGCCCACATTATTATCCTCTGGTCTCCCTGCTGGGTTCTGTGTTCTGCCCACATCCTTAACCTCTGATCTCCCTGCTGGGTTCTGTGTTCCGCCCACATCCTTATCCACTGGTCTCCCTGCTGGGTTCTGTGTTCCGCCCACATCCTTATCCTCTGGTCTCCCTGCTGGGTTCTGTGTTCCGCCCACATCCTTTTCCTCTGGTCTCCCTGCTGGGTGCCGTGTTCCGCCCACATCCTTATCCTCTGGTCTCCATGCTGGGTGCTGTGTTCTGCCCACATCCTTAGCCTCTGGTCTCCCTGCTGGGTTCTGTGTTCTGCCACACATCCTTAGCCTCTGGTCTCCCTGCTGGGTGCTGTGTTCTGCCCACGTCCTTATCCTCTGGTCTCCCTGCTGGGTTATGTGTTCTGCCCACATCCTTAGCCTCTGGTCTCCCTGCTGGGTTCTGTGTTCTGCCCACATCCTTAGCCTCTGGTCTCCCTGCTGGGTGCTGTGTTCTGCCCACATTCTTATCCTCTGGTCTCCCTGCTGGGTTCTGTGTTCTGCCCACATCCTTATCCTCTGGTCTCCCTGCTGGGTTCTGTGTTCTGCCCACATCCTTAGCCTCTGGTCTCCCTGCTGGGTTTTGCACACATTCTTATCCTCTGGTCTCCCTGCTGGGTTCTGTGTTCTGCCCACATCCTTAACCTCTGGTCTCCCTGCTGGGTGCTGTGTCCTGCCCACATCCTAATCCTCTGATCTCCCTGCTGGGTTCTGTGTTCGGGCCACATCCTTATCCACCGGTCTCCCTGCTGGGTTCTGTGTTCCGCCCACATCCTTATCCTCTGGTCTCCCTGCTGGGTTCTGCCCACATCCTAATCATCTGGTCTCCCTGCTGGGTGCTGCGTTCCACCCACATTCTTATCCTATGGTCTCCCTGCTGGGTTGTGTGTTCTGCCCACATCCTTATCCTCTGGTCTCACTGCTGGGTTCTGTGTTCTGCCCACATCCTTATCCTCTGGTCTCCCTGTTGGGTTCTGCCCACATCCTTATCCTCTGGTCTCCTTGCTGGATGCTGTGTTCTGCCCACATCCTAATACTCTGGTCTCCCTGCTGGGTTCTGTGTTCTGCCCACATCCTTATCCTCTGGTCTCCCTGCTGGGTTATGTGTTCTGCCCACATCCTTAGCCTCTGGTCTCCTTGCTGGGTTCTGCACACATTCTTATTCTCTGGTCTCCCTGCTGGGTTCTGTGTTCTGCCCACATCCTTATCCTCTGGTCTCCCTGCTGGGTTCTGCCCACATCCTTATCCTCTGGTCTCCTTGCTGGGTGCTGTGTTCTGCCCACATCCTAATACTCTGGTCTCCCTGCTGGGTTCTGTGTTCTGCCCACATCCTTATCCTCTGGTCTCCCTGCTGGGTTATGTGTTCTGCCCACATTCTTAGCCTCTGGTCTCCCTGCTGGGTTCTGTGTTCTGCCCATATCCTTAACCTCTGGTCTCCATGCTGGGTGCTGTGTTCTGCCCACATCCTTATCCTCTGGTCTCACTGCTGGGTTCTGTGTTCTGCCCACATCCTTATCCTCTGGTCTCCCTGCTGGGTTCTGCCCACATCCTTATCCTCTGGTCTCCTTGCTGGGTGCTGTGTTCTGCCCACAATCTTATCCTCTGGTCTCCCTCCTGGGTTCTGTGTTCTGCCCACATCCTTATCCTCTGGTCTCCCTGCTGGGTTCTGTGTTCTGCCCACATCCTTAGCCTCTGGTCTCCCTGCTGGGTTCTGCCCACATTATTATCCTCTGGTCTCCCTGCTGGGTTCTGTGTTCTGCCCACATCCTTAACCTCTGATCTCCCTGCTGGGTTCTGTGTTCCGCCCACATCCTTATCCACTGGTCTCCCTGCTGGGTTCTGTGTTCCGCCCACATCCTTATCCTCTGGTCTCCCTGCTGGGTTCTGTGTTCCGCCCACATCCTTTTCCTCTGGTCTCCCTGCTGGGTGCTGTGTTCCGCCCACATCCTTATCCTCTGGTCTCCATGCTGGGTGCTGTGTTCTGCCCACATCCTTAGCCTCTGGTCTCCCTGCTGGGTTCTGTGTTCTGCCCACATCCTTAGCCTCTGGTCTCCCTGCTGGGTTCTGTGTTCTGCCCACATCCTTAGCCTCTGGTCTCCCTGCTGGGTGCTGTGTTCTGCCCACATCCTTATCCTCTGGTCTCCCTGCTGTGTGCTCATTCTGTTCTATATTGTACTTATTCTTTGACTGTTTTGTTTAAAGGAGGGATGATTGTTTTGGGAGCACTGAAGTGTCGGGTGTGACTGTGGCCATGGCAAATGGTTTAAATAACTCTCGGCATTACGGGTCAGGTAGCGGGCCCCTTAGCAGAATTTTGCTTATGGCCTCAGGATCGGCACTGTAACAGAATGACCCATGATGCCTAGAGACTTTTGAAGGATGGGGAATACTCCTGTGCCAGTGTCACCAATGACTCTTGGGTCCAGGGTCACTCTGTGCCCCTTTGGGCATAGGGTGACTGAGAAATTATATCAAATTACATGAGATGGGATATTACTAATAATTCATGTTTGCAGGAGATCTTGGAATATCACAAGTGGTTTATGTTGACCTGGACAGGTCAATAGGACAGTGACTCATTCCTCTGTGTAACAGGCTGTTGAAATGCTAATTAAGTACCTGATTGAATACTGTGTTATGTGTATTGTACTAATGATTAGGTGTCTAACTTTGAGTCTGCTTCTGAAAGACCTCTTATTGTGTGAATTATATTGATAATAGATGTGTCTTGTCAGGTTCGGTGCCAGAGTGTCTATCGAAAAACTGTATTGAAGCCCCACTGTGTGATGAGGGTGGTGGAGAGTTTCATTGTTCCTTTGATTACTGACATGCTTGTAACTGGATTGAAGTGTCAGCCTGGCTCCTAGACCTCTCATTACGTATGCTAATGTCCTCACCACCATCCATCTCTCTATTCTTTGTGCTAATTGAATCTATTGTGTGGGTGTGAAGATGCTCTGTGTTTACGCTTAAGAGATTGTGCATTGTATACTGAGGAGTCGGGGCGTCTGGTCTCCTCATAATTAGCTCATGTTAATTATTGTTTTGGTTGCCTCTTCTTTGCTGTATATACAATTGTGTTTTCGGTCCCATTACAGACTCCATACTTAGCACACATACAAGTCTCGTCTCGTTGTGTGTTGATGGCAGCTGGAATATCTGATATCTATGTCCAGAATGATAGGAAGCGGTATATGACGGAAGCACTCGGTCGGAGTGCAGGGACATTCCGTGACAGGCACTGCACACGATCATGAAAAAAATGCTTGAGCAAAGCGCAGTGACGTACAACACGTACAACGGCACTATAAAGGGAAAGTTTCATTCATATGGTGCCACCCTTTGGGCTGTTTTTGCTGATTTTGTGTTAGTAAAAGTTTGGTGAGAGACGATTTGCGTTTTTCAGTCTTCGTGCTTTTCAGTCTGTTACAGCGTGACAAATGTGCTATCTCCATTACAAACGCTAGTTTTACCAGAACGAGTGCTCCCGTCTCATAACTTGCTTCTGAGCATGCACGTTTTTTTCCTGTCGTTAAAGCCTACACACGACCATTTTTCACGACATCAAAAATGACAACATGAAAAGCAATGAAAAAAATAGATCATGTTCTAAATTTTTAATTCTCTGAAGCCTATTTAAAAAAAATTGCATTTTTCACATCATGAAAAATGGTCGTGTGTACTCACACACAGACACAGCTTGGGACAAGTTCTTTATTAAAAAAGAAAAAAAAAATTCCAGCAATGCAATACTTCCACTACACGACGATACGAAAATAAAAAAGCCGACAATCCGATCCGCCTCCATGACGAACGACGCAAGACCAGCAGTGACAGCTCTTAAATAGATAAGAGCGGGGCCACCCGTGATGTGCGTGGGTGACCCCGCCCCCTAAGACGCAACAGGAAAATGCAGCAGGGTTATCCAGTGACATGTACGGGTGACCCCGCACGCACTGAAGCAATGGGGATTTCCCGTGACGTGCCCGAGTGACCCTGCCCCCTCTGACGCAACAGAGAAATGCCACGGGGGATTTCCTGCTGCATCAGAGGGGGTGGGGTCACCCGTACATGTCACTGGGTAACGCCGTGGTGTTTCCCTGATGTGTCAGAGGGGGACAGTGTCACCCACACACTTTACGGATGGCCATGCCCTTAGCTATTTAAGAGCTGTCACGGCGGGTCTCGCGTCATTCATCGGGCATCTCCAATGGAGGCGGATCGAATTGTGGTGGAGTGTTTTTCCATATCATCGGGTCGTGGAAGAATTACTTCACTGGAATTTATTTTTCTTTTTTAATAAAGGACTTTTCCCAAGCTGTGTCTGTGTTTTTTTTTTATGTGAAATGGTAGGGGTACATTGTATCCCGTTACCAATTCACATAGGGGGGCGGGATCTGGGGGTCCCCTTTATTAAAGAGGGCTTCCAGATTCTGATAAGCCCCCCGCCCACAGACAAGGGTTGTGGGGATGAGGCCCTTGTCCCCATCAACATGGGGACATCCTTCCCATGTTGAGGGCATGCAGCCTGGTACGGTTCAGGAGGGGGGCACTCTCTCGTCCCCCCTCTTTTCCTGCGGCCTGCCAGGTTGCGTGCTCGAATAAGGGTCTGGTATGGATTTTTGGGGGGACCCCATGCCATTTTTTTTCACGGGATTCCCCTTAAAATCCATACCAGACCTGAAGGATCTTGTATTAATTTTGAGGGGACCCATACACCATTTAAAAAAAAAAAATGTTGCAGGGTTCCGCTTAATAATCAAACCAGACCCAAAGGGCCTGGTAATGGACTGGGGGGGTAACCAATGCCGTTTTTTTCAATGACTTTTATCTGTATTGCCAGGACCCACCAATTAATTATAGCCACGAGTATTTTACATTTTTTACTTTGGAAATGTCATTTTGTGCAGGGACTGTTATTTACATAGGAAAAATATGCCACTTCACAGGCATACTATAGACACCCCCCAGGTACAAAAAAAATCACTTTAAGCATTATTAAATTCCCTGCTCCTGAAAAAACTGCAGTTGATACATGTCCCCTGGGGCAGGACATAGGTCCCCAAACACTTTTTATGACAATACCATGCATATAAGCCTTTAACATTAGCACCTATCTCTCCTATAGACGTTTAACCACTTAGGGACCCCTTCACGCCGACAGAATGGCACGGCTGGGCACATCCACGTACCTGTTCATGGCCCTTTAAGCCCAGCCGTGGAGTCCAGCGATCGGTCCCCGGAGCTGAAGAACGGGGAGAGCCGTGTGTAAACACGGCTTCCCCGTTCTTCACTGTGTCCCCCCCGTATTGATTGTGTGTTCCCTTACATAGGGAATCACAATCAATGACGTCACACCTACAGCCACACCCCCCTACAGTTAGTAACACAAATGAGGTCACACATAACCCCTTCAGCCCCCCTTGTGGTTAACTCCCAAACTGAAATTGTAATTTTCACAACAAACAATGCATTTTAAAAGCATTTTTTGCTGTGAAAATGACAATTGCAGTTTGGGGGTTAACCACTAGGGGGAGCTGAAGGGGTTAAGTGTGACCTCATCTGTGTTTCTAACTCTAGGGGGGCGGGGCTGGACATCCCAAAAATGTGTCAAAAGTGTCCACCACAATGTCGCAGTCACAAAAAAAATCACTGATCGCCACCATTAGTAGTAAAAAAAATAAATAATAAAAATGCAATAAAACTATCCCCTATTTTGTAAACGCTATAAATTTTGCGAAAACCAACCGATAAACGCTTATTGCGATTTTTTTTTTTTTTTACCAAAAATAGGTGAAAGATTACGTATCGGCCAAAACTGAGGAAAACAATGTTTTTTTACATATTTTTGGGGGATATTTATTATAGCAAAAAGTAAAAACCGTTTATAGCGCAAAAAATAAAAACCGCAGAGGTGATCAAATACCACCAAAAGAAAGCTCTATTTGTGGGGAAAAAAAGAATGCCAATTTTGTTTGGGAGCCACGTTGCACGACCGCGCAATTGTCTGTTAAAGCGACGCAGATCCGAATCGCAAAACCTGGCCGGGTCCTTTAGCTGCCTAAAGGTCCGGGGCTTAAGTGGTTAAAGTGTGTTCCGGGGCTTTCGAATTTGCCATGAACACCCCAAATTGTTCGCTATTCGGCAAACACCCAGGCTCATCCCTAGTCATGCAGTACAGGACACAGGATCTTTAGTCATTGCCTTGGAACATCCAAAAGCAGTTCAACTGAGGGGTGGCCAACAAGCAAATAAATGCCAACAGACTCACATAAGAAACTTCAGAGAGAAGTTTGTAGCACCTAATGCCCAAAATTAACATCAGAGAAGGTCTCAACTTTCACCTGTTAAAACATAGAAGAGAATCATGGCTTTAAAAAAAAGAAAATCATACTAGATGGCTGCAGCACTGATCCTGGTTGCAGCTGTAACTCACATCCTCTAAGACAGAGAAATGCGTAATCAAAGACCGTTGATCGCTCAGCTCTCAGTCTTCAGCGTGTAGAGAGCCGGTGACTGTCAGTCACCGGCTCTCTGCTCTGTCCCTCCAGGGCTCACTCGAGCACTGGGTTGTGGAGAAGGGGGGAGGGGGTGGCTCAGGATCTCAGGGGCTCGCTGAGAGGCAGAGCCAGCTGCTGGTCAGCTGATAGCAGACTTAAGCTTGCTGTCTGCTGAAAACAGGTTACAGGAGTGTAGAATACACTTGCACTCCTGTGCAGCTTTGGCCATACTTCTCTTTTAACAAATGTGTGAACAGGAAATCTGGTGGCAACCTTGCAAATCTAAAAAACAGAAGGCAGATGCTGAAAGGCGAGTGAAATTTTAACAGATCTGCTGGAGCGTGCCTTAAAAGGGAAGGGAGTCCCCCTAGCTCTTAAACCATAAACTTAAAATGATAACCTGTTTAATCCACCTAGCAATCAGAAGGATGAGAAGCAGGGAGCCACCAGTGGGAATACTAAAAGAGGCAGTAGCTGAGAGGTAGACTCTCACAGCGAGTATCACGTCAAGACCTTTGGAGAGACCATTTCTTGAGATTTTTTTTCAAAGCATGATATAAGGAGGGAAATGGAGGGACAATGTCCTGGTAAAAGATGAAGTTACCACCTTGGGGTGGAAAGAGAATTTAGGCCTAAAGAGAATCTTTTCCCTGTGTAAGACTAGGAAGGGTCCCTTACAGATTAAGACCACATTCTTAGAGACCATCCCTGTAAAGGTGATAGCAATGAGAAAGGCCATCTTGCAATGAGAAAGGCCAATTTACTTTAACCAGTAAAAAGGATCCATTAATGAGTTGAGGATGCAACTAAAAGATGTTGGCTGACAGGGGTAGGAAGGGATTGAATCTATAACAAGAAATCCTTCTGGTACCCCAACACATTAATTCCTTGAGAAACAAAGCAGAACTAATGCCTCGGACACGATCAGTTTTTCCGACAGAAAAAACATGGGGGGTTTTCAGCAGAAAAATGGCTGAAATTTGTCTTGCATACACACGGTCACTCAAATCTTGGCTGAAATACAACACGTACGACGAGCCAAGATCAATGAAGTTCAATTGGCAGTTTGACTCGTCTGCTTAATTCTGAGCATTTTTTTTAATTTGATTGCATACAGACGAATGCGATTTGCAATAGGAATTTTTCCTGTCACAAAACTTTAGATTCTGCTCTCAATATTTTCTTGGCAGGAAAACTGACAGAAAAAGTGTGATGGAGCACACACACGGTCGGTTTTCCTGACAAAAAACTCACATCACACTTTTCCTGTCAGGAAAACTGATTGTGTGTACGAGGCATAAGATAAGGCAAAAGCCAAATGGAAGGGAAACAAACTGGTATTGGCGATTGCCCACTGCAAATCACCAATATTATTTATGAGGAGGAAAGATGGAGCTGTGCAAGTAAGTGTACCGAATGTCTATTGTCATTGACCAACCTGGCAGTTTGGTGCTTTTGAACCCTTATAAACAAGTTTACATTTTTTAGCTCCAGAATGGGTCTGACTCTTCCATTTGCTTTAAGAACTGTAAAGATGTCCAAGTAGAAGCTTTGAAAGCATTCTACTTTAGTAGAGGGATAATGACCAATTGAGACAGGAGTTGCTTAACAGCAAGAAGATTGACCCACCTTTTCAGGGACAGCGGCAAGTTTGGAAGCATGAAGTGGGTAGGAGTCAGAGTGCAAAAGTCAAGTTTGTAGTCCCTAAAAATAATACTCTGTACCAAGACACCTGAGATTTCCTGTGACTAGAAGTATGAGAAGGTCTACAGATGTTCCCCTACTCTGACAAGGGAGTGTCTCTGTGTCAAAAGCAAAGTCAAAGACTGACTTAGGAATGGAGGCGGAAGGGCACACTTCTGCTATTATTGGTCCCTAAAAGACCTAAAATTATGCTCATGAAATATTACATTGTGGTAGAAAATCCCTCTTTAGATAAAAAAAAAAAAAGAAAGGAAGACTGTATGGCCAATGGGCCAGCAGAATGGCTAGGGGAGGGCAGGGAGTTAGAATGGGGGGCAACCATCTAAACAAGGCTAAGGCCTTGTGTGAATAAACTACCGCCCCTGTTAGAACTATGTGCCGAGCCTGAGCTAGAGAAGCCATCTGGCTCTTATGTGGGTAGTAATGCCGCTATTGGTGAGGCTTCTCCAAAATTAAGACAAAAATATATTACAGAATCTGCCTCTGGGAGCGCCGATGCACACACTGCACATACATAGCAAACCTTACAAAGGGATCAATAAATTAACTAATACGTAAAAATATTTATAGTCCGCAATCACCTAAGCGGTGATAGATAAACTATTTTTGTACATGGATACAATTTGAGCCCAGGTTCACACTGGGTACGATTTAGTTTGATTTGAGATGCGATTTCACATGTGAAATCGCATCTCAAATCGGCGGCAATTGCCGGCAATGACACCGTCCTAATCGGTGCGACGCCGCATCTGCGGCGCTGCACCGATTTCAAAAAGTAGTTCCTGTACTACTTTTTGCAATTTCAGGACGCGATTTACATTGACATCTGTGCAGAACCCTGCACAAATGTCTCCTAAATCGCGCCGAAATCGGGACTGCCAGAGGGAGTGAAATCGCGCAAGTTCAGCTGAAATCGCGCAATTTCACTCCCGCAGCCCAGTGTGAACCAGGGCTAAAACTGAGTAAGATCAGATGGGTATATTGCAGCTTTAAGGAAATAATTATGACAGCACCATCTAGTGGTGAATATCTCTATGGCTGGAATTGCCAATACAAACATGCCTATTATTTCCTATATAGAGGAAACAATTAAGACAGCACCATCCTGAATAGCCTATCACGGCAAAACATATGTTGGAGCAGAGGATCTGCCATTTCCTGGTCCATATTTGAAACCCCACATCAGGCTTTGCCCTTCGAAGCAAGTTGTGGAAAGCTTGCCACCCCCAGGGATGAGCTGACTCGCACACTCTGTTTACAACTAGTGTCAGGCTAGGCACTACAACATGTGAGTGTAACTGCTATTATTGCTGCTGTTTTTACTTTATTAAAAAATGACTACCCTATGAGACCTTTATCCGTGTCTCTTGTTGAGTATTTTTTTACATTCTAGCCCCTTCCAGAGTGTCCTTTGGAGTGGATTTATGTCATTAGCAGAACCAATCTGGTGTTCCCAAAGCATTTTTTGACCGTCCTGTAAAAAGGGGTCAAACAACTCTGTTAAGTGACCATCTTCATACTGAGCACTCGTGGTGGAAGATCTAGAAGTTTTATCTCAGAGCATTCCGTTTTGGTGTAGGGATGTATTCACTAATGGACTTTATGCTTGCTTATTTTTTCATGTATGTGCATATTTAAGCTTGGAAACAGAAAAAACCCAAAAGAGGGCTGACGCTGCGCTAATCTGAAGTGAGTAAATAACAATGATTGGGTAAATAATAAGCAGCCGGCACAAAATCGTGTACAACAATCAATAAAACATAAAAAACAAAGGGGGTGCAGCGCTAAAGACACTTGATAATTAAAAAATTTTCAACATTCATATGTGAATATAAATAAAGAAATAAATGTAGAAATATAGAAAACAGCCTGCTAAGAACCGTGAAGAAATCTCCAACAATTAATTTGGTGAGATCTAGTGATAAAGTCCGGTGTTAATCTTTGTGAGGAAAAAACTGTGAAAGAGGTTACCAGGAATTTCCAACATTCAAATTATGAAAACAGCCTGCTAAAAGCAAAAAAGAAATCTCAAATAATAGATTATGTAAAATCTAGTTATAAAGTCCAGTGTTGATCTTAGTGATGAAAAAAAAACTGTGAAGAAGATTTTCAGGTGAACTCCAATAAACCGTCAGATGAAAGTAGAAGAAAGACACCCTGCACTCGTGAGGTAAGAATGCCTGCTTACCGCAAAGAAAGACTGTTTTGCATCAGTCTCATAGAGCATAGGGACGTCCGGTCTCCCTGAAACCAATCAGCATGTATCCGAACTACCACTCAGTGGTGGATCCGATTTGCCGGCTAATCCCCCGTTGAAGTCCTATCAAGATGAAACGATCGTAGGGTGCCGTGACGTCATCGCGTTCCGTCCTGTACGCAGGCGGAGTTTCCATTCGAGTAGCGAGAGGTATCGGATCGGAGAGGCTACGAGTGTTACATGCCTTTTTTCCATCTTCCAATTGTAAGTGCAAGACTTATTAAAACCCCCCTTTTTAAAACTTAATACGCTATGAGAGTTCTTCTTTCTTTGTTCATATATTCACCTCGGATCCACCACTTAGTGGTAGTTCGGATACATACTGATTGGTTTCAGGGAGACCGGACGTCCTTATGCTCTATGAGACTGATGCAAAACAGTCTTTCTTTGTGGTAAGCAGGCATTCTTACCTCACGAGTGCAGGGTGTCTTTCTTCTACTTTCATCTGACGGTTTATTGGAGTTCACCTGAAAATCTTCTTTACAGTTTTTTTTCCATCACTAAGATCAACACTGGACTTTATAACTAGATTTTACATAATCTATTATTTGAGATTTCTTTTTTGCTTTTAGCAGGTTGTTTTCATAATTTGAATGTTGGAAATTCCTGGTAACCTCTTTCACATATTTAAGTTTTTTGCAGTGTTTTTCTTTGTGCCAGTTTTTTACATGAACATGTATAGCGCCTTATTCTTTACTTTATAATTCTGCACAGTTTAGTAATTTGTTGACTTTAAAGAGGGCAACTGTTGGTTTATATTTTTTTGGTATATATTTTCACATCTGACCCTTGTCTTGTGTGCTTTTGTTCTGCCATGTGCAGTAGAATTTTGTGCTCAGAGGGTACTCATGAACTGCCCTGATGTGGAAAACCCAGGTATCAAGGCAAGACTGCTGAGCTGTGCTAAGCATCCTGGGGCAGAATTTGTTGCAAAGAGGCAACGTGTGCAGTCTTTGAAACTAGCCTGAGAATAAAGCGATGCAGGTGCAGGAAGCACCAACTTTTAAGGCAGGCAGGTGTACCTGGACAACCACAGAGGGATTTCACACAGGGGCACCAACACTGCATTAACTTGCATCCAGTTGGCAAATGGCACAATTTTTTTCAATAAACTTACACTCCAGGCCTAAGCAGCCATGCACCACTGCACACA
The DNA here is from genome assembly GCA_029574335.1 of Rana kukunoris. Lineage (NCBI taxonomy): Eukaryota > Metazoa > Chordata > Amphibia > Anura > Ranidae > Rana > Rana kukunoris. The sequence continues at coordinate 352,271,945 of CM056051.1, read as the reverse complement.
GAAGGTTTAGGCAACCCAGGCAGGAATGTTTACAGGCAATTCACCCTGTACTTGCTGATGAAGTCTTCATGCAGGCAGGATAGAAGGGCATACCCCAATAGCAAGATGGCCATACCCCCACAGGGGTCTTTAAGGACAGGTATCTATCTTCTTTTCGGGGACCATGGCCCTGGGCCTGGGTCTGTAAAGCACCCAGCATCTCACTCAACACATTGCACTGTGTGCCACCTCAGCAGAATCCAGTGCCTCAGCAATAAAACAAGCCAGCCCTGCTTCTTCAATCTAGCATCATCCAAGCATAGAGTCAACTGATCCAAAAGCTACAGAAAGAGATGCAATGGCCCTGGAGCCGGGAAACTTGAAAGGAGAATCATCAGAGAATGAAAATCTTCATTGAAAAGATACAAGCTTCTCTCAGTAGAGAGAACAGGTCTATCATCTAAGGACACTAGAAAAAACAAGCGTAATAGGGTGGGAGCCTCCTCTGAAATGGTCACGTAGGCCTTGTACACACGAGGGGAAATATCCGCTGTAAACGGTCCCCGGACCGTTTACAGCGTATATTTGTGCCGGGATGTTTTGATCCGATGGCTGTACACACCATCGGATCAAATTCCCCGCCGGTGGACAGCGCGGTGACGCGGCGGTGACGTTGACGCCGCCACGTGACCGCCACGTGACCGCACCAGGAAGTAAACACTTCCGCGCGCATGCGTCGGATCCATTCACAGGATACGACGCATGTGCGGCAAGATATGTCCGCTGGTTTGCCGTACTAACCAGCGGACATATCTGACAGCCAGCTATCCGGTGGAATTATTTCAAAGCATGCTTTGAAATTTTTCCGCCGGATGAATCCGGCAAAAAGCGTCCGTTTGCCCCTACAGACGAGGGGATTTTTCGGCTGAAATGGTCAGTCTCAGCTCGCTTTTCCCTGCATACAAGGCCACTGCTAGCCTGCTTCAGTGGGGATGAGAGGAGTTTAACCTCAGCAGCACTCCAGTTATTCCAACTTCACAGCACTCCTGAAGGGACCTCATCATGCAGATTGAAGTCATTTTTAAAAAGACCTTAACAGACACCTAAGACTGGATCAATGAGCAAAATTTGGGAGTTGGGAAATTAGGGAGCTGGGGCAACACACATCTGATCTTGAAACACAAATTGATGTGCTATCCATAGCACATCCATTTGAGACATTTCTTTGCCTGCCTTTTGCAACTGTAGGTGGTGCCAGGTCAGAAAAAAGTTGGTAAGTATATCTCTGGTCTACCTCCATGGTAGCCAATCTGCTCCAGTCTACCTCCATGGCAGCTGATCAGCTCCAGTCCCCTCCCGTGGGGGGCCACCCGATGGCCCCCCACGGCACATCATTGTCCACAGTTACACTATTATTGCACAAAGAACAGTTGCTCCAAGCTGTTTAAGACCAATTGGAACTCTTTTTCAAGGGATATACAACTTTTTTCCGACCTGGCACCACCTATTGTTGCAAAGAGGCAGGCAAAGAAACCCCAGATACAAACTTTATGAAACCACTAGGTGAAATATCACTGGATTTTACCCTTTGTCCCCCTACAATTCAAAATGTAGTTTTACATTTGCTTAATAGTAGGGCATATACACCTCTCGCTCTAGGTTGCCAGGTTGCCAAAGTTGTATTATAGTTCTACTTTGTTTTGTTTCATGTTTTCAACCGTTACTATTTATTTACTTAAGACAGGCTCTACATCGCCCATACTTTGCAGTCACAGTCCTTGCGTACCCCTAGGCACCCACTGGCATGGGTGCGTCAAAGCTGTTTTACCATGATTACAGCCTGGTTTTGATCTCTCCCACTAATGCTCCTGTCCACTTTAGGGGGACAAGCCCCACTCTCAGACCACTGTAATGAAACCACTTCCATAGTCCCTATTATTAGTCCAATAAGTCTAAAACGCTTAGCGGACACTTGAACAGGCTTGTTGAAGCTTGTGCCAATATCCTTATAGATTTAATTGAGCAGCCATCCTATCACCAATTAGTTAATGACGGCTATCTATAACTGCTTTTTCCACCACAACCTGTGTCCCGGGCATATGTATTAATCAAATATATTTTGGTGCAACTGTTCTTGTGGTTTTGGGCGTGCAACTAAGTTTTTAACATGTAAGCCGTGCAAGGGTTTAAACATTGTCTGTTTTTTTTCTGGATGCCTCCCACGAAACAGCAAGTGTTCCCCTCAGAGTCCTCCCTCTCGGTTGGCTTTGACATAGTAGCCTTGTGGGCTTAAGTCAATATTAGTTGCCCCCCCCCCATGCATATTTTACCAATGACATTTAGTATCATTATATTTTGTCTGATTATGTTTCTTCCTCTTTCCTGTCTTTTTTCTCTCTCCGCCTCGGTTCTGAGGATAGGACCATAGTAATTACAGTTAGTCCGTATGGTTAAACTTACTTACTCTTAATGTAAGGGGGTTAAACTCCCCAAGTAAGAGTTAAGGCTTTTAAGAATTTTACCCATATTAAGGCATATGTTGCTTTGTTGACAGGAGACCAACTTTTCTATTAATTCTACCCCGAAATCTGTTGGTTCTTAATATTTACAGGCCTACACATCTGTGCAGAAGAGAGGGGTCCTGATTGCCTTCCACCAGTCAGCTCTGTATTATGGTTTTCCCTGAGCTTAAGGACCCATGGGGGTTTATATCTTCTACTTAAGGGCCACCTACTAGATGGAGGCAGCAATTGTTTCATACTATGCCCTGAGCACACCTCAATTTAACCTAGCCCCTACGTCGCTACAGTTTTACTAGCTTCACTGACTAGAGACGCTGCTGCTGTTTAGACAACTTGCTGTTACTTGCAGCCGGGAATCTGGAGTGTGGTGAGCCTATACCAACTGAGCACACCCCTAAGGTCAGCCGTGACCGCCTAGCACTGCAGAGCCTACTAAACACTGATGTTTGCTGTGATTTGTTTGAAGCTGACTTTTAATTTTTTACATGTGAGTTTAATGAATGAAGTGTTGCTGTGATTTTGAATTAAACTGGTGGTACAATTTTACACTATTGGAGCACTTCTTTTGTTTTCATGTACATTATTGAGGGATTATCACGGTGGTCCAGCTGGGATTCGTTTATCCATGTGTGGGATCATACACAACTGATTTAGCCTAACAGGAGAGTGAAAGGCAAATCCGTCTGGTGAGTGAGTTTTTCAGAGGGGAGTTATCATTTTCTCATTAAATTTGTTCATCAATTTTTTATGGACTTTATATCACTTGTCATATGGTGTTATTGAGTTTATATGTTATTGTTTATTTATTTTTATATTAATTAGCGCTGTAATTTTCTTACACCTATTTAGGTTAAGTTTGATAATTGGCAAAGCATGCACTATAACCTGCATGCTTTGGCCAATCACAGCACTGTCAGCAAAGTGAGCCATAATTGGCCAAAGGCAGGGTGCATTAATGTTAGTTATGACAAAACACGTCTGAGGAGGTATGTGCCAATGTCACCACATGGTCTCGTGTTGGAGAACGGGAATAAGCTTTTTTTTTTAATACAAACGCTTTTATTGGGGAGAAAGGAAATACATACAGTAAACAGTACCATATGTACATCAGCACAAGACAGGCCATCAGACACTAATACAGAGATCAGACCTAGTATCCAATAAACGTCATCTGAGTTAGCGATACAAAAAATATCTGGAGACTAGGGCACCCAGATCAGTCAGGAACCCTAGAAATAGCGTAGAAGGCCCTTATTGTTAAATCAAGAAGTCTTGACACCTAGGAACCTGTCATGGTATAACAAAAAACTGAAAGGAAAAACAAGACAAACAAAAAGAAGCAACAAAAAAAAAAAGTAAACGACATATGAATAACATAACGAGTGGTGAAAAATGGAAAGAACAATTAAGCAGGATGCATGGGACCTCCTACACAGTAATAGCTAGTAGTAAATTCGGAAGGGGACACAATCTGTAATTCGGTAATTAAGGCGACCAGGAGCTCCACTTCAGGTCATACACCTGCATAGTGTCCATGATATTATAAAATATTTTTTCCATGACCTGAAAGCTGCCATACGGCCAAGGACCCTATCCCAGGAGACCCCAGGGGTGCACCACAACAGAGCGATGGACCACTGGACAGCACTAAATAGGGTGTGCACTAACCTCTGTTCTGGGGGAGTGGATCCAGGGATATCAGCAAAAAACAAGCACATCTGATAAGTTAGCACTACATTAGCCCCCATAATAGTAGCCACCTTATCTGAGACCCTCTGCCACAGTCCCTTCAGGGCCGGACAGCTCCAGAATATGTGCAGATGGGTACCCTTCTCGGGGCACCCCCTGAAGCAGAGTTCCGAAACAGAGGGGAAAAATCTACTCAGTTTGGCAGGGGTGTAATACCATCTAGTGTGTAACTTCACCACCGTTTCTTTCACAGCCATGGACTTAGTGCATTTATGCATGTTAGTGATCCTGTCAGCCCACTCCTCCGGAGTAGCTGTCTCCCCCATCTCGCGTTCCCAGCTCAACACAGCTGAAGACTTCTCCGGAAGGTCGAGTCCTCCCAAATAACCATACAGCCGTGAAATGCCACCCCTATCTCTGGAGGAAGGGCCGCATAGCCGCTCGAATACAGAGACAGGGCCGACCGAGGCCGCAGGGTACTCAGAGTCAAAAAATGTCGAATTTGAAGGTATTTATAAAATTCCGACCGGGGGAGCTAGGGCATAGGTGGATTGTAGAAATTGGAACAAATGGACCACTCCATCCTTCCTCAAAGAGCCCAGGGTCACTAGGCTCCCGGAGGACCAGAGGGCAAAGGCCCTCGGGTCAGGGAATGCTGCCGGGAAAGAGGGGTCACCTAAAAAGGAGGCCAATACAGGAGAGGGGGAGAGTAAAAATTGTGATTTATACAATGACCAAAGATAAAACGATTGGCCCACTACGGTGTTCAAAGATGGCGATGAAGAGGAAGAAAAATGGACTGCTGCACTCCAGAAGAATTTCAAATTAAAAAGTTGTCTTTAATGTAAAAACAGGAACATGTACAGTCACCGCAACCACAGAAACAGGACAGTCGACGCGTTTCGCACTCAACTAGTGCTTAGTCACGGTGTTCAAAGATGATACGTCCTTAGGCCGGACCCCCTTGAACCACAGTAATCCCGGGAGGTATTAAGGGCTAATAGAGGTATATTCAAATCGGAACCAAGGGATATCTCTCCGGGAGGTATGCTATTGGGCAATTTGCAAAAGCCTGGCAGATAGAAAATATAGCCAGAGGTTTGGGAGGCCCAGACTGCCCGAGGCCCTAGGTCTGTGGACCAATATTTTTCCCAGTCTGGGCTTCTTGTTACCCCAGACGAATTTATTCACATACCGTTGTAATGATTTAATCGTTCGGCGTGGCAAACAACAGGGGAGGGCTCTAAATAAGTTTGGGGAGGACGGACATCTTTATCGCCTGGACTCTGCCCAAAAAGGAAATGTGATAGGGGCTTCAAGTAGTAAGCAGTTGTCTAATGTGGGAAAAAATAGGGGGGTAATTAGCCAAAAACATATTATGTAGCGAAGGGGCTAATTTAATCCCTAGGTATGCCAAAGTCCCAGGTTCAATAACAAAATTAAAGTTAGATTGGAGGGAAGTAATAATGTGTTGGGGGAAGTTTATCGGGAGGGTGGAACATTTGGAGAGATTAACCCCCAGACCAGAGATGTCCTGGAAGACTTTTAATGTGGAGATGAGGTTGGGGATGGTGGTAACCGGATCCGTCAGGAACAAGAGGACATCGTCCGCATATAAGCTGACTTTGAACTCCTGATCCCCCTTAGTATACCCCTTAATGTTAGGATTCAAACTAATTGAACGTGCCAAAGGTTCTATGGCCAAGGCAAACAAAAGTGGAGATAAAGGGCACCCATGTCTCCCCTACCATTTCCCCTACCGAGTTCAAAATAATCCGAATTACAACCCGGAAGTCTGATCCGGGTGTGTGGGTGATTATAAAGCGCTCTAAAGCCTTGGACAAAGGCCCCAGAGAAACCAAATTTGGCCAACCTAAGTTCAAGATAAGGCCATAGAACACTGTCGAAAGCCTTGTGTATATCAAGGCTGAGGAGCAGTACTCTACTGGCATGCAAATCAGCATCAGAGATGACATTAGATGCAAGCCTAATGTTGTCCGTGATTTGGCGGGAAGGGATAAATCCCGTCTGGTCCGGGGAAATCAAGGAAGGGATAATATTAGAGAGTCTATTGGCCAAAACCCGACCAAAAATCTTTAAAATCAGTATTCATCACCAAAATCGGCCTGAAATTTTGGGGGAGGGAATGGTCCTTATTGGGCTTAGGGATCAGGGACATGTTCGCAAGCAGCATATCGTCAGGGAAATGATGGCCCTTCAAAACATAGTTAAAAAGGGTTCTAATATGGGGGACAAGACCATCTTTACATTTCTTAAAGTAGGGGGCCGAGTACCCATCAGGGCCCGAAGTTTTAGAGGGCTTCAGTGACTTAATGACCTCCAGAATCTCAGAGTCTGAACAGTCAGCATTCAGGACCAACCGCTGGTCCGGGGTAAGGGAGGGGAGAGGTATATCATTTAACCAGGAGTTAAGCGTGGGATCTGGGAGTGAGGAAGGAGGGGAGAGGAGCTTCGAGTAGAAAGTGCTAAAAATCTGCATCACCTCAGACGGGTGGGAAACCAAATTGCCTCTGGGGTTTCTCAATTTATATGTGTGGGGGGACTGGAGAGACTGGGTAAGTTTTCTGGCAAACATGGTCGAGGCCGAATTGCTGTGTAAAAGAAACCCGGCCTTAGACCATCTCAGGGACCGTTCAGTCCGTCCAGAGAGGATAGTATCTAGCTCAAGACTGGTGTTATTAATTTGCGAGAGATGATCAGGGTCATGGGAACCTGAGTGTAACTGGTATCGTTTATCTAGCTTGGCAGTGAGTCTGGTGATATCAATAAGAATTTGTTTCTTTCTTTCAGCTGCAAATTGGATAAAGTGCCCCCTCATTGGGAATAAGCTTTTTATAATTTTAATCACAATTTATGTATCTTCATATGTGTTAGTGCATTTTTATTGTTTAACCACTTGAGCCCCGGGCCATTGTCAAAAGACGGCCTCACGGTGGCTCTGGAAATTCAACAGGACGTCATATGACGTCCTCGATTCCTCCGGCCACTGGGGGGCGCACGAGCGCGCTGGCGGCGCGTCCCCGAGATGCTGAGGCGCGTGCCTGGCAGTCACGATGTCCGCCGGGTACACGCGATCGGCGGTGACACAGCAGGGATGTGGAGCTCTGTGTGTAAACACAGAGCTCCATGCCTGTCAGGAGGAGACCGATCTGTGTCCCTTGTACATAGGGACACAGCATTTGGTCACCTCCCCCATTAACCCACTCCCCCCACAGTTAGAACACAATACGGGTACACATTTAACCCCTTCCTCATCCCCTTGTGTTAACCCCTTCAATGCCAGTCACATTTATACAGTAATTAGTGCATATTTATAGCACTGATCGCTGTATAAATGTGAATGGCGCCAAACATGTGTCAAAAGTGTCCGATGTGTCCGCCATAATGTCGCAGTCCCAATACAAATCGCAGATCACCGCCATTACTAGTAAAAAACATAAATAAAAAATAATAATAATTTTGTCCCATATTTTGTAAGCACTATAACTTTTGCGCAAACCAGTCGCTTATTGCGATTTTTTTTATTGATTTTTTACCAAAAAAATAATATTTTTTTTTTTTCAAAATTGTTGCTTTTTTTGTTTATAGCGGAAAAATTAAAACCACAGAGGTGATCAAATACCACCAAAAGGGGGGGGGGCGTGGCCTGGACATGCAGCGGTGAAGATGTGTCTTTTTGGAGCTCCAGCGCCGACACTCATCGGACCTCTGCACCCGCTCACCATGAGGAAAAAGTCGGGCAGGACTCTTCCTAAGGTGGGGACGTCCTCGGGCTCCATTAAAAGGTTTCTTTCCATGGAGTCGGGAGCTGTGAAGGTTGCGGATGGCCTAGGCCACACTACACGTGGCAATAGCTCCGGGGCGGGATCCGCCCCCCCGTCGCAAGCCGGTGCTCAGGCACCATTCGCCTGCCTCGACTGTCTGCTCGGAAGGTGAGGAAAGCTCCCCTGAACGGTCCGGTATCACAGCCCTGGTAGAAGACTTCCCGACCAAGGCTGAGTTTGCCTTTATGTTCCGAGGCTTGGAACGCTCGATTAAGAAAGATCTCTCCGCAGTGAGAGGGGACCTAGCGCTGGTGTTGGAACGTGTGGAGGAATCCGAACTCCGCCTGGACCGCCACGCGGCCGCCATTAGAGACTTGCAATCTACCACTAGATCCCTCACAATAGCGCACAGGATGGCCCTATACAAGATCGAGGACCAGGAGAACCGCGCCAGGAGGAACAACATTCGCCTTAGGGGTCTCCCTGAGGCGACGGGAGATGACGACCTCCTCCACTCGGTTTGTGGCATCTTCAATGGCATGCTAGGCCTCCCGGCAGACCATCCGCTTAAACTGGACAGGGTCCACAGGGCCCTTCGTCCCCGCAATCTTTCCTCTGATACCCCAAGGGATGTGATCTGTAGGCTCCATTACTATGAGGAAAAGGAGCGAATCATGCGGAAAGCTCGGGAATCTGCCACTGTGGACTTTGACGGTGCTACAATATTCCTCTTCCCTGATCTGGCTAGGGAGACTCTGGCCCGTCGTAGAGCACTGAAGCCGCTGACAGAGAAATTTAGGGCCGCTTCTATCTCCTATCGCTGGGGCTTCCCATCAGCTCTAATTGCCCAACATGGAGGTAAGACTGCAGTACTCTGCTTCCCAGAAGACCTGGACAAGTTCTGCTCGGACATTGGTATCTCTCCTCCGGAGCTACCTGGCTGGCAGAATGTCATCCCCTCTCTTCCTACTGCCCAAACCCCTCAATGGCGAAATGTAGGCCGCGGACGCCACTCCGCCAACGTGGAGGCCTCTCCGCAGCAGGAGTGAGACTTGCTGGGCCAATTAGAGGCCTCTTTGTTTCTGTGATTTTGTTTCTTCGATTTTGTTTCGTACCCATCTGAGTGGTCTGGCCTAGTCAGCGCCCCCATGTCGGTCTGTCTCACCGAGTGCCATGTAATGGTTAATCCCGCATTGCACTGATACGCCGGATTTTGTATCCTACTGGGGGCCCCTTCTTTATTTCTTTGTTCTTGGGCTGACTTTTTTTTATGTTAACTTCGCTATATGGGTTAAATGTTTACGTTCTTACTTTCTATTGCAGGTTCTGAATCCTTGTTTCACTTACCTAGTTTAGTGTGCTTAAATTTGAGTTCTGTTATTATTACAGTATGTTTGGTGTCGGCGCTGGATCTCCTTGACGGCGACCATGATTTTTTCAATGCTCGCCGCCGGATCCAGGCGTGGTTTCACCCCCTTCCTGAGGGCGTGCAGCGCGGTCCGGCACTCCTGTGACCTGGTCCCCTCAGGGGCCGTGGTTATGGGGGGGTCGGCTCGCACCACCCTCCTTTGCACAGAATTCACTTGCGTGCAATTACAGGATGCCCCCTTTTGGGGGTTAGTCGTGGTTTTTGTGTTGATACTTACTGTCTTTCTTCTTTCCCTTTTTTCTGGATCTATGGTCCATCCCCTCTTTTCCCTCCCCACGTCCCTTATTCTTTCCCTCCGCTGCAGGTGCCACCTTGTTTGTGATGATGGATTGTACCTCCGCTGTGAAACACAATGGCTACATTGAATCTGATCTCCCTGAATGTTCGGGGTCTACACTCCCCAGGTAAGAAACACAACCTATACAGAGAGCTGGGTCGCCTGCATGGGGACATTGTGCTCCTGCAGGAAACCCACCTCACGCACACTTCCTCTGTGAAGCTCACCTCCCCTCAATTCCCATTATGGTATTATAGCCTTTCTGATGTTCACAAATCTAAGGGTGTGGCCATTGGGTTTCGCAGGGGGACTCCTTTCACGTTAGATACCATGCTTAGTGACGACCTGGGTCGCTTCCTGTTCCTACGGGGCAGCCTGGGCAACATGACGTGTACCATCGCTACTTTATATGCCCCCAATAGAGATCAGGTCTCCTTTATAGCCTCTACCCTTAAAAAACTGAGTGATTTCGCACAGGGCTACGTTCTCCTTGCTGGGGACTTTAATGTGTCCCTAGAGCCATCTCTTGATCCATCCCTGGGTCAATCCTGTATTTCGCAGAGGCGCCTAGCGTTTCTGCGTAAATGTTTACACAATGCTCAATTGATGGACGTGTGGCGGATCATGCATCCCCGGGTGAAAGACTATACTCATTATTCCCACTTACACCAAACTCATTCAAGGATAAACCTCTTTTTTATTGATCACCACCATCTCTCTCTCCCAACGGGTTCAATGATTGCCGCTACTACTATATCGGACAATGCCCCGATCGTCCTTACTCTAAATATCCCTTCCATCCCCTACAGATCCACAAACTGGAAACTCAATGATAATCTCCTTTCGGAAGAAGTAGAAAGGAAGGTGCTTCAGGGTGATCTCGCTCGATATTTCACTGAAAACCAGACCCCAGACGTCACGTCGAGCATTTTGTGGGAGGCAAATAAGGCCTTCATCCGGGGTGAATTGATTGAATTAGGCTCGAGAAAGAAAAGGGAACGTAACTTTCAACAGTCAGAATTGATCAAAGCAATTGAGAATTTGGAACGTCAGCATAAAGCTGGTCGATCCAAGGCGATCTTCCATGTCTTGACTCAGAAGCGGGAGGAACTGATGGCCTTATATCATTTAGACCAGAAACAATCCTATCGCATTGTAGCGCAACGTATGCATGGATGGGGTAACAGACCAGGTCGCCTGTTGGCTCATTCACTGCAGCAAAAAAGACAGCCACTTTTGTGTCACGGATAAAAACTGCTCAAGATTCTATGGTACATGATACGTCTGCTATTGCAAGGGAATTCTGCTCGTTCTACCAGGCTCTGTATCATGTACATAGTACGGTTGGAGATGGGGAGGTTAAATCCCGACTCATTAGTGAATACCTGTCCCAAGCCAATTTACCTAAACTTCCAGCGGACAAACTAGCAGCTTTAGAAGGGGAGATTAGTGTCTCAGAGATGCGATTGGCGTTAAAAGCTATGGCCTCTGGTAAAGCTCCGGGCCCGGATGGGTTCACGGTTCACTATTATCGGTCCTTTGCTGATTTATTGATTCTGCACTTGACCAATTATGCTAATTCCATCTCGGAGACTAGTGCCTTCCGACCGGAAACTCTTCACGCACACATCACAGTCATTCCCAAGCCGGGTAAGGATCCCTGCATTTGCGGGAGCTATAGACCCATCTCTTTGTTAAATATTGATGCCAAGCTCTACTCTAAGGTCCTAGCGAACAGGCTCCTCCCGCTCCTTCCCCAATGGGTCTCTATGGACCAGTCGGGTTTTATTCCCGGCAGGGAGGCACGGGACAATTCCCTTCGCACCCTCTCATTGATGTCATATGTTCGCCGATCCTTCCAGCCCACCCTTCTCCTATCTACAGATGCTGAGAAGGCGTTTGACAGGGTGGACTGGGAGTATCTCATGGCGACCCTTTCCCATCTTGGCATCGGCCCCCCCTTACTGTCCCGTATTTCGGCCCTTTATTCCGCTCCCACCGCCCAACTCCGTATAAATGGCACATTGAGTGAGCCCTTCACACTATATAATGGCACCCGGCAGGGATGCCCCCTTTCCCATTTTATTCGCCCTCTCCCTTGAACCCTTCCTTTCATCGGTCAGGTTAGACCCGAATATCCGCGGAATCACGGTTGGCCCTATTGAACATAAATATGCCGCCTACGCGGATGATATCCTCTTTTACATACAACAACCTCTCATTTCCCTCCCTAACCTGATGTCCGTTTTTTCGAAATTTAGTGTCATCTCAAATTTTAAAATTAATATGTCCAAATCTGAAATTCTGAACCTTACTGTCCCGAACGCAATTGCCGCCCGTCTGAAGGAATCCTTCCCTTTTAATTGGCAATCTCGGTCCCTTAAGTACCTAGGCATTTTCTTGACCCCTAACCTTTCCTCACTCTTCCGAGCTAACTACATCCCCTTGTTGAATGCTGTTAAAATTGATTTACAGAGGTGGTCCCAACTTGCTCACTCCTGGTTGGGGAGAATCAGCGTGGTGAAGATGAACATTTTGCCAAGGCTGCTATTCCTGTTTCAAATGATCCCCTTCAAAGTTCTGGTGGGCTTCTTCACTTTGATAAGATCCCTTTTATGTAAATATATTTGGCATGGGAGGGGACCCAGGTTGGCCAGATCCACACTTATCAGGCCTAAATCAGAAGGAGGCCTTGGTTTGCCAGACGTTAAAGGTTACTTTGTGTCCACAGTCCTCACGAGGATACTGGATTGGAAATACCATAAGCATTCTAAATTGTGGGTATCTTTGGAGGAATCCCTATGTGCTACTGATCCTTACACTCAGATATGGATCCCCAGAAAATGCAGGTCTCTGGCCACATCCACTTCCCCTCTTACGCTCTCAACATTGATGATCTGGGATTCGCTGTGTCGAACCCACAAATGGGCACACAATTTTCCACTGATGCCCCTGGCTGGTCACAACTACTTCCCCCCAGGAAATACGCACACCTCAGGGAAGACTTGGTCTTTGGGCACTGCGACAAAACTGTACCAAGTGCTCACCCCCACTGGAATTGCTCCTTTGACTGATCTGACGGGACCCCCCCCCCCCCGTGCCTCATATGGTCCACTGGAAATACCACCAACTTTCAGCCTTTGTGAGATCACTCCCACGCCCACTCCGAGTCCTTACGGATTTATCACTCGTCGAACTTGCTTTTGCTGAGGACCGACCCCCTGAAAGGCCTCTCTCTTACTTCTACAAGGCCCTTCTAACCCTGTTAGCCCATCTTTCTCCACAACTGGGAACAAGACCTCAATAAGTCCTTCACATGGGCCCAAAAGACCAAGATCATGTGTCTAGCCCACACCTCTTCGATCTCTTCTAAGACAGCGGAGATTAATTACAAAGTTCTTACTAGGTGGCACCTTACCCCTGCAGTGCTCCATGGGATTTTCCCCCAGACCTCTCCCCTTTGTTGGCGGGGCTGCGGGAATTGAGCGACACATGCTCACTTATGGTGGTTCTGCCCTGTTATTCGCCCATTCTGGCGTTCTGTTCTAGAATGCATGAAGGTCATACAGGGATTTGAGACCCCTAGCGACCCCTGTGTTGTGCTCCTACACTGTACGGACAAACCAGTTAGCTCATATAAGAAGTCCCTGACACCACATTTTCTAAATGCGGCATAGTCTCTAATTCCTAGGTTCTGGAAGTTATCCACAATCCCAACTTTACGTCAATGGCTGGAGGAAGTTGATAGTATATATCGCATAGAGGACTTCACGCTCTCTAGCAGAAATAAAGCCGACTTAGCGATCAAAATATGGGCTGACTGGTTTGCCTTCAAATTCACTTCTGCATATGCCAACCTTGTATCTTGAACCCAGGGGTGATGTTATCTGGTATGCTTGTTCCTAACATGTTTGTCTTACCTAAACGGTCTTGGTGGTCACCTGTGGCGGATTACCCTCCCTTTCTACCCCCCCTCCCCCCACTAATGTCTCCACCCTCTTCTAATCCTTTGTTTCCTCTTCCGCTCCTTACTCCTTTCCTCACCTTTCATCTTCCTTCTTTGACTCTTTTTGACACTTCCTGTATTTTTGATGTTTTGGTTCAAGTGTTGTTTGACAAGGGTACTGGAGGGGAACGATTTGCGGCTGAGTCGGAGGGCGATGTTTAACCGACTATGACTGTATGACACCTGTATTGTCTTGGTAGCTCGCCGCGGCCTGGCCGCATTCCCTTACCCCTACCCCCCCCCCTTTTTATTTTATTGTACTGTCCTTGACCATATGCATATTTTGTTTATGTGTCAGAATTGTTCTTCCTTTTTTTTTTTTCTACTTTTATTTGTATGTCTTATATACTTTAATAAAAATGTATTGAAAAAAAAAATACCACCAAAAGAAAGCTCTATTTGTGGGGAAAAAAGGACGTCAATTCTGTTTGGGAGCCACGTCATATGACTGCGCAATTGTCAGTTAAAGCGACTCAGTGCCGGAAGCTGAAATTTCACCTGGGCAGGAGGGGGGTATATGTGCCCAGTAAGCAAGTGGTTAAATAAACCAAGTTGTAGACGTTTTTACGATATGGTCCATCTCATCTTTTTCTTGGGCTGATTGCTGGTACACCCAACAGAACATACAGAGTTTATGATCATTCACCCGGGAGTCTTACCAACACTCATACAGCAGCTGTGATATTTCTGCAGAGTAAAGCCCTGGGATGGGTTTAGCCATCTGGATGCTTTGGCATGCTATTTGATAAGCAGGTTATCTGTGTGCTGGGTGTTTTTGTCCATGCATTTGATTTAGTTTAGTTTTTTAAGTGCAACCATATGTGTTAAAAACATCTAAGTTAGACGGTATCACGCTATGTTCTTCCTTTTTTGTTTTTGGAAGGATTAATTTATATATACTACGGAGCCCATGATGTCTAGGAGTCTATCAACTTAATTTTCATGATGCTTTGCTCCTCACACAGAGTCCAGCATACACTAGAGGGAGCCAACCCCATGTTAACAACAGAGCAATTGTCTCTAACTTATGAGCACAATAACTGACCTTGGCTACAGCAGAGAAAGGGGAGTAGATTGATAAGTGTATCACTAAAATGGATTTTGACTTGTGATCTAGCAGCAGCCATAAAAACTTCTTTTACTAAAAAGAAATGGATGCGGCATTGGAAATTACCAGACCCTATTGGGGTAAATCTTTGTCAAAGTACTGAGAATCACATACCATGTCCATGGGTCACAGAGATGGAGCACAGTGAGAAGATGCAGCTGGAGGAGGGGAAAAAGCTGGTTCCCATGTGTTTGCTGAGAAGGAGGGGCGAAAGACGTTTCCCCAGTCACCTGTTTTCATTCTGGAAGGTCTGCATAATCCTTTGAGGAGGCTGCTGCTGTGGTTTCAGGAGCCAAGGTGATAGAGCAAGACAGCTGTAGTGAAGCCAAATTGTGGTCCTGTAGTGGTGTAGGCACAGAGAGCCTTAGTGTGGCGCGAGTCTGCAAAGGGGTGAGCAGTGGACAGGGATGCAGACTGCATAGCTGCTGCCATGTCTGCCCGGTCCACTGTGACAGAGAGGCAGCTTCAGGGAAGAGGGCGGCGATCCTGCCCGCATTCTGTTTGGGGAAGGTGCCAATGGCATCAACTGCTTTATTTCTCCCCATTATAACCACTGCAAGGTTGATGTGTGCCTTATATGGCGTGTGAAGAGCCAAGGAAGGGACAGAACAGCAATAAACACAACCTAACCAGCCATCAGCAAACTACTCCCCACAAAATACATATAATAATTTAGTGACTACAGGAATTTATAGAATACCGTTTTGTTTCATATAACTCTGTGGAGTTTAGCCTTAGGAATGGATTTATTTATTTTGAGAAAATATTTTGAGAAAGTAATTAAAATATTCTAAAATGTCTTATCTAATTCCCTGAGAAGTTCTTGAAGTGGTTCTAAAGCCTTAAGGTTCGTTACCTTAATGCATTCTATACATTAAGGGAAAAAAAACTTCCGTGCTACAGGATCTTCCCCTAACCCCCTTATACTTACCTAAGCCCAATTAAGACCCAGATCTGTGCCCGAGAGCAGCAGCTCTCTCTTCTTAAAGGGGAGATTGGTAGCAGTGGGCTCCCTTTGCTGTCAATGAAATTCTGTGATATGGGAGCAGGGGCAGAGCTGAGCTGTGCAATCTTTGTCTATAGAAAAAGCTGTTTTTTATGGGGTGCTTCCCGAAGAGGAGGAGCCAGGAGCAAGGGCAGTGGCGGGACCCCTGAAGAAGAGGATCAGGGCTGCTCTGTGCAAAACAATGACATGTATTGACATGTATAACAGTTATTATTTTAATAAAATAGAAATAAAAATAAAACCACTTTAATACTCACCAGGCAATCACCTCGAACACAAATATTGTGTGAATCTTTGTATGAGCATTGTGTTCCATCATGTGCTAGTCGTTTCATGTATACTACATCTCTAGATTCTTTAGACTGGCAGTAAAGATGACATCTTTCTTTTTCTGAAAGACAAAACAGAATTAAAGTGGATATAAACCCTCTACTATACTCAGTGAATTGAATAATCTCAGATGATACACAGAGTTGTAACAAAATCTACCTACATTAGTTTTATTTTCATCTTCATACAGTGAATTGAAAAAGTATTCATAACCCTTGGAATTTTACCACATTTTGTCATGTTACAACCAAAAATTTAAATGTGATTTAGGGTCCTTTCACACGGAGCGGTCCGTTTTTCGCTCCGTGTGTGTCTGTCGGCTCAGCAGGGATCATACGTAAATCCCCGCTCAGCTGTCGGCGGACAGGGCGGTCCCCGCACACTGTACAGGGACCACCTGTCTTTCCTCTGCTCTCCCCTATGGGGAAACGGATGAATACAGACCGTCTGTCCGTATTCATCCGATCCGTTCTGCCGGACGAAAGAAAAATAGGGTTTTCTTCCGTCCGAAAAACGGATCCAGACGGACGCGGATGTTTGGCGGACGTTAGCGCATGCATCATCCGCTAACGGACGCGATCCTATAGGGGCCCATTACAAGTCCGTTTACGGACTTGTAAAAACGGACGAGCGGACCGGACGTCTGAAAGGGGCCTTATTTGGATTTTATGTGATAGATCAACACAAAGTGGCACATAATTGTGAAGTGGAAGGAACATAATAAATGGTTTTCATTTTATTTTTACAAATAAAAATCTGAAAAGTCTGGCGTGCATTTTTATTCAGCCCCCTTTTCCCCCCGACACAACAAACTAAAATCCATCGGAACCAATTTCTTAAAGGGGTTGTAAAGGATTTTTTTTTTCCCCTAAATAGCTTCCTTTTCCTTAGTACAGTCCTCCTTCACTTTCCTCATCCCTCGATTCTGCTTTTAAATGTCCTTATTTCTTCTGAGAAATACTCACTTGCTGTTCTTCTGTCTGTAACTACACACCGTAATGGGAGGCTTTCTCCCTGGTGTGGAGAAAGCCTCTTGAGGGGGGGGGGGGGGAGCAGGCAAGTTAGGACACCCACTAATACACAGCTCCTTTCTCTATCTGCAAAGTAGAGAGTGTCCTGACTTGCCTGCTTGCCCCCTCCCCCCTCAAGAGGCTTTCTTCACACCAGGGAGAAAGCCTCGCATTACGGTATGTATTTACAGACAGAAGAACAGGAAGTGAGCAGTTCTCAGAAGAAATACGGACATTTAAAAGCAAAATCGAAGGATGAGGTAAGTGAAGGAGGACTGGACTAAGGTAAAGAAAGCTATTTAGGGAAAAAAATAATTCCTTTACAAGCCCTTTAGGAGAAGTCACCTAATTAGTAAATAGAGTCCACCTGTGTGTAATTTTATCTCAGTATAAATACAGCTGTTTGTTAGAGAACCTTTGTTTTTTTTAAAGATTTCTTTATCAATTTTTCCAACTTTACATGTCAAGAAAAAAATAAATAAATCTAATTTAAAGACAGACATTATACAAAACACACATAAACAGTCTATTTTTTTTTTCACATCAGACTCAACCAAGGAACTGGGTAGCGAGACATGCTCATGGTATCTCCGCCCTTAACGTCTCGTCTATGGTCTTGCATCACGTGTGGTTTTTCCATTCATATACCTCTCTTTTTTTTCCCCTCCATATATTGTTTACTTCTTTCCTTTCTTCAATATACCAGCAAAAAGATAGAAAAAAAAAAAAAAAAAAAACAGGAAAGTCACTTTTGAACAGACTTTTTTGATTATGGCCATCCTTCCATAGAGAAAATCCTGCCCCTGAGCTACTACCTTTCCATGATCTTTTAGTTCCCCACTAGTCCTAAACAGTCTCAATATAACCCCTTTATAAAATCGCTCTCATGATTATAATAATTACATTTCTTGTGATTATATCTCCCCTTATCTCATATAGGTTGTAACTTGTCCCTGGTCCCGACCATTCTGGCTCGTCTTTTCTAGATAAAGGGGAATATTAAAAAAAACATGAGCCAGGGGGAGAGGGGCTAGAGGATAGTACACTGTAGAAATAGATAGCTGGTTGACGAGATGCCAGAGAAAGAGAATCCCTCCCACAGAAGAAAAAACAAATATATAGAAAAGGTTTTTTCCCCATTATCAGTGTCATGATGCAAAAAATATATATATATATATATATATATATATATATATATATATATAAATAAATTATTGTCAGTGCCCAAATATGACAAAAAATAAAGGATGATAGAGGGACATCTTATTACCCTCTAAAGTGTGCCTATGAAGTGGACTCTATATTGTGAAAGGGGGGGGGGGGGAGTTTTCCCCTTTATCAGTGTCAAAATGCAAAATGAAAATAAATAAATTAAAAACGACTTATTATCAGTGCCAAAATAAGGATAATAGAGGGACATCTTATTGCCCTCTGAGGTCTGCCTATCAAGTGAACTATGATGTGAGAGAAAAAGAGAAAAAAAACAAAAAAAACATTTAGATGGGAGTCATATTATCCTCTAGAATTTAAAAACATAAATAAAAATTATGTGAGCTCTATCGTATATATAAGGAAGAGAGGAAAAGAAAAAAAATATATAATATATATAATATATATATATATATATATATATATATATATAGCAACAGGAAGTCAAGTAAATCCGTGTGTGTTGTCCCAGACGGAAGATACTTTTTCTGCCTTGTGTAGACAATACACCAATTACTATTGGGCGTCAGCTGTAGAAATGACCAGAGAGGTTTGGGAAGTTAGAAGCCTTCAGCTGTTCAAAATGAAGCAATTAAAGCCCCTATAAATAAAGCCTAAGGATAACGACTGATTGCTGCATCCTGTGGGCTTTGTGAGTGAAGGAGCAGACACAAGCACTTCTGAAGAGGTGAGGTGCTGATGGATATTTCTGTGTGAGAAATATCAAAGAGACTTTTTTGTTGTTTTCTACTGTAGGACCAGCAGTGTCTGCCCAGCAGTAGGCTGTGCCAGACTCCATAGGTAGGTTCCTGTGTTGGGAAGGTAGACGCCCCAAGTGGCAAGAGTTTATTTTATGTTTTGTTTATGCTGTTTTGATGCTTGCACGTGTATCCCGCAAGATAGAAAAATAAACCATATTATTTGTTTTCAGTCATCCTCAAGTGCCGTTTTGTACAGTTCAGCGTGTAGTGAACCCATCCAGGGGGTCACACACACCCGCTACCGAGTTAATCCCTCACACATGGTGGAGTGCCGCGGGCAGTTAAAGTAAACCCAAAATGGAGGAGATGCTGAAACAGCTGATTATAGCAAATGCAAATCACCGACAGAGCATTGCAGCTCAACAACAGATCATTGCAGCTCAACAACAGGTTCACCAAGAGAGCATTGCAGCTCACCGAGAGAGCCTTGCAGCTCAACAACGGGTTCACCAAGAGAGCATGGCAGGTTGGGAAAGGAAACACCAGCAGCAAATGGAGGCCATTGCGAAACTATTTGAGAGAACAGAGGAAAAGGATAGCAAGCCCTGGTGGAGAAGTGGAGCCAGAGGAGTGTGCCCTGGCAGAGCCTGAAACTCCCGAAGTAAAGGAGCCGCCTTTAGTAGTAGAAGAGTCTGTAGAGCCTGTGGAAACCAATGTTGTGAATGGCGTTTCAGAGGTCAAACCAGACGAGATCAAACCAGAAGAGAAAGACCCTTATGTACAAGAAGGTGTTGAGGAGGTCCTGGCTGTCCCCGCAGTAGCAGCTTCTATGAAGCTGAATCAACGGTCTGACAGTTCTGCTAAAGACAGTAGAGAACCTTTAGCAAAAACTTTGAAGAAACTTGATGATCCAGCTACCAAAGCTGTTACCTTGGAACTGGAACCCAACAAGTTTAAAGGCAAGATTTTGGATTGCTCCAAATTTTTTCACAAAGCCAAATTGCTGCATTACCATATGAAGTATTTCCCTGGCGTTGACAAGTCAGAGCAGGATCAGAGTCCTGTCACGAGGCATATGCAGTCAAGAGGTTCTTTAGCTCATGAAAAGGCCAGTCAGCAAAGCTCAAAGAGAAGACGCACCACAAACAGTTCAAATTCCCACGACCGTCCCTAAAAGACAAAAGCAAGGAGAACTTAATCCAGAAGTCTCATCGCAAGCCAGACAAGCTGTCTGAAAGTGTTAGGCCGCGTACACACGATCAAATCTGTCTGCTGGAAACGGTCTGCTAGACTGTCCCAGCAGACAGATTTGATCGTGTGTACGGGCGAGCCAACGGATTTGGCCACCCGACAGATTTCAAAGCATGAACCCGTCCGCCCGACATGTCTGCTGGTTAGTACACTTACCAGCAGACATGTCGTCTCGCACCGGCGCCGAATGGATTCGGCGCATGCGCGGAAGTGTTTTACTTCCTGGTGCAGTGACGTGGCGGCGTCAACGTCACCGCCACGTCACCGACACGTCAGCGCACCGTCTGCTGGCGGGGATTTTGGTTTGCTCGTGTGTACACGTGAGCAAACCAAAATCCAAAGAGACAGATTTGTTCAAATCGGTCGGTCCGACCGATTTGAACAAATGAATTGCCTCATGTCTACAAGGCCTTAAAGAAAAATTCAAAGATTTCTTGAGTCTGAAGTCAAATAAAAATAAGAAGAAAAAGAAAGCAAAGTCAGAGCTGTCTGGTAGTGAAGAGAACATAGAGGTTTCTAAGGAGCTCTCACCAAAAAAATTACAACCTTCAAGACTCAACAGTGATTATAAGGCCCCGTGTTCCAGTAAAAGCAGCGATCATGGATGCCGTCCATATACAAGACTAAGTGATGAGGAGACGCTCAGCGATTCTTGCATGGAAAGCTTACTTTGGAGTGATGAGGATTACAACAAAGAGATCGTTGTCACGCATTCTCATGGTTTTTTAAATGTTGGCCGCAACAGGAGCAAGTACGGCTCTGCCAAGCAAAGACTTGTGATGGACAGTATGGATGAGAATGCTATGGATGCAAATATGGGTGAACTGTTAGATCTCTGCTCAAGAAAGTTTCACCAATCACAGTCCAACACCAGCCAGCCTGATGCAAATGACTCCAAGATAGGGGTTATGGATGAGTTGCTAGGCTCTGGAAAATTTGTCGGTCAAGATGATGGTCCAAATCAAGAATCTTTTAGTTGTACAAAGGCTCATGCTGAAAATGGGAAAAGTGACCTAATGAATGAAGCAGTTGCTCTCTGTTCCGGTTCTTTCACCAACAGAGAAAATGAAGAAAATGAGGCCGGGCTTGAGGATTTCCATCTTCTACCATGTGATGATTCTGACAGCGAAGAGCTTGCAGAAGTTGAAAGTGGTGCAGAAGATGAAGAGGAGGAAGTAAAGGTAGAGCCGGTCCTGTCACTGCTGGATGTCCTGGAGGAGGAAGACGCCCTGCAGGATGAGGCGTCTGCTGTGCTGGCGGGGAGCGATTCGAAAAAGTGCTCCTACCCCCTGGGTTATGTGAAGAGACAAGCACTGTACGCCTGCAGTACCCGCACCCTGGATAAAGAGGAGCCTGCTGGGATATGTCTGGCCTGTACCTACAAGTGTCATGAAGGCCACGACCTGTTTGAGCTCTACACCAAGAGGAAATTTCACTGCGATTGTGGAAATGCCAAATTTAAACAGCGGGAGTGCAAGTTATATCCGTATAAAGAGAAGAAAAACCTGGCTAATAATTACAAGGACAATTACTTTGCCATCTACTGCACATGTAAGAGACCGTACCCCGATCCTGAGGATGAGACCCCAGATGAGATGATCCAGTGTGTGGTGTGTGAGGACTGGTTTCATGGTTGGCTCCTAGGGGCAGTTCCATCGGGGCATGTTGAGTTGCATGAGATGGGGTGCCAGGGCTGTATGGATCACTGTTCATTTCTTTGGGCCTACTCTGCCAAGTTAGGAGTTCGTTCCTGGTGTCACCAAGATTACCAAAGCAGAAACGGAACATGACGATGTTAAAGTTGATTATTGTCCTACGGAAACAGCCAGCCCTCAGAATGGACTAACAATAAATAATGAAGAATGTGTGGAAGATAACGACGATGAGGAGGAGGAAATTCTTAGAAAGCTAAATCTGAAGGACTTTATGGAAAATGAAGCTGAACTTTCTGTAAGTGATGTTGAAAGTGAAATCCCTGACCGCTTCAGGGCAAATTAAGTGGCTGAAGTGCAGGAAGTAGGGGTTTGCACATCTTCAGTTCTCAGTCAGTTGCTTGATGGAAATAAAGCTGAAAAACTTAATTTTGAAACTGCACTAAATGATGTAGAAAAAGTGTGTCCAATATCCACTGAGCCTTGTGAATGTAGTAAGGCAGGTGATATTCATGACTTTCTCATAGTTGATGATCAGCGGAGCAGGGTCATTGAGGAATCTGAATTGCAGGAAATATGCACCCAGACTGAAGCTATTTTTGCCTCTGTGAATTATTTGCATGTTGAAGAGCAGTGTGTTAAGTTTTATGTTAATGAAATCGGATTTGAATATAAAGGTAATGTCACATCCTGTGAAACCCAGTCTTTAGAAAGTGTTCTGTTAGAGCAAGTAACGCAGGATAATACTTTGGACTTGACTACAAAGATTCCTTGGGAAGTAAAATCTATTTTTCAAAGTGTAGAATCTGTAATGGCAGGTGAAACCTCCATCACTGAAGTGGTCAGAGAGGCTAAATGTACTAATTTATTGGATGCTTTTTCCAAATGTCTTGAAAGGAATGAAGAAACAAATACTAAAATATTTTTGGGAGACTATGAGGCAAAGATAGTTGAACAACTAGCCATAAACATAATTTCAAAAGTGATTGTATCTGCTAGACAAGAAATTTTGTCTAGTTCAGTTAATGATGTGTCCGATAGCAATTGTCAAGTTCTTGGTGAGAATAGGGATGTGCGAACAAGTGATGCACAGAGTAAGCGGTTGGTTCAAGAAAGTGACGAGGATTCAGTTTCTGAAAACCTTGCATTGGGTTTGGTAGATTTTCACCATACTTGTGAGTCTGAACTATCACAAAGTAAGAAACTTGGAAATGTAGAATTAACAAGTAATGATTTCCGTCTAGCGCACCAAAGGGAAGAAAAACCGCCTAGTACATCGGTTTATCAGAGGTCTTCTGCGTCAGACTTTAGTCCAGTTCATAGAAGAACCGATTTTTTGGGTGTCACCTTGCTTTGGAGGATTCCAGTGTTGGTGTGTTTACATCTGAAGAGGGCATCCACATGGATGATCCATTGCAGAGCACAGTGTTGTCAGCTCTTGGTGTTGATTATGACTCGCTGAGTTCTTCAGGGATTGAGCTATCGAGGGAAACCTTTGTGTCCATTGAAAAACCAATTAAGGTTTTGCATGGTTTACAACTGAAAATTAGTATATCACAGAGCAAGGACCAATAGAAGAAAAAATAGGTGGTTCCTGGCCCTTTCAGGAATTTAGTTTTGTCGTAACGCATCGCCCCGGTGTTAAAGTGGGGAATGCAGATGGGGTGTCCCAAGTGCATGCGTGTCTGGCAACCTGTGTCCCAACCCTAGGGTTGAAACAAGAAGGGGGGTATGTGACAGGAAGTCAGGTAAATCTGTGTGTGTTGTCGCAGACGGAAGATACTTTTTCTGCCTTGTGTAGACAATACACCAATTACTATCGGGCGTCGGCTGTAGAAATGGCCAGAGAGGTTTGGGGAGTTAGAAGCCTTCAGCTGTTAAAAATGAAGCAATTAAAGCCCCTATAAATAAAGCCTAAGGATAACGACTGATTGCTGCATCCTGGGGGCTTTGTGAGTGAAGGAGCAGACACAAGCACTTCTGAAGAGGTGAGGTGCTGATGGATATTTCTGTGTGAGAAATATCAGAGACTTTTTTGTTGTTTTCTACTTTAGGACCAGCAGTGTCTGCTCAGCAGTAGGCTGTGCCAGACTCCATAGGTAGGTTCCTGTGTTGGGAAGGTAGACGCCCCAAGTGGCAAGGGTTTATTTTATGTTTTGTTTTGTTTATGCTGTTTTGATGCTTGCACGTGTATCCCGCAAGATGGAAAAATAAACCAAATCATTTGTTTTCAGTCATCCTCAAGTGCCGTTTCGTACAGTTCAGCGTGTAGTGAACCCATCCAAGGTGTCACACACACCCGCTACCAAGTTAATCCCTAACTAAATAATTATAATCGGTGCCCAAATGTGCCAAAACAAAAAATGATAGAGGGACATCTTATTACCCTCTAAAATGTGCCTACCAGGTGGACTCTAAATTGTGAGGGGGAAAAAATACTACTACCTATTATCAGTGCCAACAATATGACAGAAAATAAAGGATAATAGAGGGACATCTTATTGCCCTCTAAAGTGTGCCTATCAAGTGAACTCTATAATGTTAAAAAAAAAAAAGAAAAGTGAAAGAGAATCTCCACCACCTCCATCTAGGCCTCCAGCTCCTTGAATTCTTTCCATTTACTCCATGTCTTGTTATATCCTAATCTACTTACATTATGAATTGATATTAATTCCTCCATCCTACTAATTCTATCTATTTATTTTATCCATTCTCCCACTGATGGAGCTTTCTTTTCCCTCCAGTTATTTGGAATTAATGCTTTAGCTCCATTCAGTAGGTAAGGGACCAAAGACATTCTATACTTTTTTCTTGCTATACCGGTATTATGGAACAAGCAGTACCAGGGATCTTGTTTCACCTCCGAACCACTTATCCTCTTAATCATTTTAAAAATCTCTACCCAATATGCCTGTATCAGGGGGCATTGCCACCAAATATGGGCATGTGTTCCCTCCATCCCACACTCTCTCCAGCATAGAGATGATGTCTCATTATTAATTCTATGGAGTTTCGTTGGGACATAGTACCATTTGGTAAGGAGTTTATAGTTCATCTCTTTACTTTCGCCTCTGTTGATGTAAAATGGACAAAATCTAATACGTGTCTCTTCCTTTCTTCCAATATAATTTGATTTAATTCTTGTTCCCACCCTTTCAATATTTTCCGTGTACCCATCTCTCCATTAGGTGTCAATATTTTATATATATATATTTGATATCCCGTGTCTTCCTATTCCTCCTCTCTCTATGTTTTTCCCATGGGTTTAATGCCTTGATACCCCGCAGAGGTTTCTGGAGTGTACCTACAAAGTGTTGAACCTGTGTATACCTCCATTTATCTCCTGGAATTGATCCATATTTTTCTCGTAATTCTAATAGAGAGCACAAGATATTGTCCTTCATTAAATCCTTCAGTCTTAATATGTCCAAAGTTGCCCATCTCAGAACCTTAGTGAACAAATAGCATCATGAGGGCCAAGGAACACACCAGACAGGTCAGCGACAGAGTTGTGGAGAAGTTAAGCCAGTTAAGGACCAGCTGCTGCAGTTGTACTGTAGCAAGTTGGCTCTCCTTGGCAAATCACCATCATTGTACGTCGGTCACTTTAAGACCACTTAGGGGATGCGTGGGTGTTCCCGAGAAAAACAAACCCCCTTCCTTGCCAGTAGCTATTTTTCATCGATAAATGTCAATGGTCCCATAAAAGTGTCAAATGAGTCCAATCTGTCCACCACAATGTGAAGAGGTGGCAGAGGGGCAGATGCAGCGGTTTGACGCTGCATCCACCTAGGAAAGTATGAATCTACAAAAAAAAATATATATATATTTTAAGGGCAGGGACTGATATGAATGTACAATATGGGTATGTAAAAAGCTGCATAAATTGATGATGCTATATAACTAAGGATGAGCCGAACACCCCCCCAGTTCAATTCGCAGCAGAACATGCGAAAAAGCAAAAAAAAAATTTGAACACACAAACACCCTTAAAGTCTATGGGACACGAACGTGAAAACTCAAAAGTAGTAATTTTAAAAGGTTAATATGCAAGTTATTGTAATAAAAAGTGTTTGGAGACCCGGATCCTGCCCCAGGGGACATGTATCAATGCAAAAAAAAAACAGTTGTTTTTTCAGGAGCAGTGATTTTAATAATGCTTAAAGTGAAACAATAAAAGTTAAATATTACTTTAAATTTTGTACCTGGTGGGTGTCTATAGCATGCCTGTAAAGTGGCGCATTTTTCCCGTGTTTAGAACAGTCCCGGCACAAACTGACATTTCTAAAAAGGAAAAAAAGTCATTTAAAACTCGCGGCTCTAATGAATTATAAGGTAATTGATAAAAGTAATTAAAAGTAAAAGTAATTGATAAAAGTAATTGAAAAAACAGCATGGGTTCCCCCCAGTCTTTTACCAGGCACCAAGGGCCAGATTCACGTACATCGGCGCATTTTTTAACGGGCGTAGCACACCTCCTTTACGTTAGACTGCCGCAATGTAGCGGTGCAATCACCGTATTCTCGTTTGATTTGCGCAGAAATTAGCGCTGGTGCAACGTAATTTCAGAGGCGTAAGGCGGAGTAATTCAAATTGGGAAGGACGTGGGCGTGTTACATTGAAATGAGCCGTGACCCAATGCAAATGAAGGGCAGGCCGGTTCACGCATGCGTGCATGAAGCAGACCATGGTCAGCACCTCTGTGCGCATGCTCACAACTCGGGAACGGCGCAATCAGTGAAATTGGAAGTGGACCCGGGCAACTTTGTGAACTACGCAGACAGCATAAATGGACAGACACAAACGCACTTCCTTTGCAAAAGTACATCCCTTTGTATCCCACCCTATACAGCAAGGTGCTTTTGTTCTGTTTGTTGCGTTGTGACTTGTCTTTGTGATATTTGTTGACTGTTTGATCTAGTGTTTGGAAGAATATATTTGAAAGAGTTTTTTGGTGACTGCTTGTGAGACTTTTTGGTTGATAGATTTTGGTTTGTTTGTTTTGTTGCTTGATTTTTCCTGCTTGTTTTTGTGAGTGATTTTTGTTGATTATTTGGGAGAGAGTTGTTGTATGAGTATGACTGAGAGGAAGAGGAAGTTGAATTTTACTTTGGGGGAGAAACAAATAATTGCCCGGGCCATTACCCAATATGGGCGTTTCCTCCACGGCCCAGAGAGTGCCAACACCACCCCGGCCAGGAGGCGTGAGATTTTGCAGCACATTACTGACCAGGTGAATTCAGCGGGGGGGGGGGGGAAGACCCGGACACGCCCGGGGAGTGAAAAGAAAATCAATGACCTCCAGCGTTTGGTTCGAAAGAAGCTGGCCAAAATGGCGGCCCATGCCAGGGGCACAGGAGGGGGCCCACCATGCCCTGTTAGGCTGACAGCGGAGGAGCGTGCGGTGGCCCAGACCTTTCATAGACAACAGGTGGAGGGCCTGCCTGGCTATGACTCCAGTCATGAAGGCGTGATGCCAGGTAAGGTTTTTTTGCCCTATCAGGTGTGTAGCATGTGGAGGGGGGGGAGAAAGGGAATATGTGGCAAGTGTGTGGATCCTCCAACCTGTGAATGTTTTGTGTCATCCACAGATGTGCAGGAGGGTGCTGGGCCATCTGG
Source organism: Rana kukunoris (assembly GCA_029574335.1). Taxonomy (NCBI): domain Eukaryota; kingdom Metazoa; phylum Chordata; class Amphibia; order Anura; family Ranidae; genus Rana; species Rana kukunoris. The sequence continues at coordinate 352,244,372 of CM056051.1, read as the reverse complement.
CCTGACCGCACCATCCCCGGGGCAACAGCCTGATGAGGACCCCTCGGAGGAGGTTGAAGAGGAGGAGGTTGAGGAGGAGGAGGATGTCATGTAAGCCAGTGGATTGTTGTTTTTGGAGGAGTCTTCCTCTCTGGCTGGCAGCAGCCAGCCCTCCATATGGGCTAGCCCCTCCCACTCCTCCCCCAAGGGGCTCCCCTTTCTCCCCGGCCACAAGCCTCAGCTGGAGGCAGGAAGTCATCCCAGAAGACCAGGGGGGTGGCCAAGGTTCTGCCCGCCAATCTGAGAAGGGACCAGGCCCTTCAGACCTGCCATCTAGGACAGGTCAGCCACACTTTGGTGTGGATGGAGGAGAGCCTGTCCTCCATAAAGGATACGCTTGGGGACCTGGACTGCCACTCCCGGGCTCTTACAAACTGCCTAAACATACTGCAGACTACAACAGCAGACGTTGGGCAGGATGTGAGGGCCCTCACCCAGGCTATCCAGGCCAACTCGGCAACACTAAGTGCTGGCCTGACCAGAATTGCCGTGGCCTTGGAGGGCAGGCCGCCAGGTGGGCAGAGACCAGGGGCTGCTCCTCCTTCCCCGGATTACCCCCCCTCCCCATGAGTCTCCCCTGAGGATCCAGGGCCGTGGGCGCCCCAGGCGTGGCTCACGCCAGCGGCATTAATTTGTTTTCTACCTTTTTTTTTTTTCTGGAATATTTTTTTTTTTTGCTGGACAATTATTATTTTTTTGTGTTGTGAATGTTTTTGGAATGTGGGGGTGATATTCCTGCCGGAAAAGGGGTGTCACCCTCAGTTTTGGTGGAGAAGGGTTTCCCAGGACCAGGGAGAAGTGATCCCCAGGTCCGTGTGAATGGTGTATGAATGTACAGTGACATAATTGGAGCCGTGGCGTGGCGTTGCTGCTCACAAGTCCAGCATGGTGGGCTTGTGCTAATCCAATTAGATGAGGATGTGATGTGTCTGCGCTAGGGACCACAGTGGCGTGCATGCATGCATTCTCATTGTGCCATGATTAATGTGTGTGTTTAACGTGCAAAGATGCCTAATGTGAGCTGTCTCCTGGCTGCTCTTCCCTCAGAAGACGGGGTAACCTCGGTTAGGGGGGGATTGTCTGGTTCAGGGGTCAGGTCATCACGTATGTCAATCTGCAGGCCCTTTCTCACTGCGAAGTTGTGCAGCAGGCAACATGCACCGATGATCTGGCACACAACGTTTGGGGAATACAACAGGGTCCCCCCAGACTTATCCAGGCATCGGAAACGTGACTTCAGGAGGCCAAAGGTGCGCTCCACCACTGCACGTGTTTGGGCGTGGGCTTCATTTTATCTTTCCTCTCCTGGTGTTTTGGGGTTCCGGATAGGAGTCATGAGATGGGGTCCCAGTGCATATTCAGAGTCATCTGTAAGGGAAAAGACAGGAGGATGTTAGTCATGCATGTGCCCCTTGTGATGTGTGCATCATGGGGGGGGACAGTCATGCCTGCCACCCATGTCACTCACCAACCAGCCAGGTGTCCTAATACAGGTTTTGTTCTAATTCTATTCGGATGGGGCTCTGATTGTAGATGTAGCTGTCATGGCTGGATCCGGGGGGGTTTGCCTTGGGCATCGACTATCACCTGTACATTGATGGAATGCCAATGCTTCCGATTGCGGTATATGTGCTCTGTCTCATGGGGGGGCTGGAGTGCCACATGTGTGCAATCAATTGACCAGTGGCTGCACTGCATGTGAGCAGTGTGTTCGGCTGGTGATGTCATCCTGCAGGGTTATGGTTAATTCCATGATGGCATGAGGGGTGAATCTGAAGATGCGATACACCTCAGAATCACTCATGCCAAAGAGGTCTATGCGTGTGCGGTATATCCTCTCCCGTGCCCTCCTCCGTGCCCTCCTCCTTCTTTGCTCCTCTAAAGTCAGTAGTATAGCTATGAGCAAGGATGTCCCTGGCATGTTGGCATACAGATTGTTGTGCAACACGTGTGACTGCTCAGCTCCTCACTAACAGTGTTGCTTTCTCTGACATGTAGACGGATTGTCTAATTCTATACCACCTTTTATATGGTCTAATTTTAGACAGGCCATGCAGCTGTTGCACACAGCGCGTAGCCTGCGCTGCAACAACGTTCTTTTGTGGATCCCCGTAACTCCCTCATTAGCATATTTGAATAGCAAATCAATGGTGTGTCTAGCGCAGTTTTGCGCGGACAGATGTGCCTGTCTATCGAAATTACGCAGGACAAAAAAAAGTAGACTTCTTGCGTATCTCGTTTTGGGGATGCGGCGCATCAAAACGCATGCGCACATTTAGACTTATGCCGCGCATCTCCTGTAACGCCGGCGTAATCGCTCTGTGAATCTGGCCCCAAATGTTTAAAAAATTGAGTCTGGTATGGATTTTAAGGGAAACCCTGTGCAAAAAAAAAAATGGCGTGGGGTTCCCCCCAAAAATCCATAGCAGACCCTTATCCAAACATGAACCTGGCAGGCCGCATAAAAAAATGGAGGACAAGAGAGCGCGCCCCCCCTCCTGAACTGTACCAGTTCACATGCCCTCAACATGGGGAGGATGCTTTGGGGTCCAAAGCATCATGTCCCCATGTTGATGGGGACAAGGGCCTCATATCTACAACCCTTGCCCGGTCGTTGTGGGGGTAAGACCCACAAAAAACAAGAGTTAAATACCCCCCCAAAAAAACACTTGTAAGACAGCTAGAAGCACATAGCAGCCAAGTTTTCATTAGCCAAAGCCTATGCCAAAGCAGATGCTTGGTAAAACCTGGAGAATGTGTGAATAGAGGACTGGGTGGTGGCATTCCAAATCTGGATACAGATGCTCTTGGGAAAGCCCAAGAGACAAAAAAAAAGAACTGATGGACTCCGGGACTCAACTGTCAGTCCTCACACCAGGCAAAGTAAGCCTTCCATGTGCAATGCTAGACCTTATGGGACATACATTTTCTCACTCTGAGTAAGGTGTGGATAGTAGAGAACCCAAGGTCAGGATGTCTCAGATCCAGGCTGACACAAATGCCATTGTTCCTGGGCATGATTTATGGACTTAGTGGTCCAGGGCTTGTGACAAACAGAAGTATTATGCATTGGTTTTGAAGTTGATGCCTGGGGAATGTGACAGGAAGTCAGGTAAATCTGTGGGTGTTGTCACAGACGGGAGATACATTTCTGCCTTGTTTAGACAATTCACCAATTACTATCAGGTGTGGGCTGCAGAGGTAGCCAGAAAAGTTTAAGGACCTTGGATAGCTTCAGCTGTTCAGAATGAGGCAATTAAGGCCTATATAAGTTATCCAGAGGATTACTACTAATGGCTGCATCCTGAGGCTTTTTGAGTTAAGGAGAGCAGTGAGCTGAGAAAGACTTCTGAAGGTGAGGTGGTGTTGATTTTTCTGTGTGATAAAAATCAAAAAGACTATTGTTTTTTTCTGCTGAGTAACCAGCAGTGTCTGTCCAGCAGTAGGCTGTGCCAGACTCCATAGGTAGGTTCCTGGGTTGTGAGGGTAGACACCCCAAGTGGCCAGGGTTTATTTTATGTTTTGCTTATGCTGTTTTTGATGCTTGCACTTGTATCCAGTAATATGGAAGAATAAACCATAACCTTTGTTTTCAACCATCCTCGGCTGCCTCTCTGTATAGTTCAGTGGGTAGCGAACCCATGCAGGGGGTCACACCCCCCCCCCCCCCCCCCGCTACCGAGCTAACCCCTCACAGGAGAGAGAGAAGACCAATTTTACTATAGAAGTAGTAGGAAACTTTTTCTTGTGGGACAGAAGACATTTCCCCCCAGTGACATCATTGATGAATTTATCAAGGGATTCCTCAAATAGGTGTTCACTGTCAAAAGGAATGATAAAATGCACCTTTTACAAGCAGGTTATGCAGACCAGGTTTTTACCCACACAATTCTGCACATATGCCCAGATTTATAAGCCAATAAAGAGAATTGGCAACATATATTTTCTAGTGCAGGGGTATCAAATTAAATTTCATCAAGAGCCTCATCAGCATTAGGGTTTCCTCAAAGCTCTGGTTGTATCTGTAAGCGTATATATCTACTATATCATATTAAATAATTGCCTCTGCATTCTATTATTACTGGTTTTAGTAAAAACTTAAGACTTAAGCTGTGAAGGACAGGTGAAGATGGGCAGGGAGCCCACTCACACTCTTGTAACAGATATTGCAAGTCTGAAAAAGAAGGCCACACACTGCTGGTATATCCTCCACAAGAAACTTTATTGGAGACTGGTCAGACAGAACATGGTTCTGCAATGGTGTTCTGTCTGAGCAGTCTCCAATAAAGTATCTCAGGGATGATACCAGCAGTGTGCAACCCTCCTTTTCAACTGGCATAGAATTGTATTATTCTCATAACAAACAGATGTCCAAAGCACCCCCCCCCTTACATCAGATGATGAGAGTTTCTTGCATCACAGTGCACCCCTTAACTTTTGCTGCTGTCTGGAATAAGAGGGGAAGAAAGTTCAGGGTCTGGAGGGGGACCAGAGGAAGCTGGGCTCCGGAAGCTAAATGCTGAGACCAGAGGAGGCGGAGACGAGGGGGTGCTGTGACTGCACAGAGAACCACAGGATATGTAGGATGAGTTCTGTCATCCTCTATGCTGCCGACAGTGGGGGATAGACATGAGCCTCTCGGCAGATGCATGGAGAAGCACATGATTTGGTGGAGGAGTTGTGTCCTCCTCCCTGCTGTTGACTGCTGAGACAAGGTGGGAGCAAAGACGAAGGGGGTGCTGCAGTTGCAGGAGAGGTATGAGGGCCACATGAAATGGCCTGATGGGCCAGATTCGAACTGTGGGCCTTTTGATTGACACATGGGCTCTAGAGCTTCAACACAGAAGAATAAGCCATCAGCTGTAATTCTTCTAAGAAAATGGGTCATTGAAGACTTTTTTGTTTATTTGTCTTGTGCAGTTAGCAATGGTCTGGTAATACATGTGACAACAATTGACAGCTAAAGGGCTAGATACTCCAGGGCAAAGAGGGCCCGTCAGAGTGCTTTAAAATGCTTATCAACAGAATCCTTTAACCTCCCTGGCGGTCTTCCCGTGTGTGGCACGGGGTGAGATTTTAAAGCTACGATCGGTAACCCCGTGCCACACACGGACTTGCCTCGCTGGATGCAGAAAAAAGTTTACTTACCTTTTCTCTGCGATCCAGCGATGAATCCCCGCAGTACACGGCGGGCGGATGTCCGCCTGATGCTGTGTGTTCCGCCGATTCCCTTCCCTGCGAGCGTCGCGACGTAGGGGGGGGAACGGCGCCAAATTTAAAAAAGTAAACAAACACTATACATACAGTACACTGTAATCTTATAGATTACAGTACTGTATGTAAAAAATACACACCCCCCATGTCCATAGTGGTCTGCCCTGTACACTACATGTCCTTTTATATAATAAAAACTGTTCTTTCTGCCTGCAAACTGTAGATTGCCCATAGCAACCAAAAGTGTCCCTTTATGGCAAAAATTGTTTTAGAGCAGCTAAAAAACAGTGATAATAAATCAGAATCACTTGCAGAATTTAGCGATAGCGATTTGTGGGGAAATTCGTCATAAAAAAAAAAAAATAATGACAGCAAAAATTCTGCAACTGAGCAAATTTCAGTGATTTTGATTTGATTACATTATTGAATAATTTTTACTATAATTATATTATTATTTGTTATCATTTTTTATAATTATTTATTATATTATAATTTTTAATAAGAAAAAAAAAAAATCATACCCAGGATGCCTATTAGACTCTTGTTTGGATAGATTTCAGTGAGTTATTCCTAAGAATTACAAGCCTACAGTATAAAACGCCAAATTCTCTTGCAAATAATGGTACCGCTTTCAGCACCTAAAATCTTAAAGAATCATACCGCCAGGGAGGTTAAAGAGGAAAAGTACTCAGTGGGAACTGTAAGATATTTATTGAAGACTTGACAGGACCTAAAACTGGAACAGTAAATTTTTTCTTAAATTACTTTACCATCAGATAAATGTTACCAAAGAACTTAGAATAAATAATTATCCCTTTTTTTGTATTATTTGCCAGCCTATTTTATCTATTGGGGCTTGTTTCGACTTTGGAAGATTAGGTGCTGCTAGTCAAACACTGGTTCACACTGTGTCAATCAGTGCATCAATGAAGCCGTAAAAATGCAGAGAATATATTGCATACAAAATGATTTTATATACAGCGTATTGCAGGGGCCACTGCAATATCTGCATCTCCATTGCTTACTACCATTTCATCCTCAAACAGGTTTGGAGGTTCCATCTCCGATTCATGAACAGAGTCAGGGAGAGTAAGGCAGCATAGCAATATTAGCCTTTGGAAACTAAAGATGTGCCAAACATGTTCTTAAAGAATAAGTTCACCTTTTGAAAAAAAAGTTTGCAATTAGAGGTAGAAAACATGTGGATTTTTTTTTCTATGGAGCCTGCAGAGCATTACACCTGTGATCAGCAGATTTCGAGTGCAATCTCAGGCTCCTGCAGTATAGCTGTCTGCTCGTACCTGATATGGGGCAGGCAGTTGCATGAGAGTAGGAAGCTCAATGGACTATGAGAGCACTCGCCCAGCACCCTTGCAGCTCCTTGAAAACTATAAGCTGTCAGCCACGATGGTAGGCATTCATTCATAGAAAAATGTGAATGAAAGACACGGCCATGTGGATGGCGTCCCATATGGCCATGCTACTTTCAAATTGTGACAGCGGGTGGGGGAAGAAGATCCCTGTCACAGGGAGTAGTGGGGTGGGTGGGAGGAGGGGCTGCAGATGCTGGAACATGTTACGTGTTTCACCCTAAAACCTTTTCTTTTTTTAACTTTAATACTTTTTATTATTTTCATTGTTTTCTTACAGATATATAAAAACAAGCAGTACAAATCCATATTTTACAATCCATATCCATTAATCCCCTTCCCATCTTGTCCAGTTTGCAAGCTGCTTCTTTTTTCCTTTCCTTTAAAGTGAGCCCCCTATTTTATGTAACCAATGCTCCCATATTGCTTTAAATTTTTTGAGGTTCCCACGTCTTATCCATATTCCCCTCTCCTTTCCTACTATACTTTTCATTGCATTAATCCATTCTATTACTGTGGGTGGACTTTGTGCTTGCCAGTTCAGTGCTATTACTTTCCTCGCCTGATACAGACATCTTATAACTGCTTCTAATGTGGCCTTCTGCCCCATTCCCTCCTCGATGCAACCTAATAGGCATACCCTGGGCTCAAGTTCCAGAGTAGTCCCAAAAGTTGCATTTATAATGTCCAAGTACTTCTTTCAGGTGCTTGTTGTCCCACAATGGGGAGTATTCCATTGGTCCCTTATAGCCCAAGGCTAGTTTTCCTACTTGCCAGATTCTCATGACCCTAAAACCTTTTCTACCTGCAAAGGGGAACTTAGCTTCAAAAAATTTGGATATAGTGACAGAGAAAGAGGGAGCTAGAGTCAGGAGGGAAGTTGTGGTCATAATATGTTCTGAGTTTCCCTGCTGTTCACAGAGTGTGAGCATGTCAACCCTTTTGCCAGCTCTCTAACACTTGTGATCTTCCACAGAATGAATGAGGAAAAACTTAGGTTTTGTGTATCCTAAATGAAGAAGCTTGCAGATCGCATCCCTGTAGCTGTGTCTCTATAGCAGAAGGTACAGTAAATGTGCTGTCCATTTTCTGCAAATATGGGGGAAGAATTGCATCAGCTGAGAGGCATGTCACAACTATGTCCTCAATCTAAGTCTGGATGAGAGGGAAAATAAAAAAAAGCCAACAGTAAAATGTTAAAATTAAATTAGATATTACTTATTGCACCAAAACATTAGAGACAGTTACAACAAGGATAAACATGCACACCAAGTGAATAAATCCCTATTCCCATGCTTATGTATCCACATTATTTGTTGTTTATCTAACAGCCAGAAACCAGTCACAAAATGCTTTTCCAATCTTATCCATGTTGCTGAGCACATAAGGGGACCCAGGCTTGACCTGTCATGGTGGACTTACCAGTGAAGGAGTCGTCAGAGCCTGGGAACCATAGAGATGGCCTTTGTGCAAATGTCAGCACCTAACACAAGATCCAGTGCCTGAAGTAAAGATTACAAACCACATGGATGGGCCAAATTTGGTCTTGTCTATCTGCATTAACTATTTGATAAGGGGGAACTTAAAACATTTGCACAACTAAAGAGGGAGCTTGGCGTACCTGACTCATGGCTATTCCACTACACCAGGCTGAAGCACGCTGCTCATGCTCAATTTGGTGCGGGGCCTGTTGTTTTGGAAAGCACTAATTTGGAAGTATTGATAATGGAGCCTGAACACACCAAACACATTTCTGCTTACTATGCTGTGCTCATGGGAAGGAAGCAGCCAAGGGAGGAGAAAGCGTGGTTCAGGTGGACTGCTGTGATCCCTGAATTGACTGAAACTCAGTGGGAGGAGGTTTTGATGTCTTATCTATCTACAGTAATCTCCGCTAGGGACAAACTTATACAACTGAGGTACCTGCACCAAATGTATTACACACCACATAGATTATATAGGATGGGCAGAAGAGATGACCCTGTTTGTCATAAGTGCCTGGTGGCAGAAGGCACATTTATTCATATGGTGTGGGAGTGTGACAGGATTCATCCACTGTGGTCGCAGGTAACCGAATTTATCGCAGATACTTTTTTTTTTTTTTTTTTTTTTTATAAAAGTGTTTATTGCTTTTTTTTCAAGAGACATACAAAGGATAAACCAAAGATACAAACAAGAGATACCAGAAGTCAAACGGTATACAGCACATAAGTGCAAAGGCAGAATATGAGCAACAGGGGCAAATGTTAGAAAACCATACTTGTGTCACTAGAGGGTGGCGTAGGTCTAGAGGGAATTAGTTGCTAAATAAACATATTGCAATTGTGTTGGTAGCGACTATCACAGAATTTGCTGGCAACTAGTGCCGGCCATGAATTACACTAGATGGTGGAGAGACTGGTAGGATCTCGAAAATTGCCACTGTCCAAAGCTTCTGTGAGTGAAAGGAGACTACCAACTAGTAACAGTAAGCAACGTAACAGGGAGTAAACGCCACCTTTGAGCATAAGGGAAGCAACTAACAGGAGTGGTAGGGGGGGGGGGGAACACAAAAGAAAAAAGAGGGGTGGAGGGAGGTACCAGGAAGGGGGAGGTGGATAATGGGGAGGCAAGTGACGGTAACAGTGCTACCCCAATAGTAATAGTGACAACGATGGATAAAGTCATAGTCCAGGCGATAGTCAGTTAGTTAGGAGGGACTAGTTGAGTGTCAAAAGAGGTTTCTTCACCAGAGTCTACCGACGGGAGGGGTTTAAAGTAGTAAAAGGAGAAATGTTCAAAGTTATCCAAGTCTTCCCGAGATAGAGTTGAGGTCATAAAGGATTCCCAGGTGGTAAGAAAACGAGTTCTGGAAGATGTATGCTTGAAATCGGTATTGGCGCGTTCTTTAAATAGGATGAGAAGGAGCTCTCGTTGAATTTGGGTGACAGAGGGGGGGCATGGAGAGGTCCATGACTTCAAGATAGCTCTCCGGGCGGCTAGGAGACAGAGCAGGGGCCAGTCTTTGTGTGGAGTAGGTGGGGGGTTCGGGGTAGTAGATGTGGTAGAGTCCGCTTTTCCCGACCAAGGAAGTAGAAGAGGGTCCCAGTATCCAAAAATAATAAGCAAAGGGTCTTTGGGTAATTTCAGCAGGGTAATAGTGAATATGTAGGTCAAGACCTGATCCCAGAAAGTCGAAATAAATGAGCACGACCAAAAGCGATGAGTCAGAGATGGCTTCGGTTGGTGACACAGGGGGCAATCAGAACCCGATTGGTCGGAGGAGGAACGACGAAAAGGTATATGAGCACGATGCAGGATTTTTAGTTGGGTTTCCCTCCAGATTTCGTTTGGGGTCAGACGGTGTACCTTGTTCAGGCCCTGCAACATTTTGTCAATCAGATCATCATCCGGAAAGTCTTTTCCCCAGTTGGCAGTGGATGAGTTTTTCAAAGGGAGGGTGGTCTTCTGAATCAAAGGTTTGTAGATGTCCGAAATTTTGTAGGAGCCCTCCAGCAGTAGTTGGTCGATGAAGTTGCGTGAAAATCGTTTATCAGCCTCGTAGCAGGTAGATTTCAGATAATTGATGCATTGCCAGAAGTGAAAAGCATGGGATTGGGGTAACGAGAAGGTTGAAGCCACAGTTGAGAAGGGTAAGGGCTTTCCCGTTGAGACTTCACACAGAGAGACAAATCGGGTGAGGCCTTTGTCCTGCCAGATCCTAAAGGGCTTATGGTCCATACCCGGCTTGAAACCCGGGTTTCCTTGTATCGGGAGGTGTTTAGATATGAAAGGATATGGCCCTGGGGAACGAGAGAGCACTAAGGAGCATAGGAAAAATAGAGTATTTGCCACGAGGAGTCTCGGACCACTCCCCAATGATCCTAATAATAAATCTGGAAGGACAAAAAATTAGGAAAGAATGGCGAATTAACCCCTACTGGTTAGAGATAATAAAAGAAACAGATGGGATAGTGCCCAAACTGAGGGAATTTGTGGAACTAAATGAAGGCTCCGCAGGGACGGGAATAATATGGGATACCCTGAAGGCATACCTGAGGGGTATCCTGATCCAACAGGTGGCTAAAATTAATAAACAGGCGAGAAAAGATGAACAAAACACCCGTAGAGAAGTACTGGTGGCAGAAAATAACTATGTTATTGACCCAACGCCAGAGAAAAAAGCAATATGGCTAGATAAACAAATAGTGTATAGGACGGTAATTATGAGAGAGGTGGAGACTAGACGAATCTTTGTGCGACAAGCATCCTTTGTAGAGGGTGAGAGTGTTGGAAGGATGCTCGCGCAATTGGTGAAGTCAAACTCTCCACCCTCTGATATTCGGGCCATCAGAACTGCAGGAGGAATAATAACAACAGATACAGCAGAGATAGTGCGAACATTTCAGGGATATTACGAAAAGCTGTATACTACACAGAAGGTGGGGATGGAGGCAGAGATGGAGGAGTTCCTGGGGAGGTTAGAGATTCCAGCTATCACCCAAGTAGAAAGAGACGAGTTGGAACACCCGATATCATTAACAGAAATACAGCAAGCAGTATCTGATATGGCAAATCAAAAGTCACCTGGCCCAGATGGACTCCCGACAGAAATTTATAAGTACTATGGAGAAATATTACTTCCTGAGCTGTTAAAAGCATTGAATGGAGCAGACATTGAGGGGAGACTCCCAGTGTCAATGATGGAGGCAACCATAATACTTATATTAAAAGAAGGCAAGGACCCCTTAGACCCAGCGTCATACAGACCAATTTCCCTCTTGTGTTCGGACGCCAAAATAGTAGCTAAGGTCTTGGCTGCGAGACTTAATAGATTGATTTCAAAACTGATCCATCCAGATCAAACGGGATTCATAGCTAATAGATCCACCAGTACAAATATAAGAAGGACCTTTTTAAATTTGCAAACCCCGACAGATTTAGAGGGAACGAGAGCTGTAGTGTCACTAGATGTGACAAAAGCATTTGACAGTGTAGAATGGGGATATATCTGGAGGGTGCTGGGAAAGTTCGGATTTGGTCCGAAATTTACTGGCTGGATAAAAATGCTTTATAATGACCCTAGTGCCAAAATTAAAATTAATAACGAATTTTCAAAAAAGATTTTCCTAGAGAGGGGAACGAGACAGGGGTGTCCTTTGTCACCCCTTCTCTTTGCCCTAGCGATGGAACCACTGGCGATTGCCATAAGGTCAAGTACTGAGTTACTTGGATTCCAAAGAAAGATGGGGGACGAAAGAATCGCGCTCTATGCCGATGATATCCTTCTCTATCTGGGCGACACGGAACATTCCCTGGTACGAGCCATGAGCATAGTGGAGGAATTCGGTAGCTTCACGGGATTGGAAATAAATTGGGGAAAATCAGAGCTATTACCGGTAGATCCAATTAGAGAAGCTGGGATAGTGGGAATACCACAAGTGAAGGTAGTGGATACATTGAAATATCTAGGAATACGAGTAACGAAAGACCCCAAACAATACATAGATAAAAACCTAACCCCACTACTGGTTAAATTTAAACAAAAAATTGGTATCTGGAAAAGGCTCCCGTTATCAGTGGCTGGCAGATGTAGCTTAATTAAGATGATCTGGCAGCCACAGCTGCTGTATATAATGCATAATAGCCCGGTCTGGATTGGTAGAAAATGGTTCAACAAAATCGAAACCCTTTTTAGGGAACTAATATGGAAAGGGGGACAACCCAGGATTCGATTGCGTACACTGCAGCTTCCAGTAGTGGAAGGGGGATTGGCTGTCCCCCATCCTGAGGCTTATTATCTATCAGCACAATTGCAACAACTAATGGGATGCAATACCCAGGGAGGGGAGACCTCTAGTGGGAGAGTAATGCTGAGTGGGGCCCCACATGACTCGGTCATTGAATTACTCGAAGCAAACTCCTTTAGATATAGGATACCAACAGTTAAAATGATAATAAAAATTTGGGAAAAAGTTAAGAGGCTAATGGGCTACACTGGATTTAATGAGTATACTCCCCTGTGGAACAATGTTAAGTTACAAGAAATACTACGGTTAGGAAAGGTGGGGGAATGGGAAAAATGCGGTATAAAAAGGTTGATACATCTGTATGAGGGCGATACCTATAAAAAATTTCAGGATCTGAGATTAGAATTTAATGTCCCGCAACACTCATTCTTTACCTATTTACAAGTAGGCCACGCTCTTGAAGCCCAGTTTAGGACACAAAAATTAGTGTGGTCCAAAATGTTCCTGTTTCAAAAATTAGCTAAAGGGGGACCAACTAAGGGCCTCATATCTGAAATATACACGCAGATAATCAAAAAGATCAATACAGGGGCACATCTGCTCAAAGTAAGAGAAAGATGGGAGGAAGGTATAGGGGAAATATCACAAGAACAGTGGAAGAGAATATTAGAGATGGGATCAAAGGTGTCACTTTCACCCCCCCAGAAAATCTCCCACCTGATGTTGATAAATAGAGCTTACTATACGCCAAAGACACTTTTTAAATTCGGCAAAAGACCAGATGATAAATGCCCTAGATGCCCGGGGCAGGGAGACCTAGTACACATGGTGTGGCGCTGTCCAAAGCTGGTCCGGTACTGGAAGGGTGTGCTGGACACCTTGAGAGATATATTTACAATCTCACTAGAAATGGAGGCCACACTGTGTGTACTGGGTTATAGGCAGGAACGGAAGGAGAAAAGAAATACCACAGTCGTAATATTAAGATGTTTATTCCAAGCTAGAAAACTAATAGCCATGAGGTGGCAGGCAACTTCACCACCGGCAGTAAGGGACTGGATTGAGGCAGTCAATGAGTCCCTCTGTAAAGAAAGAGCAGTCTATATAAAAAGGGGAAAACTTAGAGACTTTGAGGACATGTGGAGGCCATGGCTGGAGAAAAAAGGGTGTATCACCTGAGGAGAGAGGAATGTCGGCTGGAAAGGGTCAAAGGGAGAGGGGCCAAGTAGTAAAAGCGATAATATCAACTAGAATGAGAAAGAGTGGGTGTTCCCCCCTTAACTAAGAGATTACCCACCTCCTGATAAGTTAAGATTTATGATAGGACAATGTATATCAATGTTTAAATTATGTGTTTATAGTTATAACGAACAGTCTCCTCTGGTTTTTTTAAAATGAACAACTGAACATTTTGTATGATATGAAAAGAAATAAAGAATGAATATTTAAAAAAAAGATATGAAAGGGGGTAGTTTAAGGATCTTTCTGGTTTCCCTCCAGGCGATGACTGTGTCCCTGAGCAAGAGGTTATGTTGGAGTGGGATGGTAATCGATTTCCATCTACAGTGTAGTAGGGCCGTCAATGAGAAGGGATGAGCCATAGCAGATTCCAGTGAGTAGTTTGAATACCTCGAGGACTGCGAGATCCAATCTAGGCCTATTCTAAGCAAACAAGCCAAATTGTAAGTTCTGACATTGGGGAGATTTACTCCCCCTTCGCTTCTGGGAAGGAACAACTTCTTTAAAGCTATGCGAGGTCTCTTGCCCTGCCATATAAATTTAGAGATAGCCGATTCAATAAGTTTCACATCCTTATGGCGGAGGAGTAAAGGGATGGTTTGCATCGGATACAGTAGCCGGGCAAAGCTGACCATCTTGACTAGGTGACATCTGCCCAAAAGCGAAAGGGGGAGGTCCAGCCAGTTCACCAGTTCCTGAGAAATCTTAGCAATCAGGGGAGCATAATTAAAGTGGTAGAGGGAGGAGGGTAGCCTACCAATTTTGATGCCTAAGTACGTGATATGGGATTTAGCTACAGAGAAAATGGAGTGGCGGGTCCAGAGGGGGACAGGGCGGGCACCTAGGGGGAGGATTTCACTTTTGCCATAGTTGATCCGGAGGCCTGAGCAAGAGCGAAATATATCAAACACTGTTTTAATGGTGGACATGTCGGAGGAGGGATGCGATGAGAAGATTAGGACATCATCTGCAAAGAGGGAGGAGCGCAGATCGTGTGAACCTATCCTAATACCGTGGAGGGGGGCAATCTGAGCAAGGTGTCTGGAAAGGGGTTCTAGGGCAATATTAAAAAGGAGTGGGGAGAGGGGGCACCCCTGGCGTGTGCCTTTATGGAGGTGGAAGGTGTCTGAGAGAAGGCCGGCAGCTACCAATTGAGCTGAAGGGGCGGTGTACATGGCGTTCACTAGGTGGCAAAAGGGGCCGGAGAAACCCATTTTCTCCATAGCTAGGGAGAGCCATTCGAAGCTGACATTATCGAAGGCTTTCTCCGCATCAAGGGAGATGATAGCAAAGTCTCCGTCAGGATATTTCCTAGCATGTTCCAAAGCCATCATCACCTTGCGTATGTTTAAAGTAGCCGTCCTGCCCTTCACAAAGCCTGATTGCGCCGGGTGGATCAGGGAGGGGATTATGACCGACAGCCTATTCGCAACAATTTTGGATAGAATTTTAATATCTAGGTTCAGCAGAGAGATTGGCCTGTATGAACCGGGTTCGAGGGGGTCCTTGCCCTTTTTGGAAAGTAGCTTGATAATGGCCCGGTTCCCCGACGGGAGGTAGGGGCCGCCGGACCATAACTTACTATAGACTTTGTGAAGAGTGGGTTCCACCACGTTTTGGAGTGTCCTATAAAATTCGCCCGTGAATCCGTCCGGACCGGGGGCCTTTGACGGGGTGAGATGTCGGATGGTGTCTGATATTTCGGACAAGGAGATGGGAGCATTGAGCGCCTCTAGTTGGGGCGGGGTGATTTTTGGAAGAATTAGGTTTGCTAGAAAAGCGTCTGCTGTTTGTCTATCAATGGGATCTGGTGCGTAGAGAGCCGAGTAGTAACGCAACATGGCCTTATTTATCTCCGGGGGCGTAGAATGTACTTTACCATTGGAGTCTCTCAGGGACGTGATATGAGTGGGTCAGAACGGACCCTTACAGAGTTTAGCGAGTAGCTTGCCCGATTTATTACCAAATTTGTGGAGGGAGGCGTCTAAATGAGCTCTCTTGACATTTTCTAGGGTGTCCGCCCAGGCATCAAAAGACCTCTTGGCAGCATGCCATTCGTCTCTGGTCCCGGGGGAGTCAGAGGAGTATAGGGCCCTTTGCGCCTGGTGTAGACGGGAACTGGCTAGTTTGTAGTTGGTGAGCATGTGACATTTGAAAGAGGTGGCATAGGAGATGATTTGGCCTCGGAGGAAAGCTTTACCGGCATCCCAGAAAAGGTTTGGATCATCCAAATGTGTGGGGCATTGGCCAAGGAGTACTCTGACCACACCTTTTCCATGAAGAGTTGAAAGTCAACATTGTTATGGAGATAGGAGGGGAATCGCCAGATCCTGGGTTGGGGAGGTAGGTCAAGATTGTCGAGTTGGACCAACACCGGAGCGTGGTCAGAAACGGCAATGTCAAGGATGTCAGCGCTGGATAATAAGGGGATTAAGTTGTCTGAACCGAAAAAGTAGTCGATTCTAGTGAAAATGGCGTGAGGGTTTGAGTAAAAGGTAAATTCCCTGTCTGCAGGGTGGTTCAAGCGCCATAGGTCTCTGAGATGAAGGGAGTCCATGGTGGACGCAAAAAGTGAGGGAGTGTGATGATCAGGGTGTGATTTTAGGCGTTTAGGGGAGGATCTGTCGTCTAACTGGTTTAAGGTGTCATTGAAGTCACCGCCGACCAGATGGGGGAGAAGAGTGTTTTGGAGCAACCAGGAGGAGAGTTCACTATAAAAGGATTTCCCAGGGCTGTTAGGGGCATACACGTTGGAGATAACCAATTGGCATACACGTTGGAGATAACCAATTCTTTGGACCCTAGTTTAAGATGTACTGATAAGAACCGTCCTTGGGTGTCAGAGTTAACTGCGATGATCGAGTGCGGGAGGTTTTTGTGGATTAGGAGAAGAACTCCTGCTTTGCGGCCAACGGCTGCAGAGCCCAGGACCGTGCCCACCCAGAGTTTCTGCATGCGCGCATAGTCAGTAGATGACAAATGGGTCTCCTGGAGTAATGCAATGTCCGTTTTGTGTCTTTTGAGGTGTCGGAGGACCTTCATTCTCTTGTTAGGGGATCTGAGTCCTTTAACATTCCAGGAAACTATTTTCATGTAATAGGGCCGGGGAAGGGGATCTGAGAGGATGTTATATGAGAAGTGTAGTCACCATGTAGTGAAATATGCCTGGGGTGGCTTAGGGTAGGTGGGGGTGCATTGTGATTCACATAAGGGTTAAGTGACAGAGCCTGAGGAGGTACCTGGGTGTCTGAAGATCGGAGGGGGGGGAGGGAGGGGAGAACATTGGGGGAAACTGGAGCAGGAAAAATAAACTAGAAAACATCACATCTAAATGCGAACACTTCACTTTTTTCCGCATGAGTGCACTGCAAGGGCCGACCCCCTAGCACGACCCAGAAGGCGAAAAAGCCAAGAGCCCAGGATAGAGGGCAAGGCGTCACGCGGCTGGTATGCAGAGGTGAGAGAGGGGAGGCCATTGAAGTGAACAAACGACGAGAACATGGCAAATATACCAACAAATCAACACATTGGTGACCAAAAACATATTGTTAACTGAAAATACAGCAACCTGGCAGTAGCAAAGCAGGAAGCGCAGGCAGAGGCAGTTACTCCAGGTATATGCGGATTACAACCATACCTAACCACAACGAAATGTCAACCTTGGCCTGGAGGAAGAAGAAGGAGGAAGCCCGCATGCACGTGAGGGAGCAAGGAGTTCAGAGGTGTTGAGAAAAGGCAGTCCTAGGCGAAAGCCTGAGAGGAGGTAGGTGGTAGATGGAGAAGCTGTTCATCACGGTGTTGATCGGGATGATTCAGCAAGTGCTGATCTAAAACGCTTGGGAGAGTCCTTACGCGGGCTCCTTTGGTCCAAGGAGCGATTGAGAGGAGGCGCTTTAGCGGGCGTGTGGAGGAGAGGGCCAGCTTGCCGCGACCTTAGGAAGGCCTCTGCTTCTGAAGGATCCTGGAAAGACATCTGGTCGCCATTAGGGGCTTTGAGGCGGAGGATGGCCGGGAAGGCCAAAGTGAATTTAATTTGCTGATTGACCAGCTCGGTGCAAACCTGTTGGAAGGCTTTCCTCTTTTTGGAGACCTCGATTGAGTAGTCCGCAAAGATCAGGATTCTCTTGCCATCGATCAGAAGTTGGCGGGATTGTCTGAATTTTTGCAGTATGAGGGACTTGTCAGAGTAGTTGAGGTACTTAGCTATAATTGGTCTGGGAGATTTACGGTCCGGGTTGGGAGCGCCTATGCGATGGGCCCTCTCCACCATGCAGGGACCTGGGAAGCCCAGGGCCTCTGGTATTCGGGCCGCACAGAAGTCTGAGAGAGCAGATGCCTGGAGGGATTCCGGGACCCCCACAAACCTCAGGTTACTCCTTCTGGACCTGTTCTCTAAATCATCCAGTTTTTATAGGATGTATTGGTTAGTTTTCTCTTGGGCTTGTTCCGTAGCCTGCGCCTGGTAAAGTTCTTCCTCAATGTTAGAGAAATGATGCTCCAGTTCATTAAGTCTGGTCCCATGTTCTCTGAGCTGGGCCTTAATTTGAGCCATCCCTGCATTCACAGACTTCTCCACTGACGCAGCTATCATGGGGTTTAGCAGAGCTGCCACGGCCTGTGCAATGCGGTCAGTGGTATCATCCCCTGTTAGTTGTGGAGAAGGCAGATGCGGGGGAGAAGGGGGGGAGTTGCTGCCGCTCACCTCCATCGCCGCCGAGTAGGCCGAGACCGGGGCCTCAATTTGTGGATGCGTCGGAAGTGGCGTCTGGGCCGTTTGCGTGCGGGAGCCCGTCTTTTCGACGAACCGGTCCATGGAGCGGGTGGACGTGCCCAGAGGAGGAGGAGGGTCCGCGGGGCTTCTGTGGCAGGTTTTTATGCCGATTTGGTGGGTCGTGCTGCGGGAGCCGAGGAGAGTCGCAGCTAGCTCATACGGCGCCGGCACCGGAAGTTCCGCAGATACTTTTGATCTCCCGAACATATGTAGTCCACTCTTGGGCCTCCTAGGTATTATAGAAGATGAAGTGATGAGTAATAATATGCAAACATTCTTGAGGCTGCTCTTTTACTATGTCAGGAAGTTGATTGTCCTAAATTGGGTGAAGAGGGAGTATCTTACTTTATCTGCTTGGATTGGACTGGTTAATGCAAATGTCACGCTGTATAAAATGACTTATGAGGCAAGAGGTAGTAAGAAAAAATTCCATGGTGTATGGGGTAGATGGGTTGACTCCAAGGAAACCAATCCTGGAGATGATTAAGAGAAAGTTGTTCTTAATGGAAATGTATGATGCTCGATGTGGACTTAATGGGGGGGGGGGGGTACATGGGGATTGGGGAGCAGCGGCACACTGCACTCTAGAAAGGGGTTCTTTTTGTTCATGTTTTTTTTTGCTCTGTATTCTTTGACTTGGTTTTCTTTTTCTGGTTTCTATAGTGCTCTATGTCTATTCTGCATACTATGGGTTAACGTAGTATAAAGTATGTCTTGGACTATAGTGCAAGGTTTTGTAATTGCAGTAAGGAAAATGCTACAGTATATGCACTATTATGATGACCCATGTTAGGATTGGTTTTTGAAATACTGCTGTATATGGAGGTCGAGGACCAAAGATTTATTTTCTCCTACATTTTAAGAATGTTTTCAACTGTCTTTGTATCTTGCATATTCTGTTATTTTTTGTGTATGTGTATATGGCAAATAAAAAACCTAAAAAAAAAAAAGATTACAAACCAGCCCCCAACAGTGGTGTCTGGGTATGGTCGTCAAGGTATAAGAGGTACCAAATTGGAAACTACTGGATAGTCCAGGGCAATAAGCAGTCATATCTTGTTAGAAGTGGCAGAAGAAAAAAGGAATGGTTATAAAGAAAACAAACTACTCCAAAAGAGGTGTGAGGTGTATCACCTAAGGACACTAGTAAAAACATGCGTCTCACAGAGTGGGTGGGAGTTACATAAGAATGCATCAGGGTCAGCTATAAAAAAATTGCAAGTGTCAAAGTCACCTGACAGTAGCCTGCCTATAATCCATGGTCTATGAATACAAACCCGGTGTCCTTTTCTTCAGATATAAAGTAGACTGTTAGCTAGAAAGTATAAAGTGCAGGCACAGCATGTTGGCAAGTTGAAATGTGTCAGTTCTAGCATGTTCGTGGCTACCCCAGGCTGGGGAAAGAGTCTGTTTTTGTAAGCCCAATTGCTGGGCGTTTTGGTCCTTGGCAACCCACCTGTGTTATAAAAAGGCAGAAGGCTGAGGTCCAGGGGCTTCCTAGTTGAACTGGTATGTTCTGTTCTGCTTGTGGCAATGGGTCAGCTGTGCCTTGAAGTCTGCTGAAGACACTGGGACTTTCGGAGACATCCAAGCCATTGACAATGCCATATTGGACTTTCATCTCACAGAGGTATGCCTGGGCAGACACTACTATACTTAGGGTGAGGGGAAGGGCGTTGTTCATATTGAACTGTTATGCCACACTTGTTTGGTAAAGTTACTGTTCAAAGCCATGTTTGGAGTTATTCAAAAGGGGTGAATGTTGGTTCTGGCGTGTCTGAAAAACATTGTTACAAAAGGGTTACCTGTAGTTGCTATGGGTAACCAAGTGAAGGAACAAGCTACAAGCAACCATTTGCATGATACTCGGTAAGGTAGAGAGGGGTCATTGTCTGGCTCCCTCCCTAGCGGTCAGTATCCAATA
This sequence comes from Rana kukunoris, assembly GCA_029574335.1. Classification (NCBI taxonomy): domain Eukaryota; kingdom Metazoa; phylum Chordata; class Amphibia; order Anura; family Ranidae; genus Rana; species Rana kukunoris. The sequence goes on along the minus strand of CM056051.1, from coordinate 352,224,086 downwards.
CCAACTAGGTCCAAACCTGCATTACAGAGTAGTGCCCGCCCACAAGCAGTTTCATTTTCTCTCTGCTAGGCCCAAATTCCAAGTCATTCATATATGTAAAATGACTGATACTTCCTGGGTATGCCTAAGCTTGTCTGTTCCTCCTGCCTCCAACATATTCTTACTAGTGAAGAAGACCATCGTAGTGAATTAGAGAATAGGTATTGTGACAGGAAGTCAGGTAAATCTGTATGTGTTGTCACAGACGGGAGATATATTTCTGCCTTGTTTAGACAATACACCAATTACTATTAGGCGTCGGCTGCAGAGATGGCCAGAGAGGTTTGGGGCGTTAGAAGCCTTCAGCTGTTCAAAATGAAGCAATTAAAGCCCCTATAAAGACAGCCTAAGGATGACGACTGATTGCTGCATCCTGAGGCTGTGTGAGTGAAGGAGCAGTCAGAAGCACTTCTGAAGAGGTGAGGTGCTGATGGATATTTCTGTGTGAGAAATATCAAAGAGACTTTTTGTTTTCTGCTGTAGGACCAGCAGTGTCTGCCCAGCAGTAGGCTGTGCCAGACTCCATAGGTAGGTTCCTGTGTTGGGAAGGTAGACGCCCCAAGTTGCAAGGGTTTATTTTATGTTTTGTTTTGGTTATGCTGTTTTGATGCTTGCACGTGTATCCAGCAATATGGAAAAATAAACCATATCATTTGTTTTCAATCATCCTCAACTGCCTTTTTGTACAGTTCAGCGTGTAGTGAACCCAACCAGGGGGTCACACACACCCGCTATCGAGTTAATCCCTCACAGTATGTGTAGGAAGTAAAAGTAGTATGCAAGCTTAAACACTTCCAGGAAGTGTCAGAGCCGTTTCGGATCAGAACCCTGAGATTTGGATATAACAATCAGTTACTTGCAAACTTTTTTCTTCAGTGATTAACTTTAAACATCCATGCCATTTTCTCCAAAGCAAACCATGAGCTGCACACCAATAAATTCACTGGCCATAAACATTTTATTCAAATAACCTTTGCACAAACATGCTACTGTACCCACCCGAAAATTACCAACGCTGACACAATTTACGCTTATAGGCTTAGTTGTAATCTATGACTAAGCCCGTAGGAGTAAAATGTGTCAAAGTGAACATAAGGTTGGGTAAACAGATGAAAGAATGTCAGCTAAAGATAAAAGCATATTGTGTAAGGCTTGTTTGAATAAAGCTTTTGTTGGCTATTGACATTATTGATGTGCTGCTGATGGTTTGCTTTGGAAAGGTATACATGGAGCATGGGTGGACTTCTGAGCCTACACCTTGATAGGGTAAATGGAATAGGCATTTATTTAATCAAACATTTATTCACGATTGTCAAAGCATGTGTTTGATTTGCTCTGTATGTATGTATGTATGTATGTATGTATGTATGTGTATGTATATGTGTGTGTGTGTATATATTGTATCTGCTTTTCTTTAAAATTCCATTTATGTTAGGTTTTGTATGTGTTATGAAACTTAGTTTTTTCCATCTTCCCCATTATCATGACAAATAATGTTCACATCTAGTTAGGCCCTGTCTCCAAAAGAATCTTTACACTGAATAGTCAAGAACTTAACTGTCCACTAGTGTTGAGCAGAATATGCCATATTCGATTTCGCGATATATCTCGAATATATAGTCGAATATTCGAGATATATTCGCTAAATACGAATATTCGTGATATTTTTTGGAAATGAAATTATTGCGAATTTTCGCTATTGCGAATGCGAATGCGAATGCGAAATTTCGAGAAATGCGGAATGGAGCACTCCGATTGGCTCAGAATATTCGTGATATATTACAATATAAAATAATTGCGAATATTCAAGAAATGCGGAAGGAGCACTCTGATTGGCTCAGAATATTCGTGATATATTACAATACACAATAATTGCGAATATTCGGCAAATGCGGAAGGAGCACTCTGATTGGCTCAGAATATTCGTGATATATTACAAGACACAATAATTGCGAATATTCGAGAAATGCGGAAGGAGCACTCTGATTGGCTCAGAATATTCGTGATATATTACAATATAAAATAATTGCGAATATTCGAGAAATGCGGAAGGAGCACTGTGATTGGCTCAGAATATTCGTGATATATTACAATATAAAATAATTGCGAATATTCGAGAAATGCGGAATGGAGCACTCTGATTGGCTCAGAATATTCGTGATATATTACAATATAAAATAATTGCGAATATTCGAGAAATGCGGAATGGAGCACTCTGATTGGCTCAGAATATTCGTGATATATTACAATACAAAATAATTGCGAAATTTCGAGAAATGCGGAATGGAGCACTCTGATTGGCTCAGAATATTCGTGATATATTACAATATAAAATAATCGCGCGATATCGATATTGCCGAATAATCGCATTGCGATTTTTCGGCAATATAAAATGAGAGCTGCAGCTACTCGGCCCAAGGTCTCTAATCATACCAGCAATGCTTTTAGACGTCGATGGGGATCTCTAGGATGTGATCTGTTCTAAAAAAAAAATTTAAAAAATTTGAATATTCGAAATAGCGAATATTCGCCGCGATATTCGTGTTATTCGCGAATACTCGAATATGCAATATTCGTAGCGAATATTCGCAATGCGAATATTCGTGAGCAACACTACTGTCCACAACCAATGTATGAATTGTTTGTTATAGTGCTGTTATGTTTTGTTAATTATGTGGTCGTGTTCTAATTTGACCAAGAGATGGGATTGATAGGGTAAATGGAATAGGCATTTATTTAATCAAACATTTATTCACGATTGTCAAAGCATGTGTTTGATTTGCTCTGTATGTATGTATGTGTATGTATATGTATTTGTATGTATGTGTGTGTGTGTGTGTGTATATATGTGTATATATATATATATATATATATATATATTAGATATAGTAATATTGTCTGTATCTTCTAGTCAGGATATATTAGTACACAACATATACATGCTGTGTTCAATAGTCTGTGTTTTGACCTATCAATTAATAGGATGTGAGCAGTGTCAAATTCTGTCTTGAACAGATGTCATTTACACCTTTAGCTGGGAAAGGGTCTATCTGACTCCTTTCCCAGAGAATTTGGGAAGTGACATGTATATGCTAAATTACCATTTGTTTCCTTTAATGAAAAGACATTCAAGGGGCCTGCCCTTTTAGAAGGTATACAATTGTACTGAGACACACAGTTTGTTAGAACACAGCCTTTTGAATATATGTTACTGTATGTACATATGCTGTTCTCCAAGCTTGTAGTACTATCTGCTTGCTTGTATATTAAATACTTATTTTTGAAATGAATACGGATTCAGCAGTCAACTTTACTGAAAGTCCTTAAGTTTTGGACCTGGTCCTTCGAATGCCGGGCAGATACCTCCACAGACATCGCTAAGAAATGGAACAACATAAGTCGGGAATTCACTTCTGCTGGTTAAGGTAAGCAAATTTTGCTTACTGTGACTTCCCCTTGTGCTGTGCTTATTTCTATAGTTTTTGCCATGGAGTACTCTGTCTAAGAACCTTGACTGTTGAATTTTGTTATTTTTAACATTTCTTTTTACTTTTCATACTATCTGTGCTTTTTACTGTCCTTTGTATGAATGCGCTTTGGTGAATGGTCTGCCCTATATCAGGTGCAGTGAATGTTTATCTAGAATTTCTGCATTTCCTGCGACTAGGCGACTAGCCAGGTCAGAAATTTGGGTTTTCAGACTCAAGGGATCATTTATAGGCTGTGGCTAATAAGGTACTTTGTGTGGTAAGGCCCTGGTTTATTGCCAAGGGTGACAGGCTGCTTAAAAACAGTGCTGCTTGAATCACAAGTACCAGTCTCACATGAAAAACTGTCTTATGTTCTCTTCTGCGTGATTCTCTATAAAATCGCACAATAAGCAGAGGTACTATCCCTCCTATTCTGCACAGTGCCTATAAACTGATGTGGAAGACTTTAGGGAAACCAAACTGTCAGATCCTATACTCTAGAACTTTCTCCTATTGAAATTATACTGATTGTGTATCCTGCATAAGTGACCTCATTTCAGTCTGTGTGGCTGATTCAGTGTATAGTCTGTTATAAATCCTTGGCCAGGATTAGAGACAGACAATACAATTCCTGCTATACCTGGGTTCACTGCATCTGTGTGACGTGGGGACTTAGTGATAGATTAATTGTACCACCGCGTACACCCCAAAAAGGGATCTGTGTGATCCCATTTTCAACCCTTCCTGGTCTGCCAAAGATTATATGACCTATAACTTTGGAGCAGGGATCCATCCCCTGAAGAAATGGAATAGAGGCACACAAGGGTTTATTCCCCTAGAAGGGAAGCTTGACCCTAAATTCTGGAATGAATGTAAAAACTACTATCCAAATATTTTTAAAACAAGAAAAGACAAGCAGGCATTAAATAAATGGATACTCACTAGTCAGCATTGTGAAATCATGTTAAAAACAAGATTAAAAGTAACCTATTGCCCTGTGAAAAACTTATATGAATACAGTGCTGAAAAGCCTGATGACAATATTGCTGAAATGACTGTAAGCAAATCATACCCTACATTACCACCCACAACTACCAATAGTGATGAAAGGGCAGCGAACAGATCCACTGTGCATAATTTATCTGCTTCCCCACCCTTACCCCCCCAGCCAGAAACAACTATAAGTGTAGATTCTACTACACCACTAGCAGAAGGGTTCTCAGCCATCCTAACAACCTCCCCCTCAGGGAGACCTGTGATAACACATCAGCATCCCATGTCCCCTTGTGCAGCCAATCAATCAAATGTTTGGGGGCCTGTGAGATCTCAATTGATATCAGCAAATGATGGGGCAAGGCATGTACCCATCACTAGCTGTGACTTACAGATAATTATAAAAACCATGCCTGACCCTAAAAAAATTCCACATGCTTTCACTCAAAAGATGAAAGCATTACAAATTACTCACCAGTGCTCAGCATATGATATGTACAGAGTTTGTTGTGCATGCCTGGGTGTCCAAATCACTAATCAAAATATTAATAATAGTGGCAGTCTTAGAGAACCTATACCAAATATTGATGTGAAAGAGGGTGAGGAATGGATTAACACCTTCTGTACACAAGTACAAAAACAATACAAGGGGGGTGGTTGGACTGGTCTGTTACAAACAACACAGGGTGCAAATGAGACATGTGATATTTCCTTTCAAAGAATACGTGAGCATATTGCTGCATGCAAAGCTTTTTTTCTCAGAAAATAGGTGCAGGAACCCAACCACGATCCTATTCAGATTTCACAAACAGTAGGAGGGTTTTGAAGGGTGCAGAGTTCAGGGGGTTACACACAGAGTGCAGAGCTATCACTTGTAAACACAAAAACCAGACTTCTGTGTTTAAAATTGATTGTGGTGAGCAGGCACCAAAGGGTCTGAGCCAGAGGTGATGGAACTGAGTTCCCCCAAGTTCCCCCTGAAAAAAAGCCCTGGCTGCATGTTGTCAGACTGCAAATGAGCAAGGGATTGATGAAATCCTTAGCAGTGCTTTGATGAGTGGCTTTAACAAAAAAGTGAGGGACAGAATAAAGATAATAAGACCAGAATGGAGGAGAATGGGGTCCCTTTCTATAATGGATTTAGCTAGAAACATGGAACTTGATATAGAGGATAAAGAGAAAGCTAGACAACAAAAAGTAATGTATGCAGGTCCTAATGGTATATTTATACCTGCAAATAGTGGTCATAAAAAAACCCCACAACAAACCAGTTTAGATCAGGAAAACATGATGGGCCAGATTCCCGTAGAATCCCCACTGGCGTAGCGTAAGCCATTTACACTACGCCACCGCAATTTAACAGAGCAAGTGCCGTATTCCCAAAGCACTTGCTCCGTAAATTGCGGCGGGGTAGTGTAAATGGCTCGACGTGAGCATCGTTTACGTAAATCTCTATTCGCGGACGACTTAGTAAAACAACGTAACCGACGGAAAAAGACGACGCTGACCCGACGCCATACTTAACATGGCATACGACAGAACTTCATAAGGTTACCCCTCATATAGCAGGGGTAGCCTTACGCGTACGGAAACAACGTAAACTACGACGGGGCGGCGTAAAAACGTTCGGAAATCGTCGGATTAGGCTCATTTGAATAGGCAAATGAGAAATCAACTTACAGGCCACCTAGCGACCAGTGATGTCATTGCATCTCCGATCCGACGGTGTAATTGTTTTTACACCTGTCGGTTCTTCACTGTATCTATGCGTAAGTGATTCTAGGAATCACACGCATAGATACCCAGTAAAAAAAAAGAGAGATACGATGGTGTTTCCTACGAAACGCCGGCGTATCTCTTTTGAGAATCTGGCCCGATATCTCTAATGTGACATGTTACAGACGTCGGAAAAGAGGCCATTATGCTAAACATTGCAAAAATGATCAAGCTAAACCTATAAATGAACCTGAACTAGAACACAGGGAGTCCTTTAACCTGGGTAGATAAAAAAAAAGGGGGGAAGTGCAGGTTTATTCAAGAAATATGCAAGTATTTTTGTCTACAGGGTGTAGTTGGCTAAGTGGGGGAGTTAGGCCGCATACACATGATCGGTCCAACCCGATAAAAATGGACTGAAGTCCAGTTTTGTCATTCCAAACAGATCGTGTGTACACAATCTTATGTTTGCGGAAGTGTGTGAAATCCATGGATTGTGAAGTTGTGTTAGTTGAATTAACACCGTATGAATTTTTGGTGGCATGGATTGTCATGTTGTGTTGGGTGACATGAGGATTTGTTTTGCGTTTGTTAAAAGTTTAAAAATAAGAAATGGTGTTTTATAGTTCCTCTCGTTCTTTGACACAAGTTAAATTGAATGGTGTGTGTGTGTAACGTGTGTTCTCAGCTGCTGACAGCCCAAATGACCCCCCTTCTTCCCAGGTCTGTGAGAATGTGTGAACAGCTGTATTGTCATGCAAACTGAGTGAGCTAATTGAACTGTAAAACAAAAGTAAAATCCATCCTAATAATGTCAATTTAAATGTATGATTTAACGATAAATCTGTGTTTCCATAGAAGAAACTGTTTTTGAAGTTTTCCAATATGCTCAGTATAGTAAAGTATAGCTGTCTTGCAAGACAAGGGGGGGCTTATAAATAAAATATGTTTGTTTTGAGCTGATCATTTTTTAACCATGGTAAATAAGTTTTTTTTATTTTTTTTTATTTTGGGGGGAATTATTGGTACCATTAAAAAAAATATATAATAATACATCCACGTGGCATTCTTATGTATTTAATACATATTAATGAAAAGTTGAGCTCAACAATTTTTGGTATTTTAAAAAGTGCACAGGTTATGTAATGTAATGTATATTTGTGTTTCATATGCTAATGTCTTGTTACAGGTATATAACCATTGTTTTGTTTCCAGGTTAAGAATGTTTTTTTGAATGTTTATTACTAACTTTTATTTTGTGTTTTATCCCACAGATTTGATAACTGGGTTTTCAGCCTTTCAGAATAAGACAACTTTAGGTTGGTCGGTCGGTCGGTCAGGTTTCACAATGTTTTTAGATTTTCATGACCAGTTGGAACGTCTAGTTGTCAGTCCATTTGGCTATGTTTGTGAACCACCTAGTGGAGGTTACATGTTCTGATCCACTGAATAGCAGAACCAACTAACTGAAGTCTGCGTATTAGTTTTTTTAATGAAAAGTTGAGTAAGGCGGCAGGGGATAATTGGCACTCTAACACATATATTAGGCTAAGTAGCGTTCGGGGGTACCACACTTAGTTGTAAAAGGGTTTTGGGGTATTTTCCAGAGGTGGAAATGGATCAGCTATAGATCCGTGGCATATCTGTTTTCTTATTACCGAAGATCAGCCATGCTGACACGTGTAGTTCCATAGCTCTAGAAGGTAAAAGCCTGATGCTACTTTGGCCAGACTTGTGTTTAGAACTGCTGAACCCCCCCCCCTTTCCTGCTGTTAAGCTTGGCTGTACAAGGTTGCATTGCCTCAGGCTAAGGTATGTTAATGTCCCTAGCTATCTGTATGTCCCCAAATGAAGTTCACAACAGTTTCCTTCCATGTCACCATGTGACACTGTTGTCTCCTAGAGTTTATTTTTGTCAGTGGTGGTGGATACTTGTTACCAATTGCCTAATGAATAGTTGTGTGTGTCCAGGCACACTGGTCAGGGCATGTTCCCCCTACTGTTCAGTCATCTCAGTGCTGCGAGACAGGGCCGGATTAACAGAGGGGCTGATGGAGCTTCGGGGGTTGTAGCTCGATGACCAGAGGTCACAGAAACCCCACATTTGGGGGGTAGTCAGTTGAAGACCTACCCCACAACCGGTCAAATTATGGGATGGCTATCATTTATGGTTCCGGAGATACGTGCCTGCTTGCACAGCCTGTCAGAAGCTACATACAGAGCGGCCATTATAAATACAAGCTGACACACTGCAGCACACTGAGAAAAAAAATCATCATTTGTTTTTTGCTAAAAAATTACTCTATGGTGGTCTTTGCAACTTTTTATGTTGCACGGTATAGAGCTGCATGATTCTGGCTAAAACGACAACTTCAATTTTTTTGCTTAGATGATCGATCACGATTCTCTCACGATTCGTACGGCATAACTTTCAGATTAAAAAAAAAAAATGGGCTAACTTTACTGTTTTGTTTTTATGGTTTTTATTATTCATTGAAGTGGGCAAATGCAGTGTGACATAAAATATTGCAGCAATTGCCATTTTTGTCTCTGCTAAAATATATATAATGTTTGGCGGTTCCAAGTAATTTTCTAGCAAAACATATTGGTTTTTAACTTAAACAAGTGTTGGACTTTAAGTGGTTACATTTCTTGCATTTACACACAGAAGTTTGATCTAAAAAGGAAGTTGGTTACAATGTTTCATGTTGTTTACAAACTTGGCAGACAGTCGGATATTTTCTTTACACACAGAAGTTTATCATTTTGATATAAGAAGAAAGCGTTAGTTACAATGTTTCCTGCTAAGAACTTGGCAGATTGCCCAGATATTTTCTTTTGACAGCTGAAAGTCTCTCCACTTGTTATATGAAAGAATCAGCAAACTCTGCATTGGAGATGTCAGGGGGGTTGAATCAAGATCCCAATTTTAACGTTTAATTGTGCAGCTCTAGCACGGTACTGTATTTGCGCAGCAATTTTTCAAACATGTTTTTTTGGAAATAAACTGTTTCATACATTAAAAAAAACACTAAAGTTAGCACGATTTTTTATTTTTTTTTGGTAGATTAATAGATTGACTTGTGTAAAACCAGCTAGCCCATACATAGATCGACTATGGCTGGTCTCTGCATAATTGGTGTAATTTCAATTCATGTATTACCCGCTTAAGCACTACGCAGTCCCTAAACATCCTTCCACTCCTATACATTGTGCCCACTGTCATACCCTCCACACTCCTCTCCTGTACATAGTGCCCACTGTCATACCCTCCACACTCCTCTCCTGTACACAGTGACCACTGTCATACTCTCCACACTCCTCTCCTGTACATAGTGACCATTGTCATACTCTCCACACTCCTCTCCTGTACATAGTGCCCACTATTATACCCTCCACACTCCTCTCCTGTACATAGTGCCTGCTGTCATAGACTCCTCTTCTGTACATACTTCCCACTGTCGCACCCTCCACACTCCTCTCCTATACATAGTGCCCACTATCATACCATCCCCATTCCCCCCCTATACATACTGCCCACTGTCATACCCTCCACACTTCTCTCCTGTACATACTGCCCCATTATACCCTCCACACTTCTCACTCGTACATACTACCCTCTGTCATACCCCCACACTCCTCCTGTACATACTGCCCACTGTCATACTCTTCACACTCCTCTCCTGTACAAACTGCCCACTGTCATACCCTTCACACTCCTCTCCTGTACATAGTACCTGCTGTCATACACTTCTCTCCTGTACATACTGCCCACTGTCATACCCTCCACATTCCTCTCCTGTACATACTGCCCACTGTTATACCCTCCACACTCCTCTCCTATACATAGTGCCCACTATCATACCGTCCACACTCCTCTCCTGTACATACTGCCCACTGTCATACCCTCCACACTCCTCTCCTATACATAGTGCCCACTATCATACCATCCACACTCCTCTCCTATACATTGTGCCCACTGTCATACCCTCCACACTCCTCTCCTGTACATGGTGCCTGCTGGCATACAGTTCTCTCCTGTACATACTGCCCACTGTCGTACCCTCCATGCTTCTCTCCTGTACATGATGCCCACTGTCATACCCTCCACACTTCTCTCCTGTACATTGTGCCTTTTGCCGTACCCTTTGCACTCTTCTCCTGTACATAGTGCCCAATGTTAGACCCTCCACATTCCTCTCACTCACCTGCACATACTTCCCACTTATATACTGTCCGTACTCCTCCCCTATGTCGCTTACCCACAAAAACAGTTCTTTAAAATGATACTGAATACCCTCAATGTTACCAGCTCTAGAATGGACACACTTTTGTTAGTTCAACTAAAGGAACTCTCAGTTCTCATATTTGTTCTGTTCCATTATTAGAACTTATTTAATTTTGTGATTACTACTGTGATGTACAGAGGAACATAGGGGATCTCAGCTACTCTAAATATAGCACTTGTGAAAAAGTGTCCCTGAAAATATTTTTTAAATGTTGGCAACTATGCACTTATGCACTGCCCAAGGGCCACTGGGTCAGTAGTGGGCCCCATGAGAGGTTTCTGTGATCCTGTGATATTAAAGCGGTAGTAAACTTTCCTGACATTACTACTTTTTAGAGGCCCTGGGGTAGGTTATGCCACAATGTACAAGTATGCACAGCATATTAGCACATTAGGGTACACTTAAATTTTCAGACTGGGCCCTCCATTGCTGCGCTGTAATTCTCACGCATTTATTTATTATTTATAATAGGCCCCACCAAAATCCTCAGCACCAGGCCCATAATGTTCTTAATCTGGCCCTGCTGCGAGAGATTGTTTATTTATTTTTTCTTAGTCTATTGGTCAGTTGTCTCTATTAGCACCAGTTCCTTGAGATGGATACACATTATGCAATTTGTGTTTTCCAATTTCTTTTAGATTTACCTGCAGACATGTGGTACAAGGGCCTGCCTGATTACATACGAGTTGAAAGTGTATAGGTCTGGCCTCATATTGTATAGTTTTGGTTGAGTCTGGAGGAAAGGTGTGAAGAAAGAGCGTATGGGGTGATACCAGCTCTTGGCTATTCCAAGGGCCCTCACTTCCGATATATATGTACGCATGCAGTATTCTCCTCAGTTAATATCCTTCCAGTCCTAGATTACTTGTGTACCTTAACTGGTGATCTGTGACTTGCATGCCAAGAAGATCAGTACCCCAGGGTGGCACTAGACTCCTGTCTGTCATGTGAGTCCTGTCTGAATAGTGAAGGCAGTTTGTTTTGTAGTGGTGAAGGATAACATAGTCTAATCACTGAACTGATAGAGCGGGGGAGAAGGTGTGCAGCCTCTAGGAGGGAGCGGGTGCACCTGGTGGCAGGTGGTTTTCAATATGGGTATCCAGACTATTTCCCATACTTAGGAAAAAGAGAGGCTCAAGGGCAACTGTCTTTGGAGTGGGAGGTGGGTCACTGGGTACCGTAATCACTATAGAGCTGGAGATAATCAGGAACACATTGGGAGACCCTGGGCTACATATCCGGGAAGGGTTAGGAAATCCAACTTGTTTTATTCTCATCCTTAGGGGCAGGAATGGAACTTTGGGCAGGGACGGAACTTTGTGCATATGTCACGGTCAATTTTGGTACTATTCTATCAGACCCTACTGGGTAAACCCCGGAGTCCATCCTGTTCTGAGGGTTTTGAGTCCAGATAGGAATTGAAAGAAGGAAATGTTTGAATGGATGACTTCGATGACCTAAATGTATGTGGGGCAGGTACCCAGGAGACTGGTACCTATGCATAATAAGGTGTCTGTTGGCAAAACTAGAAGGTGCCAGGTGATACACCAATAGGGTGAAAACTTCCTCGCAGAGGCAGTGTCTCAAGCTTAGCAGTCCTACAGAGAAGCTCTCGTTTACTGGACATGTGAGAGATACACCTAGTTGATGTCTCACCTGAGAGGTTGAATCCCGGCATGAGTAATGCGAGTAACTACATACAGGAACATGCCCTGTTAAAAAAGGGAATAAACACTGGCTAACAGGGTACAGTATGCCGTTACCACGTCGCTTCAGTATCTCACAGTGGCTGATAGAAACCTATTACCCTGTATGTGCTGAGTATACACTAAATCAAGTGACCAGTGGCTTGCTCCCAGAGATGTGCGGACACAGACTGAGGTTCACGCAGGACGCTTATTTCTGAGGAGTAACCCAACAGAGGAGGGGTGTATTCAGCATTATGAAAGGGGAATAGGAGCTGGGATGGGTGTTAGTAATAGGATGGAAGGCGGTCTCCTGAGGAACAAACTTGCAGCCATGGCTTCAGACAATAAGCACGGATTTGTTGCTCAGAGAGATTGGTGACATTTGTGACAACATGCAACAAAGTTACATAAATACCCAGTTTAATATGGCTCGAGATTTTGTCGACCATGTTAAGAGATTGGAAGAGAGTATGATAGAGTATAGGACGAAAATATGTCATTGGCTCTGGCGTACATACAGGGGCAAGCGGAGTTATCGACCAGTATCAAGCTGATTGTACAAATATCCGTATGAAGGGCAGTAGCCTAAGGAGTTGGCATCACCGCTCAGTAAGACTTTAACAAAATTCATCACTTACACTAATCCAAAGTGGTGGTCAAATGCCTGGATGGGCTGTACTGGTTTGGATTGTGAAAGGTGAGGTGCTATATGATCCCATATATGGAAGGGCAGACTCGGTCTGTAGATCAGTGGGCATCAATGGGCTTACTGACTGGGGATTCCATCTTGTTGCATCTGTGGCTAAGTGACCCACATGTGATCAGAGGGTACGGAAGCTGGGGGCAGGTTGATATTTCCCTCTGTCAGAAGCGTGACCACAATGTCTTTTGCATTCCAGGTCAATACACGGTGGTGAATGAGGAATGTTGGGAAGGTATTTCATTATAACAAACCCGACATGCTGTTTACAGTTACTGAAACTTCCGTTGGGATACAGGGAGGAGTTAGAAGTTGGGTAGTTAAGATTGGGCAACATGATTTAAATAGTGCAAAAAGTTTGTGCAATGCGTAAATAGAAAGGCCCATCTCTATGTAAGGGGAGGGGATGCGCTGGATATCCAATCTTATAGATACAACAAACCTTTTGCCCTTTTTGAGGACAATCATAATGCTGATACAGCACATGATAAAATTGAGTTGGACACCCCTGTCCTAAATAATTAAGCGTCCACTGTCTTGGGCTAAGTTTCCACTATAATGACTCCCAAAGCCACATGATTCAGAGACTCTGGAGTATGACTTTGGTCAAAATTTACAGTCCCGTCAAGGTAGTGCAGGAATCTTTTAAAAGTTGCTGCAACTTTAAATCGCAATAGTGGGAACTGAGCCTTATACAGTTTTTGTATATTATTTTATGATAAAAAAAAGTTTTATTAAGATTGAATTGAATTAAAAAAAAAAAAAAAAGTCATGAATGTATTACTACATGTATGTCAATGTCACTACATTGAGTGTTAAGATTACTTGGGTATTATTAAGAGTTTAAATTAGGCCTATGTCTCAGATCTTCAGCTTTTCTACAGATCTGTCTCCTATATTACAAAAAATGTGTTTAAGACTAGTTTAACTTCCTGTTAAGTGAATTAGCAACATGCCCAGTCAGTACTGCCTATTTAAGCTGAAACAGATTGCCTTAGGCTTTGCATAATAATGTCCCAAGCAAGTCTGCTTGTGTGTCTCCGAGTGTATCTAAAGCCAGTTTCCTGTTCGGGGTCACAATACAACTTCACTACTCTTATAGATTCCTATGTGACTATTTGCATGGCTACTTATTTCTAGCTGTATTATATGTCTTTGCATATCCGTCTCCAATGTCTGTGTGTGTCCAGGCACACACCTGTCAGCTTGAATTTTTAAACCCCCTACTGTTTAGTGATCCCAGCACTGCAAGGGTTTCTTATGTGTTTATTGGTCCTTAGTTTTTAGGTATCTTTCCTGCCTTAGAATCCTTGTATACATCAACTGTATCTTGTGTATCTGACCTCCTATGAACCCTGAAGCCCAGTACTGCATTATACTTCTGTTATTCCTGTAAATCCTGTATCCTGTTCTCTCTTGTATGAGAAGCCTATTGTTTATGATAAATGTCTTACTGAATTCAGGATAATTTGGACAGTTTAGTTGGATGACAGTTGAATAATATTTTTTTTGAAAATGAGAATGGTTTCTCCTTGTATAAAGATTTTTTTTTATTTTCTTCTAGGTCTTATTGCCTCTAGAACATACATTTACTTCAGCAGTAAAAAAAACCTCAAAAGGCTTTATGGTATTTTTGTTAATAATCAAGTTTTGGGACTAACAATCTCTGACACCACCCCTCCACCATCCCTCCTCATGCCATCAGTCACAAACACCATTGATGAAAAAGAGTGCTTTCAAAAGCTTGTGTCTAAAGAACTTTGATACTTATGTCAGTTGTCTTAAAAAATGTATTTTGTCATGCGGACTACGATAAGTCCTGAAGAAAAGAAGATTAAGTTCTGCAAACCTAACGGAAAACTTTTAACATGTGGATTGCGCAAATCCTGAAGAAAAGAAGATTAGGTTCTGCACACCTACTAGACATGTGGACTACGATAGTCCTGAAGAAAAAATTATGTACATTATATGCGCTCTTAAGGTGTTTCAATTAAGTCTTATGGAGGGATAGCCTGTCACAGTTACAGCAGAGGAATCAACTAAAGACTTGGGGGCAGATTCACAAAACAATTACGCCTGTCTAACTGGGGTTAGACAGGAGTAATTTCAAATTTCGCGCGGCGTATCACTAGTTTGAATCCTCAAACCATGATACGCCGGCTTCGGGCTTCGATCCGAGAGGCTTGCGTCTTCGTAAGCCTTCGGATCTACGCTGCCATCTATTTGCGGCCGCTGGGAGGAGTTCGCGTCGTTTTGATGCTTCGGGATATGCAAATGTGTTTTTACGGGGATTCACGAACAGACGAGCGGGCGTCGCAATCGTTTTCGTCTATTTTTTTATACGTAATGTTAGAGCAGCTTTTTGCTGCTCTAACTTTACGTAGCCCATGTTAAGTATGGCCGTCGTTCCCAAAAAAAATTTTGTTTACGTAACTCGTCGGGACGTGGATCGCCCGTAAAGTACGCTACATAAACAACGAATGACGTCACGACGTGATTTCGCGCAATGCACGGCGGGAAATTTGCGAACGGAGCATGCGCAGATCGATCGCCGCGGGAACGCGCCTAATTTAAATGTTTCACGCCCCCTACTCGCGCAGATGGATTGCGACGGGAGAAATACACTACGCCGCCGTCGTTTACCGTAGAAAATCTACCTGAATTCCACGTAGAGCAAGGTAAAAAACGGCGGCGTAGTGTATTTCTGATACGCTACGATAATCCATTTCTCTGTGAATCTGCCCCTTGGTGTTCATGCATTGTTAGACCAACAAACAATATTTTTTTATTTATTTTTTATGTTTAGATCTTTTTAGTATTTTTGTATTTTGAAGCCTTGACAAAGCAAAATTAATTTTTTCTGCAGAAGTAAATTGGGTACATAAATTAGGAAAAATATGAACTAGAAAACAAATGAATATTTCACGTAAGATTAGGCAGTTAGAGGGAGATGTTGGAATTTAGGAATTAAAATTGTATCTGCTTTTCTTTAAAATTCCATTTATGTTAGGTTTTGTATGTGTTATGAAACTTAGAGCCAGATTCAGGTACATCTGCGCATTATTGGACCGGCGTAGCGCACCACCTTTAAGTTAGACTTGCGCAATGTAGCCGCGTAATCACCCTATTCTCGTAGCTTTTGCGCAGAAAATTGCGCATTCGTAACGTTATTTCAGAGGCGTAAGGCGGAGTAATACAAATTGGGAAGGACGTGGGCGTGTTACATTGAAATGAGCCGTGACCCCATGCAAATGAAGGGCCGGCCGGCTCGCGCATGCGCGCTTGAAGGAGACCATAGTCAGCTCCGCTGTGCGCATGCTCACAACTCGGGAACGGCGCAATCAGTGAAATTGGAAATGGACTAAGGACTACGCAGACAGCATAAATAGACAGACACAAACGCACTTCCATTGCAAAAGTACATCCCTTTGTCCCTTCCCATTTAACCAAGTGCTTTTGTCCCGTTGTTAGTTGCGTTGTGTTTTGTATTTGTCAGATTAGTGTACTGTGTGATCAAGTGTTTGTTAGTAGATCTTTGAAAGTGTTTTTTGATAACTGTTTGAGAGACTGTTTGTTTGATATATTTCTGCTCATTTGTTTTCTTGCTTAATTGTTGCTGTTTGTTTTTGTGACTTTTTTTTGCTGAGTGCTTGTGTGATATTTTGGGTGTTAGTTTTCTTTTTGTGTGTGTTCTTGCTTGATTGGTTGTGCTTGTTTTTGTGACTGATTTTTGTTGACTGGGAGTGTTTTTTTCAGTATGACAGAGAGAAAGCGAAAACTAAATTTTACTTTGGGGGAAAAACGAATTGTTGCCCGGCAATTAGCAATTATGGGCGTTTCCTCCATGGCCCGGACAGTGCCAACACCACCCCGGCCAGGAGGAGGGAGATTTTGGACATCATCACTGAGCAGGTCAATTCAGCGGAGGAGGGGGAGACACGGAACCGGTCTGGGATTGACAAAAAGATTAATGACCTCCGGCGTCTGGTCAAAAAGAAGTTGGCCAAAATGCTTGCCCATGCCAGGGGCACAGGAGGGGGCCCACCATGCCATGTTAGGCTGACAGCGGAGGAGCGTGCGGTGGCCCTGACCTTTCATCGGCATGAAGTGGAGGGCCTGCCCGGCTTTGACTCAAGTCCGGAGCCCGTGGTGCCAGGTAAGTTTTTTTTTTATATCAGGTGTGTAGCATGTGTGGGGGAGGGGGTGAAAGGGAATATGTGGCAAGTGTGTGGATCCTCCAACCTGTGAATGTTTTGTGTCATCCACAGATGTGCAGGAGGGTGCAGGGCCATCTGGCCTGACCGCACCATCCCCAGGACAGCAGCCTAATGAGGCCCCCCCGACAAGGCTGGAGTCCGCGGAGGAGGTGGACTGGTGCCAATCCAATTTGATGAGGATGTGGGGTGTGTGTGCTAGGGACCACAGTGGTGTGCATGCATGCATTCTCATTGTGCCATGATTAATGTGTGTGTTTAACGTGCAAAGATGCCCAATGCTGTCTCCTGGCTGCTCTTCCGTCAGAAGACGGGGGACCCTCGGTTAGGGGGGGGATTGTCTGGTTCAGGGGTCAGGTCATCACGTAGGTCAATCTGCAGGCCCTTTCTCACTGCGAAGTTGTGCAGCATGCAACGATGATCTGGCACACAAAGTTTGGGGAATACAAGAGGGTACCCCCAGACTTATCCAGGCATCGGAAACGTGACTTCAGGAGGCCAAAGGTGCGCTCCACCACTGCTCGTGTTTGGGCATGTGCTTGATTGTATCTTTCCTCTCCTGGGGTTTGGGGGTTCCGGATAGAAGTCATGAGATGGGGTCCCAGTGCATATGCAGAGTCACCTGTAAGGGAAAAGACAGGAGGATGTTAGTCATGCATGTGCCCCTTGTGATGTGTGCATCATGGGGGGTACAGTCATGCCTGCCACCCATGTCACTCACCAACCAGCCAGGTGGCCCTATACACGTTCTGATCGAATTCCATTTGGATGTGGCTTTGATTGTATATGTAGCTGTCATGGCTGGACCCTGGGTGTTTGGCACGGACGTGCCATATGAGGCCTTGGGCATCGACTATCACCTGTACGTTGATGGAATGCCAATGCTTCCGATTGCGGTACATGTGCTTTGTCTCCTGGGGGGGCTGGAGTGCCACATGTGTGCAATCAATGGCCCCCACGGTGCGTGGGAATCTGGCAATTCTGTAGAAATCTGTCATTGCCTTCAGCCGCAGGTCCTCAGTGGTGGGTTTGATGATTTGGTTGGCCATGCGTCTGAGAATTGCAGGGACAACCTGGTGCACACATCTGCTCATGGAGGATTGTGACATCCCAGCCACCACTCCACTTGTACGCTGAAAAGAGCCACTGGCAAGGACATGGAGTGTTGCCATGACCTTGACCAGTGGCTGCACTGCATGTGAGCATTGTGTTGGGCTGGTGATGTCCTCCTGCAGGGTTGTGGTTAGTTCCAGGATGGCATGAGGGGTGAATCTGAAGATGCGATACACCTCAGAATCACTCATGCCAAACAGGTCTATGCGTGTGCGGTATATCCTCTCCCGTGCCATCCTCCATGCCCTCCTCCTTCTTTGCTCATCTAAAGTCAGTAGTATAGCTATGCGCGACGATGCCCCTGGCATGTTGGCATACAGATTGTTGTGCAACACGTGTGACTGCTGAGATCCTCACTAACAGTGTTGCTTTATCTAACATGTAGACTTTTTTTCTCTTTTTAGACCAGCTTTTATATGGTCTAATTTTAGACAGGACATTTTGCTGTTGCGCACACTGCGTAGCCTGCGCTGCCCCAACGTTCTTTTGTGGATCCCCGTAAGTCCCTCATTAGCATATTTGACTAGCAAATCAATGGTCTGTCTAGCGCAGTTTTGCACGGACGGATGCGCCTGTCTAACGAAATTACGCTGACAAAAAAAAGTAGATTTCTTGCGTATCTCGTTTCGGGGATGCCGTGCATCGAAACGCACGCGCACATTTAGACTTACGCACGCGCATCTCCTGTTGCGCAGGCGTAATCGCTCTGTGAATCTGGGCCTTCGTTTTTTCCATCTTCCCCATTATCATGACAAATAATGTTCACATCTAGTTGGGCCCTGTCTCCAAAAGAATCTTTACACTGAATAGTCAAGAACTTAACTGTCCACAACCAATGTATGAATTGTTTGTTATAGTGCTGTTATGTTTTGTTAATTATGTGGTCAAGTTCTAATTTGACCAAGAGATGGGATTGATGGGGTAAATGGAATAGGTATTTATTTAATCAAACATTTATTCACGATTGTCAAAGCATGTGTTTGATTTGCTATGTATGTATGTATGTATGTATGTATGTATGTATGTATGTATATATATATATATATATATATATATATATATATATATATATATATATAGTAATATTGTCTGTATCTTCTAGTCAGGATATATTATTACACAACATATATATGCTGCGTTCAATAGTCTGTGTTTTGACCTATCAATTAATAGGATGTGAGCAGTGTCACATTCTGTCTTGAACAGATGTCATTCACACCTTTAGCTGGGAAAGGGTCTATCTGACTCCTTTCCCAGAGAGTTTGGGAAGTGACATGTATATGCTAAATTACCATTTGTTTCCTTTAATAAAAAGACATTCAAGGGGCCTCCCCTTTTAGAAGGTATAAAATTGTACTGAGACACACAGTTTGTTAGAACACAGCCTTTTGAATGTATGTTACTGTATGTACATATGCTGTTCTCCAAGCTAGTAGTACTATCTGCTTGCTTGTATGTTAAATTCTTCTGTTTGAAATGAATATGGATTCAGCAGTCAACTTTACTGAAAGTCCTTAAGTTTTGGACTCTCTACACCCCGTCAACCTGCATAGTCCCCAGACCAGAGGAAATAATGGAGATTGGAGAGCTGACACCTTCCTATCCATCTGTGGAAATATATTAAATTAAAAATGTTTTACTTGTACATCAGTGTGAAATGGGGATCATAGAAACTAAATGGATCAGTCAGTGTTGCTGCATATATTAAAACTCATGACATTAAAGCCCATCTCCATTTTTTTTTTTAGCACTGACCCCTGCAGTGGAAATGTACAGTATAAGTATATATACACACAGACTTTGAATAATTTGTTTTTATTTTAGGATGAAATTATCGATTTTCACATGTAGTAAATGTAATAGAATAAGAGTACATTTGCACACTCAATAATGCTTACATAGTTAACAAGAGCTGTACCATATTTATAAATCTCAAGCTTACCATCGGGATGCTCATATGGAATCCAGTGGTGTTTAGAATTTTGGTATTCAAAGAATGGATCCCATTGTTTACACTGTTCTTCTCTGAAATCCTCAAAATCTTTGTCACAATTTTCAGTGTTGCAAAGCTCTAGCTGATAGCTTGGCCCTACACATGAACGACCTCCATTAGCTGGGCTAAATGCAAAACAGTATAATAGTTAGTTTGAGTGTCTTCATTTTGGCTGACCAAAGCATTTCAGCTATCAAAAACAAATATGCTAAGTTCACAAATAAAGTTATGTGTAATAAAATGGAATGACACAGGAAAAAAGTATTGAACACGCTATCTGAAATGTATTTAATACTTGGTACAAAATCCTTTGTTGGTAATTACTGCTTCAAGATGCCTCCTGTATGAGCCGAACACGCCCCGTTTGGTTTGCACCAGAACCTTCGAACGGACCGAACGTTCGCACAAACTTTAGAACCCCATTGAAGTCTATGGGACTCGAACGTTATAATATAAAATTGCTAATTTTAAAGGCTAATATGCAAGTTATTGTCGTAAAACGGGTTTGAGGACCCGGGTCTTGCCCCAGGGAACATGTATTAATGGAAAAAAAAAGATTTAAAAACGGTTGTTTTTTCGAGAGCAGTGATTTTAATGATGCTTAAAGTGAAAAAAAAAAATAGAAAAATTCCTTTAAATATTGTACATGCTGGGTGTCTATAGTATGCCTGTGAAGTGGCACGTGTTTAGAATGATCCCTCCACAAAATGACATTACTATAAGAAAAAAGTAATTTAAAACTGCTTGTGGCTTTAATGTAATGTCTGGTCCCTCCAATATGGATTAAAATCATTGAGAAAAATAGCATGGGTTTCCCCCCTCCCACCGGGTCATTACCAGCCCCTTTGGCCCTATATACTTTGAACAGCAGTATACAGGCGGAGAAAACAAGAGAGGGACTGTAGGTTTGTTGTCAAGTAGAATCTGTTTGTAATTTTTAAAGTGTAGCGCCAGCCAAAAAATCTATTTTTAAGCTGTTCGAAAAACATAGAAGGGTTATCACCCCTGTAACATTTGTTTTGCTGTCTGTGCGCATCTGTTCAGAAGATTGCATCTCACTTTCTGTCTCAATGACAAATGATTTTTTTGAAAATTTTTTTTTTTTTTGGCGAAACAAGGATTGGTGATAAAGCATCAGTGGACAGGAGACACCTCTTAGGCCGCGTACACACGACCAAATATATCTGTTCAAATCGGTCTGACAGACAGACTGATTTGAACAGATATGTCTGCTGGCTGTTTTGGTTTGATCGCTGTACACACAATCAAACCAAAATCCCCGCCGGCAGACAGCGCGGTGACGTGGCAGTGACGTTGACGCCGCCACGTCACCGCACCAAGAAGTAAAACACTTCCGTGCATGTGTCGAATCCATTCGACTCATGTGCGGGCAGATATGTCTGCTGGTTAGCGTACTAACCAGCAGATATATCGGTCCGACGGGTTCCCAGCAGACAGATTTTAAAGCAGGCTTTAAAATCTGTCTGCTGGACAAATCCGTCTGCTTGCCCGTACACACGATCAAATCTGTCTGCTGAGAGGGTCTGTCAGACCGTTTCCAGCAGATAGATTTGATCGTGTGTACGCGGCCTAACAGAACAGAATTTCCCTTCCTAGGGGTAGATTCCTCTCACTTCCTGTTGTCACTTCCTGTTGTAGGAGTCATTTGTAAGTTGGATGTTTGAAAGTAGGGGCCTGCCGTATATATACTCTGCAAAAATGTGGGCCCTAGGTGTTGGTGTTGCCACAGCACTGTAAGCCCTCACAGTTAGTCTTGGTGTGCGCTGGAATGCCCTGCTGTGAACTATTATATCAAGAATTGTAATTACATGCCCTTGTTGAACAGGGGCAGAAAAATTGGGCCTTTGTTGGTGGTGGTGGTGGTGACGGTGCCACAACACTGTAAGCTCTCACAGTTAGTCTTGGTGTGCACTGGAACGCCCTGCTGTGAACTATTATATCAAGAATTGCAATTACATGCCATTGTTGAACAGTGGTGGAAAAATTGGGCCTTTGGTTCTGGCGTTGGTGCTACAACACTTAGGCCTCGTACACACGATGAGATATGTCCGCTCAAACTTGTCCGCCGGACAGTTTAGAGCGGACATGTCTCATCGCCGCCACGTCACCGCTACGTCACGCACCAGGAAGTAAACACTTCCGCGCGCATGCGTCGGATCCATTCACAGGATACGACGCATGTGCGGGAGGATATGTCCGCTGGTTTCCCGTACTAACCAGCGGACATATCCGACGGACAGGTTTGTAGCGGACAAATTTCAAAGCATGCTTTGAAATTTGTCCGATGGACAAATCTGTCCGCTAGCCCATACACACGATTGGAGATGTCTGCTGAAACGGTCCATCGGACCGTTTTCAGCGGACAAATTCGATTGTATGTACGCGGCCTAAGTCTTCACAGTAACTCTTGGTGGGCGCAGGAATGGGCCCTGCTGTGAAATATTAGATCAAGTATTGGTATAACATGCCCCTGTTGAACAGGGGCAGAAACATTATTGGGCCTTAGGCACTGGTGCCACAACACTGCAACCCCTCACAGAAACTCTAGTTGGAGCGCAGGAATGAGCCCGCTGCAAAGAATGTCATTGGTGCTTTGCGTAATGGCACAGCACCAAATGACATTATCCCCACAAAACTGCTGAAGGAATGCGCCTACATCTTGGCTCCTCCCATCACGCAGCTTATCAACCAGTCTTTCTTGGAGGGCATAGTGCCCTCGCAGTTGAAAGAGGGTATAATCCAACCCATCCTTAAGAAACCCTCCCTGGACCCCAAGGACCCACTCCACCGCCGTCCCATAACAAGCCTCAATGTACTCTCAAAGGTAATGGAGAAAGTAGTGGTACAACAGCTGCAACAGCATCTAGATACCTACAAGCTACTTGACCCATTGCAATCAGGGTTCCGTCCCGGACACGGGACTGAAACCGCGCTGCTCAAAGTATGGGACGATGTTCTCGAGGCCGCAGACGAAGGAGAATCTTGTCTTCTAGTTCTGTTGGACCTAAGCGCCGCTTTCGACACTGTAGACCACAAACTGTTACTGACGCGACTTGCTGAAGTAGCCAGAGTCGCAGAAAGCGATTGATCTTGGTTCTCCTCTTTTTTGGAAAACCGATCGCAAACAGTGAAGTTAGGACCCTTCACATCTGAGAAACGCACAGTAACATGCGGAGTCCCTCAAGGATCGCCTCTGTCACCAGTGCTGTTTAACATCTATCTTCGTCCTCTTTTTGAGATTATCAGCAGCCAAAAACTGCTCTATCACTCATACGCAGACGACACGCATCTTTATTTACGCATTTGCAACAGAAAGGATCACCACCTCAATCTAGAGACGTGCCTCTCTTTGATAGAGGACTGGATGACAAAGAGTTATCTTAAACTCAACGGAGCGAAAACAGAACTTCTCCTGTTTCACGCCAAGCAAAGGAATCAACCTGCAACAACCTGGACACCCCCGCCCATTCTGGGCAAAATCATCACCCCTAGCGCCAAAGTCAAAAGTCTCGGGGTCATCTTTGACTCCTACATGACAATGGACGCACAAATAGGGTCAGTAGTCAGCGGATCCCACCATCTGTTGCGCCTACTACGCAGACTTACTCCTTTCATCCCCAAAGAAGACCTAGCGGTCGTGGTGGGAGCAATTGTTAACTCCAGATTGGACTATGCAAATGCCCTTTACCTCGGACTCCCCAAGTACCAAATCGCTCGTCTGCAAGTCGTTCAAAATACGGCCTCCAGACTTGTGACTGGAAAAAAACCCTGGGAATCAATCTCACCTTCACTGAGATCCCTTCACTGGCTACCAGTTAAAGACAGGATTGCTTTTAAAGCACTCTGTCTAACGCATAGATGTGTCCATGGGAATGCCCCCCAATATCTATGCGATAAAATAAAAGCTCACAACCCCAATCGCATCTTGCGATCCACCAATCAGAACCTACTACAGATCCGAAAAGCCAACTACAAGTCCAAAGGAGGAAGAAGATTCGCCGTCCAAGGTCCCAGACTATGGAACACTTTACCAACCAGCATTCGGTTGGAGGCGAATCACTTAGCATTCAGGAGAAAGATCAAGACTCATCTCTTTTGATATCAAAGGAGACAGGAACAACAAGCGCCCAGAGGCGATTCAGTTCGCATGTGCCGCGCTCTATAAGTTTTTCATTCATTCATTCAAAGTATTGCATCAAAAAATGTAATTACACGCCCCTGTTAAACAGGGGCTGAAAAAATAGGCCTTAGGCACTGGTCTTGGTGCCACAACACTGCAACCCCTCACAGATACTCTAGTTGGAGCACAGTAATAAGCCCTGCTGCAAAGTATTGCATCAAAAATTGTAATTGCACACCCCTTGTTCTTACAAGCTATCAGCATGATCATTGAGGAGGAAAAGGATAGTCACTCAGCATCAGCATAGGCAGTCTTGAAGGGATCTGACATTTTTAAAAACATTATTCAGTTACATCAGCATCAGGGGGTTGGTAGATGGTGGTGATCCAAGTTCGATTAATTTTTATGAAGGTCAGTTGATCGACCGAGTCAGTGGAGAGGCGCACCCTGTGATCAGTTACAAAGCCTCCAGCAGCACTGAATGTGCGCTCCAAAAGAATGCTGGATGCAGGACAAGCCAGTAGCTCAATTGCATACTGTGCAAGCTCTGGCTAGTGATCCATCATCAAGACCCAGTAAGCCAGAGGATTTTTGGTGGTAAAGGTGTCCAAGTCTGATCTTGCCCCTAGGTATTCCAGCACCATGTAAAACAGACGCTGGCGATGGTTGCTGGAACCGATCATACCTTGGGGCTGCGGACTAAAAAATTGTCTGAACGCATCGGTCAGACAGCCACCTTCTCCACCGCTCCTTCTGTGACTGACTGAAGCCTCAGCAACACGTTGTCCAGGACCAGGATTTTGTAACCTCCCAGTCTCTGGGAACGCGTTCCACAGACCTTTCTGCAAGGCCTCCCTCAGATGTTTCATCTTCTGCTCCCTCTGCGACAGCAAGATAAGGTCCGCAACCTTACTCCTGTAACGTGGATCAAGGAGGGTTGCCAGCCAGTAATGATCCCTCTCCTTGATAGCACGAATACAAGGATCCTTCCGCAGGCTTTGCAGGATCAGGGAGGCCATGCAGCGTAGAATTGCCGAGGTCCTCTGGATCACTGAGGATGATAGGATCTGCAGCCAACTCGTCCCAGCCACGTACAAGTCCGTGGGTTTTTGTTGGGACAGTAATTGATCCCTTGAAGACTGATGCTGAGTGCTAGGCTCCACCTCCATGCTGACACAATCCTCCACCTTCATGTCCTCTTCCTGTGTGATAGGCGGGCAAGCAGGGACACTGCCTGGATAAAGGGGGGGATTCTGTCCATTATTCCACACAGCTGTTGTAATATTAATATATATGTGTAGGTATTTATAATATTGTGTTATATATATGGCATGGAATTTATGTGTTACATACAGGCATTCAAGGTTACACATCAAATGGTGTTTGCTGATCAAAAGGGTTAGTGGCCAAACACAGATCAAATGTACAGAAGACCATTTGATGTGTTAATCTTATCTAAGACTACCTAGGTGTGTGAGATGGCCTGGTACTTCCTTACATACATACATAAGGAAGTAGAAGAAGAAAAATGTGCGCATACCCAGTAAATAGCTAACAGGTGACAGCTGCGACTCAAAAATGTTATACAACATAAAACAATAGAATAAAGAGAGTAGGAATCGCGCTCGTCCTATATCTATGGCCAATGAAGGGCACAGTGTATGATATGGTTAATTCAAAAACAGAAAAACCAACAAAAGTAAATTGATAACAATGGCACACAAGAATAAACCTGTATATGGAATCCACCTAATAATCACTAAAGAACTTGCTGATGCTAGATATCTGTGATCAGTTATAAAACACACAATGTGTGTTCCCACGTCACCGCATCCATTTGGAAGGACGCACGCGTACCTACAAGCCGGCCGGCACTCTTGTTTTAAAGCTCCATATACTTGCATCTGTTGTAAGTGCATTTTATCTTTTTTTCTTTAATAAATCCATTGGGTTTTACACTATGTGAGTTCTTATGTCATTACATGTTCTCAACATAACATTGCCATCTGCTGATGTCCCCACGGCTGTTGAACCACAATTCCTTTCTGCTTGCATTTACCCTGCGGGGTCCATTTCTGGTAAGGGTCAGTGTGTGCAGTGGTGGTGGGTTTGCACTATCCCTTCCCCCGTTTGCATTACTGCCCTACACAGGTGTGATTAATTAGCAGTATATACGGTTTCACACTATGCAAGTCTTTCTGTTTTTGTTTCGTTTTTGGTGCTGAGACTCTACATTTCAAACCCGGGGAATACCTATGTGTGATCGACATTCCGGAGACAGATACATCTATACCTGCCTGAGATTTTTCTTGTTGTTTAAACACATATCAATAGTGTGGAAAGGATACATTTATTCAGACCTGAAGAACCATACTGCACAGACCCACCTTAATAGACTAAAAGTCAGCTTTTCTATGACTATTAGGGGGACTTTTTTTGCACTTTGATACATATAATTTTTTAATTTTTAATTTTGTATTTTATTATATTTTTTGAGACTATATTTAGTCCAGGACTATTCACTGAATTTCACTTACGCTTGTGTGTTTTATAACTGATCACAGATATCTAGCATCAGCAAGTTCTTTAGTGATTATTAGGTGGATTCCATATACAGGTTTATTCTTGTGTGCCATTGTTATCAATTTACTTTTGTTGGATTTCTGTTTTTGAATTAACCATATCATACACTGTGCCCTTCATTGGCCATAGATATAGGACGAGCGCGATTCCTACTCTCTTTATTATACATAAGGAAGTATTTATTAATGGTAATTAGACTTGAGGGGGGTATTCATTCAATGGGAACATTTAGTTGACCTGAAAGAACACCTCCCTCCAGTGTGAGACCAATATTTGAGACAGTCAAGCTGGCATTCAGTCAAACTTGTCACTCTGTATGAATATGGCACAGGTCTAGGAAAAGATGGGATTCTGAATTACTCTGTTGGATTTGTACTTCTGTGGACTTTGTATGTTATTGGAAGTTAAGTAAAATTGCGTTCTTTGGAGAGCCTGTGTGTTGCTGCGAAACAACATAATTTATAGTCATCATACTAACATCTAAATAACAATTATCTAACCGGACTACTGGACACTATACCTTTATATATAACTACAACCGCGTGTGCTCCAACAGGTGGATAAGAGGGACAGTGTCACTGATGCATGCACTGTCACTGCTCACCATCCTCGTGGCCTCCTCAAATGGTGACAGGACAGTGCATGCATCCCTGATCATGGCCCACTCGTGTGGGGAAAAAAACAAGCTCCCCTGACCCTGTCCTGTTGCCATATTGGCACAGATACTTATTGATGGCCCTCTGCTGCGTGTGCAGCCGCTGCAGCATGGCCAACATAGAGTTTCACCTGGTGGGCATGTCACAGATTAGGCAGTTCTTGGGCAGGTTGTATTCCTTTTGGAGGTCTGCCAGCCAAGCACTGGCATAATATGACCGTCGGAAATGCCCACAGAGTTTCCTGGCCTGCTTCAGGACATCCTGTAAGCCCGGGTACCTGCCCAAGAACCACTGCACCACCAAGTTAAGGACATGAGCAAAACAGGGCACATGGGTTAGTTGTCCCTGTCTTAGGGCGGAGAGGAGGTTGGTGCCATTGTCGCAAACCACCATTCCTGGCTTAAGCTGGCGTGGCGCCAACTACCTCTGAGCCTGCCCCTGCAAAGCTGACAGAACCTCTGCCCCAGTGTCACTCCTGTCCCCCAAGCACACCAGCTCAAGCACCTCATGGCATCTCTTTGCCTGCGTACCTGCGTAGCCCCTTGAACACCTACGGAGCACCGCTGGTTCTGAGGACACATCAGCACAAGAAGAGGCCACAGAAGAAGAAAAGAGGAGGGGGTGGAGGAGAGAGGTGTGTCACAACCAGTAGTAGCATTTTGGAGGCATGGTGGCAGAACAACCTCCAACACTACTGTACCTTGTCCTACATCCTTCCCAGCTGCCAGCAGAGTCACCCAATGCGCCTTGAAAGATAGGCAACGTCCCTGTCCATGCCTGCTGGACCATGAGTCAGCGGTATGCATCTTCCCACTAACCGCCCTGTCCAGCGAGGCATGGACATTGCCCTCCACATGCCGGTAGAGAGCCGGAATCGCCTTCCGTGAGATAAAGTGGCGTTTGGGAACTTGCCACTGAGGTACAGCACATTGCACAGGGGCAGAATCTATCAACTGAAAAGGCAACAGTTGAAGTGCTGGTAATTTAGCGCTGCAGCAGCTGGGGAAGGGAAATTTATCTGGTACTATCTGACGTTGGTGTACCGATGGTAGATTGCCCAAAAGTACTTGGCTGTGACACACCTAATTCTACATCTTCAGTCCAATCAGTGCAGGATTCAGAGAGGACTGGGGGTATAGTGGGGTTGGAGATCCCAGCTGATGAGGAGCAAGGAGAGGTCCGCTTTGTTCTTTGGTGTGGGTCTTTGAGGTACCAGCAGGTCGACATATGTCTGGTGTAACGTTTGGGGGATCAGCTTGATCGCAGGACACAGGCTTTTAAATCAAAACTGAGGTTTATTGAACACAAACGGCTTCACAGCAGCAAAAACAAAACAAATAATCAGTCTCACCGACTCTTAGGGCTCAGCACTGCCATTGCAATTCACAGTCCTTGCAGGTAAAGTTCCCCAGTTGCAGGCTTTCAGGCAGGACACAAGTCCTTTTAAAGTTCTTCCCAGCTTCTCAGAGCTTTGCAGCATTCACCTGTCTAGCATCGCCATACACAGGCTCTGCTACACACTTCCACACTCCCACCTGCAACTTCCTGTCCTCACTTAAACCATCTCCTGGACAGGTGCATTAACCCTTTTTGTCCTCTTAAAAGGACCATAGCCCAAATAGAGGGGAAACATAGCGTCCCTCCAGGACGCAGCCACGGCGACCTGTACATATCCCCCCCCTGTGCCCCAACGCCGAGGAGGTGGGGGCAACAGTGGAGCCCAAACAATGGACTCGGGAGAGGGCATCTGCATTTTGATGCAGTCTCCCGGGCCTATGCTCCACTATAAATTTAAATTCTTGGAGCGCCAGGAACCACCGGGTAATCCTGGCATTAGTCCCTTTACCTTGCCTAAGCCATGTTAAAGGGGCATGATCAGAAATGAGCCTAAATTTCCTGCCCAAAAGGTAATATCTGAGGGACTCCAGGGCCCACTTAATGGCCAGGCACTCTCTCTCAATAACAGCGTAGTTTTTTTCTGCTGGTGTCAACTTCCTACTGAGGAAGACTACTGGGTGCTCCTCACCATTAACAACCTGTGACAACACCGCTCCTAATCCTACATCGGAAGCGTCAGTTTGGACAACAAACTCTCTTGAAAAATTGGGCGCTATCAAGACAGGGTGTTGGCACAGTGCTGACTTGAGCTCCAAAAAAGCCTTTTCAGCATCCGCATTCCACTCGACCATGACCGATTTCCGACCCTTGGTCAGATCGGTCAGTGGAGCCGCTAATGTGGCAAAGTTGGGTACGAACCTTCTGTAGTATCCCACCATGCCCAGGAATGCACGTACCTGCTTTTTTGTGAGGGGGCGGGGCCAACTATTTATAGCCTCTACCTTGTTGACCTGAGGTTTCACCACCCCTCTACCCACGATATAGCCTAGGTATTTTACCTCCTCCATTCCCAAATGACATTTTTCAGGGTTTATTGTGAACCCTTCCTTCCAAAGAGAGTCCAGTACTGCCTGGACTTTGGGCAAGTGCGAGTCCCAGTCTCTGCTAAAAACGACTATGTCATCCAAGTACACTGAGGCATACTCCCGATGAGGTCGTAAAATCCTATCCATTGCTCGCTGGAATGTGGCTGGAGCAGTTTGCAGTCCAAAAGGCATTCGTTTGTACTGAAAACTCCCCTCTGGAGTAGAAAAAGCAGTTTTCTCTCTAGCCGCCTTAGTCAACGGGATTTGCCAATACCCCTTGGTAAGGTCTAATGTTGTGATGTACCTGGCTGGACCTAGTCGCTCAATAAGTTCATCCACCCGGGGCATGGGGTAGGCATCAAACCGTGAAACCTCATTAAGTTTCCGAAAATCATTGCAGAATCGCAGAGTCCCGTTGGGCTTTGGTACCAACACGATGGGGCTCGACCACTCACTCTGCGATTCCTTGATGATATCCAGGTCTAACATTTTTTTCACTTCCTCTGAAACGGCCTTTCTTTGCGCCTCTGGGATGCGGTAGGGCCGGACAAAAACTTTGACTCCAGGTTCTGTGATAATATCATGCTCTATCACCCTAGTAAGCCCTGGCAAGTCTGAAAACTTTTCTTTATTTCTTTGCAAGAACTCCTTTGCTTGCTGATTTTGTATTTTAGACAGGGTATTTGCTACTTGGACACGCTCTACCCCAAGCCTTGCACTAGCCAGGGAGGTCACTGTTTCCCGATCCGTCCAGGGTTTTAACAAGTTAACATGATATATCTGATACGGTTTCCTCTTGCCTGGCTGGTGCACTCTATAATTTACCTCTCCTACTTTTTCCACAACTTCAAAGGGACCTTGCCATCTGGCCAAGAATTTACTTTCCACAGTGGGAATGAGCACAGCTACTCGATCTCCCACTTGGAAGTGCCTTATTTTTGCAGCCCTGTTATAGACCCGTCGTTGAGCCTCCTGGGCCTTTTGTAAATGTTCTTTGACTAGTGGCATCACGGTTTGGATCCTTTCCTGCATTTGGGAGACATATTCCAGGACACTCTTATGCTGAACAGGTTCACTTTCCCATTCCTCTTTAATAAAATCAAGTAGTCCGCGAGGTCTCCGCCCATAAACCAACTCAAAAGGCGAAAACCCTGTGGAGGCCTGGGGCACTTCCCGGATGGCAAATAGGAGAGCTGGCAACAGGCAGTCCCAATCTTTCCCATCCCTTTGCACCACTTTCTTGAGCATAGACTTAAGGGTTTTATTAAAGCGTTCCACCAACCCGTCCGTTTGGGGATGGTAGACCGAGGTGCGCAGCTGTTTAATGCGGAACAGCTTACACACATCGGCCATAACCCTCGACATAAACGGGGTACCCTGGTCTGTGAGTATTTCCTTGGGAAAACCCGTCCGTGTAAACAATTGGAATAATTCTCGAGCAATGGCCTTTGAGGAGGTATTCCGCAGGGGTAGCGCCTCAGGATATCGGGTGGCATAGTCAAGAATCACCAAAATGTAGGAGTGACCTCGAGCTGACTTTACCAAGGGACCCACTATATCCATGGCTATCCTCTCGAATGGGACCTCAATTATGGGCAGAGGGACCAAAGGGCTCCGAAAGTGAGTCACCGGAGCGGTCAACTGGCAGGTCGGACAAGAGGTACAGTATCGCTTTACCTCTGCTTTCAGACCTGGCCAGTAAAACCGGTCGGTGATCCGTGCCTCCGTCTTCTCAACTCCCAGGTGCCCCCCTAACACATCATCATGGGCCAGTTCCAGAACCTTTCGTCTATATTGTTGGGGTACCAACAATTGTTCTACCACGTTTTCTCTCTCTTTGGTAACCCGATACAGCAATTCATTATATATTGCAAAGTGTGGCCACCTTTCATTCGCACCTGGCTCTTGGGGAACCCCATTTACTACTACAACTTGTTCCCGTGCACGGGCCAAAGTGGGGTCCTGCATCTGAGCAGTACCAAACGCCCCCTGGGGAACACCCAAATCCGGCAGGGCAGGAGTAGAGGCTACTTCCTCATCCTCTTCCCCCAGCATTACCTGAAGTGGGGAAGGCTCCTCCCCCTGAGGGTTTTGGTAGGTCTGTGTACCACATGTCTTGACATTCTCAACAGTATCAATGCTACTTTCATCACCATTAACCACATCATGAGCATTTTCCTCATCTGGATCCACATTAAACACATTTGGCAGTTCAGGGTTATTCCTCTCAGCAGCAGGAACAGGGGGGCTAGTTTCTCCCCAGTCTCTGAACTGTTCTCCTTGTTCCCACAGTTTGGTAAACAATGGACAGTCTCGTCCTATTATAACATCATGTACCAAGTTCTTTACCACCCCCACCTCTTGAGTACAGGTGCCACATGCTGAGGAGATAGACACCGTGATGATGGGGTACTCTCTAGTGTCCCCGTGTATGCACACCACCCGTAAAGTTTTGCTTACCGTACCGACCTTCCCAATTATTCTAGGATGAACAAGGGTTACCATGCTTCCAGAGTCCAACAAAGCCCAGGCAGGGAGGTTGTTCACTTGGACTTCATACTCAAACTTATCATCATCCATGTCGAGATGTGTGGTGCATACTTTATGGGCACAGAAAGACCCCCTCCGAAGAACCCCGCATTCCATGGGCTCCTCTTGCAGTGGGCAGTGTGCCCGGGTATGACCCCAGGAATGACATCGCCAACATTGTACATCCACTCCTCTCCGAACAGGAACAGAACGCTGGGGAGGTACCGGGAGTGACTCTTGGCCTTCCGGGGTGTTGGTTCCCAGGCCCCTTGGAACATCCTTTCGAAGGGCAGCAGTTGGTCGAACAGGCCGTGGCAAACTGGGCCCTATGCGCTTGGTAGGTCCGAGCAGGTCCTCCACCACTGTAAATCGTTCCACCATCTCAACAAGGAGGTTTGCGGTTTTGGGATCTCCATGGCTGACCCACCGTTGAAGGTCATCTGGCAGGGACCTCAGATATCAGTCCAGCACGACCCGCTCCACGATTTGGGGGCCAGACAACACCTCAGGTTGCAGCCATTTTTTCACTAGTTGCACCAGGTCGTGCATTTGAGACCGGGGTGGCCGATCGGGACGATATTTCCATTGGTGTACTCGTTGGGCCCGAACAGCCGTAGTCACCCCCAGACGAGCCAGAATTTCTGCTTTTAGCTTTTGATAGTCTTTAGCATCATCCGGTGGCAGGTCAAAGTAGGCTTTTTGAGGATCTCCAGTGAGAAAAGGAGCAATGAGGCCGGCCCACTGGTCCTGAAGCCACCCTTCTCTCTCTGCCGTCCTCTCAAAGGTAGCAAGAAATGCTTCTACATCATCGTTTGGGGATAATTTCTGCAGAAAATGGCTTGCCCTTACAGTCACCTGGTTGCCAGGGGCAACAGCCGCTTGTCCCTGAACCTTAGACAGCTGCTGCACTGCTTCCTTTAAAGCAGTCACCTGAGTCTGCATAACCTCTTGCTGGGTTGTTTGCTGGGCTGCCAACTGGGCCACCAACAGGCGGGTATTTTCTTGCTGCAGCGTCAGCGCCTCTTTGTGGTAAGTGTGTTGTGCCTCCAGTTGGGTGGCTAAGCGCTGATTAGCTTCCTCATGGCGAGTCTGCGCTTGCATGTTAGCCAGGGTCAGCTGTTTAATTAGCTCCTCCATTGCTTCAGCTTTCAATGCTTGTGCAGCTTTAACCCAGGACATAAATCCAATGCACTGTCTCTTTAAATGTCAGTTCAATATACAGTCCAATGCAAAGGAAAAAAAAAAATGTCTCTTCTTATGCCTGTTAATCTGTCCTGCCAGCATTCGAGCACCAGTGTAACGTTTGGGGGATCAGCTTGATCGCAGGACACAGGCTTTTAAATCAAAACTGAGGTTTATTGAACACAAACGGCTTCACAGCAGCAAAAACAAAACAAATAATCAGTCTCACCGACTCTTAGGGCTCAGCACTGGCATTGCAATTCACAGTCCTTGCAGGTAAAGTTCCCCAGTTGCAGGCTTTCAGGCAGGACACAAGTCCTTTTAAAGTTCTTCCCAGCTTCTCAGAGCTTTGCAGCATTCACCTGTCTAGCATCGCCATACACAGGCTCTGCTACACACTTCCACACTCCCACCTGCAACTTCCTGTCCTCACTTAAACCATCTCCTGGACAGGTGCATTAACCCTTTTTGTCCTCTTAAAAGGACCATAGCCCAAATAGAGGGGAAACATAGCGTCCCTCCAGGACGCAGCCACGGCGACCTGTACACTGGTCAAGCATGTGGTGCCCACGTGGGTGATGTTTTGGCCATGCAAGATACACTTGAGACATATGTTGAAAAGAGCAGCGGTGAGATCTGATGCACTCATCACAAAAAAGACCAACACCAAAGAACTTTTGGAATAACGCTGAGAGACAGCAGCGCCCTGCACATGCGGAGCTCTGCGTTGTGATGCAGTCGGTGTGCTGCCCTTAAGCTGGCCCCTGGAAGGCATCCTGCCTCATTGGAGATGTGCCTACTTCTCCTCCTCCTCCTTCTTTCTCCTATCAGGCACCCACGTGGAGTCAGTGACCTCATCATCCCCTTCCTCATCACTGTAGAAAACCTGAAAGTATGCTGCAGCTGGGGGAAGATTGCTGTCATTCTTGGGCATCCCCTCTCTCTGGGATCACATTACTGCCTTCTCTAGCTGTGTACCATCATCGGAGCCCTCAAAATGCTGCACATCCTCCTGCAGCATGTACCCAACACTGTGGTCAAACAGTTTGGGGGACTCCTCAGAAGGAAGGGCTAGGGAAGGAGTGACTGATGCCATTGAGTAGAAGGAAGAGGCCGCGTTGGCAGCTGCTTTGCCAGACAACATACCCTGAGCCTGGGTGAGAGAGGATGAGGAGGATGAGGATGGCTCGGTCTTCCACTCTACCAAGTCTTCGGCATGTTGCGGCTCAACACAGCCAGCTGCCGGAAAAAAAGAAGAGGCATGTTCCACGGCCACGTGCTGATGAGGATGCACAGTGTCCACGACCAGCAGCACTGTTGCCTCTAGACGCAGAGACTGCTTGCCCTTGTTTATTGGCTCGTGAATCTCTGCCTCTTCTTGTTGTCCTTCCAGACATACTAATGGCCTGCAGGGAGATGTAGCTGCACAAATACTGACAATACCTGCTGATCCCTGCCTGTGTTATTAATATGAGCAGATCTCTGCCTGTAGTAATTAATATGAGAACACCAGGTTTATGTAGCTTTAGGTGCGCACTGTGCAGAGGACACAGACAGTACACACACCACTTAGCTTTTTTAGAAAATTATTTTTATTGCAAGTTTTATAAACAAGACAAATACAACTTAAGTGCTTACAGTTCTCCTAAACAACGACGGTGCAACATTACAATTCTGCAAAAACGGGTGTGATGGGTAAAGATACACCCATTAGGCAGTATACAACCCCATGCTTAGAACATGCTCTTAAAAAGCTTTAGCGTGGGCTTCAGTAAAAGGCAATACAGAAGGGGAAAAACTAAAATAAGAATTAAGAAAAATTGAGTGGGTGAAGTATGCCCTATGGACTATTTTGAACAGCACCAATCTGTCACATATGGAAAATAGCGAACTGAACGGGAAGTCCCAAAAATCATCCCAGTCGTCATAGTCCAGTGTGGGAATGTCATGTTGCCAGCAAGACCAAAGTTTGTCCAGCGGCGGGAGAGACACAAAGATCAATTGTGCGTACAAGTGTGAGGTAGGTTTCTCGGTACAGTCAAACCTGAGTGTACTCTCCAACTCCGACTGGGCTAGAATACAAGAGGAATGAGGGAATTGTGCAACAAAAGCATGAGACAATTGGAGGTACATTATAGAGGGAGGATAGATGTGATAAGGGTAGTAGGGAGTTCTGTGATACAATATAGGAAATCAGTTTGACACCGTATTTGGTTCATGCGTAGGTGTCTGGCAGTTTGTAAAAATGGGGAAGACTAGGGTTCAGCCAGATCAGGGGAATTCGGGGAAACCTCAGAGTGTCTGCACTTCTTAATAGCTATTCCTGCTCGCCAAGCCCACAGGGTGGTAAGCATGGAGGGAGTCAGGGAATAAGGAGCACGAGGGCCCCTGTAAATGAGAAATTGGGAGGGCTTCTATAGAACCAACTACCGTAGCCTCCAGTACAGTGGATGAATTTGTTCTTTCTAGGAGTAGCCACCAGGCCACAGTAACCTGCTTCCTCGGCCACATTAAGGTAGACAGTCTGTATCTGGGTGGTGAGGGACCCCATAAAAAGGAGGAGAATATTTGGTTAGGTTTTAAAAAAAAAAAGATTTAGGCACCCATTGCGGGGAATGACGGAAGAGGTAGACAAATTTTGGAATTATTTTCATTTTAAGGAGGTTAACTCGCCCCCAAACTGACAAGGGCAAGTTACTCCAGGATTTGAGTCTTGTCTGGGTGTCAATAAGCACTGGGGTTAAGGTTTAATGAAATAAAATCTGAAGCTTGGGTGGAGACACATACCACTAAATATGTAAAGGAGTCCACCCATTGAAGGGGGAGATCAGGGGGGATGTAACCCTAGCCTCCTGATCTATCGGAAATAAAAGTGACTTGGACCAGTTAACATTGTGTCCCATGACTGTAGTAAAGGTGTCTAGGACTGTCAATGCACCCTGCAACGACGGACCAGCATCATTTAGGAAAAGCAGCATGTCGTCTGCATACAAGGCTACCCTCTCCCTCAGCAAGCCAATATGAAGACCCTTAATGTGCAGTGAAGTGTGCAGTGCTTCTGCCACCGGTTCAATAGCCAGGGCAAACAATGCCGGAGAGAGAGGGCAGCCCTGCCTGGTCCCCCTGAAGAGCCTGAAAGGGGCAGACAATCCGCCACCCAAGCGCACAGAGGAGGAGGGACA
Organism: Rana kukunoris; assembly: GCA_029574335.1. Lineage (NCBI taxonomy): Eukaryota > Metazoa > Chordata > Amphibia > Anura > Ranidae > Rana > Rana kukunoris. Next base: position 352,187,175 of record CM056051.1, on the reverse strand, counting down.
CTTATAGATCACCTGGAGCCATTTTATAAACATTAGAGGGAATCCCATTCTGCGTAAGTTTCCCATAGGAAGGGCCACTCAACCGTATCAAAGGCCTTTTCTATGTCAAGTGAGGCCACCGCCCGTGTTCCCGTGTTAAGGTGTTGGGTATGTATGTTGCTAAACAACCTACAAATATTAAAATTGGGGGGGGGGGGGGTGTAGTGCTGCGCTGTAAGGAAGGGAGTGGGGATGGGATAATATGAAGAGGAAGTGTGGCAAAAAAATAGATATGTGGGGAAAAAAGAAAAAAGGAATAACCTAACTATTATAATACATAGTAATGTCAGAAAAATTACAGTGATATATAAAAAATATTAAATATTAAACGTGCTAAATGCAGCGTAAGCCGGCTGCCAAACCAATGACAGTGCAAAATGACATATAGGGCCAGATTCAGGTAGATGGGAGCATCTTTGCTCTGGAGTAACGCTTCTCATTTACGTTACTCTGACGACCCTTTCAGCGCAAGTACTGTTATTCACATAGCAATTGCGCGTAAACTTGCGCCAGAGTAACGATAATGCACTGGCGTAACCCGACGCAGAGGCTTACGTTCAGCGCATCATCCACGGAGCATGCACAGTGAGTGCGGCTCCACTCGCCCCCTTGTGTGCATGCTCACAACTTCCGTCGGCACCACTTCCCGGGAAACGTCAGCGCAATGCCTTCCGTTGGGCGCTTAAAAGCGCAGGCGGAAACGCCATTCCGGCTCAAAAGTATTTCCATTTCCCCCCACCCCAGGGAAGATACTTTTGTGCTGTGATGGCTGCTCCCGCTACCCCCAGAGAGAGGAGGAACCTCAACTTTAATTCACAGGAGGTGTCTGTGATCATATCCGCTATGGAGACTTTTAATAATTTTCTCCATGGGAAAAAAAGCTGTAAGACCAGCCGGGAGAGGAAGCAGGGCATCCTGGACACCATTGCTGGCCGGGTCAATATTTTGGGGTACTCCACCCGGACTGCTGCTGACATTCAAAAAAAAAAAATGATCTGCGGCGCAAGGTCCGTGGCAAGGTGGCCACCATCAGGAGGCATGAGAGGGGCACAGGTGGTGGTCCCCCATGTCCGGTCACCCTGACCGCGGAGGAGGAGGTGGTCTCTCGCTGCCTGGAGAGGGAGCAGGTGGAGGGGGTCCCTGGCTATGACTCCATGGAGGAAGGCTCCAGGACAGGTAAGTGTTTTTTATCCCCTATTTGATGTGTTGCATTTGGGGGGGGGGAGGGTACATGTGCCAAGTGTGTGGGACCACCAACATGTGTCTGCTTTGTGTCATCCACAGATGACGGAGCTGGGCCATCATCTGTCAGCGGCCAGTCCACCCCATCCCCCCAACGCCATCGTGTGCCCGAGCCCCTGGGTGGTGAAGACACCGAGGTGGAGGAGGAGAGTGGCCACACCACACCTGCCGAGGTGGTTGTGGAGGATCCTGCTGTGGCAGAGCAGGACTTTTCTTTAGTGTTGGAGGTCTCCTCCCCTTCTCCTGGGCCGTCTGTCATCCCCTCCCCCATCCTTGGAAGCCCCTCAAGGGCGACTCCATCCCCCCGGGGACAACCATCTTCTGGCCCCAGGAAGGCGACCCAGAAGACCAGGGGGGTGTCGGATGTTGTCCAGGGCCAGTTGGCGAGGGATCACGCCAGACAGACCCAACAAATGGGGGAACTAGTTGGGCACTTGGAGAAAGTGGCTGACAGCCTGGGCTCCGTTGCCCAGATAAGCAACGCAGTGCAGGATGTCAGCTGCAACTGCGCTGCAGTGGTGACCAGTTTGGGGGAGGTGCAGGGGGATATTAGGCACCTCACTGCAGCCGTCCAGGCCAACACTGCTGCCATCCATGGAAACAGTGCTGCCATCCGGGACCAGGGGAGGCTGAGTCAGCGGGCCCAACACTACCAAGTGACCCGGCAGCTCAGGATGCAGGCCCAGCAGCTGAGGATGCAGGGCCAGACAAACAATTTCCTCGGCCGGATAGCCATGGCCTTGGAGGGCATGCAGGCCACACCTGCCAGGAGTGGCCCACCCGGGGATCAGCCACCTCCAGATGCCCCCCCACCCCCACCCACTCCATCCAGGCAGCTGAGGAGCCAGAGAGGTTCGGCAAGAAGGAGCCCCCGGCATCCCCGATGATTTTTTAATTTTTTGTTCTGATTTATACTCAGGTTATGAGTTTTTTATTTTTTGTTCTGATTTATACTCAGGTTATGAGTTTTTTATTTTTTGTTCTGATTTATACTCAGGTTATGAGTTTTTTATTTTTGTTCTGATTTATACTCAGGTTATGAGTTTTTTATTTTTTGTTCTGATTTATACTCAGGTTATGAGATTTTTATTTTTGATACTGCACACGTTGCAGTGTGAATGGTGTGTGAATGTGAGGGGGTGGCACTCCTGACAGTAAGGGGTGTCACCCTCGGCCGTGGTGGTGAAGTTAACCCCACGGCTGTATGAATGAGGTGTATGAATGGACAGTGACATCATTGGGGCCTTGACGCTGGCGTTGCTGCTCCCAAGTCCTACATGTTGGACTTGGGCTAATCCAATGCGATGTGCATGTGGTGTGTGTGATCTAGGGACATCAGTGGTGTACACGCGTGCATTGTCTGTGTGATTAATGTTTTGGTTTATTGTCCAAAGATGCCTACGGCGAGGACCCTCCTGACTGCTCTTCCATCAGCAGACTGGGTCTCCTCTGGCAGGTGGGGACTGTGTGGGTCGGGGGTCAGGTCATCACGTATGTCAATCTGCAGGCCTTTTCTCATAGCAAAGTTGTGCAGAATGCAACATGCACCGATGATCTGACACACAAAGGTAGGGGAATACAATAGGGTCCCCCCGGACTTATCCAGGCAGCGGAAATGGGACTTCAGGAGCCCGAATGTTTGCTCCACCACTGCACGGGTTTTGATGTGTGCTTCATTGTATTTTCTCTCTCCTCTGGTTTGGGGGTTCCGGAAAGGAGTCATTAGATGGGGTCCTAGTGCATATGCAGAGTCACCTGTAAGGGAAAAGACAGGAGGATGTTAGTCATGCATGTGCCACTTCTGTTGTGCATCACGGGAGGGGATAGTCATGCCTGCCACCCATGTCACTCACCAACCAGCCAGCTGTCCCCATACATGTTCTGTTCAAATTCTGCTGGGATGGGACTCTGATTGTATATGAAGCTGTCATGGCTGGACCCGGGGTGTTTGGCACGGACGTGCCATATGAGGCGTTGGGCATCAGCTATCACCTGTACGTTGATGGAGTGCCAATGCTTCCGATTGCGGTATATGTGCTCTGTGGAACTGGGGGGCTGGAGTGCCACATGTGTGCAATCAATGGCCCCCACAGTGCGTGGGAATCTGGCAATGTTGTAGAAATCTGTCATTGCCTTCAGCCGCAGCTCCTCAGTGGTGGGTCTGATGAACTGGTTAGACATGCGTCTGAGGATTGCAGGGACAACCTGGTGCACACATCTGCTCACGGAGGACTGTGACATCCCAGCCACCACTCCACTTGTATGCTGGAATGAGCCACTTGCAAGGAAATGAAGTGTTGCCAGTACCTTCACCAGTGGCTGCACTGCTTGTGAGCGGTGTGTCTTGCTGGTGATGTCATCCTGCAGGGTTGTGGTTAGTTCAAGTATTGCATCAGGGCTGAATCTGAAGAGGCGATACACCTCCTCATCCCCCATGCCAAAGAGGCTCATACGTGTGCGGTATATCCTCTCACGTGCCCGCCTCCTTCGTTCCGGGGGACCCATCAGTAGTTCTAGGACCACGATTGCCCCTGGCATGTTGGCACACAGAGGTGTTGTCCTTGCAAGTGTGGTTGTTCAGCTAGCTCTTATCGTCGGTAACGCTGCTGTAGCTGCTCTCCTGCTGACCTGTGACCGTCTGGAGTAAAGATAAAGCAGCCTTTTGTAGAAATAACTTTGCGCCGGACGGACGAGATACGCGCGGCGCATGTAGCCAGCGTATGGTGCTAATCCGTTCGCGAATCGGGAAATCTCCCTCATTTGCATATTTGCAGGGGAAATCAATAGGCGCGACTGATGCGCCAAACAAAATTATGCGCTGACGGGACACTGGCGCCGGAAAGTTAAGCCGATCGGAAATGGCCCGTTTTCGGGCGCATCTAGTTTGGTGGGTACGGCCACATAGAAACGACGGCGCATCTTCACAGTTACGCGGCGCATATAAAAATACTCCAGCGCAAGTCTTGCTGAATCTGGCCCATAAAGTGTAAATTCCTTATACACAATCCGGTGCACAAAGTGCCAGAAATAGCACACACCAGTGTGCTATTTGACATAATGCCTCGATGACCAGTTGCAGATACGGGGCCAGATTCTCAGCTGAGATACGACGGTGTATCTCAGATACACCGTCGTATCGCAGTTTTTTTCAATAGGTATCTATGCGAGTGATTCTTAGAATCACTTACTCATAGATACACTAAAGATCTGACAGGTGTAAAGCAATTACACCGTCGGATCTTAGATGTAATGACAACGCCGGCCGCTAGGTGGCCTTTACGTTGTTTTCTCATTTGCCCATGCAAATGAGCCTAATACGCCGATTCCCGAACGTTTTTGCAACGTGGCGACGTAGTTTACGTAGGTTGCGTACGCGTAAGGTTACCCCTGCTGTATGAGGGGTATGTTTCCAAAGTGCCGTCGTTGCCATGTTAAGTATGGCGTCGGGTCAGCGTCATCTTTTTCCATCGGTTACATTGTTTTACTAAGTCGTTCGCGAATAGGGAATTGCGTAAGTGACGATCACGTCGTTTTGACGTCGGTTTCAACAACGCTTTCCGACGTGAGCTGGAGCATGCACACTGGGCTTTTTTCCCGGCCGGTGCATGCGCACTTCGTTTGACGCGGGGGCGTGCTTAATTTAAATACAGCATGCCCCCTCCTTCAGTATTTGAATTACACGGCCTTACGACGCCGCATTTACGATACGCCTCCGAAAATTACGGAGCAAGTGCTTTGAGAATACGGCACTTGCTCCAGTAATTTGCGTAGACGTAGTGTAAATGCGATACGTTACGCCACCAGATACGCCATTTTTTGAGAATCTGGCCCACTATCTCCAAAATAAGTAGAGGTGTCCCCTTACCTTACTGCTGTAAGGTAACAGAAAAAAACAAAGCCCAGGAGCACTTTTCAGGTTGAGTCCACTTGTGGTGTCATCCAAATAGATAAATGTGGTGACAATGGATCCTTCCTGGTAATCACCTCCAAACGATAATAATCGCTCACATCCAGGAAAACAAAAAAATGCCAATAGTGTAGTACCATTAAAACAGGGGGGTTTTATTAAAACAATAACTGGGTACTCACAATGTTGAAATAAAAAACAGGCATAAAAAACACAGGACGTCCGCCAATATCACCTCTGGTACCTCATGCGTGCATTCGTCACTCCACGTAACTTCCTCAGGAGTAGAGGAAGTCACGTGTTTTTTTGTTTTCCTGGATGTGAGCGATTATTATCGTTTGGAGGTGATTACCAGGAAGGATCTATTCTCACCACATTTATCTATTTGGATGACACCACAAGTGGACTCAAGTGCTCCTGGGCTTTGTTTTTTTGCTGTTACCTTACAGCAGTAAGGTAAGGGGACATCTTTACTTATTTTGGAGATAGTATCTGCAACTGGTCATCACAACATTTTGGCTTTTACATCAGCAATCTTTTTGAACTTTATTTCCATATTGCATTTATACATTGCATTTATATATTGTTACTGTCTATTGTTACTAGTGTTGCTCACGAATATTCGCATTGCGAATATTCGTTACGAATATATTCGAGTATTCGCGAATAACTCGAATATTGCAGTGAATTTTCAAATTTATTTTTAAAACAGATCACATCCTAGTGATCTCCATCGACGTCTAAAAGCATTGCTGGTATGATTAGAGACCCTGGGCCCGAGTAGCTGAGGCGATCCTTTTATGTTGCCGAATATTCGCAATGCGAATATTCGTATTACGAATATTTTCTCTGCCCTTCTGTGTTTTGTGTATAAAAAAAAATAATAAAAATAAAAATTAGCTTTAGTTTAGTCATATAAGTTTGTGTAAGTAGAGTTAGGGCCAGATTCTCACCGGCGTTACGACGGAGTATCTCAGATACCCCGCCGTATCGCCGTTTTTTTTGTCTCGTATCTATGCGTGTGATGCTTAGCATCACTTTTGCATAGATACGCTTCTACATCCGACAAGTGTAAAACCATTACACTTGCGGATCGTAGTTGTAATGACAACTCCGGCCACTAGGTGGCCTTTACGTTGTTTTCGCATTTGCATATGCAAATGAGGTAGTGTTAAGTATGGCGTCGGGTCAGCGTTGGCTTTTTCCGTCGCTTACGTCGTTTTACTAACTCGTTCGCCAATAGGGAGTTGCGTAAATGACGCTCACGTCGTTTTGACGTCGGTTTCAACGACGCTTTCTGACGTGAGCTGGAGCTGCGCACTGGGCTTTTTCCCCGGCCGGCGCATGCGCAGTTCATTCGACGCGGGGGCGCGCTTAATTTAAATACAAGCCGCCACATTTGAATTGCGCGGGTTTACGCTGCGCGATTTACGCGACGCAGGCGAAACCTACGGAGCAAGTGCTTTGAGATTAAAGCACTTGCTCTAGTACGATGCGGCGGCGTAGTGTAACTGGCTTACGCTACGCCGCCGGAATTCTTAGAGAATCTGGCCCTTAGTGTTTAGTGCATATTAGTTTAGTAATCCAGGAAATTATCTCCGTTTTCGCGTGTTGTTCGCGCTCATGCACAAGCGCGGACGAGAATTTCGCAATCAATTTCGCATTCGCATTAGCGAAATTTCGCATTAGCGAAATTTCGCAAAAATAATTTTTTGATAAAATATCACAAATATTCGATATTAACGAATATTTCAAGAATATTCTTCTATATATTCGTGAAATCGAATATGGCGTATTCCGCTCAACACTGATTGTTACCTGTTGTATGGACATTCACCCTGAATAACACTGTTGTGTGCTATTTCTGGAACTTTGTGCACCGGATTGTGTATAAGGAAGTTACACTTTATATGTCATTTTGCACTGTCATTGGTTTGGCAGCCAGCTTAGGCTGCATTTAGCACGTTTAATATTTTATATTTTTTATATATTTTATCCCATCCCCACTCCCTTCCTTACAGCGCAGCACTACACCCCCCCATTTTTATCTGCCTTGGTTGATACACCATTCAGTGCAGCAGCTGCACCCACCCACTCCCCTCCGCCCCCTGTTTATGGTAAGCGCGGTAATATTCACCCCAACAACCTACGAAGATTAACATCCGTGGACCTACGGGGCATGAAACCAGTTTGATCCGGGTCTATCACCGAGGGCAACAAGGAGCTTAACCGAAGGGCCAGGAGCTTAGTTAAGATTTTTAGATCGTTATTCAGGAGCGCAATGGGCCGGTAGGATGCACAGTAAGTGGGGTCCTTGGGGGCTTATATATTAGTGTCAAGTATGCATGATACATGGATGCCGGCAGTCTACCGTCAGCTAAGCATGTGGTGTATAATTGGGCCAATAGAGGTGCTAACAAGTCTCCATGTGTCTTATAAAAGTCAATCGGGAGCCCATCCGGCCCTGCCGCCTTGCCAGAGGGAAAGGACTGGATGACTTTCTGAACCTCAGAGGCCGTGAACGGCTGAACCAAAGCCTCCTGCTCCTGGTCGGACAGCCAGCCAAGGGCCAACGGGTCCAACAGGTCACACAATGCCTCCGGCTGAAAATCGGAGGGCAGAGTGGAGGCATACAGAGTCTCATAGAAGGTATTGAAAGTTTGCAGAATGTCCGGAGGGGAGGTTAACGTCCCACCCCCAGGAGTCTGCAGAGTGGAAACAAGAGTGAGCGGTTGGTCGTGTGGTGCCAGCATGGCCAAAAAACAGCCATTCCTATCACCCTGTTCGAAAGACCTTTGCCTACCCTTGTACATGTCGTCGCGTGATCTCAGTCAGGTGCAGAGCCGCCATTAGCAAATCAAAATGAATGGGGGAGGGGTAATTACTGTAAGTAGTAGTGTGGTCCGCCACCGACTGCTGAAGCAGTTGGGTCTCAATCTGATGTTGTTTCTTAATGCCAGCGATAGAGGAAATATATTGTCCCCTGGTGTACGCATTAAATGTATCCCAAATAACTTCGGGAGAGGAAGACTCTCCGTTCAGTTCCCAAAAATCAATCAACAGGGGCAGTATTTTATCAGAAAGATCTGGATGGGAAATCCAGTGTGCGCCCAGCCGCCACAACGCCACGTTTCGCGAGGCCAGAGAGCGGAACACCACCGCCAATGGGCTATGGTCTGACAACCCACTCGGCAGATAAGACGCCTCCAACACATCCGCTAACAGTGCGGAATTGGAGAAGGCCAGGTCTATTTGCGATGCAGTCTTGTGAGAGGCTGAAAAGCATGAATAGGCCCTGACATCAGGGTGCTTTCACCGCCAGATCTCCACCAAATCTCTTTATTGCTGGACGAACCTCAGGTTTGGGCCCACCGGCTTCGAGAGCAACGTGATCCTGTCTTGGCTTCTGTGAACTCCTTCTTTGCCGCCATGGCTCAACTATATGCTGACCCTTTTCGGCATCAGACAGCTGAAGCTACTCTGAGTCACTTGCAACAGGGTTGCGGGCCCGTTGAGGACTATAACAAACTTTCGCTTATGGAGCACTGATACCCAATGGGACAACTCTGCCTTATGTTTTCATTTTCGTCTCGGCTTGTCTGAAGCTATCAAGGATGAGCTAGCCAGGGCGGACATACCCACTTCCCTAAATGATTTGATCCTTCTTGCTATACAGATTGACCGCCGCCTGCGAGAAAGACAGTCTGAAAAAGCCATGAATTCCCACTTGTTGCCTGTTCACTCTGAGCCTCCTTTACCTGGCTCCTCCGCAGTTTTGCCGGAACACACCAAGAAAGTTTTGCATGCCAGTTTTCCGCGATCTCCTCTGTCTCAACAGGAACGGTCTCGTCGTTATCATAATAGACTCTGCCTCTACTGTGGCGACGGAAGCCATTTTCTTCGGTCTTATCCCCGAAGACACCATAGGAGACCCTCTCCTCCATCCCAGACGGTCGCCTCTCCAGCCCTGGGCCAGAACCACACCGCACTGCGCATTTCTCTCCAGTTTTCAGGAAAAGTCCTCACTGTTTCCGCCATTGTGGACTCTGGGGCTTGTAGCTCTTTTGTAGACTCTTCCTTCGCAACCATGCATGAACTGCCCCTGTGCGCCAAGAAAAACAGCTTTTTAGTCCACCTAGCGGATGGTTCAGGTATTAAATCAGGACCCGTCACTCTAGAGACTGCACCTATTCCCTGTTCCACAGTTTCCGGGCATCGGAATTCCTACGTCTGGATGTCATCACATCCCCTCTGTTCCCAGTGATTCTAGGGCAACCCTGGCTGAGGGCACACAACCCTCTCATTAATTGGTCCTCCGGAGAGGTGTCTTTCTCCTCTGACTATTGCAAGAAACACTGCTTCCCTCCTACTCCCAACCCGGGTGAACCATTCCTCTGTATCAGTGTGGATCCTGAGACTGCTAAACTTGTGCCTTCCGTCTATCATGAATATCTGGACGTTTTCAATGAAAAGAGTGCCGACACTCTCCCTCCTCACAGACCATACGACTGTCCTATCGAACTGTTGCCTGGCGCTGAGATCCCTTTTGGTAGGATTTTTCCCCTTTCTGAACTTGAACTTGGGGAATTGCAGAAGTACATCAACGAGAACCGTGACAAGGGATTTATCCGGCCTTTCTCTTCCCCTGCAGGAGCAGGGATATTCTTTGTTGAAAAGAAAGATCACACACTCCGACGATATCCTCTGCCCCTCATCCCTGAGCTGTTTCAGAGACTGCGCGAAGCACGTGTTTTTTCCAAGCTGGATCTAAGAGGGGCGTATAACCTGATCAGAATCAGAGAGAGGGATGAGTGGAAGACGGTCTTTAGGTCTCGTTTTGGGCACTTTGAGTACCTGGTGATGCCCTTTGGGCTTTGTAACGCGCCAGCCACCTTCCAGCACTTTGTCAACGATGTGTTCCGGGACTTTCTTGATGTGTTTACCATCGTTTACTTAGATGACATACTAGTGTTCTCCACTTCCCTTGAGTCTCATCGGGTCCATGTTAAAAAGGTACTAGACAGACTAAGGAAACACCATCTTTATGCCAAAGCAGAAAAGTGTGAGTTCGAGAAGTCCATCATCCAGTTCCTGGGTCTTGTTATCTCCGCAGATGGGATTGCTATGGACCCACAAAAGGTTTCTGCAGTACTTGAATGGCCAGCCCCAACCGATAAAAAGTCTGTACAGCGGTTTGTGGGATTCTTTAACTTTTACAGGAAATTTATCAAGAACTTTTCTGGTATTATATCTCCTATTACGCAATTAACCAGATCACGTGCAACCTTTACATGGACTTTAGAAGCTCAAGCCGCCTTTGAAAAGTTGAAGGGTCTTTTTACTTCAGCTCCCATCCTGAAACACCCTGATCCTGCTTTGCCCTATGTTCTTGAGGTTGATGCCTCCGAAAATTGCTGTGAGCCATTTTGTCACAGCGACAGGGGACAAAGTCCCTACTTCACCCTGTTGCCTTTTTCTCCAGGAAACTAAGTACCACAGAAAGGAACTACGACGTTGGTGATCGGGAATTACTCGCTATTAAGTCGGCCCTGGAAGAATGGCACTATCTTCTCGAAGGAGCGGCCCATCCTATTCTTGTGTTCACCGATCACAAGAATCTTGAATATTTAAGAACAGCCAAGAGACTAAGACCCCGCCAGGCTAGATGGGCCCTCTTTTTTGCAAGATTTTGCTTCCATTTTACATACCGGCCAGGGTCTAAGAACGGGAAGCCAGATGCTCTTTCCCGTATGTTCCAAGACACTGAGACTCCTCCTGAACCTGATACCATTTTACCTGCTAAAAATTTTCTTTTCAGTCCAAAACCATCCTCCTCCTCTGGAACTCCACCTCCACTCTAAGGAAGGACTCTACTACCACAGTGAGCAAATTTTTGTTCCTGAGCATCTACAAAAATGCAGTTCTTTACATTTGCCATGACCATCGTTTGGAAGGGCATTTTGGGGCCTATAAGACCTCAAATCTGGTCCTTCGCTCCTTCTGGTGGCCCCACTTGTTGCAAAACTGCAGGGACTATGTTAAGTCTTGCACAACGTGCCTTCGGAATAAATCTGATAGGGCTAAGAGTTGGGGTCTATTGGAGCCCCTTCCTGTCCCTGACAAATTGTGGTCTATGATCTCTATGGACTTCATTGTCGAGTTACCCCCTTCCGAAGGGTTTACTACCATTTTTGTAATTGTGGATCGGCTGTCTAAGATGGCCCACTTTGTGCCCCTGAAAGGTACCCCTTCTGCAGCGGAAACTGCCTCTTCCTTTATCAAAGTTGTACGCCTACACGGTATTCCCACTAACATGACCTCTGACCGTGGGGTGCAATTTACGTCCCGATTTTGGAAATCCCTATGTGAAGCTCCGGGCATTAAACACTGTTTGCCATCTGCCTATCACCCTCAGACTAACGGGCAAACAGAGAGGACAAACCAGACATTAGAACAGTATCTGCGTTGTTTTTCCTCATTTGCACAAGATGACTGGGTCTCTCTCTCGCTGTTAGCGGAGTTTGCATATATTAACTCTTTACATTCTGCAACCAAACAAACCCCCTTTTTTGCTAAATATGGGTTCCACCCATCCTTTTTGTCTGATGTTCCCCAAGAATCTTCAGTCCCAGCAGTACAGGATCGTCTGGACTTCTGGAGGTCCAACAACCAACTCTTGCAGGAAACCATCACTAAAGCCCAAGAAGGTAACAAAAGGTTCTTCGATAGGAGGAAAAGAAGTAACCTTGACCTGCAACCAGGGGACAAAGTGTGGCTTTCCACTGCAAACCTAAAGTTGGCTTGCCCCTCTAAGAAATTAGGACCCAGGTACATTGGCCCATTTCCTGTTAGGAAGAAGATTAATGCTGTGGCCTTTGAGCTTTGCTTACCTGGAAGTTTGAGGATTCACCCAGTGTTTCACGTCTCCCTCTTGAAACAATCCATTGCTAAACCCTTCCCTGATCGTGAACCCGAAGCACCTGTCCCTGTGCTTGTTGAAGGAAACAAGGAATTTGTGGTCGAAACTGTTCTTGATTGCAGGAAGAGAAGGGGTCAAACCCAGTTTTTAATCAAATGGAAGGGCTATGGTCCCGAAGACAACTCATGGGAACCTTCTTCCAACGTACATGCTCCACAGTTAGTTCGGGCCTATCTTCGCCTTCATCCTGATAAAAGGTCCCAGGTGGGCATCCGGAGGCTGCCCGTAAGGGGGGGGGGGCAATGTAAGAGAACTATAACCTTCTGTCCTAGGCTCACCAATGCACACGGGCGTCCTGAAATACTTAGGCGCACCAACGCGCATGCGCGCGCACACACGGGCACGCAAATGCGTGCACACGCGCCAATGCGTGCACGTGCGCGCGACGGACGCCGGGCGCGCCCCTAGCGCCAATTGGCACTCACTGCCTATTTAAGGAAGTGCTCTGACCTGGACCCATTGCTGACTGGTCTTCAGCTAGTACCCTGACACCCAGTATTCCTGCTGTTACCCTGCCTACTTCCTGTTGCTGGACCCGGCTTGCCCTGACCCTGATCTTGAACTTTGTTATCGTCTGACTTCCCGTTTCTGATCTTGGCTACCCATTTGACACTACTACCACCTGCTGCTTTGTACCTCGCTGCCCGCCTGCTACCTGACCCGGCTTCCGTATGACCCGCCACGGCTGTCTGAACCTTCACCTGCAGGCACTCGTGTTCCTCCTGTCCCTTGGCATCCTCTTTTCCATCTCCAGCGGTACCAGGGCTGGAGATACAAGAGAGGCCGACCTTGTCATCTCAGTCTCCCATCAGGTACGTGACACACATGTAGTAGTGCATTCTTAGTTGCTCCGTCATGTGACGGAGATGTGAAGGATGAGTCAAACAAGGATAGGTAAGATCCGTGCATCAGGTAGAAGTATAAACAAAAGCCTTTAGCGTAGTGTGGTCAGCCAGTCGTCTACATCTGCAGGGTTGTCAAAAAAATGGGTTGCCCCTTCATGTTGGACCTGCAGGCGGCTGGGGTAAAGCATGTTGTATTTAATGTTCTTATCTCTGAGTCGTCTGCGAACATCATTAAAGGATTTCCTCTTCCTCTGCAAGTCGGCCGAGAAGTCGAGGAAAAGAAGCACAGAGGAGTTTCCATATTTGAGATCAGGATTTTTCCGGGCTTCAGCGAGGATCCTGTCCCTGTCCCTATAGCTGAGGAAGCAGGCCAGAAACGGACGCGGAAGATTTCCTGGGATGACATGGCCAGCGGGCACCCAATGGGCCCTTTCAACCACGTAAATTGGTGGGACATCCGTAAGCCCCAAGAGAGTTTTAAAGAACTTCTCCGCAAATTCAGCAGGACGATCCCCTTCTTCTCCCTTGGGGAGACCCAGGACCCTAACATTGTTGCGCCTCAGTCTGTTTTCAGCATTATCAGATTTCGCTACTAGGGACCGTACTGTGCGCTGCAGCTCAGCGATGGATGTGGAATGAGTGGCTGTAAGATCCTCGGTGGCAGACCTCAGGTTCAGTCATTCTCCCTCTGATTTTGTCAAGGTCATTCCGTATCAAGTTGCACTCATCAGCAAGATGATCAATGCGCACCAGCAGCGAGGTCCTACTCCGCTCACTCGCAGCAAGAATCGTGGCCATACTGTCCGGTGACGGCGAGACCGACCCCTCCACCATCTGAGACTCTCCAGGCTCCATTTCCAGACCTGCCAGCAGGGCCCAAAGCTGACTAAGCAGGATGGGATCCGTTTGCAGGAAGGCTGGCGGCGGCGGCCGGACCGGAGTGTCAGCCTTGGCGGCTTTTGAGTGCCCTTTTCCGTTTTTTTTGGAGGAGGGGACATGAGGTAATCCTGTCCAGGGGGATCAACACAAAGATCAGCAGGCAAGCTTGGATGCGTGGGCAATCGGCAACTAGATCCTCCAGCCCCCAGCCTCCGGTCCCCACAATTTAGACAGGCAGGCCGCAGCCTCCCCCCACAAAGCAGACAAACAGGCAGGAGCACAGTGATGGCAATGTGGGACTAGGAGTGTCAGCGTGAGGAAGATCCAAGCAGCAACTCAGAGGCAGCAGAATGGGAGCACTGGGCCCCAGGATAGCACAGTTCAGGCGGGCAGGACCAAGGGGTAACCAGAGCTGTGGCAGGGCCTTGGATGGGTGACCGAGTGGACGCAAAGGGGAGATCCACACCTCTGAAGACGGGCCGCACCGGCTGTGGTGCACTTGCGCGGGCGGCTGTGTCAGGAAACACTGGGGATGCACAGGCCTCGCCAGGCAGCACCAGACGGGATCGTGCCGCGGCAGCCACAGACGTCTCTAAGACCCGGCTCGGCCTCCGGAATGCTCCAGACAGGTGGATGGGCAGCAGGGGGGACAGATGGAGGTCCCTTACCTCCAAATCGGTGGCTACAAGTCCCCAAGGAAGGCCCGCAAGATGGAGGCGGCCACGCGAGGCTGCAATCCCGGCACCCGGACTTCCACAAAAGAATCCTCCCGAAATGGTTGCACAGGACACTGCAGGGGACTGAGCTGAGCAGGTAGGTGGCTTTATCTGCTGTGAATAGGTGCTTGAATGCACGGATAGTGACAGATGGCACACAGGATTCCCAGAGCTCCTTACAAAAGCGTCCACCGCTGCTCACATTAAGACACTCCCTCACACCACGTAGCTTTAGGTGCACACTGTACAGAGGACACAGACAGTACACCATGTGAAAGTACTTGCAGAATGATCCCCTGCCTGTGGTATTAATATGAGCAGATCCCTGCCTCTAAAAATAAATATGAGAAACACCAGCTTTAGGTGCACACTGTACAGAGGACACAGACCATACACCATGTGAAAGTACTTGCAGAATGATCCCCTGCCTGTGGTATTAATACGAGTAGAACCCTGCCTCTAATATGAGAAACACCGGCTTTACGTATCTTTAGGTGCACACTGTACAGAGGACACAGACCGTACACCATGTGAAAGTACTTGCAGAATGATCCCCTGCCTGTGGTATTAATATGAGCAGATCCTGGCCTCCAATATGAGAAACACCAGCTTTAAGTAGCTTTAGGTGCACACTGTGCAGAGGACACAAACAGTACACCACTTAAAAATACTGCAGCTAGCACAATCACCTGCCTGCCTGTCATTATATTAGGAAGAGCTGAGCTTGCTAAACTCAATACAGTGTATAAATATATATACAACACCTGGGATGCATATATATCCTCTACACACTAACTCTGACTAGCCTGCCTGCCTGCCTGCTCTATCTAACTGCAAAAAATGACACTATTTCTCTCAGTCTCTCACGTCTCTGTAAACCACCGCAACACAGTACACAAGGCTGCCAGGGAGGCGGCCTTTTATAGTGTGGGGCATGTACTAAACCCCCTAAACCATAATTAGCCAAAGCCACACCCTGGCTTTGACTATTTATGGCTCTCCATTTTTTGCAAGCTGTGATTGGCCAAGCAACGGCCCATAAAGTTTGTTATTCGATGAACAGTCGAACATACGATGTGCGAGTCGAACATCGGTTCAACACGAACACGAAGCTCATCCCTACTGAATGGTATACACATTTCATTTTGATCACTCTCTGTTCTGTAAACACAACACAAAGTGAAGAGAAATATCTCCATTGTGAGGTAAAGTCCCTCCTAGGCAGATATAGCTGAAAAAAAATATACCTTTGGAAGATTTATTTTCTATGCCTATTGTGGTGAATTGTCAGCACAATGTAAGCCTTAAGCCCACAATCATGAAAACCTTATAGTGGTAAGATACGTGTGATGCATTTAGTTGCAAACCAGATTTTTCAACCAATCCAAAAAAATAGGATTTTTAATAACAGCTTACCTGTAAAATCCTTTTCTTGGAGTACACCATGGGACACAGAGCCTCTTATTCACTACATAGTGGGTTGTATGGTCACCAGAGGCGACTGGACAATGGCACAAGCAATCAAAGACAGTTATCCCCCATATAACCCCTCCCATCAGGGAAGTACCTTTGTTTTGTAGCAAAGCAGTAAGGTTCCCATAAGAAGGGGGGGACCCCTGTGTCTCGTGGTGTACGCCAAGAAAATAATTTTACAGGTAAGCTGTTATTAAAAATCCTATTTTCTTTATCGTACACCAGGGGACACAGAGCCTCTTATCCACTTAGCAACCGGCCCATAGCCGAATTACGGCTACAGGAAAGTTGCTTAACTCTGGGAGGGCGTACATTGACATCCTCCCAGAGACTCATTCCTGCGGGCGCGCACTCGGGAACATCTGTGCTCGCCGGTCCACGGGACCCGTCGTAACACAGATCGCGGTAAAGGACCAATAACGGCGGTCCTTTACCATGTGATCGCTCCGTCAAATGAGGGAGCGATCACAAAAGTAAACGAAAGTTTGTAGTGGGGTCATCCTAAGTTCATGCTCTCCTCTTCTCACACAGATTCAGTGTGAGAGGAGAGGAAGGTGACCCTGTGATAAAAGTGCCCAGCAGTGCCCAGCATTCCCCCCAGAATAGTGCCATCTGTGCCACAATTGTGCCACCTCTGTGCCACACCAGTGCCACATCTTTGCCCATCAGTGTCACCTGTGCCCATCAGTGCCACCTGCACCACTTGTGCCCATCAGTGCTCATCTTCACCACTGCAGTGCCACATAAGTGCCCACCAGTGCCGTCTGTGCCCACCAGTGCCGTCTGTGCCCACCAGTGCCGCCTGTATTCTAAGCAGTGCCACCAGAGCCACACCACTTCAACCAGAGCCACACCAGTGCCATTACAGTGCCACCTGTGCCCAGTGCCACCTGTGCCCGTCAGTGTTAATCTGCGCAACTGCAGTGCCCACCAGTGCCGCCTGTGCCCACCAGTTCCGCCTGTGCCCACCAGTGTTGCCTGTATTCTAATCAGTGCCACCAGAGCCACACCGCTTCAACCAGAGCCACACAAGTGCCATTACAGTGCCCATCAGTGCCACCTATGCCCATCAGTGCCGCCACCACAGTTCTCTGCAGTGCAACCTCACTAGCCACCAGTATGGCAAAAAAAATCACTAGTGAGGAGGCCTACCAGCTTCTATGCATGACCGATGAGAGCAGCGGGGAGCTCTCTGAGTCTCTGTCAGATTCCGATTCAGCCTATGAACCTGTTACCAGCAGTGGGTCTGACACAGAATCAGAAGAGGAAAATGTGCCAGTGAAAAGAAGACATTCTGGCGTGGAGCAGCAGCCTACTATCAGCAGAACAGGGCCATCCACCTCGAGAGCAGTGCCGTCCACTTCGAGAGCAGTGCCGTCCACCCCGAGAGCAGTGCCGTCCACCCCGAGAGCAGTGCCGTCCACCCCGAGAGCAGTGCCGTCCACCCCGAGAGCAGTGCCGTCCACCCCGAGAGCAGTGCCGTTCCCCCCGAGAGCAGTGCCGTTCCCCCCGAGAGCAGTGCCCTCCACCCCGAGAGCAGTGCCGTCCACCCCGAGAGCAGTGCCGTCCACCCCGAGAGCAGTGCCGTCCACTCCGAGAGCAGTGCCAACACAAAGGGCAGATCCCGATACCTAATGATTATGCGGTTCCTCCACTATAACGATAACACCCAGTGCCCTCCCCGAAATTACCCAGCTTTTGACAAATTATTTAAAATTCGGCCACTCCTAAATTATTTCTCTGAAAAATTTCCCCAGTTATGTATCCCTGAACAAAATATTTCCGTAGATGAGTCCTGTGACGGTAGTAGAACATATCCCCGTCAAGCATTCCCTTCTTCTTCCATAAAAGAAATCGCCCAATATTCCACGAGTAGGAATATCCCTGGAATCGCCGAATAATCCACACATGAGCCAAGGCTTAATGCTGAATGTAACAGGACACACTTTATTGAAAGTACACAGCACACTTTTATACAGGATTTGGAACATCCCGTCCCCAACAACCGCTTTCTTATTGGTCCTTTTTACAGTCCCATCAGTTCCCCCTCAGGTCCACCTTCCATGCAAATGAGGACTTGAAAATGACACAGCAGAGATTGGTCAGAAAGCTTTGAATGGAAACTGATGTGTATTCAGACAAAAGCCCCAGGGGGTAATTACTACAATGAAGCAATCGGAACAACAATTAACATGAGTCAATTATCTAATCGGTTCGCTAGGCGTCTCGTCTCTGACACGGCTATTCATCTGCAGAACACAATGGAAAGGTATTTCACAAGCCACTTAGCATTGAAAGGTCATTGTCCCTTACTGGCAGCATGGCAATCTGGTTTAAACGGGTTTTACATATGCCTCTACAAAGGGGAAAGTAATCCAATTATCCAGGGCTAGAGGCAGACCCCATAGAGCACATGGTTGCAAAAATCGTCATGAAACCCTTTAGAATACAAAAGTCACCTTTTACCCATAACACACAGACATTAAAATTAGCAGGGAGAGAATTAAACTGAAGTATATAGGCAATTGCATAAAAGTCCTTCACAAGTCAAATTCTCAGGCAGGCTGGGCATAAAACAGTTTATCCCCAGCAAAAGGGCCCAATATGGGGTTAAACTGTACAAACTTTGCGACCAAGGCACGGAAGGACTCCCAACTGCATCCCCCTGAATGCCCAGAGTATATCGGAGCAAGCGGAAAAGTGGTCTGGGAGCTTGTCTATCCAATTCTTGGAAAAGGATACCACCTTTATGTTGATAACTTTTACACTAGCCTGCCCATGTTTCACAATCTTCACCTGAGGGACACCCCAGCATGTGGCACAGTAAGAGCTAATAGAAAAGGGCTTACCACAAAACTGGTAAATGAGAAGCTAAGACTAGGGGAGTCAGCATCATTGAGGAACCAGGAGATATTGGCTGTCATGTGGAGGGACAAACCAAATGTCCACAACATGCTTACAACGATACACGACAACCTACGTGGAAGTCTACAGAAGAAGCGGCCCAGTCCAGAAACCAGCATGCATCTACGATTATAATTTGCTTATGGGGGGAGTGGACTTCAATGATCAAATGATTGAACCATACCTTTCCACAAGAAAATCCCGTCACTGGTATAAAAAAAGTTTCCATTTATTTTTTCACTTTGGACTTGTATAACACTTATGTTGTTTACAAAAAATCTACAGAAAACCCTGTATCCTATCTGCAATACCTAGAAGAAGTTGTCACCCTGGAAGCACACCAGAAAATATAAACTCTGATTGCGTGAGCAGACTCCACGAATGCCACTTTCCTGAGAAAATCCCCCTCCGTGAAACAGGCACAAGACGTCAGAAGAAATGTCTGTTGTGCTCCAGAGGAGGAGTCAAAAGAGACACCACAGTTTATTGTCCCGATTGTCCTTCCCAACCAGGCCTCTGTTTAGGTGTATGGTTCCGCCGTTACCATACTTTCCAACATTATCAGGGAAGTATGGTAAACAAAATTCTAATTTCCTTTCATCTTCCTCCACGCCCCTGCACTGTACATACCTCTGCCTTCCCTGGAACCGACCCTGGACTTTTTTACGACCACACTTCTGCCTAATGCTAAAAATACCTCTGCCTTCTCCAGAACTAACTCTGGCTTGTTATACGACCACGCTTCTGCCGAACGCTTAACTGTACCTACCTCTGCCTGCTCTGAAACTGACCCTGGACTGTTTGATCATGTTTTTGCCTGCCTCTTGGATTGATCTTTTACCCTGCTATGCTAGTAGGAACACAGGTGTCTCACATATGTGAGGGGCTCCAGAATTGTTTTTTCTGGATGAAGAAAACTTTTTTTTTTAGTTTTCTCATTTCCAGACTAGGGTCTGGAGACTTGGAGGCTTCAAAGAGATTTGGGTGGGAGAAGCCTCTACCGCATCCCCATTCTTTCCTGGCCTGCTACTTGGACCATGTACCTGCTTACTACCAGGACCAATATTTTGGCACTGCTGGCAATGTCTCTACTTATACTGGCCCTGGACTGTATATGGACAGTATCCCTGCTTGTACTGACTATGGACAATATTCCTGCCTGCTGTCTGGACAATTCCATTCACTGTCGCTGACCATGTCCCTGCCTGCTGCCTGGATCAGGGATCTCCTCCTGTGGAAAATTGCACTACTAAAACCACAGGTAATTTTTTTTTACCTATTACTCAGCAGAATGTATTTTAGGGTGTAATCCTTGGTATGTACATGTTGGCCCAGATTCACAGAGAGTGGGCGCACATTTACACCGGCGTAGCACACACACAGTACGCTACACCGGCGCAGCGCGGAGAGGCAAGCACTACATTCAGCAAGCCATTGCTCGCCAATATGTGCCAGCGTATCGTATTTTTGAAGGCGTAGGCCAGTGTAAGTGGAAGTGGGCGTGATCCATGCAAATGAGGCGTGACCCCATGCAAATAATGGGCCGAGCGCCAGACAAGTACGTATAACGAACTGCGCATGCGCTGCGCATGCTCACAACCACGTCGGAACAACTGCCTAAGATACACCGGATCACTGTGTACGCCGTTAACGTAACCTACGCCCAGCCAGACACACGTCCAACGTAAAATACGCCGGCTTGTGTTCCATGGTGCAGACCTAAGCATGTCTGTTGCTAAGTTACACCTCATTTATGGGGAATAACTTTACGCCAGACTACAACTTACGCGCACCGCACGTAGCCTGCGTCGGGCGCACGTACGTTCGTGAATCGCCGTATTTGCCTCATTTGAATGTTTAAATGCCTAATCAATGGGAGCGGCACCATGCACCCAGCCTAAATGTACGCCCACCCTACGCTGGCGTAAGTAAGTTATGTTGGCGGGGTGCAGTCTGGTTTTAGGCGTATCTCTGTTTGTGGGTTTGGCGCACATTTGCACTTACATCGGCGTAACTTGTTATAAGTCGGCGTAAGTGCTCTGTGAATCCGGGCCGTTGTGTTTAGAAATATGAAGGGCCTTAAAAAATGTGATAGATTGTAAGGAAATTGGATATGTAATTTATGTCCCTAGAACACCTGATGGTGCTTCTTGGATGTTGGGCCTCTATGTGGCCAGGCTGTTAAAAAAAAAAAATCACACATGGGGGCGTGGTGACCGCGCACTGTGATGGCCTCATAGGAAGAGAGCTCCACTCTGCTTTGTGAAATTTACAGACTTCACGGCCGTTAGGGACACGCTGACCGCCCGGTTTTCGACACGCAGGACCGCTGAACACCCTCGGACACGGACAGGCATGAGAAAAAGGCCGCAATCAGTGAAATTGTCCAACTTTTTTCCGTCAGTGAGCCGCGGGCTACAACAAAATGGTGGCGGGAGTCATCCAGCGCAGCTGAATGTAGGACCTCTTGTGCCCGCTCTCCTGCATCAGACAGTCCTCCCTCTTTCAGAAGCCGCAGCGACAGCTACTGAGGAGGAAACTGCCTCGAGCAGTTCCAGCTCGGTGTGTGACTCTCCATCCACAAGGAGCCCCGCTAAAACGCGACCTAGGCTGGACCCAGAAGCCATAACCACTAATAGATTCTCAGCACTCAATATGGAGGTGAGTGAATCCCTTATAACCAGTGGCACTAATACACCACAAACTGATCCAATTGCCCAGTTTCCTACTACAGGGCAACCTATATCTGATGTTACATTGAAAGAGATGCTGATGTCTCTGAGATCCTCTATATCCAATCTGACATGTTATCCTGTATTCAACAATGCAGAGCTGAAGTACGTGACTTAGGTGAGCGGGTTCACCAGGTAGAAACACAAATTTGCGATGTCACGCAATCCTTTAACGCTCTGGTGGACTCTCATGCGGCACAACATGAAACTATTTCTAAGTTGCAGGCCAAGCTGGCTGATTTGGAAGATCGTTCTCGCAGAAACAATCTAAAACGAAGGGGGTCCCAAATCTATTTCCGCTCAACAACTCCCACAATTTGCTAGAGATATCTTCCAGGCTGTTGTTCCATCACTTTCTCCATTGGATCTCACTTTGGATAGGATTCACAGGGTGCCCAACCCAGCCTTTTTGCCACCGGAAGTACCCAGGGACGTGGTGCTGAGAGTTCATTTTTTTAAGGCCAAATAATCATTCTTGATGCGTACCGCAAAGTGAACAACTTGCCGGAAAAAAGCCAAAACCATACAAATGCTGCCGGACTTGTCTCAACACACGCTGCAACAACGTCGCAACATGTCGACACTCACCAAAGCCTTACGAAATAGTAAGGTGATCTATCGTTGGAAATACCCAGCTAAACTTAGTATTTCCCATAATAGCTCCAATCATCTCGTCACCAATTTGGAGGATGGTCTTCTCCTAAATAATTGAAATATTTTGCCCCCTGCTCCTGATACCGGTCCAACCCTGCAACATTATCCATTGCCACATAAGGTTCAGCAAGATTGGCAAGTAATGGCTCAACGTAAACAATCTCTGAAGCGTAACTGAGGTCCTAACGGCTAGATTACACCGTCTCATTAGGATTCCCCAGAGCCTGTGGTACCTGTCACCGTACTTTGCACCCCACTATATTAGGCAGCTAGCTGCCTCGTCTTTTGGACTCTTTCTTAAATTTGTTTTGTGTTTCATACGCCTGGGACAGTTTTTGTTCTACGTTAGCTCCTTGAGCATCTCGTTAGTCCATGTTCAGCTTAATTTTGTCTACCTTCAAGCAACTTTTGAACTATGCTATGTCCACCTTTGTGCTATGTACTGTCTCAACCGTGATGTTTACCTTCAGTAACCTTTTGATGTATTTGCTTGAATTTGAAAATTTGGATTTAGGCAATCAGCGCGGTAGTATATGTCACATATACATAATTTATCCTTTCAATGGGCACCTATTGCCCTGGTTGAATGCACCGTGATAGAAAAGGGAGGCACCCGACCCCTTATGGCGTAAGCCTAAATCACAATCTGTCGGATCCACCTAAAGATGGTGACCGAAGAGACCACCTGGCCCTTCTTAAAACCAGCCACCGAAACAAACAGCGAGTCTGACCTCCAAAACTGAGCAGTAGCAGACAAGTATATTCTCAGAGCTCGGACAACGTCCAAGGAATGCAACCCCGCCTCCTTAGGGTGCGACGGATGAGGACACAAGGATGGAAATACAATGTCCTCATTGAGATGGAAGGCCAAAACAGCCTTAGGAAAAAAAGAAGGCTGAGGACACAGCACCACCTTAACCTTGTGGAAGATCAGATAGGGGGCCTTGCATGACAAGGCTGCCAGCTCAGAAAACCCATCTAACTGACGTAGCAGCCAATCAAAAAGACCATTTTCTGAGAAAGTGTCAACAAGGGAATCTCCCTAATGTTTTCAAACAGTGGTTTCTGAAGCACCGAGAGGACCCGGTTCAGGTCCCATGGAGGTAGGGGAGGACGGCCTGGAAGAGAAACATGCCAAATTCTCTGCATAAACATGTTCACTAGAAAGTGAGCTGTTTCTGGATTTGACAATCCAGGGTAGATGGGCACTTGTCCCATCTGAACAGAATTTCCTTCTGCAACACTCGAGTGTGAAATTGAGCATACGGTACTGCCTAGAAGGAGGCTACCATGAGACCCTGGACTCGCATGCAAAAGAGGAGTGACGACCATCTTTGGGATGTCAATTGCCGCCCTGCAGCCTGAAGAGTTTGCAACCTTTCCACAGGGAGAAAAACGTCCGCCTCTGAGGAGTCCAGGATCAACCCCAGATACACTAGGTGTTGAGTCGGCATCAATACCGACTTCTGAGTGTTCAGCACCCAACCAATATCTCGGAGGGTCCGACAGGTTATAGACACGCTCACCTCCAATTCTGAGCTTGAAGTGGCCCTGTCTTAGTAGAACCAGAATCGGGGCAAGCACCTTGGTGAACACCCTCGGTGCCGATGCCAGGCCAAAGGGGAGAGCCACAAATTTGTAGTGGTCTTCCTCTATCGCAAATGACAGACATCTCTGATGCCTGGTGCATATGGGGACATGAAAGTATGCATTCTTGATGTCCAAGGATGCCAGAAAATCCCCCGGATGGAGGACAGCGACAACAGAGCGAACCGACTCCATCCTAAATCTTTGTACCTTCACAAAGCAATTGAGAGCCCTGAGACCCAGGATTGGGGCAAACGCCCTCCTTCTTTGGTACTGCGAACAGGTTTGAGTAAACCCCTAAAATCGTTCCTGTACTGGGACAGGAATGATTACCCCTTGTACCAGCAGATCCTGAACTGTGCCAAATCGGGCTGTCCGACGGGTAGGCTGAAACTGAAGGTTGGAGGGAAAAAATCTGTTTGGTAGGCAAGAGAGAAACTATCTTGTACCCTGAGGAAACTACTTTGCAAACCCACCGGTCGGAGAACTGCGATGTCCACCGCTTCGCAAATTCCCGAAGACGTCCCCTCACCCGAGAGATAAGTGGGGGCAAACCTTCATGCGGACGTGGATTTGTTTGCAGGCTTGTTGGGCTTGAGAAACCAGGGACGCTTCTGTCCCTCAGCAGGCATTGTGGGAGCAGCATACTCTTACCCCCTGTGGCATCTTTAATAATGTCATCCAGGGATGCTCCAAAAAGTCTGTCGCCTTTAAAGGGCAAATTCATCAGGGCCTTCTTGGAAGATTGGTCTGCAGACCAACACTTTAGCCAGAGCAGACAGCGTAACACCACCACATAGCTTGAGGCTCTGGCCAGCAGAGGAATAGTGTCCAAGGCTGATTCGCAGACAAATTTTAGACCCTGTAACAACTTGTCGGCTAGTGCTACCTCGTCCGAGGGAGCCAGACATGCTTTTAACCCATTGTGCAGCATCTTTGCCCATTCAGTGAGTGTCTGTACACCAAGGACCCAACTATCGTTGGGCGCACAGCCAAGCCCACCACCGTGTATACGTTGTGGGAGACCGTCTCAGCCTTCTTGAAAGCAGGAAAGCAGGAGAAAGCAGGAGCCCCTTCCACCGGAATCATAGTTACCTTGTTTAGTCTGGACACAGGAGGGTCCACTATTGGAGGAGAGGTGCATTTTTTCAGGAAACTCTCCTCAAGAGGGTAACACAGCGGCAAATTTTTGGGGACAGAAAAAAAATTCTGTGGTTTGTCCCATACCTTGTATAAAAGTTTGTCTAGATAAGGCACACAAGGAAACACCTTAGCAGTGCGGGTTGGCTTACGGAACCCAAAAGGGGCCGAAGCCTCTCTGGCTTCCGCAGACTCCTCTATTCTTAGAGTATCTCGCACATGGTGATAAGATCACTGACCAGAGCTTTTTCGAGTGCTGACCCTATCCAGAGTCATTCTCACTGTCCGGCTGGTCCTCAGATACATCAGAGCCAGGGTCATGAGCCGTAGCTGGACCTGGCTCCGCATCAAAGAAGTTGTCCCCAGAAGATGGTGGGGGGGGGCATTTTTTACCCCCCTCATTGTTCCCACAGGCTACTTCCACCTTGGCAACAAAAGCATCTAGGATTGCCGACATAGCGTCTAATACATTGGGTGCAGGGGCATCAATTGCTAGCTCAGGTGTTTCAGGGGAAAAAGGCATCTGCTTCTGACGCCATGCTGACCCACGTGCCTGACACCCACAGGGACTCCAAGGCAAGGTACAACAACCCACCCTCCTAGCTGCGAGAGAGACGAGGGGTTCCCCACAGAGGAATCACCACCCTTGGAACAGTATAGTAAGGCTGCTGTCTGCTTCCTGCTTGAGCGGATTCCTTGTCAGCTGTCTGTCAATCTGACCACTGCACAGCGTGTCTGCAAGCTTGTGCCGTTTAAATGATGTGATCCGGCCTGGACCGCAAGAAAATGGCCGCTAAGCGGCAGATAGAGCCCAAAAAACGCAGCGGGCCACAAGAACATGGCCGCCGAGCAGCAAGTAGAGGCAAAAGCACAGCGTCAATCAGAGCACAGCGTATATCACAGGCAAAATGGCTGTCGATTAGCAGATAGAGGCCAAACACAGTGTGGACCACAGGCAAAATGCCTGCCAACAGCATGGAGGGGAACACACAGGTAAGCAAACTTTTAATGGCAGCTTAAAGCATTTGTAAGCGGACATACAGAGCAGTTCCCTTACAGGTAAAGCTCCCCCAGGTGAAACCCCCAGCCCCAGCAGTCAGCCTAGCTCAGAGAGCCCAGGGAGGAGGGAAGGGAGGGAGGGAGGAGGGAAGGGAGGGAGGGAGGGAGGAAAGGAAGGATGTGACCCCCTACTCGACCTCCCCGGGAATGTCCAGCTATGACCTCCAGCCAAAGCAGGGGATCACTACTTACCCTTCCTGCATGGATTCTGCTGGAAGCATCCCAGACAGACCATCTTTCGCGACTCGCCCCTATACACTGGTCATATGCTAGTCCTGGAGTGTGTAGTTCACCCGGGCATGTCGTGGACAACCGACGGGCATGTCGTGGACAACCCAGCGCATAGCTACGGTCGGCACACGCTCGATGGCCGAAAACTGGAGAGACTTACAAGGATCTGGGATCCAGCCTGTCACCCAGTCTGCGGTTGATCATAGATCACAGGAACAATAAAAATAAATAAATAAAGAATAGAAAATTCAATTTGGAATAGATCTCCAGGCCTATGGACCCGAGGGGATCCATGTCTTCTCCTTAGCTGGGCAGAAAAAAACATAGCTGCGAGATGCAGAGAGAGGGGTTATACCCAGAGGGACTGCCCCCTGGGCGGTACTGTATGGTGTATT
Organism: Rana kukunoris; assembly: GCA_029574335.1. Classification (NCBI taxonomy): domain Eukaryota; kingdom Metazoa; phylum Chordata; class Amphibia; order Anura; family Ranidae; genus Rana; species Rana kukunoris. The sequence goes on along the minus strand of CM056051.1, from coordinate 352,160,393 downwards.
ATGTGTTTAACACTTTCTATAAGTTTCTGCCTAGTCACTCCTGAATGAAGGCTAATACCCACTCTGTCAAGATTAAGGCTCTGTCCGTCCATGAACGAAAGAGAAAATTACACTGGCAGGGAAGGGGTTAACACTAGGGGGCGATCAAGGGGTTAAGTGTGTTCCCTGGGTGTGTTCTAACTGTAGGGGTGATGGGCTACTGATCACTGATCACTGGGAACAGAAGATCTGTCATGTCCCCTGTCAGAAAAGGGAATCACCTTGTTTACAAAAACAGTTTCCTGTTCTGCCTTTGTAATAGGCGATCATGGGTCACTGGTGGACATGGAGTCCGCCTAACTCGTGGGCAGGAGCGAGAGCATGCTGCCTGGGGTGTGCGCCCACAACTGTGCAAGCTGCAGTACAGGTACAGCGATTCGCGGAGGGGGGGCGACCTTATGGCCGTCTTATCGAGCAGGCACACCCGGGCACAGCCCAGGGGCCCCACGTGGTCTTAGGGCCCTGCAGGATGCGGCAGTCGGCAGAGCTGAAAGGACAGCAGCAGACAGTGTCTGGTCTCTCTGCAGTCTGCACAGTGGAGTGCTCAGCGCAGGGGCTGCCTGTTTAGGGAGTCAGTGGGGACTGAGTGTCAGGCGCCTTCTTTTAATGTGATTGATTCTGCCTGCGGGGAATGGGGGCTGCTGGCAGCTGTGTCACTTATCTCTCTCCTCTGTCCTTTACTTCTCGGCACTCGGCAGAAGCTCCGCCTCCACGGTCTCCACACGGCAGCAGCTGGGACTCCACAGTAACAGTTAACTGTGAAAGTGCTGGCTTGCTATCTGCCTGTGCCATTACTGCAGGTCTCACATATATTATCACACAGGGCATCAAAGTGAACAGCACAGACAGGACCTTCAGTGTTCTGAAGTCCCATGCAAACTGACCAATCCCTGATTTCCTGCTCTGCCCACTGCCCAGCCATGTTAGAAACCTCACCCCCTGATGTGCACACAGCATGGTGTTAGGTGTGTGCAGCTGCCGCATGAAAATTGGAGGAGACTAGAGGCTGCAAAATCGGTCTGCAAGTCCACTGTCCAAAGTGACACCCCCTTCAACATTAACAAATATCCGTCTCTGCTGCTCTGAGGTGGTTCACACTATGCGGTGCGGGAACTGCATGCGAGTTTGAATGGGAATTCCTGTTCAAATCACATGCAATTAGGGAGCTGTGGTGGCTCAACGTGATTGGCACTGCGCTGACAAGCCATTCACCTCTGCAGCCAAGGGTTCGGATCCCGGTCTCGGCTACATGTGAATTGAGTTTGGTGGTCTCAGCCCGGCTCCCGGTGGGTGTGCTATGCAAGGTACGCCTGTGCTTAGTACGCCCACCCCCCCCCCCACAAAAAAAAAACCACCACACTTGCACGCACACAAAATTGGTTTAAAACACATGCACTTTGGCCATGCGGTCTCTTAAAATAAAGAGAGGCGAAGGACCTACGGGGCTGGCTGGGTGGGCTAGGCCCCCTCACTCCCTCATAGGGGGAGTCCCTCTGCCCCATTGGGGTCCCGTTGGGCCCCAGTTGGGCTCCCAAGAGGAGCAGGTAGGGCGGGGTGAGTGGGAGGCCCCCCTTCACACCCACCATTGCCACCAGGGGCATGGAGAAGGATGGCGATTGCCTCCGGGGGGAGGGTCTCCCAACTCCCGCAGTCTGGCTCCTCTCTCTCGAGTTCACGCACAAAAATTACACTTTAAAAAAAGAAAAAAAAAAAAAAAAAATCACATGCAATTCTTCAGCAGTGCGAATTAAACCATTCATTTTGCATGTCTCAAATCGCACCAAATCTCCACCAAAGTGTTGCAGGACCCTTTTTTTTTGGCCACCCCTGAATAAATTCTGCAAATCACACTGCGTTTTGCGAACTGATTTCAGTGTGTTGTTACCTTAACATACACACCTGCAGCGGTTCGCATAAAGGGGGTGTGATTTGGATGTGGTGCGGAATCTGCACAGAATTTGTTGCAAATTCACAGCGCAAAAGTGTGAACTGGCACTTAGTCTTTAGGGCCCCTTTCACACTGGGGCAGGAGGCGCAGTGGCGGTATAGCGGCGCTATACCGTCAGAATTGCCGCAGGATTCGGTATTAACCCCCGCTAGCGGCCGATAACGGGGTTTTATCCCGCCCGCAATGCGCCTCTGCAGAGGCGCATTGCGGGCGGTATTACCGTGGTTTCCCATTGTTTTAAATGGGAAGAAGCAGTGAAGAAGCAGTGAAGGAGCGGTATACACGCCACTCCTCTCACCGCTCCAAAGATGCTGCTGGCAGGAGATTTTTTTTTATCACGTCCTGTCATTTAAAGCGGCTAGGGGCGCGCGCGCGTACCGTCGCGTCACTAAGAACACTGTGCGTGTGCCCGGCGGCCGCGATGGCCGCCGGGCACACGCGATTGCCGACAATTGAGCGGGGACGTGGAGCTCTGTGTGTAAACACAGAGCTCCATGTCCCTGTTAGGGAGACAGGAGACCGATTGTGTCCCTTGTACATAGGGACACAATCGGTAGTCCCCCCTCCCCCTACAGTTAGAACACAAACTAGGAGAAACATTTTTACCCCTTCCCCGCCCCTAGTGGTTAACCCCTTCCCTAAATAAAACAAAAGAATGATCAGCGCTTCAAAAGGGTGATGCTAAATGCTTGCACCTCAACACAAAATGTAATTAACGTGAATAAATGCATATACCAAAAAATGATGCTACCAAAGTAGCAAAATTCTAAGTGGTGCAATCAAAACAGGAACACCAAATAGTGATCAAAACCTATAGACTATGTGCATCCAAGTGCTAAATGGGAATGAATGGTGAACAATCAAATGGACAGTCTCTTGCAGATATCAGGGTGATGGATAAATGATGGACAGCTGGATAACTTCACTGGAACAGTGATAAAGCTTCTAGATTGTCAGCACAGGTCATGTAGTTCCCTTACCTTAAAGGAGCTATATACTGGCATATAGTGCAGCACATCTATGATCCGGGATCCGGCTATTTAGAGCTGAATGGTTCCTTTCTGCTGATATCTGCAAGAGACTGTCCATTTGATTGTTCACCATTCATTCCCATTTAGCACTTGGATGCACATAGTCTATAGGTTTTGATCACTATTTGGTGTTCCTGTTTTGATTGCACCACTTAGAATTTTGCTACTTTGGTAGCCACTCTGCATCATTTTTTGGTATATGCATTTATTCACGTTAATTTAATTTTGTGTTGAGGTGCAAGCATTTAGCATCACCCTTTTGAAGCGCTGATCATTCTTTTGTTTTATTCACTCATTTGGTGTATCTGTGGACACTTTAGATTTAGCTGCCTCTATTCCTTTATTTATTTGATGCTATCCGAGCACTTTCATTTGTTACTCACAGTAGCGCATTAGACCACCTACCTTTTCATCTAACCCCTTCCCTGCCAGTTACATTTTTATAGCATTGTTCACAGCAAAAAATATTGTGTCTTTTTTCAAAATTGTCGCTATTTTTTTGTTTATAGAGCAAAAAATAAAAACCGCGCGGGCGATCAAATACCACCAAAAGATAGCTCTATTTGTAGGGAAAAAAAGAACGTCAATTTTGTTTGGGAGCTACAACGCACGACCGCGCAATTGTCAGTTAAAGCGACGCAGTGCCGGAAGCTAAAATTTTGTCTGGGCAGGAAGGGGGTGTAGGTGCACAGTAGGCAAGTGGTTAAAAGCTGCCACTGTGCCCATCAAATGCAGCCATTGTTACATCAAACGCAGACACTGTACCCATCAATTGCCACCACTGTGCCCATCAATTGCCACCACTGTGCCCATTAAACGTTGCAATTGTGCCTATCAAATGCACCCACTGTGACATCAAACGCAGACACTGTACCCATCAATTGCCACCACTGTGCCCATTAAACGTTGCCACTGTGCCCATCAAATGCAGCCACTGACATCAAACGCAGACACTATACCCATCAATTGCCACCACTGTACCCATCAATTGCCACCACTGTGCCCATCAAATGCAGCCACTGTGCCCATCAAACGCAGCCACTGTGCCCATAAATTGACACCACTGTGCCCCGTCAATTGGCACCAGTTTGCCCCATCAATTGCCACCAGTGTGCTCACCTGCCCGGCACTTACCTGTCTCGGGTCACGGTGCTGTCCTCCACGCTCCCTCTGAGTCCTCCATATCTTCTCCTGTCCTCTTCTGCTATGATTGGACGTGATAGGCTTCCAATCACAGCGCCTGTCGCTTCAGCCAATCAGGTGACAGGTAACCAGACCCGGCTGGCTGAAAGTCGCGTCAGTGTTAGGGAAGCGATTTATTTGCTTCCCTAACACAACACTGTGTAAACAGCGAACACACAGTATTGCGCCCACTGTTTACCAATTTGTAAGCCTATTAGAGCCCACAGGCTCGAATCGGGATGCCTATTAGAGCCCATGGCTCTAATCAGGCACTTCCAAAACATCCCCGCCGCTGTAATTCAGATGCACGGTGCCCGACAAGGGGCCGGACACCTGAATAGGTGATTGACGGGAGAGAGGGGGTGGCGCTCCTGCTCCCTCTATGGACGCACTGCCACTGTGGACATGGCTTGCTTGTCAGAGGTATTAGATGAACGGTGAAGAGGTGTTATGTTGCTTCCTCACCACTAAACTAAACCCACTAAAAGCTGCATCAACCCCACCAAAACTATGTGCAAAGGAAAGTTGCAGCACAGATTTATTTGATTTGGTTGCATTTGGTAAGCAGTAGTGCCCGCCAAATTCAACTGGTGATATAATTTTTGCTGCACACAGTCACTAATCAAATATTGTGGCTCCAGCATGTATACATCCCCCAGCTGCTGCCTTGTCAGCAATTCACCCAAGCTGCTGCATTACAACATGCTGTGCTTTCTTTTTTAACCACTTGCCAACCGTATACTGTGAGCATATATATCTATCCTGTGGCGGAGCGGCTCTCCTGCACAGCATCACATACCTAGTACATGATCCTCCATTTCCAGGTCTGGGGCACACACGCACACCGCTCTCTATCCACTCCCACTGTGAATGTACACAGCGTGAGCCATTTAGCAGGCACCTGCGATCACTCAGGACACTAGCAGAACGGCAAGACAGACTGCCGTTCTGTCAGTAGGGAAGGTACTGATCCTGTGTTCCCACAAAACAGGAACATGGATCAATGCCTTCCCCTAGTAAAAGCACCTCCCCCACAGTAACCAAGCACTCTCTAGACACACAGTTGACCCCTGGGTATCATTAGTACAGTGACATTGCATGTTTTTAGCACAAATCACTGTATTGGTGTCACTGGTCTCCAAAAGTCACTTAGTGTCCGATTTGTCTGCCGCAATGTTGCAGTCTCTCTATAAGTCACTGATCCCTGCCATTACTAGAAAAAATAAATAAATACAAATTCCATAAATAAATCCCTACTGGGCGTAATTCTAAATAGGCAGGTAGGGGGCGTGATCCATGTAAATTAATCGTGACCCCGCATAATTGACACTCTTTTCGAACGGCGCATTCGTATTTTAAGGACTAATACAATAACTTTCTGTAAAGAACATTTTCAAATGTCTGTGCTAAATACTTTATTAAATAATTCATAGTAATGCTCATGTCATCTTTATTTGTATAGTACAGCAACATATTGTGTATAGGCTGAAATTTTGTTGTAGAGTAGGTGTGTAAATCATGGAAGGCTTGTAGGGGCCCCAGTGCATTACTTTGCCCAGGGGCCCATGATGCTATTAACCACTTGCCGACCGCGCTATAGCAAAAATACTGCTACAGCGCGGTCAAGCTACTGTGACACGACGTCCCTGGGACGTCGTCGTGCACTTTCGCGATGGGACGCGCTCGCGAAAGTGTCCGTGCTCGCCGGGTCTTCTATATCACGGATCACGGTAAATTGCCGCTGTCATTTGATGACGCTGGTTCCTCCCTCTCCTGCGTCTCCTCTCTGTACCGTTCGGTACAGTGTGCGAGGAGAGGGGGGGAGCGGGGTGTCAGCAGCTGAGCTGTGGCTGGATCTGTGACAAATGCAGTCACAGATCCAGCCATCCCTCAATCCATCCCAGCTCTGCAGTACCCCAGTACCCTGCAATCCCCAGTACCCAGCAATCCCCCAGTACCCAGCAATCCCCCAGTACCCAACAATACCCCAGTACCCAACAATACCCCAGTACCCCAATACTCAGCAATACCCCAGTACTCGGCAATACCCTAATACTCGGCAATACCCCAATACTCAACAATACCCCAATACTCAACAATACCCCAATACTCAACAATACCCCAATACTCAACAATACCCCAATACTCGGCAATACCCCAATACTCAACAATACCCCAATACCCCAATACTCCAATACCCCAATACTCGGCAATACCCCAATACCCTGCATGATACTTTGCAATACCCCAATACTCTGCAATACCCTGCGCGATACTCTGCAATACCGCCTATGGGGATTTTTAAGTAGCGAAGTTTGGCGCCATTCCACGAGTGTGCGCAATTTTGAAGGGTGACATGTTGGGTATCTATTTACTCGGCATAACTTCATATTTCACATTATGAAAAAAAAATTGGGCTAACTTTACTGTTTTGTTTTGTTTTAAGCACAACACAGTTTTTTTTTTAAAAACACGCGTTCAATAAATTTCTGCGAAAATATCGTGCGAGATAAAAAGTTGTAACAGCCGCCATTGTATTCTCTAGGGTCTTTGCTAAAAAAGAATATATAATGTTTTGGGGTTCTATGTAATTTTCTAGCAAATAAATTATGATTTTTCCATGTAGGAGAGAAATGTCAGAATTGGTCTGGGTGCTCTAGAACGCCTGATGGCATTCCCTGCATGTTGGGCCTCTGTGTGTGGACACGCTGTGTAAAAGTCTCACACATGGGGTATCGCCATACTCGGGAGGAATAGCAGAATGTGTTTTGGGGTGTAATTTATAGTATGCATATGCTGTGTGTGAGAAATAACCTACTAATATGACAGAAACAATTTTTTTTTTTTTACAGAATTTTCAGTCGTTCTTCTTTTATAGCGCAAAAAATAAAAAATCCAGAGGTGATCAAATACCACCAAAAGAAAGCTCTATTTGTGTGAAAAAAAGGACAAACATTTCAAATGGGTACAATGTTGTATGACTTGGTAATTGTCATTCAAATTGTGAGAGCACCGAAAGCTGAAAATTGGTCTGGTTAGGAAGGGGGTTTAAGTGCCCAGTGGTCAAGTGGTTAAGATGGCCCTGGGCGACCTGCCGCAGTATATATGTGTGAGCAGATCGGCAAGTAGTTAAAGCTTACAATCTAAAAGGGAGGGTTATGGCAATAGCTGTGGGGGATTAGCTGATGAAGAAAATAAAAGTACAGTCGTTGGTGAAGGCAGGATAGGCTTCTCTGAAGAGAAATTTTCAGGGATAGCCTAGCAGTGGATAGAATAGGAGATAGTGAAATAGAATAACAAAGTATCGAACAAGGCAGGACTTCAGCAATGCAGGTATATTAACAGTATGCTCAAAGTATTACAAGATACAGGTCTAATTTATACAGTTTGTTACAATGCAAGCATATTAGATATTGGTATTCATTATCATCAGAAAGGGGCGTGACCAGATGCAGGAGTGAGGAGTGGAGGTGAAGGTGTGCTGAGTGAGGAGGGCATGTGAGATGCTGTGAGGTGTGTGTCTCCTGCAGAGTGCAGAACCTGCCCCGACGTTGCAGCGATAATTCCCCGGCCATGTAAGAAAATCTAGCCCTGGAAGTGGTGTGAAGTGGAGTTGGAGGAGTAGGGCTAAGGTAGTGACAAGCCTGGCCCCCTCCTTTTCTCTTTTCATCTCATCTGCTAACCAACTTACTTGCTGAGCTGCTGGCTGGCTGACGTATTGAGAGTGGACGAAGGGTTCGGGTTTCTCTTATCCTGCGTCCTGTGTCCCTGTCCTGTGCCTGATGCTTGCGTCCGGTGCCCAGCTGTTTGGAGCTTCGTGAGGGTCAGCCGTGGGCTGGTCTCCCCTGGAGTCTGTGAGTGGAGGATCGCGGCCAGCTGGGCGGACATGTGACCGGCCCGGCGAATACCAACGTGTCTAACCCGGTGGACGGAGGTGCTGGACTCAGTGATCTCGGGAGGCTCTCCTGAGCTCCCCCTTCTCCCCCCTCACGTGAATAGGGAGGCTGAGAGTGTAAAAGCAGGAAGATGGGCATGTACAGCAAGCTACAAGCAGTGAAAGCAGAGAAAAAAGGAAACATACAAATTTAAAAGGAAAGGAAAATCGAGGAGAGTCAGAGTGGAGCAGCAAGGACTGAGTGAGTAACACCCTCACAGGCAGGGCCGGCCTTAGGTGTTCAGTCGCCCTGTGCGAGCCAATCCTATGGCACCCCCCATCTTCACCCCTCACCCCCTGGTCACCTAAACATACACAAAAAGGCTGTCCGGGGCCCCACTATCCTCTGCCAGGAGCCTGGGAAGCGACAATGAGGAGGGAGAGGTGAGGCAAGAGTCAGCGGTGCCCCTAGGTGGCTGCCCTGCTACCACTCACATTCTGCGAGCTGTGATGGCACCCCTGTTGCCCATGGCGCCCTGTGCGGCCGCACAGCTCGCACACCCCAAAGGCCGGCCCTGCTCACAGGGTATATGACACTGTATATCAGCAGCTCTGTAGTAACTATTTACTGTAGCACTGCACACAGTAATTAACTGCTATATAAGTAAAAAACGCAGCTAAAAGTGTTGTTCCTAGTAAAAGGGTATAAAGGAGTAAAATGAAGGTTGATATACATGGATTGAACTGTTTGAATTAAATTGGAACTCTGTACTCTGCACTTTATTTCTTCCCCCCTCTGCAAAGGAAGCGAGAGGGAAAGAACTGCTCTCTTCCCCTTGATTGGGAGGGAAAAAAACGATCTTGCCCAGGTCAAACGACTGTTATTGGAATTTCTTTCTTTCATATTTCTGGTGTACATCGTTGCTCTTTTTGATCCCTCCCTTTTTTTTGGGGGGACAGACAGGTCCAAGTTAATTTAAGGTCATCATTTCCTTTTAAGTCTCTGCCAAAGACTGCTCCTTATATTCAGGAAATTCTGCGCAGGCATTGGAAGATAGGAACGCTTTTTCTTTTTTTAGGCTGCTTTTTTATTTTTTATTTTTTTTTACATATGGAATATTGCTGCACAAGACTGCGGCACATGGACAATATATAAAGCAATCGCAGAAGCTTCTCTTCTTTGTCTTTTTCCTCTTCTTGCCCCTGCTTCCAGGCCATAATTGGCTAGCTGGTATTGAGCAAAGAAAGAAATTTTTTTTTTTCCCCTGCCTTTTTTGTTTTATTTTGGAAAAAAATAAAGAAACAAGCAGATATGTCAGGCCCACAATCCCTGCGGTTAGCTAAGGATAAGGGTGGCTCAGCTAGCACAGCAGTAGCTGCAAAGTTAAAGAAATACGCGCACACCACAGACCATACCCCTGTTACATGGGGGTTGTCAGCCCAGACAAAAACAGCTGACAGGAAAAGTCAAGGTCCACTGGCAGGGATTGATAAAAATATCATCAAAAAAAATACAGCTACAGCGGATAAAGGGACTGAGATAGATCCAGCACTAGCTACCATTGAGGAGGGCACCCCCACACTAAAAGATGTATTCTTGGTGATTAATGCATGCAAACAGACATTGGGGGAGCTGTGTGACCAGATGAAGGGTGTTAAATAAGAGTTGATTTCCGTGAGAATGTCCGCGGAATGGGTACCCCAGCCAAAAGAACAGCAGTATTTGATATGTTGGAAGTGCATAAGGTGGGGCTAATCTGCTTGCAGGAGACACACTACACAAAGGAAATTTAGAAACAAGTTCAGAACAGGAAGTTTCAACATTAATACCATTCGGTCCACACATCCTATTCAAGGGGTGTGACGGTTATGGTTAAGAGGGGAGTGATCTTCACCTGTAAGCAGATTAGCATTGATGAAGAGGGGCAGTACATTTTTCTTTACTGTACAATAGAAAATAGGGAATACGTTTTTGCAAATATATACATCCCCCCGCCATTAAAGTTGGAAGTTATGTATAAATGAATGGATTTTATGATGGATAAAACTGGGATTCCTGTTATAGCAATGGGGGATTTTAACGAGGTAATAAATAAAAAAAATTGGATAGATTTCCAGGAGATAGCGTCCTAAATGCCTCAGAGAGCCGGCTGTATCAGTTCTTACAGGAAGCAGGATTATTTGATATATGGAGAGCGAGAAACCCAGAGGAGTTGCAATATTCATGCTGCTCCAGTACTTATTCCACATTGTCCAGGATAGATTTAGTCTCGAGGAATGTGGAAGCATCCCGAACTATGAGGGAAATAGTATACCAGGTCAGAGGGGTATCTGACCACTCACTAGTGACAATAGCGGTAAACCTAGAGGGGGGGCAGATGTGATAGAGAATGAAAAATCAGCCCACTATGGCTTGAATTAATGGGGGATCCTGAGGCGATGCTTTCAAGATTAAAAAAGTTTATAGAGTTTAATGAGAGAACCGTGACGCGGGGAGTAATGTGGGATGCATTGAAGGCATTTCTCAGGGGTCTATGTATTCAACAAGTGGCAAAAATTAAAAAAAACATCAAGGGAATGGGAAAATAGGATTATGATGGAACTGGAGAAGTCAGAGAAGGAATATATTGAGAACCCAACACCAGAGATACAAAGGATGTGGTTAAATAAGCAACAGGATTACAGGGTCAAAATAAGAAAAACAGAAAATAAGAGATTATTCCAAAAGCAACTGGCTTTTGGGGACGGGGGGAATGCTGGCCCATTTAGTAAAAACAAATTCCTCCTCCTCTGCGGTACCCGCGATAAAAAAAAAAAAAACGAATGGAGAAATTTTTACACAGGTTTCTGTGATCACAGATACATTTAGAGAATATTATGAGAAGTTATGCAGCTCACAGGGGACGGTGGGAGCGGAGGAAATTAAATAATTTTTTAAGAACTTGGAATTACCGTCTCACATGGAATCAGAAAAAAAGAGCTAATGGAGGCCCCAATAGCCCTGGAGGAGGTTCAATAAGCTGTCACTGAGATGGTCAACCAGAAGTCCCCTGGACCGGATGGACTTTCCGGTGGAAGTCTACAAATACTATGGGAAAATGTTACTCCCAGAAATCCTTAAAGTATTTAATTGGGCAATGGAAGAGGGGAAGCTCCCCATTTATATGACTAAAGCTACAATAATAGTACTGCACAAGGAGGGGAAAGATCCGCTTGATACAGCAGCATATCGGCCTATTTCCCTTCTTTGTGTAGATGCTAAAATATTGGCTAAAATAATGGCGGGTAGGTTGAATAAAATTGTTGCGAGACTTATACACCAGGACCAAACTGGATTCATACCAAGTAGATCGACTAGCATGAACATCAGGAGGGTATTTCTTAACCTACAAACACCAATAGAGAATGGAGGTACAAGAGCAGTAATGTCCCTAGATGTAGTCAAAGCTTTTGACAGACTAGAATGGGGGTATATCTGGCATGTCTTGGAAGTCTTTGGGTTTGGGCCAAAATTTATTAAATGGGTTAAGTTATTGTACAGTGGTCCTAGTGCGAGAATCAGAGTCAATAATGACTACTCAACTAAGGTTCTTTTGGAAAGGGGCACAAGGCAGGGGTGTCCATTGTCACCCCTGCTATTTGCTTTAGCAATAGAACCGTTGGCCACGGCAATAAGAATGGATATTAAAATTAGGGGATTTGTGAGACCGATTGGGGAGGAGAGGATTGCTCTCTATGCGGACAATGTCCTTCTCTTCCTTGGTGACACGGATTATTCCATTAAACAGGCAATGACTATTTTCGGAGAGTTTGGAAGACTCTCAGGATTGGTCATAAATTGGGAAAAATCTGCATTAATGCCGGTAGACCCAATGAGGACCCAGACATTGGTAGAAATCCCAGTTAGAAATAGTGGGGAGAATTAAATACTTAGGAATATATATAACACATGATCTTAATAAATATATAGGGAATAACTTAGTCCCCCTAATGGCCAAATTTAAAAATAAAATCCAAATTTGGCGGAATCTTCCGCTGTCGGTTGCGGGGAGCTGTAATTTGATTAAAATGCTGTGGATGCCACAATTATTATATGTGTTGCATAATGCACCAATATGAAATCATTAAAAAATGGTTCAGGAAATTAGATACCATGTTTAGAGAACTGATATGGAAAGGAGGACAAGCTAGAAACAGGTTGCAAACCCTATAAGCTACCAATAAGAGAAGGGGGAATGGCGATTCCGCACCCATGCTGCTATTTCCTTTCAGCACAACTGCAGCATATAGGAGTAAGAACAGAGTCAGGAGTAGATATAAATGGAGGCTTGATGGCCATGGGCGCACCCCATAGAACAGTAGTAGAGGTGTTGGAAGCAAATTTGTTTGTTATTAGAACCCCCATGGTTAAAATGGCCATTAAAGTATGGAAAGCAGTAAGGTCACTGGGAAGACAGGGAGGTATAACAGAATATGCACCGTTGTGGAATAATAGGAACCTCCAGGAGCTGGAGTCAGTCGGGGAAATCGGGGAATAGGCAGTTAAGGGGATAGTCAGACTGGCCCAGCTATATGAAGGAAGAACATTAAAAGCGTTTGCCACCTTAAGACAGGACTATGATATACCCAACTATACGTTCTATAGATATCTCCAAATTAGACATGCTTTAAATGTTCAGTTTGATAGAGTAGGACCATTGTGGGATAGGACCCCCATAGCACAAAAACTTGGCGCCAGGGGTGAGATGAAGGGATACATCTCGGGAATATACCCATGTTTATGTGAGGAAAGCATTAAGAGCCCAGAACAACTTAAAAGTAGAGAGAAATGGGAGGAAGATCTGGGGACCATAACAGATAGACAGTGGAGGAAGATATTGGATGGAGGACATATAGCAACAGTTTCGCCCGCACAAAAATTTTCTTTCTTGAAGATGATACCCAGGACGTACTATACACCAAAATGGCTGTTTAACTTCGGGTGGAGAGTAGATGCGAACTGTCCTAGATGTCAAGATACAGGGGATCTGATACATATGTTATGGAGGTGCCCAAAATTGTTTAGGTACTGGCAAGGGATTATTAATGTCCTAAACCAGACATATGGAACGAAGCTGGAGATGGACCCCAGAATGTGTATCTTGGGTCTGGGTGAAGAAATCAATAGAGTATCGAGCATAGTTAAAGCAGTACTAAGGTGCCTCTTTTCAGGCCAGAAAACTAATTGCCCAAAGATGGCAGGCAGTAAATCCCCCGACAGTAAGAGAGTGGATCAATGTGGTAACCAAAACAATATGGAAGGAGAAGGTAGTATACACTAAGAGAAGGAACATCAGGGGGGGCGTGTCCAGCAGCCGGAGCGGATGGCTGTGTGAGAGAGGAGCTCCGTTCTAAGAACCCACAATCAGCGACTCCAAGCGGCGGATTCAGCCTAAATCCATCCCCACCAAATAGCGGAAGGTCCCGGGGTTGTGGCTGTTGCGATGGGGAAGTGCAAGTCGGACAGGAAACCGTGGAAACTCACCAACTTCTACCCCACGGCAAGCACTCCTAGGCCGCAAGATGGCGACGAGGTGGCGGACATGCGGCGCAGCTCTCCGGGGGGGGGGGGTGCCAGCCAAGCACAAGCGACGGGCGATCGCCTTCCCTTCGTTCCAGTGGAGGAAGCGGTGGATCTACTCCCAATCCATCTCCTGTCAGCAGTCCGCAGAAGTCTGCCCAGAAGCGGTCAGAAGGACACACATTTGCAGGTGAGCTTAAGGATGCCTGTGAGTCCCAGAACAGCACAAGGGATTTTGTGGAACAAATACATGAGTTCCCTACCTCCGGGGTCCCTCTGAATGACATGATTATGAAGGACAGGCTAGTGACCCTGAGGGAGTCCATGCACAAAGACATGATGTTGTGTGTCTCTCAAATAAATCGTGAAGTGTCAGCTATTGGTGACAGTCAGCCATTTGGAGGACAAAATGGGGGATTTTACTGTCGCTCACAATGAGCTTGTAGATGCTCACATGGATGCAGAGGGGGAAATTCAGGCCATACAAGAAAAGTTAGCAGATTTAGAGGACAGAGCAAGTAGGAATAACGTTAAGTTACGGGGGGTGGAGGAGTCGGTACCCCCATCCGAACTACAGCGGTTTGTCCAGGAATTCATAGCGGCCATCTTGCCTGAGGCACCTAGCGCTGAGATCACTGTAGACAGGGCTCATCGCCTACCTAAACCCAAGTTCCTTCCTGACAAAGTCCCTAGGGACGTCATAGCCCGTGTGCATTTTTTTCACATAAAAGATGATTTAATGCGCCTTTCAAGGAAGAATTTTCCCCTGCCCCCTCCGTACTCAGGCATCTCGGTGTACTCAGACCTGTCGCAACATACCATGTTGGCACGCAAAAATGTATCGTCCATAACTAAATTGTTACAAAACCATAAGATCACATACTCCTGGGGGTACCCTACGAAGTTGCTGATCACTAAGGATATCCGTACACATGCCATTAGAAATGTGGAGGAGGGAATGGCTTTGCCTAAACGCTGGAACCTGTTGCCAGAAGACGTTCATACCCCGGTATCCAAATCCCTGCCTGCTCATCTGTCCACTGATTGGAGCACTACCTGATCTGCGAGGGACGCAAGAGTCGATCGTCTCTTTTACGTGGATCCTTTCATTAGGCTGTTTCATGCCGCTGTTAATTTTTTCTTTTTTTTGGGGTTCTCGTGGAGTTCATCCCCCTGTGAGAATTGTGAGCACTGCTCGCACCTGGTGAACGTTTCACATTTTTATGTGTTGCCTGAACATTGTGACTTTATTTTCTATTTTTTTTTTCTTTTTCTTCCCATTTTTCCCTTTTTCTGCATGTTACCTGAGAAGATCATGTTGAAGCCTATCTACATTGCAAGTTATCCATGCCTGTTATACATTCCTTGCTGGGCTGCTTTGACCTGGACGTGTATCTCTGATATGACAGCACCATCTACTGGTAAAACACTGAAAAGGCATCTGAGTGAGTCTTTAAATATTATTCTTTACACAGCACGATCTACTACTTCCAAATGTCCTTGTCAGTGGTTTCTATGAATGTACATGGGTTAAATAGCCAATTTAAGAGGAGTGCCATGTGGAGAGATTCTATTAAGCTTAAGGGGGAAGTTTTGTGTGCACAGGAAACCCATTTTATGATGGCGAAACACCCTAAATGTACCCACAGAGCTTTCCCTCATGTTTTTCATGCAACAGCCCGGTAAAGAAAAGGTGAGTTTTGATTGCTATCATATACTCCGTCGCCTTTAAGCTGCATGAAGTGCTGTGTGATCCAAATGGCAGATATATCATTATGACTTGTGACCTAAACAATGCCACATATACATTCTATATGCTCCTAATCGAAGACCTATTTCCTACTTGAAATCCCTCTTTAAAAAAAATCAATAAGATTAAACAAGGCTCCTTACTACTGTGTGGTGATTTCAATAATATTGTAAATAAGCATCTTGACAGCTCGGGCCCGAAGCCTTCCGTTAGAACAGAATTACAGCCTTTACTTTCAGAACACAACCTCTATGATCCATGGAGATGCTTACATTCATCCGAAAGGGACTATACACATTTCTCTCCCCCCCCCCCCCATCTGACTTATTCTAGGATTGACCTTTTCCTCACAGATTTGCAACTCCTTAAAAGAACTGACTCGGCAGAAAATTATTCCATCACCAATTTCCTCAGTCCTCAAGCGTTCTTTTTCCTCCCCTCCAACATATCTATGGAGGAACAACCTTGATATTTTGTCTGATCCAGCTACAATATTGTCTATTGGCTGTCGACTTTCTGATTTTTTTAAAATCAATAATACTGCTGATGTTAATATCTCTACGTTGTGGTGTTCTCACAAGGCCTTCAGCAGAGGCCTATTAATTCAGGCTGCAGCGCGTGCAAAGAGGCGGAGAGGAGAGCTGTTGCACGGCCTCCTTGGTGAGCTGAGGGCTTTGGAGGAGCTCCATAAGGTGAGCCCATCCTCTAAAGTTGAACAGAACCTGTTTGATTGTAGACAGAGGGTCCGTCTGACCCTTCTTTCTAATCATCAAAATGATTTAAAAAGGCTTAAAGCTCAATTTTACACCCATAGCAATAGGGCAGGCAAACTTTTAGCTTGTTATATATCTAAGAGGCAGCAAAAAGCTAATCTCACTTCTATTCGAGACCCCCATACTGGTGTATTGGAAAGCCACCCAGACAAAATAGCTAACTCTTTTATGAAATATTATCGTGACCTTTACAATCTTCGCTTAGATAGTGATACTTACCAACTGACAACGCAACCCATAGCTTCCTTTTTAGATTCTGTGTCCTTGCCGTCTTTAAGCGGAGAGGACCTGGATCTCCTTAATTCCCCGATATCAGACAAAGAAGTTTTGGACACTATTAATACACTACCTACTAACAAAGCCCCTGGGGCAGATGGCTTTTCATCTGAATATTATAGGGTGTTGTCACGATCTTTAGTCCCACACCTGAGAGATTTGTTCAATAGTGTCTCCTCTTCGGCCTCTTTCCCAGAAGAAATGCTGCCAGCTATAATCGTCACGTTACCCAAACCAGGGAAGAAGCCGGATTCTCCCCAAAATTTCAGGCCCATTTCCCTCCTCAATTCACATCTCAAAATTTATGTCAAAATGTTAGCAAATCGGTTAGCAAAATTTACTCCATCTTTAATAAAAGCAGATCAGGTGGGATTTGTCAGGGGTAGACAGGCTCCCGATGGCACCAGGAGATTGTTTGACCTGTTGAATATAGTAGAAGGTAAAAGACTCCCGACGGCAGTTTTGGCCTTAGATGCCAAAAAGGCCTTCGATAGGGTCCACTGGGGCTATCTTAACCTCCCTGGCGGTATGATTCTGTCTGGAATTACGTACCAAAAGCGGTACAATTATTTTGCATGGAAATTCTGCGTTTTATACTGTAGGCCTGCAATTTTTAGGAATAACTCGCTTAAATTTGTCCAAACCAGAGTCTAGTAGACATCCCGGGTATGATAAAGTTTGAAACACAAAATCATAAAATTATAATATAATAAATAACTATAAATAATTATAACAAATAATAATGTAATTATAATAAAAATTATTCACTAATGTAATCAAATCAAAATCACTGAAATTTGCTCAGTTGCAGAATTGTCGCTGTCATTACTTTTATTTTTTTATGACAAATTTCCCCACAAATCGCTATCGCTCAATTCTGCAAGTGATTATCATTTATTATCGCTGTTTTCTAGCTGCTCTAAAATCACTTTTGACATAAAGGGACACTTTTGGTTGCTATGGACAATCTACAGTTTGCAGGCACAAAAAAAATGTTTTTATTATGTAAAAGTACATGCAGGGCACTGGGCAGACCACTAGGGACAGGGGGGGTGTGTACTTTTTACATACAGTACTGTAATCTATAAGATTACAGTATTCTGTATGTAATGTGTTTGTTTACTTTTTTGAATTTGCCGCCGGTCTCCGCCCCCGTGCGCCGTTACGTCGCAGGGAACGGAGATCGGCGGCGCGCGGGCACTGTGTGAGTCGAATGGAGGACGCCACTCGCTCACACAGCGGGAATGCATCGCTGGATCCAGGGACAAGGTGAGTACAGTATACCCTGCCTGGATCAACAGGTAAGCCAGCGCACTGCAGGCTCTGCATTCACCCCGAGCGCGACTCGGGGATATCGTTATTTACATAAAAAATCCAACCCGAGTCGCGCTCGGGTTTACCGGCAGAGGGGTTAAGGCTACCTTGCAAAAGTTTGGTCTACAGGGGAATATCTTAACGGCAATCTTAGCACTCTACTCTGTCCCTTCGGCTAGAGTTTTTTCATCTAATGCCCTTCCCGACAAATTTTTCATAACAAAATGGCACCCGCCAGGGATGTCCGCTGTCCCCCATCATCTTCACTCTTATGATGGAGCCCCTGGCGAAGGCCATCAGAGCTGATAAGGGTATCTCAGGGATCACAGTAGGAAGCTGTGTCCACAAGATTGGCCTTTTTGCCGATGATATGGTCCTAACACTCACAAACCCGGCTTCTTCCCTAAATAGAGTTTTTTCAGTGTTGAAAAATTTTAGCGACATATCCTATTATAAATTGAATGTGGTTAAATCTTGCTTACTTCCTATGAATATGACCAAAATGCAAATAACCTTGTTGCAGGAGAAGTACCAGTTCCAATGGATGTCAAAAGTGGTTCCATATTTAGGTGTCAAACTATCGTTCCCTACCTCATTCACATATGGGGCCAATTTTCTTACCATTTTCCATCCATCGACGCGACAATCGCGGCATGGAAGAAACTTAATTTAACTGCACATCCTGAGGCACTATCAAATTATACCTTATGTAATCTTCGGATATTCAAATTCCTGATACCCAATCTTTCCATACAGCATTGGGTTAGGGATAATATAGTTACCTACAACGATCTTATTACTAAGAATCCGGTATTGCACTAATTTTCTAGGATGCAAATACAGCATCTTTTAACCAAACATCCAGGTATTTTGTACGCTTTATATGGCGAAGTGTGGAAATACTTGCTATCTAGCTACGATAAGCCGAAAGGTTTATGTTGGTTTTACAATACCTTGCAATATTATACAGTTTTCACTAAAACTGCCAGTATGGCGAGATGGGGAAAAAAAATTGAGATCGGTCCATACCCCAGAGGAGTGGCAATCTGCTATTAAGAATTGTTACAAGTACTCTCATTGCTCCAACCACTGGGATCTGATGATGAGGATGGTACATAGGACGTATCTGACTCCAGTTAGGATGTCCTTAATTTTCCCTTCAGAGTCCAGTGAGTGCTGGAGAATGTGCGGGGTAAGGGGACACATCTACCATATACTCTGGGAATGCATTCACAGTTTTTGGCGTGAAGTCTTTAAATTAATATCGTCCATAACCATTTTTTTTTTAATTAAACCATCACATCACTTGGCTCTTCTTTTTCTCACTATTGGAGATATCCCTCTTCAATTTAGAAGCATTGTCAGTCACATACTTTTTGCTGCCAGACTTACGATTACTTCAAAATGGAGGACCAATTTGGTCCCCAACACCCGAGAGGTCATTCAAAAGGTTAAGACACAGCACTCTTATGAGAAATATTTTGTGATTCAATCTAACTCAGTTGCACAATTTTGCACTCCTTGGACATCTAGGTATCGAGATTAGGTCATAGGCCTGCTCTAGTAACCTGTATATTGATTCCCTTTTTTGTTGGATATATAATTGAGCAGTAGATAGGCTTCTCAATCGATTTTGATATAGCTATGTAACTCAGGTTTTTTTTTTTTTTTTCTTTTTTTTTCTTCCTTTCTTAGTCCGCTTTCTCTTCTTCTATTACTCGTCTTTTACTACATTCTTCTTTGTTTCGCTTTAGTTCATTCCCCCCTCCCTTGGGTACTTGCTCCTGTACCCTTTATTTGCGTTTTGGTTCAACTCTGACAATATTTGAAAAGCGCAATTTGAAATTGATTTGTGGGAATCTCTAATACTACCTATGCTTTTATTGAAATTAATGACTGTCTGTTGAAGTGGCATATATTTTGAATCTTGTAACATACGTGTTGTCTCCCATCATTTTTTTTTTTGCCGAGTTGGGGGTTGTGACGTCCACATTTAGCAGTAGGACGTGCAGCCCCTTCTATTGATAAGTATGTGGTGGGAGTCTTAGGTATGCCATATAACGGTTTGTATTTTGTAGTAGGCAGATTGCATCCACTTTTGTTATTGCCATCTACTATGTTATTGGTATTGCATTACCAACTGTAAAATTCTATACTGACTCTTGCGATATTGTAACTACTTATTTTTGAACCAATAAAAACTAATTGAAAAAAGAAGGAACATCAGGGAATTTGGTGAAATGTGGAACCCCTGGATGGAAAAAAAATGGTTATCCCATATAAAAGAAAAAAAATGTAAACCTTGATAGCTTAAAAGAGGGAGGGAGGGAGTGGGAAAGCAATTGAATAAATATTTTAAACATCGAAAAGATTATGTTATATGAATAATAAGAAAAGTGGATATTAAGATTTTATATGAATGTAATATTTAGAGACTCATTAGAATAGTACCACTGGATTGGCGTAGAGCCAATGTGATGCCTATATTTAAAAAGGGAACAAAGTCTTTACCAAGTAACTATAGACCTGTTAATTTAACTTCTATAGTTGGGAAGATACTGGAACGTTTAACAAAAGACCACATGGATGAGTTCTTGCTGGAAACAAACTATTTAACCACTTTAGCCCCGGACCATATTGCTGTCCAAAGACCAGAGCACTTTTTGTGATTCGGCACTGCGTCGCTTTAATTGACAATTGCGTGGTCGTGCAACGTGGCTCCCTAACAAAATTGGCGTCCTTTTTTTCCCACAAATAGAGCTTTCTTTTGGTGGTATTTGATCATCTCTGCGGTTTTTATTTTTTGCGCTATAAACAAAAATAGAGCGACTATTTTGAAAAAAATGCAATATTTTTTACATTTTGCTATTATAAATATCACCAAAAAAGATATAAAAAAACATTTTTTTTCCTCAGTTTAGGCCGATACGTATTCTTCTACATATTTTTCGTAAAAAAAATAAATCGCAATTAGCGTTTATTGATTGGTTTGCGCAAAATTTATAGCGTTTACAAAAAAGGGGGTAGTTTTATGGCATTTTTATTAATATTTTTTTTTTTACTAGTAATGTCGGCGATCAGCGTTTTTTTTCGGTACTGCGATATTATGGCGGACACATCGGACACTTTTGACACATTTTTGGGACCATTGGCATTTTTATAGCGATCAATGCTATAAAAATGCATTGGATTACTATAAAAATGCCATTGGCAGTGAAGGGGTTAACACTAGGGGGCGGGGAAGGGGTTAAGTGTGTTCCTATTTGTGTTCTAACTGTATGGGGGGGTGGACTCACTAGGGGAAATCACTGATCTTCCGTTCATACATTGTATGAACGGAAGATCAGCGTTTCCCCCGCTGACAGGAACGAGCGCTGTGTGTTTACACTCACAGCTCTCGTGCCCCGCTCTGTAACGAACGAGCGCGCGTGCCCGGCGGCGATCGCGCCCACTGGGCACGCGCGCGGGACTCACGGGCGAGCGGGCGGCGCGCACGCGCCCCCTAGCGGCCGCGAAAGTCCCGACGTAGAGCTACGGGCTCTCGCCGAGGAGAGCCGACCTGCCGCCGTAGAACCACGGCGGCTGGTCGGCTAGTGGTTAAGCAGCAGACAGCATGGATTCATAAAAGACAGAAGTTGTCAGACAAACCTAATTTCCTTTTATGAAGAGGTTAAAACCCTGGACAGAGGCGTGGCAGTGGACGTGGTATACTTGGATTTTGCAAAAGCGTTCGATACAGTTCCCCACACACGGCTCGTGTAAGGTAAGGTCTACAGGATTAGATATATCAGTTTGTAAATGGATAGAAAACTGTCTGAAAGACAGGATTCAGAGAGTTGTGGTTAATGATTCTTACTCTGAATGGTCCAAGGTTATAAGCGGTGTACCCCAAGGTTCAGTGTTGGGTCCCTTACTTTTCAATATATTTATAAATGATATTGGGTCTGAGATACAAAGTAACATTTCTGTCTTTGCAGATGACACCAAGCTATGCAGTGGAATAACGTCCTTGCAGGGTGTCTCCAATTTACAAGCCGACCTCAATGCTCTGTCTAATTGGGTGACTATGTGGCAGATGAGGTTTAATGTTGATAAATGTAAAGTTATGCACTTGGGGGCTAAGAATATGCATGCATCATACATGCTAGGGGGAGTTCAACTGGGGGGATCTGTAGTGGAAAAGGATCTGGGGGTTTTAGTTGATCATGAGCTCAAGCGAGCAAAGTCATTTCTTGTATTAAGAGAGGTATGGACTCCAGAGATAGAGATATCATTTTGCCCGTGTACAAATCATTAGTAAGACCTCATCTGGAATATGCAGTCCAGTTTTGGGCACCAGTTCTCAAAAAGGATATCGGAGAACTGGAGAAAGTGCAGAGAAAGGCAAGTAAACTGATAAGAGGCATGGAGGAGCTCAGTTATGAGGAAAGATTAGAAAAACTGAATTTATTCACTCTTGAGAAGAGGAGAATAAGGGGGGATATGATCAACATGTACAAATATATAAGAGGTCCATATAGTGAACTTGGTGTTGAGTTATTCACTTTAAGGTCAACGCTGAGGACAAGGGGGCACTCTTTACGTCTGGAGGAAAAGAGATTTCACCTCCAAATACGGAAAGGTTTCTTCACAGTAAGAGCTGTGAAAATGTGGAACAGACTGCCTCCAGAGGTGGTTCTGGCCAGCTCAGTAGATTGCTTTAAGAAGGGTCTGGATTCTTTCCTAAATGCACATAATATAACTGAGTACTAAGTTTTGTAGGTAAAGTTGATCTGGGGTAAATCAGATTGCCTCTCGGGGGATCAGGAAGGAATTTTTTCCCCTCCGGTAGCAAATTGGATCATGCTCTGCTGGGGTATTTTGCCTTCCTCTGGATCAACTGTGGGTATGGAGTTGGGTGTATGGGATGTACTGTGTTTTATTTTGTTTATTTTTTTTATGGTTGTACTGGATGGACTTGTGTCTTTTTTCAACCTGACTAACTATGTAACCTGTTTTTTTTATAAGATAAAGAAAATTAATAAAGAATATATAAATATAAAAAAAAAGATATTGGTATTCTTATCCTCTAACCAAATTGAAACAATAGTGCATTGTTCTCACCTTGAACCAGAATGGGTCTTTACTGCCAATTCTTGGGAACCCAATACCTGATGGGGGACCAGTCAATCGACTGGCCTCTGTTAACAGACAGAGGACTTTGGAATAAGGAATCCTGTGTGTTCTGAGATTCCCTTGTACGGTAAAGGTCATCGGTGGTCTGGTCCCTTCATAGGGTTTTGGGTTCCGCTCGACCAAGTTTGTGAGGGAAATTCACTTGAGGCCACACTCTGAAACAAGTTAAGAAGTTTTCTCTATTTGACTTGTATGAGGAGACAAGTTACAAACAGATATTTGCCCATTGGTTCTGACCTCTATGACCCATGCAATAGGGCGGCATTTCGAAAGGTCAGCCTTATGGTCTCCTATCTGGCTTGTCAAAGCATCGGCCGCATCATTCCACTGGGTTGTCCAGCAGAGAGAGGAGGACGGCGACGCTGCTCTGGATGGATAGTCTTCTCATCGCTGGACCAATCACTCGTCGCTGGAGAGATCACCCGTCGCTGGATAGAAGACAACATTGGAGCAGGGAGAGAGTGAAAAAAATCCTATTTAAATGGATCCAATATTCAGTGCACACCACCACCTTCTAAAATGCATGCTCACCTCAAGGATGAGTATAAAACTCATAGACAGATCACTCCTTGTGTCCACCACGATCACTCCACTTTACCAATGGTAGCAATTCCTACAGTCTCCAGACTGCACCTCTGTGTGGGTAATCAACGTATAAATTGTCTCTAAACACCACCTTCCTCCATTTGCTTTTTAACCACTTCCATACAGGGCACTTAAACACCTTCCCGCCCAGACCAATTTTCAGCTTTCAGTGCTCTCACGCTTTGATTGACAATTACTCAGTCATACTACATTGTATCCAAACAACATTTTTATCATTTTTTCTCCAGTCGTCTTCCAGGACAGCCTCTGAGACCTTGGGCTCCTCCCTCCGGGACAGGAAACACACACCCCCAATCTTTAAAGTCCTGCCTTCAGGCCTCCTTCTCCAGTTATTTTGTGTTTCCCACCGGAAGGGAAGGAGCACGCAAAGGAACAGAGGCTGCCTGGATGACACCCTAGACGGTTTCTTTCCCTGGTCTGGGCACCCCCCTGTCCTATTGGGAAGGGAGGGCTGCTACTCCCCGGATGCTGCCATCAAGCTCATAGGAGCCGGACCTCCGGTTGACGGAAGTCCCAGCTCCCCTCTGCACGGTACCTTAGCCTGGGGACTTTTCCGGGGCGAGAGACGCCATTCGGGTCCTTCATTCGGCGGGGAGCCGTGCGGGGCGTGGCGGCGGTGAGAGACGCTGGCTGGCCACGAGTGGTCGCACTTCCGCATTGAGGGGCGGTCCTGCGTTCCAAAGGCAGGAAGTGACACGAACTTCCGGCGGAACGGCATCATCGGAGGGCGCCGTGGGGACAGTTCCGGTCTTCAGTTAAACGGCGCAGCGCGG
This sequence comes from Rana kukunoris, assembly GCA_029574335.1. Taxonomy (NCBI): domain Eukaryota; kingdom Metazoa; phylum Chordata; class Amphibia; order Anura; family Ranidae; genus Rana; species Rana kukunoris. Next base: position 352,136,092 of record CM056051.1, on the reverse strand, counting down.
GGAGAATCAGACACCGGAGCCAGGTTCAGAGCTCGGCGAGGCCGTTAGCAGAACCAACGGCATGGAGGAGGCGACACAGGCTTCAGACGCCAGTGCGACAGGCTCCGGGGCCTCCCAGGTAAGGGGCGAGGGCAGGCCTTTTCTTACCAGGGGGGGCTAGTTACCCGTTTTTTAGTGGGGTACAGTATGTCCCTCCCGGGGTGGAGATTTTCTGGAGAGGGTCGGGGCACTTCCTCTACTGAGCCAGCACAGTGGTGTGTGTGGGTGGTCAGTGGGTCTTATTATTAAATGTCTGCTTTTTTGGTCCTTGTTTTTTGCTGTTAGGTTAAAACCCAGGAAAGGACTCAGACGCCCAAGAGGAAGTGTGCCGCGTGCGGAACAAAATTGAGTTTAAATTGGAAAAAACCATTATGTCCTGAGTGTGTCAGTAATCTTGTAAAAGATGATCCCATGTCAGAATGTCAGAAACTTTTTTCTACGGTTAAGACCGAGCTATCTTCCACTTTCCAGTCCTTTAGGGGAATGATGGATAGGCTCCAGGGACCCCCTCCCCTTACCAGGCAGATAGTGCTCCCTCACTGTCAGAAGCCGTAGAGACGGAGGCAGTATGGGATAGGGAAGATCGTAGTTTTCCCGGCTCAGGGTCCCCTTCTCAGTTGGACTCAGAATCAGGCTCTGACATGGAAGAATCCAGATATAAGTTGTCCTTGGAGGACGTAGGTGATGTGTTAAAAGCCATCTATGACACACTGGAAATCAGGGAGGAACCAGTAGTGCTTTCTAAACACGATCAGATGTATCAGGGTGGTGTACAGCAGGCCAGGGTATTCCCCGTACACAAGTCTTTAATAGATACTATCTTGCTGGAGTGGGAACAACCAGAAAAGCGGCCATTTTTTTCAGGTAGTCTAAAAAGGAGGTTTCCTTTTGAGACTAGTGAGGAGCATCCTTGGAATAAAGTTCCAAGGTTGGATGCTCCTTTAGCTAGACTGTCCAAAAAGACAGACTTAGCATTTGACGACATGGGGTCATTAAAAGATCCCATGGATAAGAGAGGAGATGTGTTACTTAAGAGAGCATGGGACACTGCCTCCATAAGTTTAAAGCCAGCCTTAGCTGCCACCTGTGTGGCTAGAAACCTTGAATGCTGGCTGACTCAACTTCAGTCTCATATTTCTCCCGGTACCTCTAGGCAGCAGATCCTGAGATCCTTTCCACTTCTTTTCAAGGCTGTGGGATTTTTGGCCGACGCCTCTTCTGAGTCTGTCAGGCTAGCAGCTAGGTCAGCGGCATTGGTCAATGCGGCCAGAAGGGCGGTATGGCTTAAGACTTGGTCGGGAGATGCATCCTCTAAACTCAGGCTATGTGGACTCCCTTTTTCGGGTGATCATCTTTTTGGATCTGGCCTCCAGGAGGCGTTGGTAAGATCCCAGGACAGGAAGAAGTCCTTTCCAGAAAAGAAAAAGAAGCCAGAAACAAAGCGCTTTTTTCGGGGCTTCAGACAGCAAAGCGAAAAAGACGTTCGTCCCAAGAAGCACTGGGCAGGCCATAAGGGGCGAGGTAGAGGAGGAATTTTATTCAATCCTCCTCAGCCCCCCCCTAAGACCCAGTGACGTCTTGATCCCTGTGGGAGGAAGACTGGGGGGCTTCCTACCACAGTGGAAAGAAGCCACAAAAAGTCTGTTTGTGCTAGACTTAGTGGAGAACGGTTACAGGCTCGAGTTCAGTACTCTTCCCCCGTCAATGTTTTTGCTTACCCAGCTTCCCAGAGACCGGGAAAAGGCGGAGGCTCTGGGATTGCTTTTAGGGGAACTGTTGGACCAGAGGGTCTTAACACCAGTGCCCAAGGAAGAGGAAGGCCTGGGGGTGTACTCACATGTGTTCGTTGTGAGAAAACCCTTGGGAAAATTCCGACTTATCCTAAACCTTCGTCCCCTAAACAAGTATGTAAAGTACAAACGGATCAGGATGGAATCCTTCTATTCGGTGACCAACTTTCTTTTCCAGGGTTGCTTTATGGCAACAATGGATCTCAGAGAGGCGTATCTGCACATACCGATACATGCTCAGTTTCAAAAATTCCTGAGACTGGCGGTAAAAAGGGGTCCGTTGATGACCCATTTTCAATTCAGGGCCCTTCCGTTTGGCCTGTCTTCCTCCCCCAGAGTATTTACCAAGGTCTTGGCGGAGGCTTTGGCCCCACTGAGAATCAGGGGCGTTCTGGTGATACCCTATCTGGACGACCTCCTGTTCATCGCTCCCACCAAGCAACAGCTGAGAGAGGACCTACAGGAGGCTCAGGTCTTCCTTCAATCCCTGGGTTGGCTAATCAATCGGGAAAAATCCCAGTTATCCCCCTCTCAGGAAGTGGTGTATCTGGGGTACAGGATCTCCTCCGTAGAGAGAAAGATTTTCCTTTCTGGGGAGAAGATCCTAAAAGTACAGCAAGCAGTGGCCCGACTTCAGACCAATCTGACAGTCCGGGTCAGGGAAGTCATGAGGGTTCTCGGGCTTATGTCGAGCTGCTTCCCGGCAGTCCCATGGGCATGGCACCATCAGCGGCGGTTGCAGAACCATATGCTGAGACATTGGGACGGGGCGAGGGAAAGTCTGGATCTCCCCTTGTTCATCCCAGTCAGCGTGAAAAGAACGCTATGGTGGTGGCGGTGTCAGGCGAGCCTGGAAAAAGGTCTGCCTTGGATAGTACCTGCTACCTTGATTATAACTACAGACGCCAGCGTATCAGGTTGGGGGGCCCACTTAGAAGGGGAGTTGGCCCAGGGGTCCTGGTCCATAGTGGAAGCCCGTCAGTCTTCCAACCAGAGGGAGCTCCGGGCGGTTCTAAGGGCCCTAGAAGCCTTTCACCTACGGATATTGGGTCGCCATCTCCAAATAAGGTCGGACTACGCGACAACTGTTGCTTATATAAACAAGCAGGGAGGTACAAAGAGTCCGCCTCTTCAGGCCATATCAGACAGTCTGTTTGCATGGGCCGAAAGAAACCTAGCCTCAGTGTCCGCAGTCCACCTAAAGGGAACCCTAAACACCCTAGCCGACTTTCTCAGCCGGCAAGTGGTGAGCCAGGACGAGTGGTCACTCAATGGGGAGGTATTCAGGAAGATCTCGGCACAGTGGGGAGTACCGGAAGTGGATCTTTTTGCTTCGGGGAAGAACAGGAAGACAACAGCGTTCTTCTCCGTCCACCCTCAGGATCAGGCCCTGGGAATAGACGCCTTTTCCCATCCTTGGCACTTCAGTCTGGCATATGCCTTTCCCCCGATCAGGCTAATACCCAGGGTTCTTCAGAAATTTCTCTCGGAACCCACAGATCTGATTATGATAGCACCATATTGGCCAAAGAGACCGTGGTTTACCAACCTGAGGAAACTGGCCATATACCCACCGTGGGTCCTTCCGAACAGGGAGGACTTGATTTCCTTGGGACCAGTCCGGCACCCACAGGTAGAGAGCTTAAATCTCACAGCGTGGTATCTGAGGAACTGCTGCTCAGAGCGCACGGATTCTCAGATAAGGTAATTGAAACCTTGCTGAAATGTCGCAAGCCGGTAACACGGGCCATTTACGCTAAGGTCTGGAAAAGGTTCAGCTCCTGGCTAGCAGAACGGAATCAGGACCAGGCAGACATACCAGTGATACTGGAGTTTCTGCAGGCAGGGGTAGACTTAGGACTGTCAGTCAGCACCCTCAAGGTTCAGACATCCGCCTTAACCATGTTTCTGGAGACCCCGCTCCAGCAAAATCGGTTTATCAGAAATTTCTTTAAGGCCCTGGCTAGGTCCAAACCCATTAAAGTTAAAGCCTGTCCCTCTTGGGACCTGTCTCTGGTTCTAAGGGCCCTGAGAAAACAACCCTTTGAACCCCTGGAGCAATCTTCCTTGAAAGATATAGTTCTAAAAACATTTTTTTTTGATAGCGATCACTTCGGCCAGGAGGGTCAGTGATTTACAAGCCCTATCCATTAGGGAACCTTTTTTGTTAGTTTTGGAGGATAGAGTTATCCTGAAAACTGATCCTAGCTTTCTTCCGAAAGTATCTTCTTTATTTCATAGGGCGCAGGACATTGTCCTTCCGACCTTTCAGCCCCCTTCAGAGGGTGATGAAGGGGGGTCTTTTTCTTTAGACGTTAGGAGAAGTCTTTTGATTTATTTAGGGGCCACCAAAGAGTTTAGGCGCTCCGATTCACTTTTCGGTAATTTTGCGGGTGTTCGTAAAGGTCACAGGGCATCGAAATCATCTATTGCAAGATGGCTGAGGATGGCTATTTGCCAAGCATACCAATCTGAGGGTAAACAACCACCTGTGGTAAAAGCACACTCTACACGCGCAGTGGCAACATCCTGGGCAGAGAAGGCCGGAGCCTCCCCGGAGGACATCTGTAAGGCGGCAACATGGTCTTCGTTTTCCACGTTTGCGAAGCATTATCGCTTGGATCTGCTCTCTCGCAGAGAGCAAACCTTTGGAAGGACAGTTCTCCAGGCAGTAACCCAACCCTAAAAAAAAAAAAGGGGTAAGTGTTTCTTGCTTATCATCTCAGAGGTTGTCCTGGAAGACGACTGGAGAAAGATGGAGTTAGGCTTACCGGTAACTCTGTTTCTAGGAGTCTTCCAGGACAGCCGGAATTTTTTTCTTTGTTTTTCCCACCCGGTATTGATACAGGTACGGGGACTGTGGAACTAACGATGTCAGAGTATTTTATGTCTTTCAGGGTCTTCCGGTGTTCTAAAATAACTGGAGAAGGAGGCCTGAAGGCAGGACTTTAAAGATGGGGGTGTGTGTTTCCTGTCCCGGAGGGAGGAGCCCAAGGTCTCAGAGGCTGTCCTGGAAGACTCCTAGAAACAGAGTTACCGGTAAGCCTAACTCCATCTTTTCTCACAAATAGAGCTTTCTTTTGGTGGTATTTAATCACCGCAGGGTTTTTTATTTTTTGCAATATAAGCAAAAAAACACAAACATTTTGAAAAAAAAACACACTTTTTTTTAGTTTTCTATTTTAAAATTTTGCAAAAAAGTAAATTTTCTTCATAAATTTGGGCCTACAAGTTAGGGTGAAAATCACTAAAGATTGATCACATCTGATTACACCTGATGTACTGAAGGCCTATCTAATTTCTTGATTCAAATACAATCCAGGAAAGTACAAATACCCCCCAAATGACCCCTTTTTGGAAAGTAGACAGTCCAAGGTATTTAGTAAGATGCATGGTGAGTTTTTCCAATTTTTGGGAAAATTAAGATTTTTTTTTTTTTTTTTTTACACAAACTTATTGTATTGATAGGTTATTTCTTGAACACAGCCTATGCATATTTGCAACTACACCCAAAAATACATTCTGCTACTCCTCCTGAGTATGGCGATACCACATGTGTGAGACTTTTGCACAGCCTGGCCACATACAGAGGCCTAACATCCAAGTAGCACCTCCAGGCATTTTAGGAGCAAAATTACACATATAATTTCATGATGACCTATCTCTCAATTTTGAAGGCCCTGGAGCACCAGGACAATGGAAACACCCATAAAATGACCCCATTTTGGAAAGCTAACACCCCAACGTAAAATCTATGAGGCATAATGAGTCTTTTGAACGGTTCATTTTTTTCCAGATGGGTTTTAGAAAACGTGGGAAAAAAATGAAAACGCATTTTTTTAACACAAAGTTGCCCATTTATAAAATATTTCCAACACACCGCATGTACATAGCAAAAATGACACCCCAAAATACATTTTGCTATTCCTCCTGAGTATGGCGATACCACATGTATGAGACTTTTACACAGCCTGGCCATATACAGAGGCCCAACATCCAAATAGCACCTCCAGGCATTCTAGCAGGATAAAATTACACATATAATCACATTTTTGAAGGCCCTTCATATATCTAACACATAGCAGGTACATACCAAATAACAAAAGATTACCTGTGGTTTTAGTAATGCAGTGGTCCACAGAGGAGAGTATCGGTCCAGGCAGCAGGCAGGGATGTGGTCAGTGACAGCAAAAGCAATCGTCCAGGCAGCAGGCAGGAATAGACAGGCAGAGATACTGTCAGCACAGCAAAAGCACAGGTCCAGGCAGCAGGCAGAGATGTCCATGCAGAAATACTGTTTGTAGTCAGTAGAGGCAGCAGGCAGAGAAATAGTCAACACAGCCAAAGTATTGGTCCAGGTAGCAGGAAGGACCATCAAGCTTAAGGGCCAGGGGGACAGGGGTAGAGGCTTTTACCACCAAAATCTCTTTGAAGCCTCTGGGCAAACAGACCCTGTTCTGGGGAAACAGAAAACCAAAAACTGATTTTCTGTACTCAGAACGCTATTCTGGAGCCCCTCTCATATGTGAGACCCCTGTGTACTAAAGTAGAAGGGCAAAAGATCAGTCCAAGTGGCAGGCAAAAACATGGTCGATTAACAGGCCAAGGTCGGTACACGTGGAAGTCAGAAAGGTGTTAAAACGGCAGGCAAAGACTTTGGGCCAGATTCAGGAACAGTTACGCTGGCGGATCGAGTGATCCGCCAGCCTAACTGTGACTTTGAGCCGGCGTTTCTGTTTTCTGTAACCAGAAAACAAGAAACGCCGGGTTGAAGTTCCGATGCGAGCAGCGTAACTGAGTTTCGCCATCGCATCGTTACTTCAACTTAAAAATGGCGCCGGGGGCGTTCCCGCCGATTTACGCTCAAAAAATATGTTAATGAGCGGAAATCGGCAATTCACGATCGAAATCCGGCGCGACGCAATGACGATACGACGTTTCCGGACGGGATACGCGGCGCATAGATATACCTACATGGGGTTGGAGTATCCTATGTTAGGTATAGGCGTCGTCATCGCGTCGGAAAAAAAAACAAAAACGTCGCTTGCGTAAAACGGTCATGAATGGGAATGTGACGTCATTGACGTTCATTCACAGATTTTGGAGCATGCGCACGGGGATGTTTTGACACTCGACGCATGCGCAGTACGTTGGCGGCGGGATCGCGCGTAGTTAGCATACTACACGCCCCGTACCCGCTAAATTTGAATTCCGCCGGCTCATTTGTGATGCGCTGCCGCAACTTTAGGAGCAAGTGCTTCGTGAATGACAGCACTTGCTCCTAAAATTTCGGCAGCGCAACGCAAATGAGAAGCGTTACTCCAGAGCAAAGATGCTCTGGACTACCTGAATCTGGCCCTTTGTCGGTAAACAGTCCAGGATCAGTTACATGGGAGGTAAAAGCATGGTAGCCGGCAGGCACTGGTTTTTAGAAAGGGGGTAATGGCAGTCTGTTACTAATAAGGGGAACTAGTATATGATGGCTCTGTGATAGATTCTGAAGCATTCACCGATACACAGGCCAGGTTGGGAGGGACAATGATAACTTGTATCTTTTCTAACTCCTCTACTTGAGCATACACAACATTTCTTTTGGCGTCTTTTTCCAGTATCTGCAGGGGGAATGTTATAGGGAAGATGTTGTTCATGAAGTCGACGGACATTATTAGAGCGTATGCTTCCTGGGGCGGGTCCTTGTTGATAAATCAGGGCAGTGACAATGTCTTCATAATATTTGAGTTAGGTGGTGGGTCGGTTTTGGGGTGATTTTTGATAGCAGGCAAATGAATTGTACATGGCCATGTGAAACAGATAAAACCCTACTTTCTTATACCAATATTTTGTCTTTCGGGTTGATAAATAGGGTTGTAGCATCTGATCATTTAAATCCCCCCCCCCCCCCCATGTACATATTGTACTAATGAACACATTCAGGCTTTACTCTGGGGCGACGTCTTTTCTGAACCTCCACCAAGTCGTCATTGTGGATTGTGGTCATCATGTGAACATCCTTTTTGTCCCGCCACTTCATGGCCAACACCTCCTCATTCCTCATGTATGCGGCTTCCCCCTTTTGTAGCTGTTTTGATAGCAAATTCTGTGGGAACCCCTTCCTATTTTTTCGGAAGGTACCGCAGGCCAGGGTTTGTTCACAATGCAGGTGACGGAAAAGGGGCAAGCTGCTGTAGTAATTATCTACATATAAGTGGTAGCCTTTTTTTAACAAGGGGTATGCAAGGTCCCAGACAATTTTACCACTGGTTCCTATATATGTGGGGCAATCAGGGGGCTGGAGCTGGGAATCTTTGCCTTCGTAAATACGAAATGCGTGCACATATCCAGTGGCTCGATCGCACAATTTATTTATTTTTAACCCGTACCTGGCTCTTTTACTTGGGATGTACTGCTTGAAATGCAGCCGGCCAGTAAAGTGGATAAGGGATTCGTCTACACAAATATTTTGGTTGGGGATAAATACTTCAGAAAATAGTTTGGTAAAATAATTTATTAGGGGGCGAAGCTTGTATAATTTGTCATGGTTGGGGTGATCTTGGGGAGGGCACTGCGAATTGTCGGTGAAATGTAGAAGGCGCATTATGTCGAACCGTGTCCTGGACATGACAGCAGAAAATATGGGCATGTGGTGGATGGGGCGGGTGGACCAGTAGGAATGCGATTTGTTTTTCTTTGAAAGCTCCATATTAAAAGCAAGGCCCAAAAACATTTTGAATTCCTCTAGTGTGAGACGGCGCCAAGTAAACATACAGGCATAGGACGAATCGGAGGTTGGCAGCAATAAATTGCTCTGAATTGAGATTTGTTTGGTCCACCATGGACTGCAACAAATCATAGGGGAAAAACAAATAAAAATAGTCCAGTTTGGAAAAATTTGATGTGTTGAGCTGCACACCTGGCTGTGCGGTGAAAGGGGGGATTGTAGCGGATCCTGAGTTGGCAGGCAACCACAAAGGGTTTGCCAGGGCATCAGGAAGGTAGGACTGGGGCAGGATTCTTTGGGCTGGATGAGTAATTCCAGTACTGGTACTCACTAATGGCAGGCCTGTGTGAGGGTAATGACAGGTTACTTATGGCCTGTGTGGCGGTTCTGATGGCGGTACTGATGGAGGTCTGTGTGACAGATGGACTGTGACAGATGGCCTGTCAGATCCAGATGGTACTGATGGCGGTACCGTTGGTGGGCTGTGACAGATCCAGATGGTACTGGTGGCGGCACTGATTGCAGTGTGACAGGTTCTCTTTATTGGGAGGGGGGGTCGTGTTGTAATTATAGCATTAATTATGTAATTATGTATTATAGCAAAAGGGTTCACTCACAGATCTCTCCTCTTTCCTCACACAACCGGTGTGTGTGTGTGAGAAAGAGGAGAGATCCCTTGAAACTACCAGCTTGTTTATACTTGTGACCAGCTGTGAATGGACACAGCCGATCACATGGGTAAACAACCAATTTCATTGGCTGTTTACCCTGATCGAGGATGGGCTATGTCCGAGGGACACGCGCCATCCCCGATCTGCGCGTTCTGTGCCTCCGGCGGCGCGCTTTATGCACGCCTTTGCTCTATTTTGACATGTGACCGGCTGTGATTGGACACAGCCGATCACGTGGGTAAACGACCAATTTCATTGGCTGTTTACCCTGATCAGGTATGCGCTGTGACCGGGGGACAAGTGGCAGTACCGATCGGTGCATAACCACAAATCCTGGTGGACGTCATATGATGTCTGATCAGGATTCAGCAACCACTTTGCCGACGTCAATATGTCATTGGCGGGCGGCAAGTGGTTAATAAACAATTCCCCTTATCCATGAAACAAAAAAACACAAGTACCATAGTGTTCTCTGCTTTTGAATGCATTAAAAAAGCCCCCCTAAAAAGTTACACTTACAAGAAATAACAATAAAAACAGCTTGTATCAAATCACCAGCTCATCACGATCATGATACAAGCTGTTTTTATTATTTCTTGTAAGTGTAACTTTTGGGGGGGCTTTTTTATTAAATTCAAAAGCAGAAAACACTACGGTACTTGTGTTTTTTTGTTTCATGTCCTTAACCCCTGGATAAGTGGAATTGATTATTAAAAAGTGAATGGAGGAAGGTGGTGTTTGGAGACAATTTATACGTTGATTACCCACACCGAGGTGCAGTTTGGAGACTACTATTGGTAAAGTGGTCTGATCATGGTGGACACAAAGAGTGATCTGTCTATGAGTTGTATACTCATCCTTGAGGTGAGCAGGCATTTTAGCAGGTGGGGGTGTGCACTGAATATTGGATTTATTTAAATAGGATTTTTCACAGCGGTGACTGCTTTGGAAACCTACACATGAACTGTTTTTTATAATGTATTTTCTTTTTCTTTTTCTTTTTTTTTTAAGGAATGTTTAATTAATTGTTTATATGAGATTTATAGATATGCAGTGCTGCACTATTTTTACAAAGTTAATATTGTAGTAGGTGTGGTGTATCACTATAAGTGATCAGCAGCTGTGTAGACACTTAGTGGGTTATTTTTGTTGTGTGTATTTTTTTTTTTTGTGTTTCCTTACGTCATTATAGGAGTAATTTATTAGTATTGTGGCACTGATTGTTTTTCTGAAAATTAATCATTCCAACAATGATTTTTGACAAGAACACACCCACGCACCCACACAGGATGGACTGGTGTCTTTATTCAACCTTACCAACTATGCAGCTTAAAGGGGCTGTAAACCCTCCTGTTTTCTCACCTTTCATCCTATGCATTAAGGTGAAAAAACTTCTGTCAGTCACCAGCACCCCCCCCCCCCCATTTTATTTACCTGAGTCATGGAATGTCCCACGGCGAGGATGCGCTGTCTCTCTGCCCGGGGGTTCTTGGCTTTTGATTGGACAGATTGATAGCAGCACAGCCATTGGCTCCCACTGCTGTCAATCAAATCCAATGATGCGGTTGCCAGGATGAAGTCCTGCATTCGGTGTCTATGGACGTCAAATGCTGGGCACATGAGTGCGCCCGCAAGGTAACCCTCCAGGAGAGTGCTTCTCCTAGGGGGTTGTCTGATGTGCGGAGGTGCCGCAAGAGCTGCTGAGGACCCGAGAAGATGGCGTTCGGGGCCACTCTGTGCAAAACTAACTGCGCAGTGGAGGTAAGTATAACATGTTTGTTATTATTTTTTTTTATTTGAACCTTTAGTATCAATTTAATAAAGATTATGCTGAAACAAAATTATTTACTTGACGAATGAACCAGAAACAGAATTACATTTTTCATTTGTGCACATTAATAACAGTCCTAGGCCTTAACCACTCTATGCAAAACAAAACATATTTGCTTTAGATATACTTTAAAATTGGGAGGGCTGTCTCTCTTTTGCACACTATGGCGTTGCTTCGTAAACTTTGGAGACAGCTGAAGCATAAACACTCCCTCCTGTTTGAGGTTTATTTACTGACCGCTTTCCTTTATAACCCTAAGATGCTAGATAGTTGCACCTCCCAAATGATCTCCCTAGTGGTTGTCAAGAAACCTACTTCACTTTGGTCATTTAGTGAACCCTGTAACAAGAATTTTGCTATATTTGAGGAACTTTGAGCAAAAACCCAATCTGCCTCGCAGGGCTTTCTTAATATTCAGCATTATGCTTTATCCTTTGCCCCCCAATTTTCAAAATTAACCCCATTTGAGAGATTAGTTATTACTTGCTCAACACAAAAAAGTTTACTCTCAGATATTTATAAACAACTGAATTTGTATTCAATAGATACTTAAGGTAAACACTTGTACATGCTTAGGTGGGAACAAGCCATTGGAGAACTATCTATAGCTAAATGACAGATTATATGGTCCCAAGCAGCTAAAAGCTCAATTTGTACCCTTTATATAGAGAACACATATAAAGTTTTATCCTTTTGGTTTATGACCCCCTACCCACTTGAAAACTATATATCCTTCGGCCTCTGACCGCTGCTGGCACTTTGCTTCATATTTATTGGTACTGCCCACTTCTGCAACCATATTGGTGGACGATGCATGATCTTTTCTTTCACCTGTTTGATGTAGACTTTCTTTTGTGTCCCAAAACATTCATGTTAGGGCTACTTACTCCCCAGGCTACCCAAGCTGGATAACAAATTGACGTCTAATATCTTGACAGCTGCTAGATGTCTGGTAGCTCTTCAGTGGAAGAGGTAAACACTACCAACCTTCATTAAGTTATACACTAGGATATACATTTCAGTGGAAGAGGTAAACACCACCAACCTTTATTGAGTTATACACTAGGATTAAGGATGCAAAGATTATGGAGTACCTCACAGCATGTCTTGCAGATATGATAGAGGGTCATAATGTGATATGGGAGCCTTGGCATTTGCGAGAGGACCCCCCCATGATGTTCTATATGGTTGTAGTTCCAGTGCTCTCTGCCCCGTTAGGAGTTGTGAGCTTGTGCCTTTCCCTTGCCCCCTTTTCTCTCTCCTCTTCTCTTTCTTTGTTGTTCTTTGGTTTCTATACAAAGGCATTATTCTACTGAACATTATCCCTGGGCCTTGTTCTATTTCAGACGGCCCTTTTGGGATTGGGTTTGATGAATATTGCTCATAATGCTAGACTGTTTTTCTTTATATGGTTTACGGAATATGTTGCTGTAATTTGCTGCTAACTTGTGTATACATGTTGTAAACACTTCAAGATCTTTATTTTGTTGGAAATTTGGACAGTAGTTGATATTATACAATGTCATTTGCTTGTTATGCCTATATTTGTTTTGTTTCATAAAATAAAATCGAATAAAAAATTGCCAATTATAAAAAAAAAAATGGCGGGAAAGTATTGCAACCTCCAACATATTTATATGATGTCTGTGTCCCTCTTGAGGGACATTTGTCATGGTGACTATTGCCCGAAGACAGAAAGTGAGAGGAGACAGTAGAAGGGATATATGCCAATGGGGACACTTTTTTCTTTCATCAAGCTAACATTTCCCATCACTTTGGGCAGAATTCCACTTACTCTCCGTCACATCTCTGGGACAGGAAGTAACTAGAAATGTATCCTAAGGGGATGTGGACAGAGATACAAACCCGACAGAGTCTAAAGCTTACATATAACTATAAACTATAAGTGATCCACTTTAAAATAAACATCTTGTTAACATATAATATGTATTGCAGGTAAAAGGTTTTCTGTGGTATTTATTATAAATATAATTTACACTTACTGAGGGTTGTTACAGCTCCTTGTTCTGTACCTAACACCTGTTCCACAAGTGCGAGAGCATGAACCAAATTTACTCCATGACCCCCAATTTCCATCTTGTCTGAGAATTTCAGGAGTGAGCCAGATACAGTGGCCTTTAAAGCAATGCTTGCAAAAAAAAAAAAAAGAATTTATGTGCACAACTCCTTCAAACAGAATTTTGATTCGAAAACATTTCTTTAAAAAAAATATGTTTATTTCCTTTTTTACAACTGACCCAGAGATTTATGTATTTTCTTTGAGAATGCTAGTTCTATAACTGTCATGCCGATAGTTTGCCTTGATTCCACTTTATGGGGTGACCTGCATTTTATCGCACTGGATAACTGCTAGGGCACATAGAAAAATAGGATTTTTAAAACAGCTTACCTGTAAAATCCTTTTCTTTGAGTACACCACGGGACACAGAGCCTAAGTCTTTACATAATGGGTTATATGCTCACCAGAGGTGATTGGACACTGGCACAACCAATCAGACAGTTCCCCTCCATATAGCCCCTCCCATCCGGGAAGTACCTCAGTTTTGTAGCAAAGCAATAAGGTCTCCCATAAGAAAGGTGGGACCTCTGTGTCCTGTGATGTACTCCAAGAAAAGGATTTTACAGGCTCTTTGCAAGAAAGAACTGCTAATTTCGATACTCTTCTAGCTGAAGAGATAGCAATCAGAAATGCGAACTTCCTGCTTAAAAGAATCGGCGGAATGTGGCGAATAGGTTCAAAAGGTTGCTTCTGCAACACTGATCACACTAGATTCAGATCCCATGGGCACAATGGAGACTTGACTGGCGGATTGATCTGCCCCCCTACAGTTAGAAACACATACTGTATAAGGTCACACTTAACCCCTTCAGCTCCCCTAGTGGTTAACTCCCAAACTGCAATTGTCATTTTCACAGTAAACATTGCATTTTTATAGCATTTTTTGCTGTGAAAATGATAATGGTCCCAAAAATGTGTCAAAATTGTCCGATGTGTCCGTCAAAATGTCACAGTCACAAAAAAAAAAATGCTGATCGCCGCCATTTATTAGTAAAAAAAAAGTTAAAAAAAAATTAGGGCTGGGGAAATTAAAGATGAATTCCTCGATTAATCTTTATTTATTTTTTGATCGATTAAAATTCTTTTGATCGATCAAAATTATTGACGTCACTGGACAGCCTGGACAGTGAGACTTACCCTGCTGGATGCAAGCAAACTGTATCAATTGTAACTTGTTTTTATTCAAATTTTTTAAAACACAGATATAATTTGCATTACATTTCCAATAAGCGTACACAAATAAATTACATTTAAAATACATTCAACATTACATAAACATTAATAACAAAAACAACAATAACAACAACATGGGTCTATCCTACACCTCCTGGTCTTTCATCTCTTTTTCCTTCTCTTTTCCCTTTCCCCTCCTTTTCCTCTTCCTTTAACCTCCACCTTCCCCCTTCCCTCCTCCCTCCCAAAGATAAAAAAAGGGGGAAAGAAGAAACCCCCACCCCTATCCATAACCACCTATTTAAGTGCTATATACCCAATTTCCATTTGTTATCCTTTAGTGACTGTGACCTCCATTTTTGTCATTATGAGGGGATGCGAGTATCACTCTCTTACCCCATTACCTACCAAAGAAAAAAAAAAGGGATGGGGGAACACTCCTACCCACCCATACTATATTATTTAAAGTGCATCGTGTGCATTTATATCTTATCCTTTTAACTCCTGTGACCTCCCTATATTTCTATTAGTTCAAAGGAAGGGAGAAGGAGAGAGAGAACAAAAACAAGGGGGGAGGGGACTAGACCCACCCTCCCACCCCTACTATATTATTTAAAGTGCTTTGTGTGCATTTACCCAATATCTTGTCCTTTAATTATTCCCTGTGACTTCTATGTAGTTCTATTTTAAAGGGTTTGTAAAGGATTTTTTTTTATCTTAATAGCTTCCTTTACCTTAATGCAGTGCTGTTTTCATGTCCTCATTGTTCGTTTTTGCTCTCGAGTTGCTGCAATTCTTCTCTGATCTCCACACTTCCTGGTTTCCTGATAACATTACTGTACTGGGAGCTTTCTCTCTGTGGTCACTAATCAAGGAGGTGTGATTACTGTGTGTCTAAAACCCCACAGCACCAATCAGTTTCTTTTTCCAAACCATCACTGCTCTGTATTGGCTCTGTGGCTATGTACAGCAGAGAAGCAGGAAACATGCAAAAACAAAACTAGAGGTACATTATGTGATTGATTTTTAGTCGTTTTTAAAAGGAATCAGTTAACTATTATGTCTCTATACCCTGTAAACAGTAATTTCAGCAAAAAAAAAAAATGTTCCTTTACAACTCATTTAAGGGGGCAAAAATATCCCCTTTTATCTCAAAATCTCCCCGGGGGGACCTACTACTCCTAAGTTAAACTAGGCAAACCGAAGTTCCCTGAATACTAACTTCCCTACTCATATAGCCTACATAAACCAGAGATTGTCTAAACTCTGCAAAAACCCCTCCAAGTCCCGACATCTCCCCGGTTAGGTTCCTTATGATGGTATATTTTAGGGGTGCAATGGATCGTCACCGATCCGTGATCCGAACGGGCCACCCTGTTCGGATCGGCACACCCCGGCTTCGGCCTAGCTCCGGCAATCTTGGTACATCCGACGGGCCCTCCTCTCTGTTCACACCCACAGAGGAGGAGGAGCCCACGCTCGAGGGAAATACACGCCGCTGTCTGAGGATCTGAGGTCTGCACTATGGTGGGGTTACTGTCTGAGGTCTGCACTACTGGGGGGGTTACCGTCTGATGTCTGCACTACTGGGGGGTGTCTGTACTGAGGGGGGGGACCATAGTGGGTGGGGGGGGGTGACACCATTTGTATTATTTTTTTTTGCACCGAGTGACACCACTGCAGTGTGTGGGGGAGGGGGGAGATGTGGATATTACAGTGGTGGGGAGATTTATTTTTTGCTGATCCGAAAAATGATCCGATCCTTGACTTCTGATCTGAGGAACGATCCGCACCGTGATTTTTTTGATCCGTTGCACCCCTAGTATATTTCCTCCTCCATATTTGTTTTCCTTTCTACCTCCCTCAACCATTCCTGTATCAACGGGGCTTGCTTTTCCTTCTACCTTTTCGGAATCAATGTCTTCGCTGCATTTAGTAGAATTGGGATAATTGCTGTTTTATATTTCTTCCTAGGGATAGCTATTGGAACAAGCATTGCCAAGGGTCCAGACCGATCTCGGTTCCACTGATCTCCTTAATTGACTCTAATATTTGCATCCAATATAACTGGATCTTCGGACACTGCCACCAAATATGGGCATGAGTTCCCACCCCCCCTCCGCACTCCCTCCAACATAGAGGTGACACCTGGGGGTTTATCATGTGTAATTTTGCTGGAACATAATACCACTTAATAATTTAAAGTTAATTTATTTTATCCGTGTGTACCGCTACACCCAAAGGAACCGCTGGTTGTTGTTTGGGATCAGCGTATTAAGTTACCCTGTGGTGTGTCTAGGGGTAGTAGCAGTGAGTAGTAGCAGCGAGTGAATGTCCAGTCATCAAATGGGTTTTTCAAATGCTTTATTTCAGGGCCTGGTAAGGCCAACATCAACAGGAGGTAGGATAGGAAAGGTTAATGAAGCAGTAGAGAACAGTGCAATATCAGGCCTGGATAACAAGGAAAGCACGCCTGAAACTCTAGCCAGAGTGGGTGAAGTGCTCTGGACAGCAAATGCAATGAATGGTCACTGACTGACAACCGACATATACCTGTCATGTCCCGGTGACCAGATCCCCGATGGTTCGTTCAAGCCTTATTGGACAACCTGCCAAAAGGGGTTCTACTCATGCCGATCCCCCACCGAGCGGCTCACAGCCTGGGATCTTTCAGCAAAGTTAGGGGCCCAGTAAGTTAATGGGGCCCCCTTCAACATCTGGATGGGTCTCCATGGAGCATGCAGCTCCGGCAAGGTGGGCCATGCCGGTGGGGTCCGTGGATGTGCGCACCCTGAAGGTGGATGCCACATCTGGAACGTGGACCCCGTGCAGGAAAAGAAAGAAGAACCTACTAGATGGTCCCCGTCACAAATATACCCCTCCCCAGCATGCCCCGCAAGGTTCAAATCCTCCAATTGGCTGCTGGGGAAAAGTGGCTCTGCCAGAACCCCTCTAGCGCCACCTGCCGCCCAGGGGTGGGATTGCACCCCTGGGACGCAGGCTGACCTACAGGACAATTCTGGGATGACAGCAGCCCATAAATTCTAACAAATTATGAACAGGAGAAAAATAACTCTCCCATTCCCCTCTAACTTTAGTGTAGTGCCCATACTGAAAATAAGGGGGTGCTACACATGTATCTACAGATGTAGAGTAAGCATAATCTAAAACTTTACTTCTCATGATTTCTGGTAGTGGTTGATTCAGTTCTAATTCCCAACTCTTCCCAACTCACTGTTGGGCACACAGCTCCTCCCTCTAGATGTGTCATTAACAAATTATAAATAGTAGAAATTCCATGCCTACCTATCCCCATTTGGTCGAAAAAAAATTCCCATGGGTTTAACCCACCAACCCCCCAAATAGGTTTTGGGAGGGTGCCTACAAAATGTATCTTTCAGGACATTGCCCCTCATAACATCCCTTAATCTCAAGTGGGACAATGTAGTCCATTTTAGATACAATTTATTGTCTTTCTCCGGAGGGAAATAGTTTTTTCCTTTTAAGGGCATTAAGGGGCTGTTGTATTGTCCCTGTATATTTTTTTATTAATTTGTCCCACGTTCTTAATGCTTCTAAAGTAATTGAAGCCGCTTCCTCCAAGGAACCCCTGAACTGCCTTGGGATCCAGATAACCTGACCCAACGCGGATTTACAGAATTTCTCCTCCAACTCTATACCCATTTTTTTTGCCGAGGGGCATGTGCCCAGTCCATAACCCTCCACAAAATTGCTGCCTCATGATATTTTTCAAGGTCCGGGAGGAATACCCCCCCCCCTTCTCTTTGGATTTAGTTAATGTCCGGAAGGCAATACGGTTGCTTTTATTATGCCATACAAATTTCTGTATTACCGATCTCAACGTTTTAAAATATGCCCCAGGAATATTTACTGGCAAACCGACAGAGCTTTTGGAAGGATCACCATTTTACCCACACTTATCCGGCCAAACCATGACAGTCTATGAGCGGGGTATCCTTTCAAGTCACTTTTAATATTATTCAGCAGAGGTATATAATTATCTTATATATAAATCTATAATTGATTTCGACAAGAGTACTCCCAGATACTTCAACCCTTTTTGTTTCCACCTGAAGGGGTATAATTTTCGGAGATCCCTACTCTCACTTGTTGGAACCAAGATATTTAATATTTCCGTTTTTTCCATATTTACTTTTAAATTTGATACATGTCCATATTTTCCCATTTCCTCCAAAATTTTTGGAAGGATTTGCATAGGGTTTGTTAGATACACCATGATGTCATCTGCAAAGGCAGATATTTTATATTCTTGACCCCCAACCTCTATGCCTTGAGTTTCCTGATTAGCTCCTATAGATATCAAGAAGGGTTCCAATGACAACACAAAGAGCAGAGGGGACAATGGGAAGCCCTGACGTGTCCCATTAAGAGCCTAAAACTTTCCGAGAGGGTCCGATTAACTGGAATTTGGGCCGTAGGGATAGAGTACAAAGCCTCTATCCATCTGATCATGCGGGGTCCTATACCATATTTATATAGAGTTTGCAAAATAAAATCTCAGTCAAGCCTATTGAAGGCCTTCTCGGCATCTATTGATAGGAACAGGGCTGGCCTTTTACTTTTCTTTGCTTCATGTATTAGGACTGTTTTTAAAATATTATCTCTAGTCTCTCTACCAGGGACAAAGCCTGCTTGATCTCCCCCTATAAGTTCTGGCATATAAAGCTTTAGTCTCTCGGCCAATATCCTCGCATACATTTTCATATCCTCATTAATCAGGTATATTGGTCTAAAGCTAGAGCACATTGTAGGATCTTTTCCCTCTTTTACTAAGAGGGATATAAAAGGAACTAAGGCTTCTCCTCGTATCTTGAGGCCTCCTCCTATAGAATTCCTATATGAGTGAAAATGAGGGGACAGAATTCCAGCAAATTTCTTATAATATAAAGATGTGTAACCGTCAGGACCGGGGCTTTTCCCTAACTTACTATTTTTAATAGCCTGCTCTATTTCTTCTCTAGAGATATCCTTATCTAGTCTCTTTGAATCATCTTCGGCTATTTCTGGCAGTTTAATTCCCTTTTAAAAATCTTCTTATTTTATCTTTTGTATCGTGTATATCCCCAAGGTTCTGTAGGTCATTTACTTTATATAATAGTTGGTAATACTCCATGAGGATTTTATTAATATCTCTGGTAGAGTGTTTCATCTTTCCTATTTTATTTTTTATCTTAGCTATGTAATTTGGCTTCCTTCTAGGTTTAATCTGCCCCGCCAACAATCTCCCCAATTAATTACCAAATCTATACTGCTTTTTGGCCATTTTAGTAAAAATATGTTTAGTGTCTGACTCCAGCATATCTCTGAGCTTCCCGCTTTCCCAGCAACAGAAACTCCCATTACCTCCTTGTCATTTGCTCTTTTATGTTTCTGTTCCAGATCCTGAATTTCCTGTAGCTATAGTTGTTTTTGGACTGTCCATTTTTTTTCCTCTTTGCCCCTTCTGCAATCAATCTTCCCCTCATAAAAACCTTATGAGCTTCCCACAGGACGGTTGGTGCAATATTCTCTATATTATTTTCTATAAAAAATAGATTCAATTCCTTTTCCAGATCTTCCTTTATAACCTGATTATATAGAAATGATTCATCCAGCCTCCAAGATCTTGGCCTATCCAGTATATCTTTCAGCTCCAGGCTGACCACAACCGGTGCATGATCGGAGAGGGTGATCAATTTCACTTCAGCTTTTTTTAATCCTTCTAGGAGCTGATGGTCTAGAAACACACAGTCTATTCTTGAGTAAGAGGAATGAACCTAGGAGTAATACGTGAAATCCCCCCCCTTGGGTACAGGACTCTCCAAACCTCCACCAGATGGTGCCAATATAATTTTTGTTTAACTATCCTTAAACGTTTCCCCTCTGATCGTAGAGAGATAGTTTGGGTATCAAAACTTTGGTCGAACACAAAATTTAAATCACCCGCCATAATCACCTTTCCTTCTCTAAAGTTCTCAAGTTTTTTCAATACATTTTTTAAGAACAAACTAGGGTAGACATTAGGGCAGTAAATGTTTACTAGCATGTATTCTTTATTAAACAAGTACCCCTTTATAAATAAAAACCTTCCTTCAGGGTCTGATTCCATCACTTTTAAAATAAATGGAGTATTCCTATCAACCCACAGCTACCCCCCAGATCTAATATTGGGGGAGTATCCATTGATCCATACTGGGAAGCCTATAGAATTCAAACCCACCTTAGATGAATACTTAAAATGAGAATCTTGCAAAAAATATATATATTTGCTGCCCAACCTTTCAGTTCCTGCAATATTTGATGGCGTTTACTAGGGCTGTTCATACCCCTAACATTGTAGGTGACTATCTTTAAAGGGGCCATTTCTCATGTAAATATGGCTTGTATTGCTGACTTTTTATAACCCTAGAGATAAAGACCAGTTCTTGTATTTTTCCAGGATCGACCCATTCAGCTGACATACAAAAAAACATAACTAGACTACATAACACTACCCTCAAATACTTCCCCCTCCTTCCCCTCTTCCCCTCCTACATTGAATATCAATGTTATGGCCCATCCAGCTGTCACCTGAATAGAAGGCGCTCAGCTGGGTGGGACATCTTGTAGCGGTCCTTGTATGACCTCCCGGTCGTCCAGACCTCATCCCCACTACGGGAATGGTCCGGGTAGACTGGAGGGGCATCAACCATCCCCACCGTAGCCTACCTGAGCGAAACACCCCTTCTTTTACTCCCCCCCACTAGCAAAAATGTTTATTTTTTTTTTTAATGCTTAGTGCTTAATGAACAAGATTCTAAACTTTTACCCGTGGCTGATCTTTTAACTTCCTCCATTCTGGGGGCTTTTTTTCCCCAGTTTTCTATTTGTGGCACTGGCAAACCTAATTTACTACAGATCCTCTGGAAATTGCAGTATGGCCGAAACCCCCTGATTCTTTGCTGTTAGACAGGCTGGAAAGCCCCATGTGTAAACAATTTTTCTTCCTGTAATTGTTTTGTCAAGGGTTTCAACGCCTTCCTGCGAGCCAGAGTTTCATGTGATAAATCCATAAAAAAACAAGAAAACCACTGGCACGCAGTGCCAAATCGCAAAAACTGGCCAGGTCCTTTACCTGCATAATGGTCCGGGTCTTGAGTGGTTAAAGGGCAAGTCCATCCGGGCCTTCTTGGAAGATTGGTCAGCGTACCAAATCTTTAACCAAAGTAGACGGTGTAACACCACCGCCTGACTTGAAGCCCTGGCCAGCAGAGGAATAGTGTCCAAGGCTGATTCGCAAACAAATTTTAGGCCTTGTACCAGTTAGTCAGCTAGGGCTACCTCGTTCGGGGAAGCCTGACGTTCTTGTAACCCATTGAGAACATCTTTTGCCCATTCCGTGAGTGTCTGAGACACCAGGGCCCCAACTATGATTGTGTGTACTGCCGAACCTACTACCGCGTACAGGATGCGGGTGATCACCTCAGCCTTCTTGTCTGCAGGGTCTTTGAAGGCGGGAGCCCCCTCCACCAGTATGGTGGTTAGCTTGTTTAGTCTGGACACAGGAGGAGGGTCCACTATTGGGGGCGAGGTCAATTTTTTCAAGAAACTCTCTTCAAGAGGGTAGCACACCGCCAGATTTTTAGGGACTGAAAAAACCTTCTGTGGTTTATCCCACTCTTTACATGACTGCAGCTGTCCTCGTTTTCCTCCTCCGTTGCCGTCTCTCCCAGAGTGAGTTCCGGGTATTGCAGGTCCAGTGATGCGCGAGGGAGCCACCAGTCATAGTACTGTAGCCATTAGAAACGGCACGCTCAGTGCGCCTGCAACATCAGTGCCTGTGATTTTTGAAAATATCTCCTAAACCGTGTAGTTAAGGATATATTTCTTGAACCTATAGGTAAGCCTTAAGCTAGGCTTACCTGTGGGTAAAAGTGGTCTGTAAGGGTTTTGTCAGGGAAATGTCCGTATAAGTACTGGCAATCTTGCCAGTAGAAGAAATGGCCATAGAAGAAGTACTGGCAATCTTGCCAGTAGAAGAAATGGCCATAGAAGAAGTACTGGCAATCTTGCCAGTAGAAGAAATGGAAGCCATAGGCTCATCATGTGACTTGTTACCTTCTCCAGCACCTGATCCCAGCTTGTTTCACTGACTTTGCTTCAGTTATCTGTTCCTGCCTGTTTTCCAACACCAGACCTTGGCTTGTCTCCATTCCTGCAAACATACATCTCCTGCCTGGATCCACAGTGTTTGATCCCCAGCCGGCTTCCACTGTTGCTCTTTGTGCACACCTTGCCAAGTGTTACCGAGGACTCCTAGAGACTGCAGCCCAGCGGTGTTTACTGTATTCTCCAGTATTCTTCAGACACTCACCAGCTCTTCTCTCCTGGATCCATCTGGTAGCCTGTGCTTCTCTGGGCACTACACCCTCTGTACCCAACCTCAGGGGTGTACTGCACTTAGCCGCAAGGGGAGCCCTCTCGGCATTTCGGCCTCCAACCAGGTACTTGACTGTTTTACATCCACTTTAAGAGCTATCTTCGATGTAAAGAAGAACAAGGATTCCTGGAAGTAATGGTTTGGCCACCACCAAGCCACCACAAAGCTTTGATCTTAATTGCCAGTGAGCCAATGAGGAGAGAGTGGGAGGTGGAGCCGAGCCACGCTGTGTCTGCAAACGAACATTTTACATTCACAGGCACGTAGCCTGGGAGTGAGCCTGCTCGAGTGCTCCAAAGCAAGAGACTTGCTTTAGAATCACGTTAACCCCCACACAGCAAAAACGTTAAAACATCAGCACTGCGCAATAATTAACCTCTTAGTAGACATGTGCACAGAATTTTTTTTTTTTTTTTTGTTCCGTTTCGTATGGTCCCGTCGGTTCGTTTCCGTTCGTTTTTTGTAAGACACCCGTTTTCCCGTTCGTTACCGTTAGTTTGTCGTACGACGCAATTTTTCCGTATACTGATAGTTTCGTATTTCTGTTCCCGTTTATTTTCGTACATGCGGGATGGTTCGTTATTCTGTTTAATTCATGTTCGTTACTTGTTAGACAATAATTAATTATTGTGAATTTTCGTCAATTTACATTCTGTGTATCTTGAATGCTTTGCTTTTCTTTTGTTAGTGTCAGTTGTATGTTCATTGTTTAATGAAATCTATAACAAAAAAATGTCATTATGTATATTGAATGAATTCCTTTTTGTTTGTATTGTGTATTCAAAATGCTGAGGGCAAATCTTTTGTTATAGGTGTCATATCAACATACGAAAATAAAAGAAAAAGGATTCAAATGCAAATCTTTTGTTTATCGTTTTTTTGAATGGCCAGAGAGTTAGGCTGGCCATACATGATACAATTTTCTGTGCAATTTTCTGTACAATTTTCTTTAGATTTACCTTCAACTATGTAGTGCAAGGGCCTGCCTGATTGCATACAATTGAAAGTGTTGTTTAGTTTGACCTCATATTATATGTTTTTTGGTAAATCTAAAAGAAAATTGTACAAGCAAATTGAACATGTATGGCCAGCCTCAGTGACTTCTAGCATTGCACATTAGCTAACCCCCAACATTGCATAATAACCCCCAGGAGTATAGCAGTCAGTGTGCCCCCATTCATTGTGACTAGATTTGAGCAGACACCTGGATGTTCGGGTTAGACCGAACTTCGAAATGGGTGTATTTATATGGATGTTCTTACTATCTGGTAGTGAGTAGAGTTGAGTGGACAACTGGATGTTCGGGTTCGGCCGAACTTCGAAAAAAAGTCTGGCTTCGGGACCCGAACTTGACCCGAAATTGAACCCGCACCCCATTGAAGTCAATGGGGACCAGAACTTTTGAGTACTAAAAATATCTCTAAAAAAAGTAATGGAAAGGGCTGCAAATGGCAGCAACATGTTGGTAAGAGCATGGCAAGTACTCTACAAACAAATGTGGATAGGGAAATAACTTAAAATAACAAAATACAAAAAAAATAAAATAACAATAATCTTGACCTAGAAGGATGAGGTCCATATGGATAAGGAGGTTGAGGTGGCGGTGGATGTGGCGGTGTAAGTAGAAGCGGCGGTGGAGGAGGACGAGGTAGCCAAAACAGGTTTTTGTTTTTAATGTATTTATGTTTTAAATTAGGGTACACCCCAAAAGAGTGAGAAAGATCAACAATACAAGAATGGCTGGGTAAGGCCATTACGTGTCTATTCTGCACAAGGTATGGACAAGTCCTGTGGGATCCATGCCTGGTTCATTTTAATGAATGTGAGCTTGTCCACATTGGCTCTGGACAGGCGGCTGCGCTTGTCTGTGGCCCCCTGCCATGCTAAATACACGTTCAGATAATACACTGGCTGCAGGGCAGGCCAGCACCGCCAAGGCGTAAAGGACAAGCTCAGGCCATGTGCCCGATTTGGAGACCCAGAAGTTTAAGGGGGCAGACCCGTCATTCAGTACGTGTAGGCGTGTGCACACATACTGCTCCACCATGTTGGTGAAATGCTGCCTCCTGCTAAGACGTTCCATATCAGCTGGTGGTGCTGGTTGTTGTGGCGTGCTGACAAAGCTTTTCCACATTTCGGCCATGCTAACCCTGCCTTCTGAGGTGCTGGCCATGCCCCGGCTGTGTTGGCGACCTCTTCCTCCTTCTCTGCCTTCGCCTTGTGCTTCCACTGTGCCCCTGCTGACAGGTGGGAATTCCACCAGCAGCGTGTCTACCAGCATGCGCTGGTAGTCACGCATCTTACAATCATGCTCCAGTGAGGGAATTAAGGACAGTACATTGTCCTTGTAACGGGGATCCAGCAGCCTGGCCACCCAGTAATCAGCACCTGTTAAAATGTGGGCAACTCGGCGGTCATTGCTGAGACACTGCAGCATGTAATCGCTCATGTGTGCCAGGCTGCCCAGAGGCAACAAAAAGCTGTCCTCTGTGGGAGGTGTATCGCCTGTGTCTTCTGTATCTCACCAGCCACGCATCAGTGATGGCCATGAGCTGGTCTGGGTGCCACCCTGCTGTGAACATGGTTCCTCCTCCTCCTCATCCTTCACCTAGTCATCCTCCAGAACTGTGCCCTTGCTGGACAATTGTGTACCTGGCGTTTGTTGGTGCAGAAACCCACCCTCGGAGCCACTTGTGAATGACTGCCCTGAAAGCCTTGGAAACGATCCAGATTTCTCCTCCTCCTGTGCCACATCTACTTCCATCATCGCCCGAAGCGTTTTTTCAAGGAGGCATAGAACTGGGATTGTAACGCTGAGAATGGCGTAATCGGCACTGGCTATGTTGGTGGAGTACTCAAAACAGCGCAACAAGGCACACAGGTCTCGCATGGAGGCCCAGTTATTGGTGGTGAAGTAGTTCTGTTCCGCAGAGCGACTCACGCGTGCGTGGTGCAGCTGAAACTCCACTATTGCCTGCTGCTGCTCGCACAATCTGGCAAGCATGTGCAAGGTGGAGTTCCACCTTGTGGGCACATCACATATGAGGTGGTGAGCGGGAAGGCCAAAGTTACGCTGCATCGCTGACAGGCGAGCAGCAGCAGGGTGAGAACGTCGAAAGTGCGCGCAGACGGCCCGCACTTTCTGCAGCAGGCAAGGGATGTGCGTCAAACAGGCTAGGCCCAGAGCTCCTACGAGATTTCACCCATTATCGCACACCACCAGGCCCGGCTTGAGGCTCACTGCCACCAACCACTCATTGGTCTGTTGTTCCATGTCCCTCCACAACTCCTGCGTGGTTTTTCCCCCAAACAGGAACGTTTTAAAACTGCCTGCTGTCGTTTACCCATGGCTGTGCTGAAGTTTGTGGTGAATGTGTTACGCTGACCGGATGAGGAGGCGGTAGAGGATGAGGAAGCAGAGTAGGAGGAGTTAGCAACAGGAGGCAAACTGAAGCGCCCTGCAATCCTCGGTGGTGGAAGGACATGCGCCAAACTGCTATCTCCCTCAGTCCCTGACCGTGCTTACTGGTCCACGTATCCTTAGTTATGCAGTGCACACCTGATTTTGTCCCCCACTTAGTTGTGCAGGGAAGGGATGGCTCGCCTGGAAAAGTAGTGGTGGCTGGGCATGACGTACTGTGGGACAGCCAATGCCATCAGGCTTTTAAAACTCTGCGTCTCCACCAGACAAAATGACAGCATTTCAAAGGCCAGGAACTTTGAAATGCTGGCATTTAGGGCCAGGGATCACGGGTGGGTAGGGGGGTACTTCCTCTTCCGCTCCAGTGTTTGGGAGATAGAGAGCTGAGTGCTTTCATGGGACATTGTGGAGATGGTTGGGGACCCAGGTGGTAGTGTTGCTGGCAGATCCTCCGTTTGCAGGGTGGCAGGTGCCACTCTCACTACAGAGGTGGATGAAGAGGCCGAGACTGTAGCAGAAGAGGAAGCAGGAAGTGCAAGAGACCTTTCTTGGTTTTTGAGGTGTCTACTCCACTGCAGCTTGTGCTTTGCACTTAGATGCCTGGTCATGCAGGTTGTGCTCAGGTTGAGAACGTTTGTGCCTCGATTCAAGCTCTGATTGCACAGCGTGCAAACCACTTGTGTCATCAGCACATTGTGTGAAGAACTGCCACGCTAGGGAACTCCTTGGACCTGGCTTTGGTGTGCTCGGTCCCTTGCTGCATTGGGCAGTAGCAGGTGTACTGTCTAGGGGACGGACGCTCCGCTTTTGCACCCTGCTCCCTCTTCTGCTGTGCTGGTGGCTCTGTGCGACCACCGCCTCTTCCTCCGAACTACACAGGTCGCCTGCATGATGTTGATTCCATGTGGGGTCGAGGACCTCATCATCCTCCACATCATCTTCCACCCAGTCTTCACCCCTGCCCCTCCTTGTCGGTCTGCACAATTGCGAAAGCAGCATCAGTTGCCAACTGTTTCTTCATCATCCGAGACGTGCTGCGATGGTCCTCCCATGTACTCCTCTTGAAACATAAGTGGTTAGGCATCGGTGCACTCAATCTCTTCCACTTCTGGGGCAGGGCTAGGTGGATGGTCCTGGGAAACCCTGCTAACAGAGTAATCAAAAAGCAGAAGAGACTGCTGCATGATTTGGGGCTAAGACTGCTTGGCTGATTTGCAAGGGGGTGAGGTGAAAGACTGATGGACATCGGCTGCAGGTGCCAACTCTGATCTTTCAGCACCAGACTGGTTGGGAGACAATAAAGGAACTGGAGGCCTGTCAGCAATAGGGATGAGCTTCGCGCTTGATTTGAACGTATGTTCGACTCGAACATCGCCTGTTCGTACGTTTGTCAAAATTCGAACAAAACTGGTCGTTCGCGCCAAATTTGAGTGTCACGTCATGGCCCATAATTCACTGCGGAATTGTGCGCTGATGATTGACCAAGCATGCACTATGACCCACATGCTTGGCCAATCACGCGCAAAAAACGGAGAGCCAAATTATGGAGAAAGGGAGAGGGAGAGAGGGAGAGGGAGAGGGAGACTCTGGGCATGCCTAGCATCTGGATTTTAAACTAGGCTGCCGCAACTACAAATTCGGCAGGTAGGGGGCGTGTATCATTTAAATGAAGCGCGTCCCCGAGCCGAACAAACTGTGCATGCGCCGGCCGTGATTGGTTCCCAGTGCGCATGCTTCAAATCTCGACGTCAATTCGACGTGTAAACGACGTGAACAGCACCTATTCGCTAACGCAAACGACGTAAAAAAATAGCGCCGGGCGTACGTTCGGGAATCCGGGTATAGGCTCATTTGCATATTTTAGACAGGAACGCCACCTAACGACCAGCCTAAAATATGAAAATAAGATTAGACAGCATAAGAGACTTACGCATGTCTGATCTAAGGAAAATCTATGCTAAACTGATTTTATGAATCAGTGGCATAGATTGGAGGCCCAAAACTCAGAGATAAGATGGCTTATCTGGAGATAAGCCCACTTATCTCCTACCTGAATCTAGCCCTGTGTCTTTATTACTAGATAGATAGAGCAGGCAGGCTAGTCAGTTTAGTTAAATTTACAGTGTGTAGAGGATATATATATACATCCCAGGAGTTGTACATATATTTATACACTGTATAGCTTAGCTAGATCAGTTCTTCCTAGTTTACTGGAAGACAGGTGATTGTGCTATTTAAAGACAATGGGCCAGATTCAGCAACACTTGCGCTGGAGTATTTCGATATGCGCCGCGTAACTGTGAAGATGCGCCGTCGTTTCTATGTGCCCGTACCCACCAAACTAGATGCGCCCAATAACGGGCCATTTGCGACCGGCGGAACGTTCCGACGCCAGAGTATCGTCAGCGCTTAATTTCGCTTGGCGCATCAGTCGCGCCTATTGATTTCCCCTGCAAATATGCAAATGAGGGATTTTTCCCAATTCACGAACGGATTAGCACCATATGCTGGCTACATGCGCCGCGCGTATCTCGTCCGTCCGGCGCAAAGTTATTTCTACAAAAGGCTGCTTTATCTTTACTCCAGACGGCCACAGGTCAGCAGGAGAGCAGCTACAGCAGCGTTACCGACGATAAGAGCTAGCTGAGCACCCCCACTTGCAGGACAACACCTCTGTCCATGCTTGTCTGTCAATTTTACAGCCATAGAGGAAGACATCATAGGTCTCCATAGCCGAGATGACGGCTGTCAGCTCCTGGCCATTAAAGTTCAGCTTTCTCCTGTGTGTTTGCGGGGAACGGGAGCAGCCATCTCAGAACAAAAGTAACATCACTGCGGGGAGGGGGAGAAGGATATACTTTAGTGCCGGAATGGCGCTTCTACGGGCGCATTTAAACGCCCAACGGAAGGCATTGCGCTGACGTTTCCCGTGAAGTGGTGCCGACGGAAGTTGTGAGCATGCGCACAAAGGGGGCGAGTGGAGCCTCACTCACTGCGCATGCTCCGTGGTTGATGCGCTGAACGTAAGCCTCTGCGCTGGGCTCCGCCCATCATTTACATATGATCACACCCACTTCCCCTTGCGTCGGGTTACGCCAGCGCATTATCGTTACTCTGGCGCAAGTTTACGCGCAACTGCTATGTGAATAACAGTACTTGCGCTGAAAGGGTCGTCAGAGTAACGTAAATGAGAAGCGTTACTCCAGAGCAAAGATGCTCCCATCTACCTGAATCTGGCCCAATATCACAGGTATAGACACCCAGCAGGCACAATATTTAAAGGAATTTTTTATTTTTATTTAAGCATCATTAAAATCACTGCTCCTGGAGAAGTGATTTTAATGATGCTTAAATAAAAAAGAAAAATTCCTTTAAATATTGTACCTGCTGGGTGTCTATAGTTTGCCTGTGAAAACGTCTTTGAGAACCCAGGTCTTGCCCGAGGGAACATGTATCAATGGAAAAAAAAGTTTTTGTCCTGCTTCTGGAAAAAAAAAAACCCTTTTTAAAAACTTTTTTTCCATTGATACATGTTCCCTGAGACAAGACCCGGGTTCTCAAAGACGTTTAATGACAATGACTTGCATATCAGGCTTTAAAATGAGCACTTTTGAATCCGAACGATCGAGTCCCATAGACTTCAATGGGGTTCTAAATGTTTGCGCGAATGTTCGGTCCGTTCGACGGTTCTGTTGCGAACCGAACGCGGGGGTGTTCGTCTCATCCCTAGTCAGCAACCCAATCTACTATCGCTTGTACTGCTCCTGGCCTCGACATTCATAGAGCCGGATTAGGCCCGACCAAATACCGCTGCAGGCTGTCGCCTACTCGCACCTGAGGAAGGTGTTTCACTTGTGCGTGTAGCTGGCGCAGATTGAGCACATCCTCTCTCTGCAACAGGAGCTCCACCAGCAGCACCATGCCCGGGGCCACGTCCCTTATTTGACGTTCTCCTCATATTTCTCAAATGTAGGATCTTGACCTAAATGGGTGTTTTTTGAATAGCACAATAGAAGAGCAGTATCTAAAGTGTGTATCTTACATGTACAGATATGGAGCAAACACTGCAAAATATATTTGTTTGCCCTAAATGGTTGTTTTTTGAATAGCACAATAGAAGACAAGTATCTAAATGGTGTATCTCACAGTAACATATGCAGTGCTGGTGTAATTTGATTTCTGAAGCAGGACTGACTCCTATCTATTTCTCTCCCTAAAACCAACACCAGGAACCTTTTCCCTAAAGTATCCAAAGCAGAGTGACTTGCTGTGCTATGTAGATCGCTGAGTAATTTGATTGCTGAAGCAGGACTGAGTCTGACTCCTATCTAATTCTCTCCCTCAGAGCAGCAGCAGCGCCAGCCTTTCCCTACCCTATCTAAAGCAGAGTGATGTGCTGTGCTATGTGCCTCTAGCTTATATAGAGGCTGGGTCACATGCTGCACTAGCCAATCACAGTCATGCCATTAGTAGGCATGGCTGTGATGGCTGTGATGGCTTCTAGGTCACACGAGTTAGACAAATGTTGATTGGCTGCCCTGCAGCGCGCCATTACATTACCGAACACCGATCTCGAACCCGAACTTACAGTAAATGGTTCGGGTCTGGGTACCAAAAATCTAAAAGTCTAGTACGAACCCAAACTTAAAAGAGGTCAACAATAATTATAAAAGTGTATAAAAGAGTAAGGTTCAGAGTGCGTATGTGCGGAAGATCCAAGATGGACCAGCCTGAAGTAGGGAGTCTACCGAGGCAGCAGTACTGCTCTACTACACCTCCTTTAGGTTGAAGTGACCTGTATCACCTCATTCATTTGAGTAGGGTCCTTGCCCAAAAAGGGCCGGTTATACATCTCCAACGGTCCCTCATTTGTTCCTATTGCCTGAGAGGCGACCAATTCTAAGGGTTTATCTATGAGTCCTCGATGGTCCAGAGTTGATTTGAACTACCATGGAATGTGTTCAGATTTTTATTTTTACATTCTTTGATTTTACGTCATAGTTTTCAGATGGACGGTTATCCCCACTCTGTTTAGTTAACTTGGAGCAGGCCAAATTTACAGGCCTGTCCCAGATTACAATCTGGTCTCTCTAACATGTGTTTACGGTTAGTGCTAACGAGAGGCAAAATTTAACCCCAGTATCCCCCCCCATCCTTTGGGGAGAGGAGGCAGAGGAGTCCTGACAACCAAGAGTTATCTAGGGATCAATATAGATCTACTTTGCCCTGTTTAAACAATATTGTCTACAAAAATCCTATTTTCTCTTCCGTTCATGGACGAACACAGCAGCATTGACCTTAGGGATGTCCCCAAGCAGTGTAAAAATTTTAAGGGGTGGGAAAAACACACAGCAAACCAGGGTTCACCCCAAACAAAAAAACAACCAGAGTTTCTCAACTCCAACCTTAAACTGCCGCCTGTAAAACCTTGCGGCCAAAGGAGGCATTCGAAGATGCACTCACATCCACCTTGTAAAACTTAGAGAAGGTGTGGATGGATGGCCAGGTTGCCGCCTTACACACCTGTAAAACAGAGGCTTGATGACGGAAAGCCCAAGAGGCCCCAATCGCCCTGGTCGAATGCGCTGTAACCTGAAAGGGGAGCGCCCGCCCTTTTAGGGCATAGGCTTGAAGCACGACCTGTCTGATCCACCTAGAAATGGTGGCCGACGAGACCGCCAGACCCTTTTTAGGACCAGTGCCTGACACAAACAGTGAGCCACAGAGCCGTAGCAGACAAGTACACCCTTAGGGCCCGAACCACATCCAAGGAATGCAAAGCGGCCTCCTTCTGGTTCTTTGGCCGAGGACATAAGGACAGTAACACAATGTCCTCATTAATGTGAAAAGCTGACACAACCTTTGGAAGAAATGACGGCTGCGGGCGGAGCACCACCTTATCCTTGTGGATGACTGACGAGACTCTTGCTCGCTCGGTTCTGCTCTCCCGACACTCCTCTGCTTCTATTGGATCAGATTGCCGATTGCAACGTCTGATGGTCCAGTCATTCACGGGTTCCGAGATCCGAACTACAGCTATGTGCCGTTTGAGATCCATTTAGAACACACACCACGCAGGTTGTATGTATGTTCAGACAGGACTCAACTTTATTGAAACATTCTGCTGGTTATATACAGTTTACAAGTTTATCATCAATCAAAGAACAATGAAATCTCCACCCCCTTTCCCACACACTGGGGTTTCCATACAGAGACATTTCGGCTCCACAAAGCTTGACACATCACATTCCTTTATCAATAGAATTCAATTCACCTTTAGAATAGTATGCAATCACAGATAATCTTCACACACATACAATGAACCTCAATCACAGTCTAAAAGACATTTAGGTAATTATCTCCCAGAGACAGAAGCCCCAGGGGGGAAATCAATGTACACAATAGCCCGGTCTATTTAACAGAACATAATTACTACCCCTGAGAAATCACATTCCTTTAGATAATGACATTCTAATCCAATACTCCTGACAGGAGACTTTAAACAGTTTTATCACACAATAGAAAGGTCTAGGAGCCGGCCTGAATTAACACCTCTACACAATGGACAATGAGATGTCTTTCACAAGCCGGGCCACTTAGCATTCCTAAAAGCAGGTGTCCTTGCATTGAATAAGCCAACCGCTTGTAATGTCTCAGTTTATTATGTAATACATGAATTATGATTTATCAGCCACCCTCTCCTGTGTAACGGTTGTCAAGTAGAAACACTTTAATATCTCAAGATCCATGACAATGACCAAGTAGGGGGCCTTGCAGGACAAGGCCGCCAGTTCAGATACCCGTCTGACCGAGGTAATTGCTACCAGAAAAACCACCTTCTGAGACAAAGTCACAAGAGGAATCTTTCAAATGTCCTCAAACGGAGCGCCTTGAAGCGCCGAGAAGACCAAATTCAAGTCCCATGGAGGCAGTGGAGGGCGCACAGCAGGGGCCACATGCCGGACCCCCTGTACAAACGTACGCACCAGAGAGTGCTCCGCCAAGGGTCGCTGAAAGTAAACGGCTAGAGCCGACATCTGACACCGTACTTAAGTCAAGAGCCTGATCCACTCCACGTTGTAAAAAAGTAGAATCCGGGACAGCACGTATGTACGGGGTGCCATCTCATCTCACACATAGAGATGTGGGCCTTCCACGTACGATGGTAGATCTTACGTAAAGTAGTCTTTAGTGCTCGTAGCATGGTAGAGATCACCGGGCCTGATAGACCACGGTCCCTCAGAACCTGGCTTTCAACAGCCACACCGTTAAAGCCAGCGACTGTAAAGCAGGGTTAAAGATTGGTCCTTGTGACAGGAGATCTTCTCTCATGCCGCATACACATGGTCGTTTTTTGTGATGTAATAAAACGTTTTAAAAAACGTCATTTAAAATGATCATGTGTGGGCAAAACGTTGTTTTATGTCTTCTGAAAAACGACCAAAAAAAAAATTCGAACATGCTTCAATTTTTTATGTCATTTTTCAGAATGTCGTTTTTTCTGTCATAAAAAAATATAGTTTGTGGGCAAAACAACGTTTAAAACAACGTTTTTAATCCCACGCATGCTCAGAAGCAAGTTATGAGACAGGAGCTTCAATGGAACAGAGTGCCGTCGAATGTGGTGTACGTAACCGCCCTTTGCAAGAGCATGTTCAGAAAATGATGGTGTGTAGGCAACAACGTTTTTTTACATCACAAAAAGTGATCGTGTGTACGCGGCATTAGGGGCAGACGCCAGGGGACGTCTGCCACCAGACACACCAGGTCCACATACCATGGGCGACACGGCCAATCTGGAGTGATCAGGATCGTTGGTATCCCTTCGGCTTCCACTCTGCGTAGCAGGCGAGGAAGGTGTAGATTAGGCGATAGTGACCCCATGAAGCGACCAACGCATCAGATGCATCCGCCCACGGGTCTCTTGACCTGGCCACAAACTGTGACACCTTCCGATTGAGACGGGACGCCAGAAGGTCCACGTCTGGAGTGCCCCATTTTTGTCACAGGCTCTGAAACGCCTCCGGGTGTAGTGACCACTTTCCTTGGTCTAGTGTTTGGCGACTTAGGTAGTCGGCTTGCCAATTCTGTACCCCCGGATTGTACACGGCCAACAGAGCGGGAACGGACCTTTCGGCCCACCAAAGGATGTGCGCCTCTTCCGTCGCTGCAGCCAAGCTCTGTGTGCCTCCCTGATGATTGACATATGCCACGGCCGTGGCATTGTCGGACTGGATCCTGACCGGTCTGTCCTGTAGACCCAGGCACCACTTGGCGAGGCACAACTTGATTGCTCGGAGCTCCAGCACATTTTTTTTTTTTTTTTCAGAGCAGAGGGTCTTATCTTTTCCTGGTTTAGCTATAATAGTGATATTGGCAAGAAGGGATTCTTTCCTTACTTCTTCAGTTCCCCCTAGTTTATTGAAGTAGGTGCACATTTCTGGGATTAAAGACTCTTTAAAATTTTTATAGTATTTGATTGGCAGGCCGTCGGGGCCTGGGCTTTCCCCCCCCTGAAGTTCCTTGGATCGCTTGACTAATTTCTATTTGTGTTATTGGCTCTTCTAAAATTTCTACTATTTCCTGTGTTAGTTTTGGTCTCACATAGGTATTCTCTTATTTTTTCTTCTCTATTTACCTTTTCCTCTTGTGTCTCCCCTATCCTGATAGAGTATAGCGAAGCGTAGAACGTTCGGAAAGCTTCGGCAATCTCGGTCGTCCTGTACCGCATCTGTCCTTCCTGGTCTATTATTTTTTCTATGTGGTTTAAGTTTCTCTTTTCTTTTGAGATCCTGGCTAGATACTTCCCAGGTTTGTTCCCCCAGAGATACCTTTCTTTCATCACATTTTTAAATGTTTTCCTAGTTTCACTCTTCATTTGGTCT
Organism: Rana kukunoris; assembly: GCA_029574335.1. NCBI lineage: Eukaryota > Metazoa > Chordata > Amphibia > Anura > Ranidae > Rana > Rana kukunoris. Next base: position 352,101,044 of record CM056051.1, on the reverse strand, counting down.
GTTAGTTGGATCCTCTTTATTAACAGTTCCTGATAACTTTTTTATTGTTTGTTTGGTTTTTATGTTTAGTTTCTAAGTCTTGTATCTCTTTGATTATCCTGTTTCTGTTTGTATCTCTTTCCTTTTTTTTTGCCCCTAAGGAAATAAATTTTCCTCGGATACTTGCCTTATGGGCTTCCCAAATAGTTGCTGTACTTACGTCGGGAGTGTTATTAAGCTTAAAATATTCATCTATGTCTATCCTTATTATATCGGAGACTTCTATATCTTCTAATAACTCCTCATTTAATCTCCAGGATCCCCTTCTTTCTACAATTTCTGGGAAGTGTATGCGCACCGTAACCGAGGCGTGGTCTGAGATTGTCATGACCCCTATCGCGGCGTTGTCTACATACTCTAGAGTTTCGTGATCGACCAATATGTAGTCTAGCCTCGAGTACATTTTGTGTACAGTAGAATAAAATGTGTAATCCTTTTTAGTTGGGTTAAAGACCCTCCAGGGGTCTATTAACTGACTCAGGGAAAAAAAAATTTCACTATTTGTTGTTGCTTAGTGTTCGCTATGTTAACTGTCGATATTCTATCAAGTTGTATATCGAGAGTAAAGTTAAAGTCCCCGGCTAGAACCACATTTCCTTGTTTAAATTCCGTAAGTTTATTAAGGGTAGTTATTAAGTACTTCTGGGAGAGTTTATTTGGACAGTAAACATTGGCCAGCGTGTATCGCTTTCCTTGTAAGAGACCTCTTAGAAACATATATCGACCTTCAGGATCCACTAACCTATCTTCAACTACAAAACTTATATTTTTCCCAATCCCTATGGCGACTCCTCTAGATCCTCTCTGCGGGGAGTCTCCATAGTACCATGTTGAGACTGCCCGAGAATTAAGCCTCACCCTTGAATTGAGGGTTATATGTGTCTCCTGAAGGAAAACAACGTCTGCAGAGTATCTCTCGATCTCTTTTAGGATCATATGTCTTTTACGCGGAGAACAAAGGCCCCTTACATTATAGGTAATTAAGTTTACCTTAGACATGTATATATTTCTGTTCTCTTATATCTATTCCCTCACTATTTCGTCTTCTCTTTGTAATCTGCTGATCGCCCGGTCCCATGATCCTTCTTCTCGTTTCCTTCCCACCCCCTCCCCTATACCCGATTACCCTTATCCCCATTTCCCCCCTCCTCCTCCCCTGAGCCCCCTCTACCCCTCCCCATCCCCAGGCCTCCCCACCCCCCTTTCCCGTGTAGATGGAATCTTAACCCTAAGGTTATATTTCGGAGCATCTTCTCTTACACTTGATGTGCAAGGGTGCTCCCTCTGTGTTGAGGCGGAGTACAATTCGACGCCTCCTCTATTCCCCTGGACCCAGGGAATTTCCTCCGGTAGTCAAGAGCTCCCGGGCCCCGATGTCTCCGCAACGCTATACCTAGTAGCCCTAAACATATTTCATATTTTGATAACTATAGATTGTTAACCTCCCCTCCCGCCCTCTCTCTCACCCCATAGTTATGGTTCTTCTATTCTTTATTAATTACTTGGGGTTGGGATCCCCAACCTTTGACAAAACTCAGGGATTTCATCTAAAAATCTTAGCTTCGCCGTGGTCCCTTCTTTTCTAGCTATCAGGCATGCCGGGAAACCCCAGTTATACTGGATTTCTAGATCTTGTAACACCCGTAATAATGGCTTCAGGCTCCTTCTTCTTCTAAGTTTTTCTTGTGACAGGTCTTGATATATTTGAATATTATGATCTTCGAATTTAATTGGGGGCTTTCCTCTTAGGTTTTTCCATAGTTGATTTTTTTCCTCCCAACTTTCAAATCGTATTATAATGTCTCGAGGTTTATCTTGGGGGATTTCTCGGGGCCTCCTTATCCTATGGGCGCGTTCTATTTTTAATGGGAGCGTTATTTCTCTGTCAAGTATTGGGTTGCATATTTTCCGTATAATTTCTGGGAGATTTTCAGACTGTGAGGAGTCAGGGACTCCACGTATCCTGATATTTTTTCGTCTGTCTCTGTTTTCCTGGTCTTCTGTTTTATATGCATGCTCCCTTTGCTCTTTTTTTTTATTTCTAATAGCTCCACTTCCAGTTTTCTAATGGTGTTAAAATTGTGGTCTGTTTTTTTTTTCAGCTTCCTCCAATCTTTCTAACATGAATCCCATATTTCTCTCCATTCTCTCCATTTGTGATGACAGCACTTTTTCTAAAGCAGCAAACATTTCCTTCATTTCAATTTTTGTTGGTAATGCCAAGTCTGTTAATTGATCTTCTACGTCCGGTATTGTGGCTGTTTCATGATCGCAGTCTGTCGCTGACTCTGATTGGAATTCGCTATTTGGATTGGTTTGGACAGGTTTTATCTTATCTTTTTTTTTTTTTCCCTCTCCCTACCATTCGTTACCTGCGTTACGTATTTGCTCATTGGCCCTGGGCTTTGACTCAGACGGGGAGTCGAGGAGGAACCCCCCCTGGCACCCCTCGCTCTAGTACTCATGTCTGTAGGAGACGCAGCTGGAGACAAATTTAATTTAAAGAAAAAAAGAAATTATAAGGGAAGGAAAGAATGAGACCAGGCCTTTTGAAGTTGATATCCTGAGTTCCGCTATATGTTCACAGAGTAGCAGGAACTTAATACTTTAGATATTGCAGAGTATTGGGGTTCTCTCTTTCCTCCCAAACTTAATTTTACCGCCTCTCTTAGCAGCTATGATCAATATTCGGAGATGTCACCGTGTGACACTCTCATCGATGAGTCTCGCCCTTATGATTATTGGCAGATGGTATCTTATTCGCCGACCGGGTGTCCTACTATCCACAGTTCTTACAAACCAGTCCACATATCACCTTATGTTGCCATATGTCCCGGCCAAACAATATTGATTGATTGAGGTGTAATTATTGTGTGCGTGTTATCCGCTATATAAATTAGTCGGTGGTATTAATGGGCTATATTCACGACCGAAAAGTAGCAGTTTTTTTTTATTTTTTATTATGTAGTAGGGCAGAGGGAGAGAGGGCAGGTAAATGTATTCACTTTAAGGATGTAAAAGCACTTTGACTTGATCTCATATTCGACCACATCCACTGTTCTCAGCAGACTCTCATTTTGATTGTACTGTATAGTTCAGTAAAATGTTCACAACAAAGATCACACCAGAAACAGGGAAAAATAAATCAAATAATGTCTTACTCACTGTCCAGCAGATCTTCTTCCCCTTATCCTAATCCGGCATCCTGGTTCTGAATTTCTTTTAAGTTAATACATACAATTTTGTTTGCAGTTGTTACAGCGTGGTAATGGCTGTGGCTGCTTCAGGGGGATTAGTAGGAACGGCAGAGTTGAGTATTGTATTGCAAAAATAACCGGTCCGCTGTTTTCCAGATTTGGACTAGGTGAAAGATCAGGGCTTCATGTCCCTCTCCGTGCCCACCTCCAGCAGTCCCCCCCCCGTCTGCGCCCGTCACCTCCCCGACTCCTTCCTGCACTTCCAGCACGCAGGTCGGAGCGCACGCCGCACCGCGCCCCGGAAACAACACCACGGCGAGTCACCGGGAGCCCCACGAGGGATGCCGCCGACACATGGACGCCGCGAACGGGCCGGCGCCAGCAGCCCCCAGCAGAGCCGACCACAATCCCGCAGGGGGGATCCGCCGACCCACCCACAGAGGCACCCGGCGCCAGGCAAACAGGAGACCAGCAGCGAGGCCAAGACGAGAGCCAAACCGCACGGTAAGCGTGTTGAGCTATTGCGAACCGGCTTCTGGGGGAGTTTGAGAGGACTTGAGAAAGGCCCAAGGGAGAGCGGGCGGAGGGCACAAACAAGCGAGGCACATTAGGATCGGCAGGCAGACAGGCAGCTAGGTGGACGGCTTGCTATTCAGCCATCTCAGCGTTGCGGGACCTTCTCGGGAGCTCTCTCCCTAACCTCCCTGGAGTGAGGCTCGCGCCATCCTAGACTCCTCCCTCGGATCACAGCACTCGAGCTCCAGCACATTAATTGTAAGGCGCGACACCTCAAGTCCAGCGCACCTGGGCCGACTGGGTACCCCAAGCACCCCCGTCGTGACCACAGTCCAATGGCACGGCAGAAACGATTTTCCGGTCTGAAGCACCGGAGACGTCAGCCACCACACCAGGGAGGACTTGACCAGCCGACTCACCCGAATCTGGTAATCCAGTGAAGAAGGAAGCTTGTCCCAACGTGATATAATTTCCGTCTGTAGCACCCTGGTTTGGAATTGGGCATACAGGACTGCCTTGAAAGAGGCCACCATCAGACCCAGGACCCTCATGCAGAACCGGAGTGACGACCACTTCTGGGTCGTCAAACGCTGCACTTTAATGTAGTGTCTGAAGTTTCTCCATTGAGAGAAAGACTCTCCCCTCCGAGGAATCCAGGATTAACCCCAGGTATTCCACCCACTGAGATGGTACCAACATTGACTTCTGGATCTTCAGAAGCTAGCCGAATTCCTGTAGGATTTGGCAGATGATGGACATATCCTCCTCTAACTCTGAGCTTGAGGAAGCTCTCAGGAGAAGTTCATCCAGGTAGCCCACAATAGTGATCCCGCCGTGCCTCAGCATGGCTAGCATCGGAGCGAGCACCTTGGTGAATACTTGCGGTGCCGAGGCCAGACCGAATGGGAGGGCCACAAATTGAAAGTGGTCCTCTCCGATCGCAAAGCGCAGAAATCTGATGCTTTGCACATATGGGGACATGCAGGTACGCATCCATGATGTCCGGGGAGGCCATGAAATCCCCCTGATGGAGTGCTGCCACCACAGAGCGAATCAACTCCATTTTGAAGTTTTGCACTTTGACAAAACAATTGAGGGCCTTGAGGTTCAAGATTGAATGAACCCCCCTTCCTTTTTGGGGGCTACAAACAGATTCGAGTAAAACCCCTGAAGGAACCAGTACAATCACTCCCCTGACCAGTAGATCATGGACAGCCCCTGACAGAGCCTTCCGGCGAACTGGAGGAAGCTGGAGGTTGGAAGGAAAAAATCAGTTTGGCGGACAAGAGAGAAACTATCTTGTACCCCGAGGAAACTACCTCGCACACCCAACGGTCGGCTAGAAGAGAATTCCACGCCGTGAATTCGCGAAGTCGGCCCCCCACCCGAGACACGGGCGGGGGCAGACCTTCATGCGGAAGCAGGCTTGTCCACATGCTTGCGGTACCAGATGAGCTTTTGTCCTGTAGCGGGCGTTTTAGCACCTTGAGAATTTTTTCCTGCCGCACTTGACGGGTGAAAAAACCTCTTAGGTGCAGTAAAGGAGGGCCCTTGCTTACGGCAAGGCTCCTTACCTTTCCCAGACTGTGCGAGCAGTGAGCTTTTTCCACCTGTGGCATCCTTTATGATGTCATCTAAGGACGCCCCAAAAAGCTGTTCACTCTTAAAGGGTAAATCTACCAAAGCCTTTTTTGAAGACTGGTCCGCAGACCATCACTTCAGCCACAGCAGGTGTCGCATTACCACCGCGGAGGCTCTAGAAAGCAAGGGGAGCGTATTCAGGGCCAGGTTCACACAGGTCTCAGAAACATTCTGTTTCTCAAGCTCTTGCAGCAAGACCTTTGCCCGTTTGGTGAGTGTCTGCGACACCAGAGCCCTGGCCAAAACTGGTCTCACAGCCGAACCCACTACTGTGAACATGGAGCGGGCCACAGCCTCAGGTCTCCTATCTGCGGGGTCCGTTAATGCGGGAGCCCCTTTTACAGGTAACGTGGTGGCTTTACTCAGTCTGGACACCGGAGGGTCCACTGAGGGAGGAGAGACCCACTTTTTTAAAAGTCCTCCTCAAAAGGATAACGGACCGCAAAGCATTTCGGAACAGCAAAAGCTTTCTGCGGTGTATCCCATTCCTTGTACAGCAGTTTGTCCAGATATGGAAGGAAACACTGTCGCGGCGCGGGGTGGCTTGTGGAACCCAAAAGGGACCGGCATATCTGATTCCTCCGCCAAATCCTCAAGTTTTTGAGTATCTCGCACTGCAGTGATAAGGGCTCCGACAAACGCTTTATCAACGCTTTATCTGAAACAGAGTCATCCTCACTGTCCGCGTGGGACAAGCCTGCATCGTCTGACATGACAGAACCAGAGGCAGTAGCATGGTCTGACTCCACGTCAGAGCCATCCCCAGAAGCTGGCGCAGGGAGGGGGTGTTTTTTACCCCCCTTCTGGCCACTAGTCACTTTAATCCTGGCGAGAAACGCCTCCAGGACTGCCATCATAGCCTCCACAGAGACCGCAGGGGCACTAAGGCCTCGTACACACGATCGGACATATCCGATGAAAACGGTCCGCGGACCATTTCCATCGGATATGTCCGATCGGGAGTTTGATCCGATGGCGTGTACACACCATCGGATCAAATTCCCCGCCGCCGGACGGCGCGGTGACGCGGCGGTGACGTTGACGCCGCCACGTCACCGCTACGTCACCGCACCAGGAAGTAAAACACTTCCGCGCATGCGCCGAATCCATTCGGCAGCGGCGCGTCGGCGGTGCGGGACGACATGTCTGCTGGTAAGTGTACTAACCAGCAGACATGTCGGGCGGACAGATTCCCACCGGATAGATTTCAAAGCTTGCTTTGAAATCTGTCGGGTGGAGAAATCTGTCCGCTAGCCCATACACACGAGCGGAGATGTCTGCTGAAACGGTCCATCGGACCGTTTTCAGCGGACATATCCCCTCGTGTGTACGAGGCCTAAGGGTTAACTCCGGCAAGGTTGGGGTGGAAGCCTCTGGTTCAGACTCCATGTTGACCCACACTTATGCCACCCTAGCACTGCAAGGCAGACACTCACCAGCTGCCCACTCGGCTGTAAATACAGAGCAGGGGACCCCACAGGGAACTCACCACCCGACCCAGTTGTAGCTGTGTCAGAAGTGCTGAGAAAGCTGGATGTGCTGCGCTGTCCCTCAGGAAGCGATTCACAGGCTTTTGCTGCGGTATGTCAGGCACAAGAGGCCAAGGCTATTTCCAAAATGGCCGCTGTATGCCAGAAAACCGCATGCGGGCTACAGGAAAATGGCCGCCAACCTATACAAGCCACGACCATGGCAAAATGACGGCCACACACGCAAGTGTAAAGTATAATGACGCAGCAGAAAGTCACACAGCAGCACCCCCCACACCAAACCAACTGCTCCCCACAGAACACAGAGCCCGGCAGTGACAGAACTCCAAGAGGGCCCCCCCTAACAGCTGCCACCCAGTATGGGGAAGGAGGGAGAGGAAAGGAAAGAGGAAAGCAGGGCGTACCCTCAGTCGACCTCCCAGGAAAGCCCCAGCCATACAACCTTGCCGAGGCTAAGGGCCTACTCACCCGTCCTGCGACCACTGTGGCTGAAGGCATTCCTGACTGAACCAACGTCCGTGAACGGCATGGCAGTCGACCAGACACACTGTGACATGACCATAGAGACCGGTCACATGTAGTTCTCCAGCCACCCCTGGAGCAATGGGGCATGTCATGGACGACCCAGAGCTGAGCTGAGGGCCGGCCACACGCTCGATGGCTGAACATGGGGGGACTACAAGGAATCGAGAATCCAGCCTGTCACCCAGTTGGCAGTTGGGTACATCCTGCCTGAAGATGCACAGCATTTTGAAGGCTCCCATGATGAAACACAGATAGAGGAAGGCAGTAATGTGAGCCCAGAGAGAGGGAGTGCCCGAGAGGGACAGCAATCTGGCAGTCATTTTCCCTCAGCTGCAGCATACTGCCAGGTTTCCGACAGTGATGAGGTGGGAGGGGATGATGAGGTCACTGACATCTCCAAAGAGGCAGGATGGCCTCCAGGGCACAGCTTAACCCTTCTCTTTTTTTTTTATTCAACAATATTTTTTATTAAGGTTTCAGATTACATAATAAAGCAGTAAAGTACATACCAGTTTTTCGTCAAGAGTAAGAATACAGAATCAACAAGTAGCAAGCAAGGTGTATCTGATCACTTCGGTTAATTATCATAAGTCAAGAAACAAGATGCAGTGCTTGCCGCCGAGAATGTGTTTTTAGCGAGACAGCATCGCGCTGACTCTCGGCGACAGGGTGTGGACATCTCGCACTCACTGGAATAGTAAAAGCACATTCCAGTGAGCGCGTCATAAAAGCGACGGGGATCCGACGTGGATTCCCGCCAATTCTACACGTGGGCGGCGTTTGTTATGAATCCTGAAGGGGAAGTCCCCGCCGGATTTAAAAAAAAAATCCGGCATGGGTTCCCCCCTCAGGAGTATACCGGGCCCTTAGGTCTGTTATGGGTTGCAAGGAGAACCCCCTACGCCGAAAAAAAACAGTGTGAGGGTCCCCCACAATCCATACCAGACCCGTATCCAAAGCACGCCAGCCGGCCGGTCAGGAGGGGAATGGGGGCGAGCGCTGCCCCCCTCCTGAGCCGTACCGGGCAGCATGCCCTCAACATGGGGGGGTCAGGTGCTCTGGGGCAGGGGGCACACTGCGCCCCCCCCCACCCCAGAGCACCCTGTCCCCATGTTGCTGAGGACAGGGCCCCTTCCCGACAACCCTGGCCGTTGGTTGTCGGGGTATGCGGGTGGGAGGTTTATCGGAATCTGGGAGCCCCACAGGGTATTAAAATATTTTATTATATTCGGCCGTCGGGGGGGGGGGGGTGTGTGTATGGTCGCCGCCGGGCTTCCTTTGACATCTTCGGCGGGGGGAGGGGTCTTCTCCTGCTCTCCAGGGGTCTTCTCCGCTCTTCGGGGGTCTTCTCCGCTCTTCTTCTGCTCTCCGGGGGTCTTCTCCGGGACTGGCCGCCGCTATCTTCGTGTGTTAGCTCAATTACTAGCGGCGGCCAGTCCGGTCTTCCGTGATGTCGTCTTCTTCTTCCCTCTTCTTCTCCAGATGTTGACACAACGCTTCCTCTCACTGTTCTGCCGGGCACACGGCTCGCAGCAACTTATATAGGCCTATCTTGTGACATCGCAGTCCCATCATGCTCCGGTAGGTACCGCGTGCTACCTACCCACGTGGTACATACCGGAGCATGATGTGACTGCGACGTCACAAGATGGGCGCGCGGCTCGCAGCGACTTATATAGGCCTATCTTGTGACATCGCAGTCCCATCATGCTCCGGTATGTACCACGTGGGTAGGTAGCACATGGTACCTACCGGAGCATGATGGGACTGTGACGTCACAAGATAGGCCTATATAAGTCGCTGCGAGCCGCGTGCCCGGCAGAACAGTGAGAGGAAGCATCGTGTCAACATCTGGAGAAGAAGAGGGAAGAAGACATCACGGAAGACCGGACTGGCCGCCGCTAGTAATTGAGCTAACACACGAAGATAACGGCGGCCAGTCCCGAAGAAGACCCCCCGGAGAGCGGAGAAGACCCCCGGAGAGCAGGAGAAGACCCCCCCCCGCCGACGATGTCGAAGGAAGCCCGGTGGCGAAGAACAGCGACACCCACCCCCCCGCAGATGTCGGGAGAAGCCCGCGGGGGGCGCTTTTATAAAAGCGACCATATACACCCCCCCCCCCTGGCGGCCAACTATAATAAAATATTTTAATACCCTGTGGTGTTTATTTGTGTTTGCACTTTTTTGCAGGTGAATGGGTAGGGGTACGATGTACCCCATACTCATTCACTTAGGGTGGGTGGCCGGTATCTGGGGGCCCCCTTATTAAAGGGGGCTCCCAGATTCCGATAAACCTCCCGCCCGCATACCCCGACAACTACCGGCCAGGGTTGTCGGGAAGGGGCCCTGTCCTCATCAACATGGGGACAGGGTGCTCTGGGGTGGGGGGCCGCAGTGCGCCCCATGCCCCAGAGCACCTGACCCCCCCCATGTTGAGGGCATGCTGCCCAGTACGGACATGCTCGCTCGCCCCCATTCCCCTCCTGACCGGCCGGCGTGCTTTGGGTACGGGTCTGGTATGGATTGTGGGGGACCCCCACACCATTTTTTTCGGCGTAGGGGGGGTCTCCTTGCAACCCATAACAGACCTAAGGGCCCGGTATACTCCTGAGGGGGGAACCCATGCCGTATTTTTTTTTTTTTAAATCCCCTTCAGGATTCATAACAAACACCGCCCACGTGTAGAATTGGCGGGAATCCACATCGGATCCCCGTCGCTTCTATGACGGCTTTGGGCCAGATTCAGGTAGATGAGAGCATCTTTGCTCCAGAGTAACGCTTCTCATTTACGTTACTCTGAAGACCCTTTCAGCGCAAGTCCTGTAATTCACATAGCAGTTGCGCGTAAACTTGCGCCAGAGTAACGATAATGCGCTGGCGTAACCCGACGCAAGTGGAAGTGGGTGTGATCATATGTAAATGATGGGCGGAGCCCAGCGCAGAGGCTTACGTTCAGCGCATCAACCACGGAGCATGCGCAGTGAGTGCGGCTCCACTCGCCCCCTTTGTGCGCATGCTCACAACTTCCGTCGGCACCACTTCACGGGAAACGTCAGCGCAATGCCTTCCGTTGGGCGTTTAAATGCGCCCGTAGAAGCGCCATTTCGGCACTAAAGTATATCCTGCTCCCCCTCCCCGCAGTGATGTTACTTTTGTTTTGAGATGGCTGCTCCCGTTCCCCGCAAACACACAGGAGAAAGCTGAACTTTAATGGCCAGGAGCTGTCAGCCGTCATCTCGGCTATGGAGACCTATGATGTCTTCCTCCATGGCTGTAAAATTTGACAGACAAGCATGGACAGAGGTGTTGTCCTGCAAGTGGGGGTGCTCAGCTAGCTCTTATCGTCGGTAACGCTGCTGTAGCTGCTCTCCTGCTGACCTGTGGCCATCTGGAGTAAAGATAAAGCAGCCTTTTGTAGAAATAACTTTGCGCCGGACGGACGAGATACGCGCGGCGCATGTAGCCAGCGTATGGTGCTAATCCGTTCGTGAATTGTGAAAAATCCCTCATTTGCATATTTGCAGGGGAAATCAATAGGCGCGACTGATGCGCCCAACGAAATTAAGCGCTGACGATACTCTGGCGTCGGAACGTTCCGCCAGTCGCAAATGACCCGTTATTGGGCGCATCTAGTTTGGTGGGTACGGGCACATAGAAACGACGGCGCATCATCACAGTTACGCGGCGCATATCGAAATACTCCAGCGCAAGTGTTCCTGAATCTGGCCCTTTGTCTCCATCCCGGCAAGCCAGCTCGGCGCTGGCTCCCGCGATGGGGCTCGCAGGTGGTCAATCTCGCCGAGAAAGGGAGCGAGATTGACAATATCGCGGTCAACCACTGTAAGGTGAACATGCATAAAGATTGATATACAGACATGTTGTACAATATCAGCTGATACTAAAGTCCTGTTAATTCAGGTGCTTTGCGCGCCTCCCAAGTTCACAGGAATAGTGCTGCATTAGACCAACATGTCCATGCATGCCATACCTTGAGGGCCTCCGATTGGGATAGGTGGAATTTAGATTGGATTTGAGGAAACGCAAGTAGTGTTTCTCCGCAATATATATCTTGAATGTAGGCTACACCGTTGGCTGTCCAGCGTTTGAGGTTGAGGTCTACCGTGAGGTGTTGTAGGCATTTCAGTGGGATAGGAGGATGGAATGGACAGGGGTGGAGTTCGCCCTGTTGGACCAGAAACTTCCAGGCTGAGGCCGATGCTCTCATCGTGGGAGGGAGCGAGCTAGAAACCAGTGCACCAAGCGGGACCCCCAAGATCCAGTCTCGGAGATTGCAATGCTTAACTAAATTAGATTGACTTTGTAGTATGATACCTCACTAAACCATTGGAGGGTTCTATGTGTTTCTGGTGACGTTGTCGGGTCAGTTAGCATAAGTATGAAATCGTCTGCGAACAGACTGATCTTGTGAGAGGTAGGACCTATTCGGAAACCAGAGATTCGTGGGTTCTGCCTAATGTGTTCTGCTAAGGGTTCTATGAGTAGATTGAAAATCAGCGGCGATAGCGCACAGCCTTGTCTGGTACCGTTTGTTATGTTGGATGGTTGGGATATCATGTCCGCTGAGAACACTTGAGCCGACGGGGACGTGTATAGAGCAAGTAGCGTGTTGAGTATATGGCCTTGGAAACCAAATTTCTCGAGCACCCGTCGCGGATACCCCGAGTGGATTCTATCGAACGCCTTCTTTGCGTCCAAAGCCAGGAGCAGAGAAGGCGTTCCACTGGACTCGGCGTGATGAAGAATGTCGATCACCCGTCTCGTGGCGTCCGACGCCTGCCTGCCAGTCGTAAAGCCAGACTGGTCCCTGTGAATCAGTGTGGGCATGATGTTGATAAGTCTTGTGGCAATCGCTTTTGCGTATATTTTTAGGTCCAGGTTAAGGAGCGATATTGGGCAGAAATTTTGGGGTACTACCGGGTCTTTGCCCGGTTTGGGCAGCGTGACCACTAGTGCTTGTAGGGATTCCTTAGGGAATTTGGAGGAGGCAACCACATTATTAAAAACTTAGGGTAGGGTGGGCGCCAACTGTTGGGCAAATTGTTTGAAGTATTCTCCAGTGAGTCCATCCGGACCCGGGGACTTGCCCAGGGGCAGAGATTTAATGGTTGCTAAGATTTCTGGTGTTGTGAAGGGTACATTTAGTTGGGCTAGTTGGTCAGATGAAAGGGATGGGAGGCTAATGTGGTTAAGGAAGTTGTCTATATTTGTTATACCTGAAGGGTTCCACATGTACTGGCACTTTAAGGCTAGTTCCACCCAGCAGTGATGACAAGGGTCAAGGGGTACAGTGACCATCTTAGAGTGTGCTCATGTAGGAAGCAGATAAGATGTAATGTCCTGAGATGCATGTTGCAGTGTACAGCCTGTACTGAATAAACATCCATTGCTCCAGACCAGAGTCTTGTGTCTCTCACAAGACACAGGACATCACAATATTGTTCGGGGAAGGTTGGTGTGTGTCTTGGTCAGTGCACAGGTTGTATAGGTCTCCGTAGTATGTCCTGGGGGTTTGTGATTTTTGCATTGGTGTGTGGGTGCTTTTAGCCTTCCTACCTTTTAATGCGCTGTGCTAGAGCTTTGCCTGCTTTATTGGAAGTAGAGTAGAAGACTGCCTTCCATTTCCTGTGAAGATGCTCAAAGGATTGCAGGAGAAGTAGTCACAGCTCCTGCCGAAGGGAAAGTATATGGGCGGCCCTAGTCGGGTCTGGGTTGGATTTATTGAGTCGCTCAGAGGTTTCTATTTGTGACATAAGGGTGTCTATTCTCATTGTTCTATTTTTTTTGTGGGAGGAGCTCAGCTTGATTAGAATCCCTCTTATAAACGCTTTATGCGTATTCCACACCACGCCTGGATCGGACACAGATCCCGTATTGATGTCAAAGTATTCTGACAGGTGGTTAGAAATTGTTGGTGAGAAAGAAGGATGTTGCAGGATGTAGTTATTAGCTTGCCATAGCAACGCGGGCCTAGTGGTAGGAGAGTCAGAGATGGTGATGGTGATTGGGGCGTGGTCCGACCAGGTCGTGGTGTGGATCACAAATGCGCTGATAGATTGTAAAAGCCATTTATCAGTGAGAAACAAATCAATGCGTGAATACGTTTTATGAAGGGGGGAGAGATGCGTGTAATCACGTTCAGAACCATGGTAGCACCTCCAAACGTCAAACAGGTTGTGTGATGCTATAAAATGTTTTAGAGGGGATTCCCTGCATTTTGAGGCAGTGGTGGAGTCTAGGGACACATCCGGGACAAGATTAAAGTCTCCACATATAATCAAGTGTCCCTGTTTGATGGGGAGCACGATTTTCATTACTTTTCGAAGGAAACCAATCTGTTTGACGTTGGGGGCATAAATGTTAACCAGGGTGTAAACCATATCATTTATAGTACATACAAGTATAACATAACGCCAATCTGGGTCTATCTCAACAGATTTCAGCAGGAATTTTACAGTGTCTCTTATTGCTATGCGTACTCCCCTCTTCTTGGAGGTAAGGGGGGCTGTAAAGATATGGGGGAATTGTCTGTTGGTACAAGCAGGTGCGCCAATTGACATAAGATGTGTTTCTTGGACAAATAGTATGTCACATTTCAGGTCTAAGGCAGTCTTCCATTAAGAATGTCTTTTCGCCGGGTGATTGAGTCCATTGGCGTTGAGAGATAGGATTTTGGTTGCCATTGGGGGGCAATACTTAAGTGAAAATGTGTAAAGAAAGTCATTTACGGTTCGGAGACAAGGATGAGCTTGTCTGCTTGGTGACGATATGGCCTCCTGTACTGCAGCTGCCAACCAAAGGTCGGTGCCGTGCGGGTCACTTCAGAAGTAACAGGCTTGCTGCAACAGTAATTCGAATTGAAAGAACTAAACAAGCAAAAACAAACTGGTAGTATCAACAAAAATGGTGTGCAATGGTGGTGTCACCAGGAAAATCAGAAAGCGGAGTGTAGGGACAAGGTGTCCAGCTAAACCGCCTGGTCGGGGGATGAACGTCACAAGGTTGATAGGTCAAATCCTAAACTGTAAGAAAAAAAAAAAGGTAAAAAAATAACAGGTAGAAAGCTGGATGCCAGGGAGAGCATCTGTCACATAGATGTAGAAATCTACGTGACAGATGTAGATTTCTTCAGGTCATTTATTCCAGTTCCTCGTCTTGGGTATTGGGGCTGCGGCGAGTATTTCTGGATCCATGATGACCTGTCTGGGCTGAAGAACTTTGAGGTAGTTCAGGGAGGATTCCCCAAGAATGGAGTAATTCCATTCCCTTTAGCAGGTCTTGAATCGTGTGCGAGGAGCCATTTTTTGTCACAATTAGAGTGGCCGGATACCGCCATTTATACTGGACCTTGTTGTTGTTGAGGCCCTTGGTGATCGGGCTAAGATGTCTTCTGAGTTGCAGCGTGTACTTTAAAAGATCAGGGAAGAGAAGGACACCTTAAAATGGATGTTGTAGCGGTGGGCCCCCTCTGACAGCCATCATTACTTGTTCTTTGATGTGGAAGAAATGGACCCTCATCAGGACGTCCCTCAGGACCGAGGCAGCAAGATGTGGCGGTTTGGCTATACGGTGGATCCGGTCAATTATAAGGTCTCTAGGCAAGGCGTCAGGCAGAATTGTATGTAATAATTCTTTGGCATACTTGGGAAGGTCAGCCGGCGGTACAGATTCCGGGACCCCCTTAAGTTTCAGGTTGTTTCGTCTTGATCTGTCTTCTAAATCAGCCAGCTTGGCCCTCACCCACATATGCTCTGTCTGTATGTCATCATATGAGTCTACCAGCTCATTGACCGTGGTTGTGCATTCTCCCATACTGTTCTCCAGGTGTGTGACCATGTCCTCCAGCACATGCATGTCAGTGGTAATTTTGGAGAAGACAGAGGACAGGTCTGTCATCAGGGAGGACTGGAGGGAGAGTAACATGTCCTTCAATGTGGTATCTACCACTGGTTGCCCTGTCGTGGGGAAGGAGGCCATGGAGAAATGCAGGGCCTGATTCGCCGGCAGTAGGCCTGCAAGGCGGGGCCTCGATTTGCGGGGACATCCGTCGCGGGTTACGATCGGTGCGGAGCCGCGCCTTCGCCGGGCTTCCCGTCACTGGGTTTTCACCCGTTTTAGGTGTGGGAGGTGAGGAGGGACAGGGGGAGTCCTGTGAGGCCAGGATGGGGTCGGACAATCCCGAGCGGGCCTCCATCGCCGCACTGCTGGCGGCGCCATTTTACGGCTGTCTGACCTGACCTGGGAACTGAAAGAAGGCCGTCAGCTTCTGCTGTGGTGATCTGTTTTCCCTTTCCCAGACATCGCTGGTAGGTGTCCTCTGGTTCTCAGGAGACCGGAATGGGATAGATTATCTTCCAACTCGGGCCCTATGCGCTCCGTTTTTCTCCCTGGCATGCAAGCTCAGGCATTAAGCAGCCATCTGCTTCGCTGGTCAGCCACGCCCCCGGCTTAACCCTTCTCTTGTGTTAGGGTCAGAACCGACCCGTTTTCAGGTTTTGAATGTCTATAAGTATCACATCAATTTGTTTATTGCATCAAGAGTTTTTTACTTTGTCAGGAACCTCTATTTAAACAATGTAATAGAAAAATAATCCCTTTCACTAAATTATAAAATACTGTGGTGAAAATTAAGACATTTATGGTGTTAGGGTCAATTCTGACCCAGTTATAATATAGGATTATAGGACACTAATAATTGCCAAAACTGAAATCATAAACACTCTCCCTGCTTAGTAACACTGACAGCCAATCACCTCTCAACCCTGTGAGATGTAGTTAGGGAGGGGCCTATCTCTTTGCCTGCTTGTCTGCTTCTCTAAATAAAGTAAAGAAACATAGGACCAATACATTTCAGAGTTGCTGACTTTATTTTACCATTTTTTTAAATTTGAAAATTAGAGGTATGCTATCAAAAGAAAGGTCTAAGGGGTCACACCAAAAAATATTAAAACCAATCTTTTCAAGGATAAAGAAGCCTAACAAAGTAACCAAGAGGTAAGAAACAAATTGGATGATAAATAATTGTTCAGAGGGTATTTTATGGCTGATTTAAGACACTGGTCAAAACCAACCTGTTAACATCATGGATAGAAACAGAAAGCCAACATAATAGGAGGGTTAAGGGCAGCCCCCCCAAACTGCATTACATCGCAGAGCCACGCCTGTGTCTCAGCGTTACTGCAAAAGTTCTTTGTGTGGGCCTTTTTTGAGACATGTGCATTAGATCGCACCATTGCCTTTTTGCAACATATGTCACAAGTGTATCTCGCGTGGCCAAAACATCACCCGCTTGGGCACCACATGCTTGACCAGACATATGTCGGCCTGCCATGGAGTTTGTTGGCAAGCATACCTGAAAGACCCACACCAAAGAACAAAGCAGACCTCCCCTTGCCCCTCATCAGCTAGGATCTTTAACCCCACTATACCCTCAGTCCTCTCTGAAGCCTGCACTGATAGGACTGAAGGTGTAGAATTAGGTGTGTCACAACCTAGTAGTACATCCGGGCAATCTACTATCGGTACACCGATGTCAAATTGTACCAGCCAAATTTCCCTGCCCCAGCTGCTGCAGCGCCGAAAGAAGTACTCTCCCAGCCATCCACATGCACAGTGGTTGAATGCTAGCTTAGCGAAATTGCTAGCACTTCAACTGTTGCCTTTTCAGTTGGTAGAATCTGCCCCCTGAGTTTGTGGAATGTGCATTACCTCAGTGGCAAGTTCCCAAACGCCACTTTTTCTCATGGAATGCGATTCCGGCTCTACCACCATGTGGAAGGCAATGTCCATGTCTCGCTGGACAGGGCAGTCAGTGGTAAGGTGCATATTACCATTGACTCATGGTCCAGCAGGCATGGACCGGGACGTTACCTCTCTTTCACGGCGCATTGGGTGACTCTGCTGGCAGCTGGGAAGGACGCAGGGCAAGGTACAGTAGTGTTGGAGGTTGTTCCGCCACCACGCCTCCAAAACACCACTACTGGTTGTGACACACCTCTCTCCTCCACCCCTTCCTCTTCTTCCTTCTCTGTGGCCTCTTCCTGTGCTGATGTGTTCTCAGGAACCAGCCGCGCTCTGTAGGCATACGAGGGGCTGCGCAGGAATGCAGGCAAAGAGATGCCATGCGGTGCTAGGGATGGTGTGCTTGGGAGACAGGAGCCACACTGGGGCCGAGGTTCTGTCAGCTCTGCAGGGGCAGGCTCAGAGGTGGTTGATTCCACACCAGCTTAAGCCTGGAATGGTGGTTAGCGACAATGGCACCAACCTCCTCTCTGCCCTGCGACAGGGAAAACTGACCCATGTGCCCTGTTTTGCTCATGTCCTGAATTTGGTGGTGCAGCGGTTCTTGGGCAGGTACCCGGGCTTACAGGATGTCCTGAAGCAGGCCAGGAATATCTGTGTGCATTTCCGAAGGTCATATAATGCCAGTGCTCGGCTGACAGACCTCCAAAAGGGAATACAACCTGCCCAAGTACCGCTTAATCTGTGACATGCCCACAGTACATTGGCCATGCTGCAGCGCCTGCACACGCAGCAGAGGGCCATCAATGAGTACCTGTGCCAATATGGCAGCAGAACTGGGTCAGGGGAGCTTGTTTTTTTTTTCACCACGCCAGTGGGCGTTGATCAGGGTTGCATGCACTGTCCTGTTACCATTTGAGGAGGCCACGAGGATGGTGAGCAGTGACAGTGCATGCATCAGTGAGACTGTCCCTCTTATTCACATGTTGGAGCACACGCTGCGTGGAATAATGGACAGGGCCCTTGAGGCAGAACAGAGGGAGGAAGAGGAGGACTTCCTTACCTCTCAAGGCCCCCTTTATCCATACAGTGGTCCTACTTGCCCGCCTAGCACACAGGAGGAGGAGGAGATGAAGGAGGAGGATGATTGTATCATCCGCATGGAGGTGGAGCCTAGCTATCAGCACCAGCAGTCTTCAAGGGATCATTTACAGTCCCAAGGAACCCATGGACTTTTAGGTGGCTGGGATGAGGTGGCTGCGGATCCTGTCATCCTCAGTAACCCAGAGGACTGTGCCCCGAATGCCTCAGCAAACCTACTCTGCATGGCCTCCCTGATCCTGCAAAGCCTGCGTAAGAATCCTTGTATTCGTGGTATCAAGGAGAGGGATCATTACTGGCTGGTAACTCTCCTTGATCCACGTTACAAGGGTAAGGTTGCGGACTTTATCTTGCCATCGCAGAGGGAGCAGAAGATGAAAAATCTTCGGGAGGCCTTGCAGAAAGGTCTGTGCAATGCGTTCCCAGAACCTGGGGGATAACCAAATCCTGGTCCTGTTGTTGCTGAGGCTTTGGTGAGTCACAGATAGAGCGGTGGAGAAGGTAGCCGTGTGACTGATGTGTTCAGACAATTTTTTAGTCAGCAGCCCCAAGGTATGACCGGTTCCAGCAAACATTGCCAGCGTCTGGTTTACATGGTGCAGGATTACCTAGGGGCAAGATCAGACTTGGACACCTTCCGCACCGAAAATCCTCTGGCTTACTGGGTCTTGAGGATGGATCACTGGCCAGAGCTTGCACAGTACGCAATTAAGTTACTGGTTTGTCCTGCATCCAGCGTTCTTTCAGAACGCACATTCAGTGCTGCTGGAGGCTTTGTGACCGATCACAGGGTGCACCTCTCCACCGACTCCGTCGATTGACTGACCTTCATAAAAATGAATCAGGCTTGGATCAACACCAGCTACCAAGCACCTGATGCTGATGTAACTGAATAATTTTTTGGAAGTGTCAGATCCCTTGGAGACTGCTTATGCTAATGCCAAGTGACTATCCTGTTATGCTGACTGAATATCCTTTTCCTCCTCAATGATCTTGCTGATTGCTAGTATGAACATTGTTGGTTCTGGGCATCCCCACCAGTGCCCTAAGGCCAATTTTTCTGCCCCTGTTAATAACAATTTTTGATGCAATACTTTGTATGTGGCTCTTCGCTGCGCTCCAATTAAAGTATCTGTGAGGGGTTGCAGTGTTGTGGCACCAGCACTAGTGCCTAAGGCCCAATTTTTCTGCCCCTGTTCAACTGGGGCGTGTAATTACAATTCTTGATCTAATATTTCACAGCAGGGCGTTCCAGCGCCCACCAAGACTAACTGTGAGGGCTTACAATGTTGTGGCAACACCAACACCTAGGGCCCAAATTTCTGCAGAGTATATACGTCAGACCCCTACTTTCAAACATCCAACTTACAAACGACTCCTACTTGCAAATGGAAGGAGACAACAGGAAGTGAGAGGAAATCTACCCCTAGGAAGGGAAATTCTCTTCTGTAAAAGGTGTCTCCTGTCCACTGATGCTTATCACCAATCCTTGTTTCACCAAAAAAAATAAAAAATGTTTCAAAAAATATTTTTTCATTGGGACAGAAAGTGAGATGCAATCTTCTGAACAGATGCACACAGACAGATAAACAAATGTTACAGGGGTGATAATAACCCTTCTCTAGGTTTTCAGAAAAGCTTAAAAAAAGATTTTATGGCTGAAGCTACACTTTAAAGAAGTACCAGTTGAAAATTACAAACAGATTCTACTTAACAGTTAACAACAAACCTACAGTCCCTGTCTTGTTTGCACCGCCTGTGTACTGCTGTGCAAAGTATATAGGGCCAAAGGGGCTTCTAATGACCTGGGGGGAGTGGTGGCGGGTAAACCCATGCTTTATTGTTCAGTGATTTTTATCCATATTGCAGGGACCAAACATTACATTAAAGCCGCAACCAGTCTTAAATTACTTTTTTCTTATAGCAGTCTCATTTTGTGCAGGGACTGTACTAAACATGTGCCACTACTATAGACACCCAGCAGGTACGATATTTTAAGGAATTTTTCTTTTTTTTTTCACTTTAAGCATCATTAAAATCGCTGATCCAGAAAAAACAACCGTTTTTAAATCTTTTTTTACATTAAATAAATGTTCCCAGGGGCAAGACCCGGGTCCCCAAACACGTTTTCTGACAATAACTTGTATATTGGGCTTTAAAATGATGATTTTGAATTTGAACGTTCGAGTCCCATAGACGACAATGGGGTTCGATACATTCGTGCGAACTTGAGGTCCGTTCGAAGGTTCTGGTGCGAACTGAACACGGGGTTGTTTGGCTCATCCCTAAAGGTGATATAACCCTAAGGTCAATACTGTTTGATAACGTCAACATATGACGAAACGCGTCTGGGTTGGACGGCGTGCAGTGACATCACCGCGTATGCGTTAGGAGGAGGGCTCCTTGTTGTTGCCGGCCGGCAGAATTTTATGTACATCGCTCGTTTGCACTTCCTTGTGTGAGTAGCCTTTTAATTTTTTATTAAAACCAATCATTGGTATTACACTATGTTGCGGTCTCCTTCCTTTTACATGGTTTATCGCTGTCCCATATGATATTGGTATTGTCGAGTACCCAGCGCTACTTCCCACTCCTGTGAATCAGAAATCAGCTGATGGCCTAGCATACATCTGGCACAAGAAGAACCCATCAAAGAGGGACTTTACTCATTTTTCTAGCCCCCACCAGTTCTCAATTGCCACAAATCATCTCCCCATGTCTCAGGCTCCAAAATTATAGATACTACACTCTCGGACCACTCCATAATGAGTGCCTCATTATTTAAAAAATCACAACACCCCAAACACTTTTGGTGGAGGTTAAACTAATGCATTTTATCTGACCCAATTAGGGTCATTGAAGTCAACAAAGACCTAGTAGAATACTTCAACCTAAAACGCAACAGATGACATCCCGGCGGAGTTGTTGTGGGCTGCCCACAAGGCCACCATATGAGGGAAGCTAATCCAAATCTCTTTCCAAATTAAAAGAGAAAGACTGGTAGACATAAATAACCTGGAACAAGCCTTCTCCTCCCTTAAGGCTAGGCACAAGAAGGATCCCTCAGGGGTCCCCACATCCCAATTAGATGCTGCCAGACTTAAGATGAACCTAGCAGGAACCGCACGAGCAGAAAAAACAAATTTTCTGGATTGGCGCTAGATTCCACTTCCAAAAGGACAAACTGGGCCCAATGATGGCATCCAAACTGTCCCCCACGCAAAGGCTACTAATCTATGCCAAAAATTCAGCCACAGGGACAACCCACAAGATCTGACCCAACTAAAATCCTGGAAGCGTTCAGAGACTTCTATGACAAACGCTATAGCTCTCCAGCAGAATAATCAACACAACATCTCTCAATTCCTCAAAAACCTTCCCATGCCCTCACTTTGAGACCAGCACAAATCCATTATGGAAAAATCCATCACGGTAGAAGAAATTTTGGAGGTCATTAAAAGTTTTAAAAGGGGCTCCACCCCAGGCCCAGACGGACTGTCAGTCACTTACTACAAAGCATTTGCTGACACCCTGGCCCCATTTGTGGCTAAATTCTTCAATGCAAAAGTCTCAGGCGATCCACTTGGTTCTAACCTAAATACAGCTTTCATTACTGTTATCCCAAGCCTGACAAAAACCCAGAGGTGGTAGGTAACTATCGACTGATATTACTCAAACAACGACCTGAAAATTCTCACTAAGAACCTAGCGAACCATCTAGCTTTCTTCATAAGTTCCTACATCCACAAGGATCAAGTGGGTTTCATCCCAGGGAGACAAGGCCCAGACAAAACCAGGAGGCCATTAAAGTGGCGCTCCACCCTAAAGTGAAGTTCCACTGATCGGAACCCTCCCCCCCTTCGGTGTCACATTTGACACCTTTCAGGGGGTAGGGGGGTGCAGATACCGGTCTAAAGACAGGTATTTGCACCCACTTCTGGCCACACAGTAGGGTAAAAGACGTTTTTTTTTCCCACACCCCCCCTTTGTTGTGTGCTGGGAACACTCGGCTCCCAGCACACAGCGGGAGCCAATCGGCGGGCACAGCGCGACTCGCGCATGCGCCGTAGGGAACCGGGCAGTGAAGCCGCAGCGCTTCACTTCCTGGTTCCCTTACGTGGATGGAGGGGGGAGCAGCAGGGTGACTAGCGATCGCTCGTTCTCTACTGCGGACGCCGCTGGACTCCAGGACAGGTAAGTGTCCTAATATTAAAAGTCAGCAGCTGCAGTACTTGTAGCTGCTGGCTTTTAATATTTTTTTTCAGGGGGACATTCGCTTTAATATTATTTCCATCCTCCAATCTAATTGGCCAGAAAACACCAAACAGGGATTTCTGTTTTCCCTCGATATACAGAAAGCATTTGAAAGCATTTCCTGGCCATATATCCTATCCCTTCTGGAGCGTTGGGACTTTGGTCAACGCTTCTTGGGCATCATGACAGCCCTATATTCCACCCCCAAAGCACTTATCAGATTACAAGGGTACCACTCTGACCCCATTCACATTGCTAGAGGCACCAGACAAGGCTGCCCGTTGTCACCATTGATTTTCGCCATAGCTATAGAAACTCTAGCAATTGCAATCCATGAAAATCCTGATATCTTGTGGTCCTCAGATCTATAAATGTGGCCTATTTGCAGATGACTTACCTCACCCCTAAGATCCCTCCCCAATCTATGTATTACCCTTGCCTTCTTTGGGAACATGTCAAGCTTACAGGTCAATTACAATAAATCCCAAGCCCTGAACATATCTCTTACTCCATAGAATAGACCCTCTAAACAACAGCATGCAAAAACTTGCGGCCAAAAGAAGCAACTTTTCCGTGAGTACAGTCATCCTGCCCTTCAAACAGACTCAGTGGCTGGCAAATACACCATCATCCCCCAAAAACACATTCAGGGCAGATAAGGCAAATTCCTTGGGATGTGCTGACCAGGGACACAAGAAAGGCAACACAATGTCCTTATTCAAATGGACGGAGCTATAAAAAAAAGGGCAAAGCACCACCTTAACCTAGGTAAGGTAAACAACAAGCGAACACCCCCATTTTCAACACCCTGTAAGCAGAGGTGATAACCACCAAGAGGCCACCTTTCAAGAAAGAGTAAGCAGTGGACTCTCTTGAATATTTAGAGTGAGAGAGAGAGATATAGGGGCTTTTGGAGAACTGAAATCACTAAGTTCAGCTCCCACAGCAGTAAAAAGAAAACACACCAGTGGAAAAATAAGTCTAATCCCTTGAATAAACTGTACACACCAGGGAGTGCGAGACCAGGGGACGCTGAAGAAAACCGACCAGGCTGACCAGGCACTCGAGGAGGCCCTTTCCTGCTCATCCCCCTCATAAATGGAGGTCAGAATCGGAGCCACCTAGAAAGAACAGGGATGGAAGCCCGCTGACTCACACCTGGATAAAAGGATTTTTTGATACAGCTTACCTGTAAAATACTTTTCTTGGGAATACATCACAGGACATAGAGCCTTAATTACTAAATGGGTTATGTAGTCACCACAGGTGATTGGACACTGACAACCCCAATTCGAATTGAGTTCCTTCCCTATATAACCCCTCCCAAATGGAGAGTACCTCAGTTTTGTAGCGAAGCAATAAGTGTCCCATGTTTAACTCCGAAGAGGAGCGGGAGCTCTGTGTCCCATGATGTATTCCCAAGAAAAGGATTTTACAGGTAAGCTGTGCTTCCCACTGAGCTATCTGGGATGCTGGACAGCTCCCTCCCTGATCCATTGGACAACTCTGCCATGTGTCTTGATTGCTGTTGAACCTTGAAGTCCTTGCTCCTTCCATGAACTTCCTATAAAAGCCTGGTCTCTGCACTTCCTCTTTGCCAGGTTATTGTGCCTTCTCAGCCAGTTCTCTTGTCTTGCCTGCTGCCATCTGTATTTCGCTACCACTCGTGATTGACCCTTGGCTTGCTCCTTGACTGTTCTACTGCCTGATCCCAACCTGCAACTACTCGTTACCGACCGCTTACTGACCGCACTGCTGTTTAACCCTTATCTGCTCATCCGCTACTGGACCCAGCTTGCTCACACCCTGGTGGGGCAAACCTGAGGATTGAGAAAAGAGGGAGGAAATGTAGGTTGGCGCTGTTCTAATGAGAGAGCCCAGGGAATCCAAATAGGTTCAGAGTGGGTAAAAAACACAACATTACCCCCAGCTGGGTATTTAACTGTGAAATGATGAGGTGTAAATGTAAAAGATAAGTGACACAGTAAAAATTAGGACATTTAAAAAAAAAAAAAAACTGAATATGTGTTAGACACTCGGCCGGGTGTTTGCTGATGTGCTGGTGGGTTTTGTACTAGTACTGCTTGTAAATGTGACAGAAAAACTTCCTTTATCAAAGAGATGGAAATGCGCCCTTCTGGGTGTTTAACTGGGTGTTAAACCCTCAGCCGGGTGTTGGAAAAAATTATTGAAATAAGTGCTACTTAGGAATATGACAACAAAACATCCTATAACCTCATTGTGAAACGATTGATAATTTTTAAAAAAATATGAAAACAAATATATATATACAAATGCAAAAAAAAAAGAGAAAATCAAAAACCAACAGAAAAATGAATCTAGTTTCAAACGTTACAATAAAGTCCAAGAGAAATCAGTCCGGGCGGCGTGGCTGACCAGCGACGGAAATGGCTGCTTAATGCCTGAGCTCACATGCCAGGGAGAAAAACTGAGCACATAGGGCCCGAGTTGGAAGGTAATCTATCCTATTCTGATCTCCTGAGAACCAGAGGACATTCACCAGCGATGCCTAGGAAAAGGAAAACAGATCACCACCCGCAGAAGCTGACGGCCTTCTTTCAGTTCCCAGGCCAGGTCAGACAGCCGCAAAATAGCGCCGCCAGCAGCGCGGCGATGGAGGCCCGCTCGGGATTGTCCGACCCCATCCTGGCCTCACAGGACTCCCCCTGTCCCTCCTCACCTCCCACAACTAAAACGGGTGAAAACCCGGTGACGGGAAGCCCGGCGAAGGCGCGGCTCCGCAGCGATCGTAACCCACCGCAGACGTCCCCGCAAATCGAGGCCCCGCCTTGCGGCCTACTGCCGGCGAATCAGGCCCTGCATTCCTCCATGGCCTCCTTCCCCAAGGCAGGACAACCAGTGGTAGATACCACATTGAAAAACATGTTACTCTCCCTCCAGTCCTCCCTGATGGCAGACCTGTCCTCTGTCTTCTCCAAAATTACCACTGACATGCATGTGCTGGAGGACAGGGTCACACACCTGGAGAACAGTATGGGAGAATGCACAACCACGGTCAATGAGCTGGTAGACTCATATGATGACATACAGACAGAGCAGACATGGGTGAGGGCCAAGCTGGCCGATTTAGAAGACAGATCAAGACTAAACAACCTGAAACTTAGGGGGGTCCCGGAATCCGTACCGCCGGCTGACCTTCCCAAGTATGCCAAAGAATTATTACATACAATTCTGCCTGACGCCTCGCCTAGAGACCTTATAATTGACCGGATCCACCGTATAGCCAAACCGCCACATCTTGCTGCCTCGGTCCCGAGGGACGTCCTGATGAGGGTCCATTTCTTCCACATCAAAGAACAAGTAGTGATGGCTGTCAGAGGGGGCCCACCGCTACAACATCCATTTGAAGGTGTCCTCCTCTTCCCTGATCTCTCAAAGTACACGCTGCAACTCAGAAGACATCTTAGCCCGATCACCAAGGGCCTCAACAACAACAAGGTCCAGTATAAATGGCGGTATCCAGCCACTCTAATTGTGACAAAAATGGCTCCTCGCACACGATTCAAGACCTGAAAAAGGGAATGCAACTACTCCATTCTTGGGGAATCCTCCCTGAACTACCTCAAAATTCTTCAGCCCAGACAGGCCATCGTGGATCCAGAAATACTCGCCACAGCCCCGATACCCAAGACGAGGAACCGGAACAAATGACCTGAAGACCTTGGGTATCCATTTCTACATCTACGTGACAGATGCTCTCCCTGGCATCCAGCTTTCTACCTGTTTATTTTTTTACCTTTTTTTTTTCCTTGCAGTTTAGGTTTTGACCTATCAGCCTTGTGACGTTCATTCCCCGACCAGGCGGTTTAGCTGGACACCTTGTCCCTACACTCCGCTTTCTGATTTTCCTGGTGACACCACCATTGCACACCATTTTTGTTGATAATACCATTTTTTTTTGCTTGTTTAGTTCTTATAATTCGAACCCGACAACGACATTTGGTTAGCAACTGCAGTACAGGAGGCCGTATCGTCGCCAAGCGGACAAGCTCATCCTTGTCTTCGAACCATAAGTGACTTTCTTTACACATTTTCACTTAATTATTGCCCCCCAATGGCAACCAAAATCCTATCTCTCAACGCCAATGGGCTCAATCACCCAGGAAAAAAAGACATTCTTTATGGAAGACTACCTTAGACCTGAAATGTGACATACTATGTGTCCAAGAAACACATTTTATGTCAATTGGCGCACCTGCTTGTACCAACAGACAATTCCCCCATATCTTTACAGCCCCCTTTACCTCCAAGAAGAGGGGAGTACTCATAGCAATAAGAGACACTGTAAAATTCCTGCTGAAATCTGTTAAAAGGTAGACCCAGATGGGCGTTATGTTATACTTGTATGTACTATAAATGATATGGTTTACACCCTGGTTAACGTTTATGCCCCAAACGTCAAACAGATTGGTTTCCTCTGAAAAGTAATGAAAATCGTGCTCCCCATCAAACAGGGACGCTTGATTATATGTGGAGACTTTAATCTTGTCCCGGATGTGTCCCTAGACTCCATCACGGCCTTGAAACGCAGGGAATCCCCTCTAAAACATTTTATAGCATTACACGACCTGTTTGACGTTTGGAGGTGCTACCATGGCTCTGAACGTGATTACACGTATCTCTCCCCCCTTCATAAAACGTATTCATGCATTGATTTGTTCCTCACTGACAAATGGCTTTTACAATCTATCAGCGCATCTGTGATCCACACCACGACCTGGTCGGACCACGCCCCAATCACCATCTCTGACTCTCCTGCCACTAGGCCCGCGTTGCTATGGCGAGCTAATAACTACATCCTGCAACATCCCTCTTTCTCACCAACAATTTCTAACCACCTGTCAGAATACTTTGACATCAATACGGGATCTGTGTCCGATCCAGGCATGGTGTGGAATGCGCATAAAGCGTTTATAAGAGGGATTCTAATCAAGCTGAGCTCTTCCCACAAAAAAAAAAAAAAAAAAATATAACAATGAGAATAGACACCCTTATGTCACAAATAGAAGCCTCTGAGCGACTCAATAAATCCAACCCAGACCCGACTAGGGCCGCCCATATACTCTCCCTTCGGCAGGAGCTGTGACTACTTCTCCTGCAATCCTTTGAGCATCTTCACAGGAAATGGAAGGCAGTCTCCTACTCCACTTCCAATAAAGCAGGCAAAGCTCTAGCACAGCACATTAAAGGTAGGAAGGCTAAAAGAAAAATTGATCACTTGTTCCATCCGCACACCAATGCAAAAATCACAAACCCCCAGGGCATAGCTGATGCGTTCAGCACATACTATGGAGACCTATACAACCTGTGCACTGACCGAGACACACACCAACCTTCCCCCAACAATATAGACAACTTCCTTAACCACATTAGCCTCCCATCCCTTTCATCTGACCAACTAGCCCAACTAAATGTACCCTTCACCATGCCAGAAATCTTAGCAACCATTAAATCTCTACCCCTGGGCAAGTCCCCGTGTCCGGATGGACTCACTGGAGAATACTTCAAACAATTTGCCCAAAAGTTGGCGCCCACCCTACCTAAAGTTTTTAATAATGCGGTTGCCTCCTTCAAATTCCCTAAGGAATCCCTACAAGCACTAGTGGTCACGCTGCCCAAACCGGGCAAAGACCCGGTAGTACCCCAAAATTTCCGCCCAATATCGCTCCTTAACCTGGACCTAAAAATATACGCAAAAGCGATTGCCACAAGACTTATCAACATCATGCCCACACTGATTCACAGGGACTAGTCTGGCTTTACGACTGCCAGGCAGGTGTCGGACGCCACGAGATGGGTGATCAACATTCTTCATCACGCCAAGTCCAGTGGAACGCCTTCTCTGCTCCTAGCTTTGGACGCAGAGAAGGCGTCAATAGAATCCACTGGGGGTATCTGCGGCGGGTGCTCGAGAAATTTGGTTTCCAAGGCCATATACTCAACGCGCTACTTGCTCTATACACGTCCCCGTCGGCCCGAGTGTTCTCAGCGGACATGATATCCCAACCATTCAACATAACAGACGGTACCAAACAGGGCTGTCCACTATCGCCGCTGATTTTCAATCTACTCATAGAACCCTTAGCAGAACACATAAGGCAGAACCCACGAATCTCTGGTTTCCGAATAGGTCCTACCTCTCAAGATCAGTCTGTTCGCAGACGATGTCATACTTATGCTAACTGACCCGACAACGTCACTTCCAGAAACACATAGAACCCTCCAATGGTTTAGTGAGGTATCATACTACAAAGTAAATGCCAACAAATCCTATGTTCTCGACCTGGGCCTTGATGCCACCTCCAAGAACCTATTGCAATCACAATTTCCTTACAATTGGGCGAACCGTGAGATCTCCTACTTGGGAATTCAACTAACATGTTCCACCAAACACTTATTTAAAAGCAACTTTAAACCTTTCCTCGACACACTCTAGAGAGACACCATTGGCCTGGCCAAACACGAGCTCTCTTGGCACGGTAGACTCACAGCATTTAAGATGCTGCATCTACCGCAGCTACTCTATTTGTTCCAGACGTTGCCCATACCTATCCTATCGTCCTACTTCCACTCCCTCCAAACCACCCTAAACAAATTGTTGTGGCTAGGTAAGAAACCTCGCTGTGCAAAACAACTGCTCACTAAACACAAATGTGCAGGAGGGGCGGGCTCCATAGATTTTAAAGAATACTACTGGGCTACAATTCTTGCCCAAATTAAGGACTAATTCCAGCTGTTCCCTCTTACACTGTGGGGACAGGTGGAATCTAATTTAGTTAAGCATTGCAATCTCCGAGACTGGATATTAGGGGTCCCGCTTGGTGCACCGGTTTCTAGCTCGCTCCCTCCCACGATGAGAGCATCGGCCTCAGCCTGGAAGTTTCTGGTCCAACAGGGCGAACTCCACCCTGTCCATTCCATCCTCCTATCCCACTGAAATGCCTACAACACCTCACGGTAGACCTCGACCTCAAACGCTGGACAGCCAACGGTATAGCCTACATTTAAGATATATATTGCGGAGAAACACTACTTGCGTTTCCTCAAATCCAATCTAAATTCCACCTATCCCAATCGAAATTCTTTACCTACCTCAGAATCAAACACTGTACGTCTCAGATGCCTAGACTGTGCTACCCTATTCCCCCCTCGACGTGGTCTTTCTTGACCACCTACCCTTCAAAAAAGAAAGAAATCTCTCTGTTTTACAATGTCTTTTGCCAAAAACAGACATTCTCCAAAGCCAAACCACACTTCCAATGGGATGCAGACATGGGCCAAACTCTTACTGAAGATGACTGGCAATCTGCACTTAGATCCGTTTACAAAGCCACTCAAAACGCGGCACTGTGGGAACTTACTTTAAAAATCTCTTTAAGATGGTACCTCACACCATCAAAAATTGCTAAATTTGGTACGAACACTCCCGACACATGCTGGAGATGTGCCGGAGCCAAGGGTGATATATTACACATATTCTGGTCCTGTCAGTCCATCCAAGCATACATCTTTAGTTTACTGACAGACCTAACGGGGAGCCCTATACCTCAATCACCTGCTCTTGCACTACTGAACCAAATACCCACTCACACACGACTAGTAGTCACCAATGTCCTTCTGGCGGCTCGGCTGAGCATCGCTAGACTCTGGAAAACCACCAAACCCCCGACGATAGAAAGCACTATCGAACTAGTCAACCTGCATTATAACTATGAGCTTACACTGGCTTCTAGCAAAGGCCGCATAGCAGAGGTCCTCAAGGTATGGCATGCATGGACATGTTGGTCTTATGCAGCACTATTCCTGTGAACCCGGGAGGCGCGCAAAGCACCCGAATTGACAGGACTTTGGTATCAGATGATATTGTACGACATGTCTGTATATCAATCTTTATGCTTGTCCACCCTATCTTGTTGCTTGTCTTATGATAACTTACCGAAGTGATCAGATACACCTTGCTTGCTACTTGTTGATTTTGTATTCTTACTCTTGACAAAAAACTGGTATATACTTTACTGCTGTATTCTGTAATCTAAAAATGTAATAAAAAAATATTGTTGAAAAAAAAAGAAATCAGTCCAATGACTTGAATAAAATAACGTGCAAACAAAAATAGTGATTAAGTGACTTTTGTGCTTGGAAAATTCCACGTTGCTGGAAAGACACTTCAAATCCTGCTCTGTGTGTGACACACTGTGCTCTTTACAAAATTGCACTCACCAGATGCTTCTCCCCTTCCTGGGGTAGTATCGCAGTCACAGTATGTGTGCCACTGTGTATCAGCCTAGGGATACCAGGGCCAGCTCCAGGGGCTTCTTTTGATCCTCCAAATAGGTTTATGCGGGAGAAGAAAGAATGCCCATAGCGCAACTCCGTTTAGAATAAAAGTTAATTGTTCAAAGCGTTTAAAAATACTCACATTATATGTGAACAAATTTAGGCAAAAAGGAGAAATCAGTTAGCGCTGAACAAACAAAGTTTGCAGCCGAAACCAGAATTGTTAGACCGACTTGCCTCTGAGAGGTCATTGGGAGCGTAACGTCAGGCTACACTTCTTTGCTTTATATAGTCTATGGGATCTCATGTGCGATTGCACATCGGGTTTGATCAAACCTGAGGACTGCGACCTGGTACAAGCACACAGCTAAATCCATCTCCACCATCAGAAAACCTGGTGAACATCGGCTAGTACTTAGACTCCACACCTCAGATGAGCCTGTGTGATCTCTCAGATCGTGACAACGGGACACCGAGCCTTAGTTACTTAAAGGGATGTCCCATTGCAATGTTAAAATTGAGGGGAGGGAGACACAGATCAGAAATAAGACTGCCATTGGGCCAGATGATCTATACTGCTGCCTGTAGTACTCTCGTACCCTTTCACATCTACCTGGAAGAACCTAGGACCAAAGACCAAGTAGCAGCCTTACAGATCTGAGCCATGGAGGCCTGGTGATGCACTGCCCATGAAGCACCAACTGCTCTAGTCGAGTGTGCTTTCACCTGAAAAGGAAGGATCTTCTTTTCTAAACCATAGGCCTGAATAATGACTTGTCAAATTCAACATGCAGTCATAGATTTTGACGCTGCCTGGCCCTTCCTTGGGCCCTGTGGCAGAATAAACAGACAATCAGTCTTTCATATGTGAGCCGTAGCTTGCAGATAAACTTCTATCGTTCTTACAACATCTAGAGAGTGCAGACTCTCTTCCTCCGCAGACTGTGGATCTGGAAAAAAAGACGGTAGGACTATATCTTGATCCAGATGAAATCATGAAACCACCTTAGGTAAGAAAGTCGGGTGAGGACACAGTAAAATATGGGTGTCTGATAATGTTGATATAGATATAAATATATAAATATAGACGTTCACTTTAAGGATTGATAATACACCTTTGTTTGCTTTTTCACAGATGTTCACAGTTTCTTCGTTTTGTCCTTGGAAATCAGGCAGGATGCT
Organism: Rana kukunoris; assembly: GCA_029574335.1. Taxonomy (NCBI): domain Eukaryota; kingdom Metazoa; phylum Chordata; class Amphibia; order Anura; family Ranidae; genus Rana; species Rana kukunoris. The sequence continues at coordinate 352,069,021 of CM056051.1, read as the reverse complement.
GATAAGGCCTGTTCGAAATAGACTTTATTCTAAACCAGTTTGAGCTGGCCAGAAACTCCTAAAAAAAAGTTTTTTTGCCAGTCACATGATGTTACCACCCATTTACTTTAAATTTTCTTTTATTGTTTTCGAACATGCATAGTGACATACATATGAGGGGCCATTCCTCTGGCCATAAAGTCGTTACATCATATAACAATAAGATCTAAGAAAATAAATATCTACATGGTACAAAATCAAGTCCTTTAAACAAAGAAAAAGGAAATATGTTTTCCAGAACATATCATGTCACTTCTCTCTCAACCTGCAATCCATCCTCCATACCTCTAATTGCCTTTTTAAATCTGTGGGTGCCTTCCCTTCACTACATCAAGCCAATAAACCCCCCCTCCTCCAGGGGATCCGAGTGTCCCCTACAGGGTGGGGCAGTTAGGCCACCCCTTGTAATATCACTCTCTGCATTGTCATTCCAACCCATCCCCCCTTCTAAACAAAACAAACCAAAAACATGACCCCCCCCCCCCCCAAAAAAAAAGGGAGAGGGGGGAAACCACCCCTCCCTCCGTCCATCCTCCTCTCCTCCTCGTCATCCGCAGAGCCGGATCCCTCCCTTATTACACATCTATCAAGGCCTTCCCTTCTTCTGAATATCTGAACACATTCCATTCAGCCCACGTGTCAAGGTATACCTTACGTTCCTGTCTGGAGGTTCACACCAGGTCCTCCATTCCGTTCGTATCTTCTACTCTGTTAAGCCACATCTTTACCGTTGGCGGCTGTGTCTGTTTCCACATCCCTGGGATGCAGGCACAGCAGTGTTTAGAAGGTGGCAAACCATGGATTTCCTATAGCATTTTACCGATAGCTCCGAGTCCTGTAATAAATAATAGGGCCAGTCGTCTGGTAAGTTTTCTTTGCTAAATTTCTGCGCTATTCCCTGGACCTTTGTCCAAAAACTTAAAATCTTCGGGCATGGCCACAGAATATGTAATAAGGTTCATTCTTTCTTTCCGCACCTCCAGCATCTATCCAAGATGTCTGGGTAGCACTTCTTTAATACTACCGGAGTACGATACCACTGAGTTAATATCTTATAATTAATCTCCTGTGTCTTCACACAGACTGACGATTCAAATATATTCCGGAGTATTTTATTTTTTTGTTCTTCTGTAAAGGGTCTTCCCAGCTCCACCTCCCACTTATTGAAAAATGGGATTTGTGAATCCTCCATCGGTGCGTTTAATAATTCATTAATTCTTGAGAGGGCGTGCCGAAGCACTCCACTCCCACTACAGTACCCCTCAAATCTTGTTAGTTTGCGCTCATATCTTATTGGGGGTTTCAAAGTGTCCAAGAAATGCCGTAGTTGTAATACCCTCCAGGTATCCAATTGATAGGGGATCCCACCCGTTACCATCTCCTGCATAGTATGCCATGAGCCTTCTTTAACAAAGTGAGATGCCTGTACCAGGCCCTGGTCTATTAATCCACTGAAAGGCTCCTTTACCAGCCCTGGTACTAACAGTGGGTTCCCCAGGATTGGATAAAGTGGCGAATCCAAAGTAGACAGTGTCCCCTTCACAAATAGCCCGTAAGCAACTTTCAATTTTGGGCCTATTAGTGGGTGTTTCTTGATAGTTATCGGAAAATCTCTATAACACCATGCTGCCAGATGGAGTATACTGCTGCACTGGGCTTGCTCCAAGCCCGACCATAATTTCTCACCGTCATGTCTCCCCCATTCTATCAGGCGGATCAAGGTGGCCGCCTGGTAGTATCTGTAGATATCTGGAGCTGACACACCTCCGTCTCGCTTTGATAAAGATAGTGTGCGCCTTTTAATTATTGGACTTTTGTTAGCCCATATGAACTTATTGAAAAGAGTTTGCGTCTGGTTAAAGAAGGATTTTGGTATGGCAATCGGGAGTGTCTGGAAGAGATACAAAAATTTTGGTAATATATTCATTTTAATAATATTGACTCGCCCAAACCACGAATGGAACCCCTTCTTCCATCCATCCAGGAGGACCCGTGTTTTCGTCAATAATGGTATGAAATTAAGTTTGAAAACCTGTGTCAGTTCCGCCGGGATGTAGGTGCCCAGGTATGTAAGTGACGCATCAGACCATTTAAATCCGTTCCTGGCTTTCAGAGACCGCAGATCCTCCTCTGGGATCGCGACAAGGAATACATCATATCGTCTGCGTAAGCCGAAATCTTATATTCTGCATCTCCAAAAGACACTCCTTTAATATCTGGATTCAATCGAATCCTGTTTAATAAGGGTTCTACGGATAATGCAAATAAAAAAGGGGATAGAGGGCATCCCTGTCTTGTCCCGTTAGACAACTTAAAGGGTGGTGACAATATTCCGTTCACTCTAACCTGTGCCGTTGGATGAGTATAATTACTTATGATCCATTGTAGCATCTTGTTGCCGAACCCCATGTGTCTCATGACCATAAACATAAATTGCCAATTCGGGTTCGGGAAGCGTCAGCCAAATGGATCAAGTTCAGGGTCTTAACCGTATTATCCCTGGCTTCACACATCTGCATAAATCCCACCTGATCTTTATGGATGAGCCCGGGTATATATTGCTGTATATGTGCTGCTAAGATCTTGGCAAAAAGCTTCAGATCTTCATTGAGTAATGAAATGGGTCTATAATTCCCACATTGAGAGGGGTCTTTACCTTTTAGGTATGACCGCTATTACCACTTTTAGAGTTTCAGTGTGAAAAGAACATGTATCACCCAGACCATTTAACATTCTGACCATAAAGGGGCCCTAGTACTGGGAGGAAAAGTCTATAGTAAGAAATGGTAAGCCCATCTGCTCCCGGTGATTTCCCTCCTTTCCCTTTTTTCACTGCCTCCTGTAATTCTTCTAAGGTTATAGGTTTTTCCATTTCTTGGCTCATCTCTGCTGTTAAAGTGGGGATACCTGATGTTTCTATGCAATTACCCATTGCCTCATGTTGTTGGAGACTTGTTTGTAGATTATATAGAGTACTATAAAAGTCACTAAATCTCTGAGCAATCTCTCTGGGTAACACATGTTCTTCACCTCCTGCCCCCTTAATCATAGGAATGTAAGTCTTAACATGTTGTTCTCTCAATGAGTTTGCCAATTGCTTCCCACATTTATTGCCATATTCATAATTCTGCCTTCTGCCATTTTGTATCGCCCTTCTTGCTCTGTATAGGAGCAATTCAGTGATTTGACTGCGTGCCGTCATAAGCTCTCTCTCTACCTCTGGGTTAGATCTCTGTTTGTGCCTTTTTCTAGGTTTGTAATCTCTGTCATAAGGGTTGTTATTTTCTGTTCCCTATCCCTTTTAACCCTTGCCCCATGCTTCATCAGGACCCCCCTAATCACCGCCTTGTGGGCCTCCCATACTACCCCCAGGTTACATTCTGGGGTGTTATTAGTCTCAAAGTACCATTTTAACTCCCTCTGGACATCTTCCAGCACCACCTCATCCTGTAACAGGCTCTTGTTTAATCTCCAGCCACCCAGTCCAAAAGGCCTGGAATCCCCTACTTTATATTCCAAAAGAATTGGGGCATGGTCGGTCCAGGAAATTTCACCTATTCTGACTTCTATAACTGCTTGGAGCTGGTTGTGCGGTACAAAGTAATAATCAATGCGTGAGTATGTCTTATGCGGGATGAAATAGAAGGAGTAATCTCGCTCCCCGGGTGCATCATTCTCCATATATCTATTAATGTCCCTTGTTGTAGCAGCTGCCGGACTAGTTTCCGGATGCCCCCCTGCAACTGAAGACCCACCGGTTGACGTATCCAAAGTAGGGTCCAGAGGGACACTTAAATCCCCTCACATGATCAGCTGACCTTCTTGAAAACCTGTTAGTCTGTCCAGGAAGTTCCTCAGGAACCGGTCCTGTTGTACATTGGGGGCATAAAAAGTAGCAAACGTAAATATCGCTCCTCTTATCGTCCCTTTTACCGCTAAGTACTGCCCCTCAGTATCTACTAAGGAGTCTTTTAAGGACCACGGTATATTAGAAGATATAAGTATTGATACTCCCCCCTTCTTTGCCGCAGGATTCGTCGCATGATATACTATCGGAAAAAAACGGTTTCTAAGGAAGGGGAGCTCCCCTTTTCTAAAATGTTTTTTTTTCTGTATCAAGGCTATGTTTCTCCCTCCTTTTTTTTTAAGTCCTGCAATAAGATACATCTCTTTTCCGGGATATTTAGTCCCTTAACATTGATTGTGATCATTGATATGGCCTCCATTTCTGGGCGCACCTTCAATTCCCTAGGGAGGGACCCAGGCAAGAAAGGAGGAGAAAAGGAGAAGGAGGAAAAAAAAAAAAGGAAAACCCCCCCCCCCCCCACCCAACCCTCTGTACCCCTATCCCAAACTGGTACCCTGAGACAGAGAAGAGAGGAACTTGATTGTCCTCCTCCTCTTCAAGGGTATCCCAAAGCAAAAGCTTTGTTCACTCAAAAACCCAACCCCCTGAGTTACCACCCATTTAACTGTTCCTTTGCTATAAAGAAGAAATGGATTTTGATTGGACTAAACTATACAATTACACCTTTATCACGCCTAGAATACACTTGATACATACCCATATCTTATGAATATTCATACGTACAGTATAAATTATATACCCCGTAGTTGTAAGCTCAGAAACACTTTCACGTTTGCTCGCTTATATGCCGAGATCTGTGTTGTATTTCTCCATTGCAATGTTTTATAATTAAAGCACCTTCTTATCAGGATCTACTGTCTAATCATCTGATCGTCTTAATTAAGACCCCCAAATTGGATTTAACAGCTGGTGCCTGTGACTCGGATGCAGTTCCGTTGGACTTCCGACCAAAGAGAGGGGAAACCCATAGTGGGCAGAACCAGTGGCCACGGTAAGAAAACCTTTTATTCTTACTCTTTCCTGCCCACCACGGCAAGTACCAGTCGGTGTCTGAAGTTAATTGGCTGCGTCTGATGTGTTTGTTTTCCTCTGATGAGATGGTGAGATAACATGAATGCAAACCAGAGTAATGTTAATGCTACACTGTTTGACCCAAATAACTCATTTACTTCACTTGTTGCAGAAATAACAGAGTCAATAGTAATCATTGTTGGTGGATTGCTAATGTTTTGTTTATATGCTTGCGGTGTCAATAGATTTATGAGACTTGTGAGAAAAGTAAAAGTAAATTAAGTTCTCTGACAGAAATGACAGACAGATACGGACAGTGGTTAAGAAATTACACCAAAACTATTATTGGTTGGACTAAAAATAGAGCAGATCCAATTCCAACTGAAGGAGTTTACGATGTATCAAGTTGGGTCTCTGTGTATGTTAATTTTCATGGCACATTGTTAGAACTGGAAAAAGGCATTAAATGTGTGCAGTATTGGATTTTCAAAAGTATGCAACATGATGAAACTTTGACTAGTCATGAACCTGTTAAGATTTTTCTAACGCATGTCACTGATGGGCCAAGCAGAAAGGAATTAGACCAAGCAATGCAAGTGTTATCTGAATGTTTAAGAAATGGAAATATATGTGAACAAAATCTGTCAGATATGGTTGAAGCTTTACATTTGTCCTGGGAAAATGCAAGTCCTAGACGAAGCAAGAGAAGCAAAGGGAGAGGGAAAGGGAAGAAAACTAAGGAAGAAAGTGAGAGAGAGGACAGGGATTGTGACCAAACGGATATCACAGAAACAAAGACCCTTCCTCTGCCCAAAAGGCTACCCCAAGCTCATTCCTTAGTGTCCCCATCTCCTACAGCACCCTCTTTTTCAGCTCCCCTTCCTCCTCCCCCAAGATACCAGGCACACTCTGCACCTAATGTTGCTGGGCAGGGACCATATAGGGGGCCATAAGGGACCTAGAGGTTATAGCTGCCCAGGAAGAAAATTAAGCTGAATTAGGCTTAAGATACAGTGCCTATCCTGTTCGCATAATTACTAACACAAGACAAGGACAGGATGGTATACAACTACCAATGATTACAACAAGTACTAGTTACCAGCCCTTTTCACCAGGAGAGATGCATGCTCTTACAAGGGACATTCCACACCCTTCTAAAGACAAAGCTATCTTTATGCAGGAAATGAACAAATTGAAAGAAACTCAAGATTTATGCTGGGCCGATATGGCTCAATTGCTGAGATTAGTCCTTGGGTCTTCTGATTTAAACAAGGTTGCACAGAAAAGTGCAGATGACAATGCTAATGTCACTATGTGCCCCACAGGCAGGGGAAACTTTCCATTTCAGGACGAAGACAAGACAACAGATGTACTAGAAAGGAAGCGGAGGATGTTTTTGATTACTTTAAACATGTCCACACTATGGCAGAGACAGTGGGAGTCGATCTGGCTGACCAAACTAACATTACTGCCATATGTTGCAAGAATGCTGTTGTGATGGGCCTCAGAGAAGCAATAAGTAAGCGGTTGATGGCAACAAAACCAGAATGGAAAGGTTTTGACTGGGCTTTGCTGAGAGAAGTGTGCAGAAGAATTGAAGCTCAGGAAGAAGAAAGGAGAAAAGACTGTATACTTTTGTAGCCCAAAATGATGGTCAAGGAGCGGTTTCTCAAAGAGAAACCAGGAAATGCTAGAATTGTGGCAGGGTTTGCCATTTGGCAAAAACAATGCAGATTGCCTGACAGACGTAAGCAGAAGAAAGAGGATGATGATAATAAATGACTAGTAAAGCAGAATGAACTTTCTGAGCACATAGAAGTTAATTTGTGCATCTCTGAGACAGATGGTAAAGACGCTTTTGTATCATTACGCTTTCCACAATTAACAGATCAGGAAATGTCATGCTTAGTTGATTCTGGCTCTGCCCGAACTATAATTCAAAGGTCCGCCTACCAAAAGACATTCCCCTTACATCTGGGTCACTAGCAGTTGGAGTGGGAGGAAAGTCTACCCCTCTTAAGGAAACGCCCCCCATACAAATTGGTATTGGAGGCCACAATATGTTTCATAAGCTGCTTGTCTCTGACAATGTACCATGCAACCTATTGAGAAGAGATCTATTGAGTAACTTACAAGCCTGTGTACAATATACACCCAATGGAGAAGAAGTACATGTCGAAGAATTAGATTAAGAAATTATATGTGGATTGACAGCAATGGAATTAGAGGAAGAAATTGAAGGTTATATCCCATCTGAGATTGTTGCTCAAATACCTGATATTCTCTGGGCTAAGGGAAAATATGATGTAGGGGGCCTACAAGTCCCTCCGGTTAAAGTCAAAATAAAAGCAGGAGCTCAAATCCCACGCATACCACAGTATCCACTGTCACTAAATCAACTCGCTGGTTTAAGAGTACAAATAAAATAATTACTTGAAGCAGGTGTCATAAAGAAAACAGAAAGCAGAGCACAGACGCCATTGTTTCCTGTAAAGAAAAAGGTCAAGGAGGGAGAAAAGCCAGTGTATCAAATGGTACATGACTTAAGGGCCATCAATCAAATCATCGAGGAAGACACTCCTGTCGTCCCAAATCCCAGTACTTTGCTCAATGACATACCTACAGGAACATGGGTGTACACTGTAAAAGACCTAGGAAATGCTTTTTTTAGTGTTCCCCTTGATGAAGAGAGCCAAGAATACTTTGCATTCCGGTTTGAGGGAGAAGTGTATACCTCGACAAGAATTCCGCAAGGAATTATTTCATCTCCAAGTGCATTCTCAAGGGCCATGATGACAATCCTAAATGGGTGGCAACCAGCCCATGAAGGCACGGTGATCAAGGTGTACATTGATGACATCTTACTATGTGCGGACACACAAGAACAGGGTGAACAAGACTCTCTCTCTCTGTTGAAATATCTCAGTGAACAAAATTGTAGAGTGTCAAAGGAAAAGGCACAATGGTGCAGACCTCATGTGAAATTTCTTGGTCACTGCCTAGGCCCAGGAACACATTGACATTGAAAGAAAACAGACAATAACAAAAATGCCTCAGCCGACAAAATCACAAGCAACTCAGAGAATTCATCGGGATGGTGTCATATGTGAGACAATGGATACCAGATGCTAACTATAAGTTGAAACCCTTGTATACTGCCTTGACTTCACCCCTTGAATGGACAAAGTTATTGGAGGATGCCTTCAATCAGTTAAAATCCAGGCCGCACCTGCACTCAAGTTACCTGACCAAAACAAACCCTTCCAACTATATTGTTCCCTTAAGGGAGCTACAGGCAATGGAGCTCTCACTCAGAGGTCACCATCAGGAACATACATAGTGGCCTATGAAAGTGTTCAATTGGATCCAATCCTCCAGGGAGCACCAACCTGTGTAAAAGCAGTTGCAGCTGCTGCATTACTGGTTGAAAAGGTTGCCATTGTAAGAATGAATCAGCCTCTGACTGTTTATACAACACATGCAGCAAATGAAATCTTGGAAAGAGCAAGGACCAAACACTTGTCATCTGCAAGGCTAAGCAAGTATGAAGCGATCCTGCTCGAATCAGGAGAAATAGAAGTAAAAAGATGCACCACAATCAATCCTGCCAGCTTTCTCCCAGAAAGAGAGGAAGACCTCGAAGAGGAGGCGAGACGGCAAAAGATCAATCCGCTAACATCTATACCGATAGCAGGTATGCGCTAGGAGTAGTCCACGATTATGGGCCCATATGGAAGAACAGAGGATTTATAACTGCTGCAGGAGAGCCAATTCAAAACTGGAAATATGTTCAAGAACTTTTTAAAGCAGTCATCCTCCCAAAGGAAGTAGCCATTCTGAAGGTCAAGGCACATACTGGAGGGCAAACTATGGAAGAAAAAGGAAACCAGTTGGCTGATACTGCATACATACATACTGCCAGAAAGACTGCTGAAACACCAATGGAAGCAATCATGACTGTTGTCACTGATTTTGCAAAGGAAGAAGAAGTAGAAGCCCGTAAAAGATTGGAAAAGAGAAGAGAACAAATACAGAAGGCAAAATAACGAATTAAGAAATTGCAAGAATCTGCACCTGATGATTGGTATGAAATCATGGAAAGGGATGGAACAAAGAAGGACCAAGATGGACTCTTTAGCAGGTGTTGGCGCTGCTGATGTGGTGATAGTTGCTGTTTGTGTAGGTAATAGTGTCGGGTTCCTATTGGCGATAAGCCTATAAAAGCCTCCGCTTGGCCAGGTACCCTTTTTAATAGAAGTTATGGATAGGGCTAGATAACCAACCCTATGATAACCGTGGTTAGGTGTCCATGTGAACTGGCTCTATTCCTGAGCTTGGTGTGTTCCTAATGTGTGTGTTCTCCTTGCCCAATAACTAGGTGTTGTATCAACGTACCAGATACTAATTGGTCCAATTTACACCTTATAAGTGAAATAAGTGAGTAAGAAGCATATAAGTGACAAACAAAATAGTAAAAATCAAATATATAGAAAAAAACAAATAATAAATAGTCTCTATTGTGAAGGAGATGCTGCAGGGTCCACTTAATAAATTAAATGCCTAAAATGAGGGAACACCTCTCATGGTAGATCCTGTGTGGTATTATACAGTGGTAGAGTGCATATGCAAATCAAGTATCCAAGACAGGCCGTTCTTAATTTCTTGCTTCATACATCATCTGAACATCCGTGTTCCCCCCACTTGTATCCCTACTCACCAGATTGTAGTCCCCTGGGAGGGGTGTAGAGCCTTAGGGATCAGTGGATGATGTAGTTAGCTTACCACAGGTCCTATCATGGAGTCAGCTGGTGTTGTATGAGGACCCACAGGTCCTTTCTTGGGGCCCGCTGATGTTGTATGGGGGTCCTGTGCGTTTCCACTCGATCTTCCCAGTTCCCGTGGGTCACAGTGTTATATAATAGGAAAAAGAAAGAGGAATCCTCATAGGGTAATAAACCCTGTTTCCCAGGTGGGTTTTATTTGAAAAATATAATAAGCTGTGTCCAATACATAAGGTATTTGTATACCTTTTTGGAAATTAAAATCAACGATGAAAAAGAAAAATTTAAATTTAAAACAAAAGCTTCCTAAATGACAGCGATAACTTCAGCTGTAGATGCAGACTGGTTTGCCAACCAGGTCCCGGGGATAGTTGGTGGCCGTATCACCATAGAGTGTAGGACGTCCCGTTCGTTTGCGTTCCAAACTGCGTCCCTCCCGGAAGCTGTGAGTGGCGTGAGCTGTGCGTGAGCGTGTGACGTAAGAGCGGTGATCACCTGACCGGTTTCGTCGTAGGACGTTATCAAAGGTGCTGCCCATTTCTACTCTTCACGCTGTTATATACTTAGTTACCTATAAAAATGCCCGCCCAGTGGGGAGTGAGTTATTCACTTATAGCCAATCCATGCCATGGGTGGTTTCCTGTGCCGTACGAGTGACGGGGATAGTTATTAGGAGTGAATAGAGGGGGAAGTAAATAATAGGAATTGTGCACTCGGTTCGCTAGCCCGGCCATGGGACAGTGATTGTGTGCATGGATAAAGCGATAACAAAGTGTGGAGTTAGAACAGGAGGATAGAGATTAGATAGTTAGTGGAGCCCAGGTGCTATTTAAACAATAAACATATGCATAATCATATACATTGTTGATTTAAAGGTAGTTAGTCTACATAAGCCATAAATGGATAAAAGGCGATATATATATTAATAAAATAATATCCTACATCTGAGTAGAGCACTATAATGGTTGATCATAGCCATGTATATGATAATCTGAGTATATGAACTTGAGTGGTATATTAGTTAGTCAAATCATATATATAATACCTGGTTATAAACATTGCTGTAGAGGTGACTTAAAAATGAACTAGTCTAAGGAGAGGTGGAACCCAGATATATATACCGACATTCTATGTGGGAGTATGAGTAGGTTGGGTATGTGTCTCCGTAGTGTAAATTAATTGTATGCACCAAGGATGTAATTGATCTACTGATGGGCAACATGATGGAATTATAGGTGCCCCTAGTGGAGTAGATCAAATGACTAAAGGTAAAAAGTTCAAAAATTAGAACATGGAACAAAAAAAGGAGAAAAATGTATGTAGGGGGAGTCCCAGGGGATTGCACGTAGATTAGACATAATTTGCAGTGCTTCATTGTATGCAAAACCATCCTTTCCTACGTCCAAGATCTGATTTTAAACTGGACTAGACATTGAGGTACTTCTTGGCCTAATTGAGGCCTGGTGCTTATTGTGTCATTGGGGTAGATAGTTTCTCCAGGGGAGGGATAAATGCATTGATTGACAATGAGTCTTTAATCGGATATGTACCAGTAGGATCACTAATGGTTGGATATGTAACAGTTGAGATCTATGTCCAAATTCATGCCTTTGGGTGCCAGGGAACCTAAACGATAGATCCATTCGGTCTCGTTCTGTGATATTAGAATCTTTTTATTCCCCCCCCGCCAATGGTCCTTTACCATATCTATCCCATAAAATGTCATCAGTGATGGGTCTTTGTTGTGGTACTCATCAAAATGTCTGGATAGGCTATGGTAGGGGTATCCTTTCCGGATGTTTTTTACATGTTCCCTAATGCGGATTTTGAGGGGTCTGGTGGTGCGTCCCACATATTGTAATTTACAAGGGCATTCCACCACGTAGGTAACGTGGGTACTGTTGCAGGTGATTAATTTTTTTTATTTCAAATTTCTTATGGTTAGTGTATTATTTAAAGTTGAGACGCCTTCTGTTTTCTTTCTTGCTTTTTTTGCACGGTAGACATCTTTGACATCGATAGAATCCCTTTAACTCGGGGCAAATTTCTACCCTTCTTGGTGGATTCACCACATTGTGGACCAGGTGATTTCTCAATGTGGGAGCTCTGCGATAGATAAAACTGGGTTTTTGTGGAAGGATACTTGCAAGTGTCCTATCTTCCTTTAGAATGGGCCAGTATTTCTTAAGAATATGTTCTAGTTGTCGATGTCGTTTACTGTAGCCAGTAATTAAAGATAGGGTACTGTTTTCTTTCTTAGGGTTCAAGGGTTTCGGTTGTAATAAGAATCCTCTGTCCCTGCCACGTATTTGTTCCTTCAATTTGGTAAGTGCCATGTGTCGGTATCCCTTTTCTACAAACCGATTAATGAGGACATCTGCCTGTGCATCAAAGTCCTCCTCTTTATGAAAATTCCGTCTGATTCTCAGAAGTTGTCCTTTAGGGATATTTGATATCCACCTTGGATGATGGCAACTTTTAGTCGGTATGTACCCGTTCCGAACTGTTGTTTTAACCACTTGCCTACTGTGCACCTACACCCCCTTCCTGCCCAGACAAAATTTAAGCTTCCGGCACTGCGTCGCTTTAACTGACAATTGCGCGGTCGTGCGACGTGCCCCCCCCCCCAACAAAATTGGCGTCCTTTTTTTCCCACAAATAGAGCTTTCTTTTGGTGGTATTTGATCACCTATGCGGTTTTTAATTTTTTGCGCTATAAACAAAAATAGAGTGTCAATTTTTTAAAAAATGCAATATTTTTTACTTTTTGCTGTAATAAATAACCCCAAAAATATATAAAAAAAATATTTTTTTCCTCAGTTTAGGCCGATACGTATTCTTCTACATATTTTTGGTAAAAAAAAATGCAATAAGCGTTTATCGATTGGTTTGCGCAAAATCTATAGTGTTTACAAAATAGGGGATAGTTTATGTTTTTTTTTTTCTATTAATTTTTTATTGGGACTGCGACGGTATGGCGGACACTTCGGACACTTTTCTGACATTTTTGGGACCATTTACATTTATACAGTGAACAATGCTATAAATATGCATTGATTACTGTATAAATGTGACTGGCAGTGAAGGGGTTAACCACTAGGGGGCGGGGAAGGGGTTAAATGTGTGTCCTATGAGTGTTCTAACTGTGGGGGGAGGGGGGGGTGACTGGGGGAGGTGACCGATTGTGTCCCTATGTACAAGGGACACAATCGATCTCCTCTCTCCCTGACAGGACGTGGAGCTCTGTGTTTACATACAGAGCTCCACGTCCCCGCTCAGTTACTGAGCAATCGCGTGTGCCCGGTGGCGATCGTTGCCGCCGGGCACTTGCACGGGATCCCAGCAGAGCGGCGGGTGCCCGCGGCTTTAAAAGGACATCACGTCATATGACATGATGTCAGGATAATGGAGTCCCCCGCCCGCCGTCATTTGACGGTGGGCAGAGGACAAGTGGTTAAAGAACGTTTTGGTGCAGAGTACATTCTCACTTTTGAAGATTTCCAGGTCTAGGTACTCTATGGTGTTAGTATTCCACTTGCCAGTAAATTTTATGCCAAAGATGTTGTTGTTCAGTTCACTTATGAACATTTCTAGTGTGTCAGAAATTCCTTCCCATAAGATAAAGATGTCATACCTTTTGTATAACTTCAGTTGTGTGATATTCCGGTTATAGATATATTCAGCTTCCCACATGTCCATGAAAAAATTTGCCACGCTGGGGGCATAACGAGCCCCCATGGCAACCCCTCTTGTCTGTACATAATAATCGCTATTGTACCAGAAATAGTTGTTATACATGGCTAGTTTGAGGCCTTCCAAGATAAAAGATATTTGTTCCTGTTTCATATCCGATAGTTGATGTAGAGCCATCTCTACTCCTCTGAGTCTGTCTGTCTGTCTGATACTAGTGTATAGGGACTCTACATCAATGGTGGCTAGTAGGTAGTTACTTGTGTTATTAAAGTCTTTTAACTCATTAATGAGTTGGGTACTGTCTTTTAGATGGGATTTTTCTTGTTGTACCAAGGGCTTTAAAAATTGATCCAAGTATTCCCCTAATCTAGAAAAAACTGAGTTAATGCCACTGATGATGGGCCTCCCTGGCGGATCGACTTGCCTTTTGTGTATTTTAGGTACCTGATGCATCACTGGAGTCTTGGTAAATTCTGCTATGAGATATTCGGATTCTCGTGTATTCAGGATGTTCATACTGTGTCCTTTCTTTACATATTCCCGGAGTAGTTTTTCATACTGTGGTTTCGGATTGTTCTTGAGTTTCACGTAAGTATCTTCCACCTTCAATAGGTTTTCCATTTCCCTCTCATAATCTTTAATGTTTAAAATCACCAGTCCCCCCCTTTATTTGCTGGTCTGAAGACTACTCCCTTCTTTTTAGATAGGTCTTGAATAGTTTTCCATACATTTTTGGTCCGTTTGTTACTTTTATTAATAATGTGTTGAATATCTTGCTCTACCATTTTTTTTTTAAAAGCCATAACACATTGGTTCCCTTTGGTTTGAGGGTTATACGTGGAATTGTTCTTCAATTTGGTCTGTTTATAGTAGGATTCTTCCTGATTTTGTTCTGTTGGGTTCAACGCAAAATGTTTTTTCAAATTAATTTTCCTAAGGAATTTTTGTAGGTCAATAAAGGTCTCAAAGTGATCCAATTTTTTTTCCGGTGCGTATTTCAGTCCTAAGTCTAGGATTTTCAGTTCTTCCTCGGAAAAAATAGCATCACTTAGATTAAATATCCCTTTTCCTAGTATTCTCTGTCATTGTCTTCTTCCCCCCTCTCTTGCCTCTTGGCCTTCGTTTCTGTTAGACATAAGCTTTTGGAGCTAAACAAATTACAGGCAGACAGTCTGTAGGTCGTGGAAACAGGAACTGAACTTTATTATTACTTCTTGTACATAGACAAAACATGAACTAGCAAACGTAACACTGCCATCTAGTGATCATATAATGTAATAGGCACACAGCTGTGACATTTAGTAGATGTTGCTCATATAATACAAACCTTGTATGCTAACACCCCCACTCAACAACTACTATCTATGTCAATCCCATTTCTGATCTAAGATCAACAAATCTGTTTCTAGCTAGTGGTTTTGTCAAAACATCAGCAATCATTTTTTTTCGTTTCACAATACACAAGTTCAATCACTTTCTGATCAACTAAGTCATGAATGTAATGATGTCTGACATCGATGTGCTTGGTTCTTCCATTAATCTTCTCACTTGTTGCAAGCTTAATGCAACCCTGATTATCCTCAAATAAGACGGTAGGTTCTGATGTTGCTTCTCCAAGATCCTTGAGTAATTGTTGTAACCACACAACTTCTTGACTGGCATAAGCTGCAGATATGTATTCAGCTTCTGTAGAGGATAATGCCACTGACATCTGTTTCTTGCTGGACCATGCTATAGGACTGTCTCCCAATTTTAATAAGTAACCACTTGTGGATTTGCGTGTGCTGTGATCACCTGCCCAATCGGAGTCCACATATCCCACGAGGTTTAAATCACCACTTGCTGACAGTTTCAAATTTAAGTCTTTTGTCTGTTTCAGATATCTCATAACTCTTTTGATCGCATTCTAATCTCTTAGACGTGGTTTATCAACTCGCCTGCAAAGAAGAGACATGCTGGCTGCAATGTCTGGACGTGTAGTGGTTGCAATGTAGAGAAATGCCCCCACTGCTTGTCTGTATTGTTCATTGGATGTGAGAAGATCATCTTCTCCTTCTAACTTTGGATAGGCTGTATCCATAGGTGTGCTTGCTCCTTTCGCCTCTGTCATGTTGAATTGCTGAAGAATAGATTCAATTTTTGCGCTCTGATTCAACAGGAAACTTCCATCTTTCTCACGCTGGATGTCAATTCCAAGATAATATGTCACTTCACCTAGGTCTTTAGTTTCAAAGTGCTTGTTGAGTACTCCTGTTAACTTTGCAATTTCATTGTTATTTTTGTGAGCAATGATCAGGTCATCAACATAAATTAGCAGATACATCCACTCAGTGTCTACTTGTTTAGCGTATAGGCATGGATCAGCTTTGCTTCTTGTAAATCCTTCATTTAGTAGAACTTGATTAATCTTCAGGTTCCATGCTCGAGCTGATTGTTTAAGGCCATAAAGAGATTTATTCAACTTGCAGACAAGATGCTCTTGTCCCTTTTTCAAATATCCTTCTGGCTGTGACATGTAAATTTCTTCTTCAATATCACCATTAAGAAAAGCTGTCTTAATATTGTGATGTTTCACAATCATTGTACGCATGGCAGCCACTTTCATTAGTGTTCTGAAAGTACTTTGTTTAGCAACTGGAGCAAAAGTAGCATCATAGTCCTCACCGAACTTCTGTGAGTAACCTTTAGCAACCAGCCTTGCCTTGTACCGACAGACTTTCCCTTCAGAGTTACATTTGGTTTTAAAAACCCATTTACATCCTATGGCATGTTTACCTTGAGGTAGCTCTGAAAGTGTCCATGTCTGGAGATCTTCGAGTGATGTAATTTCTTCATCAGCGGCTTTATTCCATACTTGTTTCTCATGCATTGGCAGTTTCTGCATCTCTTTCCATGAACCTGGTTCAGTTTGAACAGCTCTGCGAGCTATGTAAGATAAACGTTCAGCTGGAACACCTTTATTGATTCTGGTTGATTTTCTGACTGAAGGTATTTCTGGTTCAGATTCAGGTTTTGATTCTTCTGCAGTAATTTCTATTTCTGTATCACTTTCCTTATTTTCTTGAGTGACTTGTAGCGTCCACACACCATGCTTGCACACAGGTGACACAATTTTTGGATCCGAATGCATATTCCTTTGTTTCTATGACATTCTTAGCTTGTTGGAATGCACTTTGTTTTTGCATTCTAGCTTTCCAGATTCTACAATCTGCTTTTAGATGTCCTGGTTTCTTGCACACAAAGCATTCCCGCTTTTCTAGCTGCACGTTACTGTGTTTATTTTTGTATCTTGTCTTTAAAGCCGTCTCTGAACACACACTCACAGTACTCATGCTTTCAGTTTTGCGCTTGTATACATCCACAAGCTTGCCTTTAACATATTCCAGTGTCAGATCATCATCTGGACGTGCATCTAGTGCTGTGACAAGTGTCTCATAACTTTCAGGAAGTCCACTTAATAATAGCGCTGCAACATGGAAATCCTTTATCTCTTCTCCAATCCCTCGCAGTCTCTCCACCATCTCTAAGGTCTGTCTTATATAGTCCTGCATGTCCTGGTCTTTCTGTAGCTTAGTCTGATAGAGCTTTCTGATTAAATACAGTTTATTGCTGAGATTAACTCTTTCATGTGCTTTCTGTAACTCTTCCCACATGTCTTTAGCAGTTTGACAGTTACATATATGTATGATTTGATCATCATCTATGCACAGGGAGATTGTGCTTTGCGCCTTCTGATCTCTGTCTAACCACTCCTCTGTGGGCTGTGCAGGTCTTTGTTCATTTATGCATTTCCACGTACCTTCTCTTATAAGCAGCATTTTCATCTTGAATTTCCAAGATTGGTAGTTCTGATTTGTCAGATTTGCAATGGAAAACTTTGCTGAGGGGATGGCAGCTGCCATTACTGCTGTTTGTCTTCTGTTGCTGTCTTCTGCACTGAATTGCTCTAGCTCACTGTATCTGGCTATATCCAGGGGTGATCTGTATTATATCCTGGGCTTCTGTAACATGCTCTGGGCCCATAACCTGTTAGACATAAGCTTTTGGAGCTAAACAAATTACAGGCAGACAGTCTGTAGGTCGTGGAAACAGGAACTGAACTTTATTATTACTTCTTGTACATAGACAAAACATGAACTAGCAAACGTAACACTGCCATCTAGTGATCATATAATGTAATAGGCACACAGCTGTGACATTTAGTAGATGTTGCTCATATAATACAAACCTTGTATGCTAACAGTTTCTCTCTGGGTTCCAATCATCTCGTTCCACATTTCTCTCCCATTCCTGTGTTCTTGTTGGTCTCCTGTGGTCTTCTGTGTTTTGGTAGCGTTGTAGATGATCGGAAGGAGCTTGTCCTCTTTGGTGGTCTCGCAGGGTACCGTGTTCTCCCAATGGACCCCTTTGTTTTCACATGGGTCCCCTCCAATTGGGGTTTCTGTAGGTTGGTCTGTTTTGTCTTGGTGCTGGGGGTCTTTCTTGATGGCCAACCCTCTGAAAACCCCTAAAATCTCTTTGTGTAGGTTGATGTGTATTTCTCGTGGTCCTCACCTCAGTTTCCCTCTTGTTGGACATTCTGGATCTCCTGGGAGTCTCAGGTCTATATTGGTTGGGGTTCCTATGATTTCTTTGAAGGTGTTGGTCAGACTGATTATAGGAACTCCTCCTCATTCTCCTATTATAGGGGGGCTTGATATTCCCTATCTGGAGATGAATCAAACCTCAATATTGGACGGGTGGGTAGAACTTTCTCTGCTGTATCTTCAGATTCTGCTTCAGAGCTGTCTTCTGTAAATAAATCCTCCGTCCACAGGATTTGGTCATCCTCATTTTGCCATTTGTATACCCTATTGTGTTTATAATCTGTGACATCACATTTGAACTTTTTCTGTTTTTTTTTATTTTGTATCTCAATGTCATATTTTTTGATTAGGTCCTGTAACTGTACCTATTTGTCTTTATACTCGTTTTTTTCTGCAAAAGGTAATAGTGAATTTTGTAATTCTATTATATGAGTTTCTATTCCCCTTAATTTAAACTGTCTCCTTTTTAATGATGGTTTGTAGGAGATCTCCTTCACACTTATTGAAGAACTGGTACCATTTTTCCATGAGAGCTGGTTCAGTAAGGTGATCATTAGGTTGAACATCCCACCTTAATCTTCTTGGGGTGATTTTTTCCCCTCACTATGTCTCAGTTGCCTAAAAAAAGGATTTTTAATAACAGCTTACCTGTAAAATCCTTTTCTTGAAGTACATCACGGGACACAGAGCGCATAGTCATTACATATGGGTTATATGGGTACCTTCAGGTGTGGACACTGGTGTAATCAACTTCACAGGAAGTTCCTCCCTATATAACCCCCTCCCACTGAGAGTGCTTTAGTTTTGTAGCAAGCAATTTCTCCGAGGTTACACAATGTTCCCCAAAAGAGGGGTGGGAGCTCTGTGTCCCGTGATGTACTTCAAGAAAAGGATTTTACAGGTAAGCTGTTATTAAAAATCCTTTTTTCTTTATCGTACATCACGGGACACAGAGCGCATAGTCATTACATATGGGATGTCCCAAAGCAATGCTCCATGAAGGGAGGGAGACCGTAAGGCCAAAAATAGCCAAACAAA
Organism: Rana kukunoris; assembly: GCA_029574335.1. Classification (NCBI taxonomy): domain Eukaryota; kingdom Metazoa; phylum Chordata; class Amphibia; order Anura; family Ranidae; genus Rana; species Rana kukunoris. Next base: position 352,050,005 of record CM056051.1, on the reverse strand, counting down.
AACATTATCAGGAGGTAAAATAGCTCCACCAACAGAAAAAAGGGGGCGTGAACCGGGCCAGAGGATTCTATACTGCTGCCCGTAGGACCGCCTGCCCAAATGCTGCATCCGTAGCCTTTGTGACGTCCAACTTATAAAATTTAGTAAACGTATGTACGGAAGACCAGGTTGCCGCTTTGCAAACCTGTGCCATAGAGATCTGATGGTGTGCCGCCCAAGAGGCACTCATGGCCCTCGTAGAATGGGCTTTAACTGATAAGGGAGGTGGAACGCGCTTCAGACCATAGGCCTGAAAAATCAGCTGCTTAATCCACCTAGCCAAGGAAGACTTGGCAGCCGGCTGACCCTTCTTGGGGCCATCCGGAAGAACGAAAAGCACATCTGTTTTCCGAATCTTCTCTGTAGCCTTGAGATAAACCCTCATGGCTCGAACCACGTCCAAAGTATGAAGCAGTCTTTCCTCTCTGGACTGGGGAGTAGGAAAGAAGGATGGTAGGACTAGGTCCTGATTCAAGTGAAAACTGGATATGACCTTAGGAAGGAAAGAAGGTTGAGGCCGCAGAACCACTCTGTCCTTATGCAGAATCAGGTACGGTTCCCTGCAAGACAAGGCTGCCAGCTCGGAGACCCTTCTGGCCGAAGCCATAGCCACCAAGAAAACCAACTTTCGGGTTAGCAGCACAAGAGGGATTTCTGTCAGAGGTTCAAACGGCTGCTTTTGTAAAGCTGACAAGACCCGATTTAAATTCCAGGGGCCGAGGGGAGCTCTAATAGGGGGATTCACATGCAAGACCCCCTGCAAGAAGGTTTTCACAAGCGAATGCGTGGCCAAAGGCCTTTGAAACCATATCGATAAGGCAGACACCTGCCCCTTTAGAGTACTAAGAGCCAACCCCTTGTCAACGCCAACCTGGAGGAATCGCAAGATCCTGTCAATAAAAAACTTGCGAGGATGCCCTCCTTGAGACTCGCACCACTCCACATAGGTCCTCTAGACTCTGTAATAGATATTTCTAGAGACTGGCTTTCTAGCCTGAATTAACGTAGATATGACCTGGGCTGAGAGGCCTCTGCCCTTAAGAATTAGGGATTCAGCCGCCAAGCCATCAAATTTAGCTGCTGTGAAGCAGGGTGGTAGATCGGGCCCTGAGACAGCAGATCTGGGCGCAGGAGGAGTGGCCACGGTGCCCCTACTGACATCCTCACGATGAGTGCGTACCAAGCCCTTCTGGGCCAGGCTGGGGCCACCAGGATCACCGGCCTGCGCTCCACCCTGATCCTTCGTAGAAGGCGGGGAATCATCTGTAGTGGAGGGAACGCATACAGGAGAGAAAACTGGTGCCAGGGGCAAACCAACGCATCGGTCCCGTAGGCCGAGGGGTCCCTGGCTCGGGATACGAATTTGTCCAATTTCTTGTTGAATCTTGTTGCCATGATGTCCACATCGGGAACTCCGAATCTTTGGCAAATCTCTTGGAATACCTGGGGGTGAAGAGACCACTCTCCCGGGAGTAACTGTTGACGACTCAAAAAATCTGCTTGAGAATTGTCTATCCCTCGGATGAACACTGCTGAGATGCAGGGTACATGGGCTTCGGCCCATGAGAAAATCAGGTTTACTTCCCTTTGAGCCGCTAGGCTCCTTGTGCCCCCCTGGTGGTTTATGTATGCCACCGCTGTGGCATTGTCGGACTGTATCCTTACTGGCAGACCCTGCAGGGGGAGAGTCCAGGCGACCAGGGCCAACCGAGCAGCTCTGATCTCTAGGACATTGATGGGAAGCAGACTTTCTGCCTCTGACCACTGTCCCTGCTGGGTCCGTTTTCCTAAGATTGCCCCCCAACCTGTTAGGCTGGCATCTGTGGTTACTATTTTCCACGTGATGGGGCAAAAGGTTTTCCCTTTTGACAATTTTTGAGGGACCAGCCACCAGTACAAGCTGCGCCTGACTCCTGGGGAAAGACCTAATGGACAGTCTAATGCCTGTATGGACCTGTTCCAAGCAGAGAGAATAGCTGCCTGGAGAACTCTGGTATGGATCTGGGCATAGGGCACTGCTTCGAAGGCGGCTACCATCTTTTCCAGCAGTCGCATGCATAGGCGAATAGTCGGCCTCTTTTTGCCTAGGACTATTTGAATTGTTTGAGTCAATGACCTGATCTTTTCTTGAGGCATTGTGTATCTCACCGAAGGCCTAGATATTCCAACTGTCTTGTGGGTTGCAACCTCGATTTTCCTTGGTTCACAACCCACCCGAATTCTTGTAGATGCCGAACTGTGCGGACTACTGCATGATTGAGGTTGGGAGCTGATCTGTCGATAACCAGGAGATCGTCCAGGTATGCCAGGACCAAAATGCCTTCTGTCCTTAGGACGGCTAGCACCGGGGCTAACACCTTTGTGAATACCCGCGGAGCTGTTGCCAACCCGAAAGGGAGGGCTACGAACTGGAAATGACTTTGATCTATCATAAAACAAAGAAACCTGTGATGTGCTGGGTAGATCGGCACATGCAGATATGCATCCTTTATGTCTATAGATGCTAGAAAGTCGCCTTGATGCAGGCTGGCTGTCACTGAACGTATGGAATCCATACGAAAGGTCTGAATCTTTAGAAAGCGATTTAGTCGTTTGAGGTCTAGGATAGGCCTGACGTCGCCATTGGGTTTTGGTATAATAAAAAGGTTGGAGTAGAATCCCAGACCCCTTTCTTGGGTTGGTACTACAATTACTCCTTGGAGCAAGAGGCGATCCAACGCCTTTACGAGAGAGGCCCTCTTTAACGGGTCGCTTGGAAGACTTGACCCCTGAAAATGAGGAGGGGGGATTTCTCGAAACTCTAGTTTGTAGCCTGTGGCTACCACGGACCGAACCCAAGAGTCGGGAATTCTGGCCTTCCAGACTTCGGAGAAAAACTGAAGTCTTCCCCCCACCCAAGAGAGTGGGGGCGCCCCTTTAATGAATCTGACTTGATGACTGGTTTAGCCGGCTTGCGAGACCAGGGCCTCTTGTTTGCCGCGGCTTGTCCCTGTGGGCGGCTATTAACTGCTGAACGCCCGGGAGGCCGTCGATACTGACGGGAAGTCGAAGGGGCCGAGCCTGGAAAGGCCTGTCGTTTAAACGCGGGCCCACGCGGTCTTTCCTTGACCGGTAAGGAAGAACTTTTACCACTTGATATGGTTTGGATATCTTTATCTAGGTCTTCACCGAATGGTCTTCCCCCATGAAAGGGAAACCGTGCTAAAAGCTTTTTGCAGGGTGCCTCTGCTGACCAGTTCTTCGAAAGACGACGCATGTGAACCACCAGCAGAGATAACCGGGATGCCTGTTGGATGGAGTCCTTAATAGCATCTACTGCAAAGCAGAGAGCCCTAGGGAAATCTGCTAATTCACGAGTTTGCTGAGCCGGCATGTCCTTTAATATCTGTTTTGCCTGATCCTTTAAGGCCTGACAAACGCCAATGGCTGCCACCACTGGCTGAACCATGGCACCTACTGTGGTGAAAGAAGCCTTCAGTAGGGTCTCTAATTTTTTGTCGACCGGATCCTTGAACAACTGGACATTTTCAACCGGACAGGTCAGGGATTTATTCACGCAGGAAATGGCCGCGTCCCCTGTGGGGAGTGCCCATTTCTTTAAAAATTCCTCTTCCATAGGATAGAGAATAGAGAACCTCTTAGGAGGGATAAAGATCCTATCAGGTCGAGCCCAATCCTGGTAAATCACGCTCCGCAGAAGGGGGTGAATCGGAAAAGACACACAAGTTAATGGAGCCTTTAAAGAACCCAATGAGGATACCACAGGGGCTACTAGTTCTGGCACTGGAAGTTTAAAAGCAGTGCGAACTATATCGGTCAAAGACTGGATCCACAGGCTCTCCGCTTGAGAGGCCGAAAATATTCATCTACAGTGGAACCCTCCATGTCTGAACCTTCGGGACTTGGGTCTGCTTGATCCCCTTGTGGGTCCCGTTCCTCCGAAGAGGAGACCTCCGCATCTGAAAACACCAAACTAGGTGAGGGGGATCTAGCCCGTTTGCTACTTGGCAAAAGGCGGGCAAACAAAGCAGTTAACCTTTTCTCTAGCCCACCCAGGGTGGTCGCTAGCATTTCTTCCGTTACGTAAACGGGAATGGGTGGATCGGGGGCCGCCTCTGCCCCCAGCACCCCCAATGGCTCTTGTACTATGCTACTCGGTGGTCTAACTGGTGAGGGTGGGGCCGTTGAAGCCTGGCCCAAATCCTCTGACCCCGATGGAGACCCCTTTTGTTTCTTGGCACCTTTTGCAGCCTTGGCTGGTCCTGATGCCTTTGGAGCCATTGCACAACCTTGAGTCACCCCTCTAGCCAACACCTGACTGTTGTAGCTAGGAGTAATTAATATGAGAACAGGCTGAGGAAAATGAAAAATTTTGTATATATATATTTTTTTTTTTTTTCCACGCCTGGGAGGTGGCAATACTGAGGAAAACCTGTGAGTATTGCAACACCAATGCCCGTTAGCCGGAGTCCAAGGTTGACTCAGATACTGCTGGATCTAAGGCTGAGTCCCTTTAAGCAAAAAAACTCTTTTTTTTTTTCTGGTCAATAGTGGAACTAAGTCCTAGACCTGAAGATCCACAAACCACCACTGGGTGTCACTGTGGCCCAAAGACCCAGCTGCGTGCTCTGTGTCCTTCTTCCTCTGCCTCCAGGAGGGAAAGACCAGCCAGAGAAAAAGTTTTACTTTTAAACAGACCCCGACGCTGCTGGCCCGCCCCCCCCAACGCACGCCGACGCTATAAAAGGCGGCGTGCACGCGCGCGCACCCCCCCACGCTGAAAACAACATGGAGGAAGCAGAGCAGAGGAAAAAACATGGACCAGCGCCAGGCAGCACCAACAGACACCAGGTAAGCACTAATCTTATTGTAGTGCACAGAGAGAGGAAGCTGTCCCCATGGGCTTCCTAAGAAACAGGAGTTTTCACCAGCAATTTCCTCTTTAAAACATGTGGGGTTGCAGTATCAATGCTAACAGGCAGACCTGGGGTGAGTAGCAAATATATATCTTACACAAGTATACATATATCTACATGTTATCTGGGTAAACATTAGTATCCCATCCTGCCCACACAGACATAGTGGAGATAGTGGCTGATGCACAAGCATACCATTAGCCAACCCAGAACCCCCAGGGGGATACCTACTGTCGAACCAAGTCCCGCAGGTTCCCTCTTACCTGCTCCACGCCGCAGGGTATTGCAAACTGCAAGAGGCCCAATCTTCCCCCATCTCCGTGGGTATTGTCTCGGACCTTCAGGGACCGGGGTCCTGTGTTAAGGAACCCACACCCCTGGACCTATATAGCATCCTGGCATCAGTAGCGTTTAGTCCTGGGAGAGACCAAGGCACTGGAGCCCAGAATCCAGCCCTCCAAGGAGAGGCATTATAGGCAACACCCCACGCAGGCAGGGCCCGGGTACCGTACTCCTTGGCTTTGAAGCACTTCGGACGGATCCGGCTAGCTATCCTGGGTCCCGAGACCTCCGAGGGACAGCTAGACGTGACCAACACCTAAGACACTGGCGAAAAAACTGAAGCACTCTCAGTGGGAGGGGGTTATATAGGGAGGAACTTCCTGTGAAGTTGATTACACCAGTGTCAACACCTGAAGGTACCCATATAACCCATATGTAATGACTATGCGCTCTGTGTCCCGTGATGTACGATAAAGAAAAGTCCATCCATGTCATGTTTGATACTGACTTGTTCCTGGTTGTATTATTTACTTCCCCCTCTATTCACTCCTAATAACTATCCCCGTCACTCGTACGGCACAGGAAACCACCCATGGCATGGATTGGCTATAGGTGAATAACTCACTCTCCACTGGGCGGGCATTTTTTAGGTAACTAAGTATATAACAGCGTGACGAGTAGAAATGGGCAGCACTTTTGATAACGTCCTACGACGAAACCGGTCAGGTGATCACCGCTCTTACGTCACACGCTCACACACAGCTCACGCCACTCACAGCTTCCGGGAGGGGCGCGGTTTGGAACGCAAACGAACGGGACGTCCTACACTCTATGGTGATACGGCCACCAACTATCCCCGGGACCTGGTTGGCAAACCAGTCTACATCTACAGCTGAAGTTATCGCTGTCATTTAGGAAGCTTTTGTTTTAAATTTAAATTTTTCTTTTTCATCGTTGATTTTAATTGCTGTATTTCCAAAAAGGTATACAAATACCTTATGTATTGGACACAGCTTATTATATTTTTCAAATAAAACCCACCTGGGAAACAGGGTTTATTACCCTATGAGGATTCCTTTTTCTTTTTCCTATTGTATAACACTGTGACCCACGGGAACTGGGAAGATCGAGTGGAAACGCACAGGACCCCCATACAACATCAGCGGGCCCCAAGAAAGGACCTGTGGGTCCTCATACAACACCAGCTGACTCCATGATAAAACCTGTGGTAAGCTAACTACATCATCCACTGATCCCTAAGGCTCTACACCCCTCCCAGGGGACTACAATCTGGTGAGTAGGGATACAAGTGGGGGGAACACGGATGTTCAGATGATGTATGAAGCAAGAAATTAAGAACGGCCTGTCTTGGATACTTGATTTGCATATGCACTCTACCACTGTATAATACCACACAGGATCTACCCTGAGAGGTGTTCCCTCATTTTAGGCATTTAATTTATTAAGTGGACCCTGCAGCATCTCCTTCACAATAGAGACTATTTATTATTTGTTATTCCATACATTTGATTTTTACTATTTTGTTTGTCACTTATATGCTTCTTACTCACTTATTTCACTTATAAGGTGTAAATTGGACCAATTAGTATCTGGTACCTTGATACAACACCTAGTTATTGGGCAATGAGAACACACACATTAGGAACACACCAAGCTCAGGAATAGAGCCAGTTCACACGGACACCTAACCACGGTTATCATAGGGTTGGTTATCTAGCCCTATCCATAACTTCTATTAAAAAGGGTACCTGGCCAAGCGGAGGCTTTTATAGGCTTATCGCCAATAGGAACCCGACACTATTACCTACACAAACAGCAACTATCACCACATCAGCAGCGCCAACACCTGCTAAAAAATCACTATCACCTTTTCACTATCTCCAAGTGAGATCACACAGGGGGCAGCAGCTCTTGTACCCAGTCCTAGCGCGGAAATTATATAATCCAAGATGGACTCTTGTGCAAGGAAAATGGAATACGTGTCCCACCTCAAACAGAGAAAATTATTGGTTTGTGCAATACTCTGCAAATGCATGTCAAGACTTTGTTGAGGGATGCATAATCTGTGCTAAAAATAACTCAGGAAAACCGACCAGAGTAACACAAAGACATTTGGCCTAAGCCAATGTTCCCTTTTCCAAAGACTTCAGAATTGCCCAAATCAGGCCAATATCAATATGTTTTGGTGTGCGTAGACATGTTTTCAAACTGGATAGAAGCCTGGCCACTGGCTAAAGCAAATGCCATGACAACAGCATGGAAGCTCCTTTCTGAAATAATATGTCGTTTTGGAGTCCCTGAAACCATTGAGAGTGACGAAGGAACGCATTTCACTGGACAGATCATGCAAATAATATGCAAGGACTTGGGAATTGAGCAGGCTTTCCATACCCCCTACCATCCTCAGAGTTCAGGAAAGGTAGAAAACTACAATGAGAGAATTAAAAACAGGCTAGCTAAACTTATGCAGTAACTGGAGCAAGGGTCAGTAAAGAAACAATTGCCAGAACTGTTGCCTCTGGTTCGGTACAGCATCAGGACTCCCCCTACTTGTAAGACAGAGAATTTAAGCCCTTATGAAATTTTGTTTGGGGCCCACCTAAGACAGGGTTGTATTTTCCACACCAGACGGCTGTAATGTATAATGATCTTGTTTCTTATGCGATTGCTTTACACAAACAACTAACTGTTACACACACGCTTGTCTTTGATTAAATTCCAGATCCAGATCAAGTAACTGGAACACATGATTTACAGCCAGGTAATTGGGTCTTAGTGAAAGAACACATGAAGGTGCCTTTGGGACCAAAATTTGAAGGACCCTACCAAGTACTCCTGACAACTGCTACAGCTGTAAAGTTGGAGGGAAAGCAGACGTGGATACATGCCAGCCATTGCAAAAAAGTAAAGCCAGCGTTAAAAAATTAGTAAAATACTGCTATGCCTTTGCTTGATCCTAACAGTCAAGGCTATAGAGGAAAACCAGCTGCACAATTTGCACATGATGGCAGGCATAAGGGGGAACTTGAGTAATTGCTGGATTTTTTCACAGACAGTTCAAAAGGTATACACCTAGTACCCATTCCCATAAATGTAACCACCTGGAAAACAGTATCCTTATGGGCCAAGCCAGGCATTGGCCTTAGCCAGGCCCCAGACGTTAAACCCATTTACCTTCACTCTGATTTGAAACAGTACAAGGCTGCACACACACCAGTATGTCTAGAGATGCCACAAATTTTTTATTTTTCTGACAAATCACCTAATTTCAAATATAACAAAAGACCTTTGGGACTATTCCCTAGAAAATATGTCAAACCCAGATTACATCCTGTATAGAGACGGAAAATTCACTAAGGGATTAGAATGGTTTTTAGCCTCCAGAGACTACACAGGAATAACGCATACACCCAAAAACTATAGATCTTAGGCTGTCTGTATAACTTCTATTGCATCCTCATGGGGTTAGACTCAACCTGAAGTGGATCGTTTTCCTTTGTTCGATCAGAATCTGTTTTATTTAATTCATGGTGGAATGTGGCAATATCCCAAGGTGGGAAATGTCTCTGCAGCCAGATGTTACCATTATGAAGAAAAAAGGAAAATGGCGCTGCCCTCAGTATGAGGTATATAGGCCCTCCTAAAGTGTCTAGAGATACACACAGTACCTAAAGTGTCCGGAGAGGTGTATATGTGAAGTATATGATATAGCTTAGATTAGGTAAACCCACCCTAGTAGCCTAAGAGTGGTATATTTTACCAGTGCATCAATATAATATAACAAAACCATATAGTGTTACCATCAATATACTTAGAGTGCTAGCTCAATAGTATGTGACCACATGGGGTACACAACAATGTAAAAAAAACAACATGAATCCCAGTTGGGTGCCTAAAATCCACAAACTATCAAACAAACCATATATGGTGTGAAATTATAAGTTCATAAGGCAACACTATTCAGGATATCCAGAGGAAGTTTATATATGAATGCATGCAATGTCCAATACAATTAGTATGTCCAATCCGTGGGGGATGTGATGCTGCTTAGTACACACAACGCAGAGTTCCTGGTGCTTCCCGCAGGGGTTTACACTCACCAGATGTCGCTCCCCAATATGGGGTGATGGGCAATAGGTGAACTTGATCTCTGCTCCGGTCCTTGCTTGCTGTCCAAGTACTGCAGCCACCATCGGTAAGATCCCTGGTGATCCCCTCGGAAGGATAAAAAAGGACACCAATAGTGCAGAGGTAGCACAAAAATAGTATAAAATATTTATTCAGCCTTGTGGGAAACAGGCTATAATGTAGGTAAAACGAATTGCAAAAAATATAAATAAAACAAAATAAAAACACATGTAAACAGAGCTGAGATAACTCCAAGCTCTCCTGGGTTTGCTGTGCGTGCTGGTAGCAGTGTGCGGCGTGCGGTCCAACTGAGTTCCACCTAGCACCTACCCGGAAGTGACCTATCACAAAAGACAGGAAACGCCTGACGTACGTTTCGATACTCGATCGTCTTCTGAGTCGAGTATCTTGTGACGTTGCAGTCCCATCATGCTCCGGTAAGTACCACGTGGGTAGGTACCACGTGGTACCTACCGGAGCATGATGGGACTGCGACGTCACAAGATAGGCCTATATAAGTTGCTGGGAGCCGCGCGCCCGGCATAACAGCGGGAGGAAGCGTCGTGTCAACATCTGGAGAAGAGAAGAAGACGTGACAGAAGCGGCGGCCAGTCCTGAAAAAGAAGGCACCGGAGAGCACCGAATCAAGAGCGGAGAGTGGAGAAGACCCCCGGAGAGTGGAGAAGACCCCCGGAGAGTGGAGAAGACCCCCGGAGAGCGGAAGAAGACCCCCGGAGAGCGGAAGAAGACCCCCGGAGAGCGGAGAAGACCCCCGGAGAGCGGAGAAGAAAAATGTCGGAAGAAGCCCGCCGAGGGGGGGGGGCACTTTTATAAAAGCGACCACACCCCCCCCAGTGGCCAACTAATAAAATATTTTAATACCCTGTGTGGTTTATTTGTGTTTACACTTTTTTTGCAGGTGAATGGGTAGGGGTACTCATTCACTTAGGGTGGGGGGCTGGTATCTGGGGGCCCCCTTATTAAAGGGGGCTCCCAGATTCCGATAAGCCTCCCGCCCGCATACCCCGACAACCAACGGCCAGGGTTGTCGGGAAGGGGCTCTGTCCTCATCAACATGGGGACAGGGTGCTCTGGGGTGGGGGGGGGCGCAGTGAGCCCCCCTGCCCCAGAGCACCTGACCCCCCCATGTTGAGGGCATGCTGCCCGGTACGGCTCAGGGGGGGCAGTCGCTCGCCCCCACTCCCTTCCTGACCCGCCGGGCCGGCGTGCTTTAAATACGGGTCTGGTATGGATTGTGGGGGGACCCCCACACCGTTTTTTTGGCGTAGGGGGGTCTCCTTACAACCCATAACAGACCCAAGGGCCCGGCATGCTCCTGAGGGGGGAACCCAATGCCGGATTTTTATTTAAAATCCGGCGGGGAGTTCCCCTCAGGATTTATATCAAACGCCGCCCACGTGTAGAATTGGCGGGAATCCACGTCGGAACCCCGCCACTTCTATGACGGCTTTGTCTCCATCGCGGCAAGCCAGCTCGGCGCTGGCTCCTGCGATGGGGCTCGCAGGTGGTCAATCTCGCCGAGAAAGGGAGCGAGATTGACACAATATCGTGGTCACCCACTGTAGTACATTAGTTGACCAGATGTTTAATGAAACTGAGAGTGCGATCAATGAAATAGCTGCAGACCTAAGATTGCTACACAAGCGTACCTTGCAAACTAAAATGGCCCTAGACTATCTGTTGGCTAAGGAAGAAGGTCTATGTGTGCTTGTAAATGATAGTGCCTGCTGTTCTTGGTTTGAAAACCCTGATATACAAGACATGACAGGAGCCCATCTCCAGAAAATAGAAAAAACTGAGGAAACAAGCCCTTGATCTCACCACTCCTGAAAAGGGTAGTAATTGGAATCTATTTGGTAATTGGAATATTGGTGGGTGGATGGGCTCATTGATTCAACAAATTATTTTTATCCTAGCAGGAATCAGTTGTTGGATTACTTGCTTATTTGTTTTCAGGTTTGCTAAATGTGGAATACAAAAGATTACTAGAATGACAGTTAGAACTGAGGAAGATGACCCCAGGGAAGGGATAGAGTGTTATCAAATTGTCAGATTAGCAAAGTCGTAAGATACCAAAATGGGTGATATAGGGGTCTGATAATGTTGATATAGATATAAATATATAAATATAGACGTTCACTTTAAGGATTGATAATACACCTTTGTTAGCTTTTTCACAGATGTTCACAGCTTCTTCGTTTTGTCCTTGGAAATCAGACAGGATGCTGATAAGGCCTGTTTGAAATAGACTTTCTTCTAAACCAGTTTGAGCTGGGTTTTTTGCCAGTCACATGATGTTACCACCCATTTAACTGTTCCTTTGCTATAAAGAATAAATGGACTTTGATTGGACTAAATTATTCGATCACACCTTTATCACGCCTAGAATACACTTGATACATACCCATATCTTATGAATATTCATACGTATAAATTGTATACCCCGTAGTTGTAAGCTCAGAAACACTTTCACTTTTGCTCGCTTATATGCCGAGATCTGTGTTGTATTTCTCCATTGCAATGTTTTATAATTAAAGCACCTTCTTATCAGTATCTACTGTCTCATCATCTGACCGTCTTAATTAAGACCCCCAAATTGGATTTAACAGCTATTTACAAGAAAGAGCCCATCGTTTCAGATACCCTCCTTGCTGAGAAAAAACATTTTTTTTGTCAAAAGATTTAAAGAAGCATGGTGTAATGGTTTAAAGGGTAGTTTCTGTAAAACAGAAAATACCAAATTCAAATCTCATGGGCACGTGGGAGACTTAACCGGCAGATTCAAGCGCAGTGCTCCCCGAACAAAGGCCCGGACTAGGAAATGAAAGGTAATTGTTTTTTGAAAGAATACAACAAGGCGGAGATTCGGCCCTTGATAGTGCTCAAGGCCAACTGAAGACAAGTAAGAATCCTATTAATGACATACTTCCTAGGATACCATCTTCTGGGTTCACACCAGAAAACATATGACTTCCATATTCTGTAGTAGATGAGCCTGTAGGCCTCCTTCCTAGCATTAACCAAAATGGATAGGACTTGACCTGAGAACCCACATTTTCTCAGAATGTGGGTCTCAACAGCCAAACTGTCAAATTTAGACTTTGTAAGGCATGATGGAATGTTGGACCCTGTGATAGTAAGTCAGAGCCTAGTGGGAGAACCCAAAGTCTTTCTTCTGTCATCCTTATGATTTCTGCATACCAGGGTCTCCTGGGCCAAGCCAGAGTGACCAACATCACCGGCTTTCCTTCCCTCTAGACTCTCTGAAGAATCGTGGGAGAAGCGGAACTGGAGGGAACGCATTAATCAGAGAATATCGATCCCACAAAATCATCAGGGCATCTGACCCTTGAGCAAAAGGATCTCTTGTTCTTGACACAAAGTTGTCAAGTTTTGTGTTCAACCTGGAAGTCAACAGCTCCACATCTGGGGTACCCCATTTCTCACATACAATTTGAAATATGTCAGGGTGTAGAGACCATTCTCCTGGACTCAGCTGTTGGTGGCTTAAAAATCCACCTGACAATTTTCTACCCCTGGAATGAAGACCACAGACAGGCAAGGAATATGCCTTTCTGCCCAGGACAAGATGTGATTCACCTCTCTTTGAGCATACAGACTTCTGGTGCCCCCTTGGTGATTGATATAGGCCACAGCTGTTGCCTTGTACGAGTGGATCCGTACCGGGAGCCCCCAGAAGACTATCCCTCCATGATCCAGAACTAGTCTGATTGCTTGAAGTTTCAGGATATTACTCCGTAGTCCGGATTCCACCAACATCCAACAACCCTGAGCAGAGCTTAGTCCCAGAACTTCTCTCCGACCTGGACAGACGGGCATTGGTGGTCACCCTGTTCAATACCATGGGAGAAAGGATTTATCTCTGGTGACCCAGCCAAAACCAATTGTCCAGAGACCTTGGGTATTTGTCCCATTATGCCAGGATCTCCCCGAAGGGAGCCTGTATGGAACTGTGCAAATGGAAATCGTCTAAAAGGTAGATAACATCGGACCCAACACACACAAGCAGATACACAGAGGAACCCACCTGCTGGACAGTAAATGAAAAACGCAGCATACAACTTCTGGAGATCTGTCCAGGAGAAGCAACACGCTGGCCAGAACTGAAGCCTGGATCAGGCTCAGATAATCCAACGTACCGGCAGGGCCAAAGCATACCTTCAATTGTATAGACCCCAACTGAAATCAGTCAAGGTCTGTATAGGAACTATGTAGGTAATCGGGGTAGTCGAGGAGAGAAGAACATTGTGCAGGTAGCCCAGGACCGCAAAACCCCCACTGACATAACCACACCAGATCTGGAGCCAACACCTCGTGAACACCTGAGGAGTGGTGGCCAGACCCAAAGGGGCAACACCACACGCTCATATTGATCCGCACCCACAACAAAATGGAGAAAGTGCTGGACAGAATGTGTAAGTAAGCATTTGTGATGTTGATAGAAGTCAGAAAGTCCCCATGATGGAGTGCCACCTCCATGCGGTCAAACTCCATCCTGAACTTATGTACCCACACAAGGCAGGTCAGGACCTTAAGGTCCAGATTGGATATACCATGCACTCCATACTTTAGACTGTGAACAGGTTTGAATAAAACCCCTAAAACTGTTTTCAGCACGGGAACCGGGACAATCACACTCTGCAGAAACAGGGCTTGCACAGCCCCCCCCCCCCCGCAGAGAACAGCCAATAGTCTGGCGAACAAACGCCCATTGGAAGCAAAACAACTCTTTGCAGGAACACAACCGGAAAACTATCTTGTAAACGGACAAAATCAAGATGTGACATGATGTAATTTAGGGAAGCACCCCCAAAACACATGTCTAAGCACCACCGAGTAAAAAGAGCTCAGCAACCGGGGGAACTGCGGCCAAGCGGCATAGCAGACAACTTCAGCGCATAGACCAACTGGTCAGCCAATGTGGCAATGGCAGGGGGATTTTGCTCCCCCTCCAGGTATGTCAGCTGGACCTATAAAAGCCAGAGATTCCTCTATTGGAAACATGGTTGCCTTGAGCAGCCTAGAGACAGGGGGGTCCACTAGTGGTGGGACTTCCTAAAAAGTGTACCTTACAGCAAGCATTTTTGGACACTCCCAGTCCTCATGGACAAATTTGTCAAAATAAGAGGGGGACGGGAATGATTTTGCTATGCAAAACAGCTTATCCAAAAGGGTACCAGCCCTCCGCCACAGCCACCACTGCATCCCCATCTTGAAAAAAGGTACCTGCACAGATGTACCAAGTGCGACAACCATCTGCCCTTCGTTCACTACTGCAGTCATCCCCACTCCCTGACAGGATAGGGAGCGTGGGCAACATCTGTGGCAGCAGACCTAGGTCGGACTGTTCAAGACAGAGGAGGTAGGGGAGGGCAGGTGTGCCATATACCAAGCTACCTCAAAAAACTTGGGGGGAGGGGGAACCACAAACTTCTCCCAGGGAGGAGGAGAGGCAGAAATACCCCTACTTACTACTCCAGCGAAGTGCGCAGGTAACACTCCAAGACAGATCCTCCTTGCCACCAATGTGGGGGGGGGGGGCTGTCAGCCATGAGGAACACTGTGGTGACACAGACCGAGGCCCAGTCATATGCGTCCTTGCAAGATGTTTAACTCACAGGGCCAGCCCCTGTCCATTTCGCAGCCGACCTAGCGCATAGCTAAAGTCTGCAGACGCTTGCTGGCCAGACTGGGGTGACCCTCTGGATCTAAGTATCCAGTCTGTAACCCAGCCCGGCAGTTGATTGTAGATCTCACCGGAAAAAGAAACCAGGAAAAAAGAAAATAAAACACAAAGTCTCAGGACTAGAGATCCCAGCAGGGAACTAGGCCCTTACACCTGACTAGGCAGAAAAAAAAAAAACAGAATACCTAGAGCAGGGAGGGGGCTTAGCCAGGTGGGTTTTTTTTGTTGCCTATGGAGGCAATATAACCCAAAGGTTCTGAATTACGAAGACTGTGTCTATCAATGAACAAATGAGAAAGAAGATACTAACCAACACCAACTGAGAGAAAAAAACAGCATAAGAAAAGAGCTCCTCACCCAGAGACTGACAGTTCACCAAAGGCATGTCTGATATTCCTCCACACCCTTATCCAGACTGCCCGAGATACCCCGTCCCCCTCAATACCCTGAATCTTCACAATCTCACCAGAATGTCATGCGACACCACCTCAATATGAAATACTTTCTTTTGCAGTGTAATCTGACACTGTGCATTCCACGTGAAGTAACAGACAACTATACTACCATGCCTTGTCTGCCATGTCTGACTTTCAGACTTTTCACTGGCCCACCATTTTCCCAGCATTGCAGAAAGGGCTAAAACCAAGATTGAAAATTAACCACCTATACCAGTGGGGTCTCTGCTAACAGAGATTGTATTTTAACCAGTTCCCAACTGGCTCACACAGATATACTGTGATGCAATGGCTCTCCTGGGTGATACCCCATACAGGTACAGCTTTTCCTTTAAAAGCCACCAGAGGGCGCGCACACCCACACCCGCTGCATGGCGAGGGACCCAATGCACATGCCCAGCGGACTTGATCGCCGCTGACCACACGTAATCGCGTGCACGAGAGCTAGCACGGGGAGTCCTATCCCCGTAGTTAGAACACACTGAGGGAACACACATTTGACCCCTTGATCGCCCCTATTGTTAACCCCTTCCTACCAGTGACATTTATACCATAATTAGTGGATATTTATAGCACCAATCACTGTATAAATTGGCATTGGTCGCAAAAATTTGTCAAAATTGTCCAATCTGTTCATCGCAGTTTTGCAGTACTGCTAAGAATCACACATCACTGACTAATAGTAAAAAATATAAAATAAAAATGCAATAAATCTTTCCCACTGTACAACCCAATCAATATAAGCATATTGCATTTTTTTTTACTAAAAATATGTAGAATAGTATATCTTGGCCTAAACGGATTAAAATTATATATATATTGTAACAGTAAGCGCTACTGTAACTATAAAAATGATGTTGAAGTGGACACAGAGTCTGCATTCATCCAATATGCAGAGCTGCAGAGCATACATTTAAAAACAGAGAAAACTGCGCTGGCAGTTTTCTCATATTTTTCCTATTACTTCATGGGGCTCTATGGCTTGGAGATCCTTCAGAGATCTGGGTGGGACTGGATCTCCAACCTGTGTCCAGGTTTTTAAGATGGCCTGCAAGCTGCCTTCCCAGGTGCAGACAGCTCATTAAAGGAAGGAGAGGGGAAGGAAGGTGAAGGAAGTGGAAGCAGTGGCTGCTTGTGAGTGTCTCTGTGTGAGAACAAACGCTGTGTGCGTTGAAGGGCTTCAAAGCTGTGTGCGCCCAAGAAGCCTAAAGCTGTGTGCATTAACGGACTTCAAGCTGTGTGCGTTTAAGAAGCCCAAAACTTGTGCATCCAGGTCTGTGGGTCTGGAGGAGCTTATGGTTTGAGGAACTAATACCTATAGCAGCAGTGCTGTTGAAGAGTAGCCAGGTGGGCTGTTATTTTCATTTATTTTTGGATAACGTTTAAACCCCTGCGTGGGATTCCTGAATGGACTTTTGTTTCTTTTTTTTCCTTTAATAAACGTGGGCTACCAGGCCCTTAACATTATATGCCTGTTTGGTGTTGACTCACTGCACAAAAAACGCATCTGCCACAAGAGTTAATTACCCCCAATGTTTACAGTGGTGGAGAATGCGGGCATCTAGACGGTGTAATCCGGGTCCTTGCTACAGTGGTGAGTCGCATCAGGAACTGCTGCTAGCTGTGTGTGGCAGCCAGGCAAACAGCATTGCACAGAAATTTGATGGACTGTGTTGCATACAGGTTGTGTACCTGTGAAAGGAGAATCACATTTTTTCTCTCTTCTCTGCTATGAACTGTGTTACTGGTTGCTGTGTGCAACACCGCAAGGATGGGGCGGTCAAAACAGAAAAAGGAGGCGTTACTTGCTGAAGCCAGAGATAGAGCTCTGTGGCTGGAGGGGTTGTTACCGCCTGATAGAACCCCATACATGCCTGAACAACGTTTTTCAAGTGAAAAGAGGGCTGCTGTTGCCCCTAGCAACATGGCTGCAATGAGTGCATATGGGACTGCTAGTGTGGAGCATCCACCAGCATTTGAATCTGTAGTGGATTGGTGCAAGCGGCACCTGGCAGGAATGGACAAAACTGAAGTGGAAGGCAAGCCAACCTTCGCTACAAAGAGAGGTGTTGTTGCCCCTGGCAACGCTGCTGCAGTTAAACAAGCAGCTATTGCAAAAAGTGTGAAAGCGACACGGCTTAAGACAGGATCCAGTGGAGGGAAGCCTGTGTTCTGTGCCAGAAGAGAAGCTGACCAAAGGCCAGGTTGGGGAGTGGTTGCCCATAGCAACACAGATGAGGCCAGTCGGGCTGTCTGTGCACCATGGGGTGTGCCTGCCAAGCGTCATGACAAGTGGCTTCCGGAGGAGCCAATACAGCCTGTTGGAGAGAGGCAACAATGCTTTGCTGGGAGAGTGCGATCTCCCCTGGCAACAGAGAGCCAGGCATTGAGGAGATGCCAAGAAATGAAATTTCAGCGTCCAGTACCGTGCCTGGAATGTGGCCGAGTGGGACATGGCATCTTTACTTGCCCAAAGTTCTGGAACACCGCTGAGGAATCTGGAAAGGCTGCAGTGTCATCCTGTGGCCCCAAAGAGACAGTAGCTGGTATAGATGCAGCTCAGAGACAGCGCACTCAAGTGAAGACTATGATACCAGCCACTGAGAATGGTAAGACTGTTTCAATGTATCGCAGTGAAGTGGGAGTGTGTCCAGCAGAGAGATCTGCACTACAAATGGACATGGACTTGCTGCAGAGCAGTGGGATGGCATATGGGGAAGCCCAGCTGACAGCAAGGTTAAAGATTCAAATGGACATGGGGACTGTGCATGCACCTGCTATAATCCAGCAGAGTACTGGGAAAGTTGAACTAGGGGTGACCAAAAGTGTCTTTGGGCCATGTTCCCTAGTGACAGGTGCTGCAGAGTTGCCCAGGGAAACCTCCAAGGAGCTTGCAGTGGCTAAGCAGGGCGTTTCCCAGGTCAGCTATGGAGCTGCTCAAGGAGCAAAGAGTTTCCCTTTAAAAATAGAGGGTGCTGTGAGGAGAGGCTCACAGACTGTTGTGGGTAATGGACAATGCGCAAAAGTAGAAGTTATGTCTAAGCGTAATGAAAATTCTGATTGTTATGCTGATAAAAGGGTAAATGTTGGCAAGTGTGATGGTATTGGTAATGATGACATTGAAAAATGTGTTTCCTTTAATGTCATGTCTGCAAATGTTGAAAATGTGTTTACTACCAATGGTGGGAGGAGGATATCTCCCATAGCAACCGGACGCCCAGGATTGTCCAGGGAAGTCTCATGGGATCTCCATGGGTTGGAGCCAGCGGTTTTCCAGGATGGTTGTGGTGCTACTCTGGTAAAACAAGGGAAGACTGTGTCACACAGTGAGTGTGTGTGGGCGGAGCCCCACAACACTAAGTGTAACCCAGTTGTCAAGGGGTTAATTCAGCCTGCAAAAGCTGAAAGTGCAGAGCTGTGTGTGTCAGTATCGCCCCCAGAGCTGGTAGGGCAAAAGCATGTATTGCAACCTGCCTTGTCAGATGTGTCATCCCAAGGGGATATGTATAGAAATGACCCAGGTGATGTTGTGGCAAATGATTCCCAGGTTCCTTTGGTGCCTCTTGGGACAGGTGTTGCAGCGCTGCAGAATGCCTGTCAGGGAAGTACCACAGACTGGGAAGCATGGTGCAAGGAAACAGTCGCAACGCTAAACAAAGTAACCATGAGTTATAAAGCAATGATGGGAGACAAGTGTGTGGACACAACATCTGTTATGCCAGACGGAGGGTTTGCAGAGTGGCCGGTGCTCAATGGCATGTCAGCCCCTGTGAAGGTTGATCCCCTCCAGTCTGAAGGAGCGGTTCTTGGCATAGACATGGCAGATGTGTTGTCCACAACCCAGCAACTAAGTAGTAGCAAGTGTCAAGGTGACAATGTGACTTGTAATGAACTGCAGAGGCTCGTTGACATTGGTGCAGAAGGGAAAAGTGTGAGACATGATGTGTCTGACAGCGCCCCAGGGGAGCAACAGGCAGTGATAATGGGTACCTCCAAGGAGGTGGAGGTCTCTTCATATGTTTCACCCTTTCAACTTGCAGTGGATGAGCCCCTCCATGTCTTGGACAGGGAAAAGGTCCCTAGAAAGGTCTGGTATTTAGACATGGGTTGCATAGAGATGACACAAACTTTATTAGAAATGTTGGAGTTGATAAAAACGCACTCGCTGTACACTTGGGTGTCTCCACCGCAGACGGACCAGGTTGTGCTGCGTAGTACCAATAGGTGGAGCCAGGTGGTACAGGCTGTGCAGGGAAACTTTGATCATGAGTTGTATTGGTGGGTCCAATACTTATTAACAATGTGGCAAATAGTCCTGAGGTTCTCTAAGAGGGTGCCCCTAGTTACTGAGTGGTATGGAAGGCGCTCAGAACTGTTGGAGACATCAAAGGTCTCTCCGGCTGGTGTAGTGACTGGAAACATCCCTGCTGGTGTGGTCCGAGGTGCAGCTGAGCAGAAGTCAGTGGAGGGCGCAGATACTGTCTCACCAGCTAAACCTTATGAGAAGGAAGGGCCCAGAATAGACACAGCACTAGCAGAGATGCTTTCTAACACTCAGAAAGAGGTACAACTTAAAGTACCCGGAGACGCTGTGAGAAAAATTACTAATGTTGGTTTCTGCAACAATGTAAGGTGTACATCAGAAAGAAGTAGTTTATGCATGGATCAGTGTCATTTGTTAGATCAGTTACCCATGGAGCGTTGGACAACAGGTGAAGTGGAGATGTGCTATGGACCAATGGGTTGTAGTCACTTACCTGTGTGTGGTCCCTCCTCGGGTCTAGTTCTAACAAACACTGAGATGGATGGCACTGATTGTGTTGGACTTGGTGACATTGAAATGTCTGATTGGCTAATGAGTGGTGCTGTTAAAAGTGATGTGGTTGCCGTGGGTAACCAGAGAGAGTTTTTTGAACCTGAAAGTCCTGTGGTGAAAGGTAGGATCAGGGAAGGCAGAGTTTCCCCAAGAGAGGAGAGTATACTCAGGGACCCCAATAGAAGAGTGGGAAGGCAGAGTATACAGAATTATAGAACCCTGTTGCGATCCAGGGTAGAGCGTGCCTGGAAACGCACCCGAAAAAAAGATTGGGCCTACAGCTGGCGCAGAGGTGCCCCAATCAAGGATTCGGGCTGGTGTGTTCCGCCCCCTACGGGTTCGAAACAAGGGGGGGAGGTATGTAACAGTAAGCGCTACTGTAACTATAAAAATGATGTTGAAGTGGACACAGAGTCTGCATTCATCCAATATGCAGAGCTGCAGAGCATACATTTAAAAACAGAGAAAACTGCGCTGGCAGTTTTCTCATATTTTTCCTATTACTTCATGGGGCTCTATGGCTTGGAGATCCTTCAGAGATCTGGGTGGGACTGGATCTCCAACCTGTGTCCAGGTTTTTAAGATGGCCTGCAAGCTGCCTTCCCAGGTGCAGACAGCTCATTAAAGGAAGGAGAGGGGAAGGAAGGTGAAGGAAGTGGAAGCAGTGGCTGCTTGTGAGTGTCTCTGTGTGAGAACAAACGCTGTGTGCGTTGAAGGGCTTCAAAGCTGTGTGCGCCCAAGAAGCCTAAAGCTGTGTGCATTAACGGACTTCAAGCTGTGTGCGTTTAAGAAGCCCAAAACTTGTGCATCCAGGTCTGTGGGTCTGGAGGAGCTTATGGTTTGAGGAACCAATACCTATAGCAGCAGTGCTGTTGAAGAGTAGCCAGGTGGGCTGTTATTTTCATTTATTTTTGGATAACGTTTAAACCCCTGCGTGGGATTCCTGAATGGACTTTTGTTTCTTTTTTTTCCTTTAATAAACGTGGGCTACCAGGCCCTTAACATTATATGCCTGTTTGGTGTTGACTCACTGCACAAAAAACGCATCTGCCACAAGAGTTAATTACCCCCAATGTTTACAATATATATATATATATATATATATATATATATATATATATATATATATTAAATCTTTATTATAGAAACAAGTAAAAAACATATTGTTTTTTTTTAATTGTCACTCTTTTTTTTGGTTATAGCACAAAAAAATAAAAAAAAATGCAGAGGTGATCAAATATCACCAAAAGAAAGCTCCATTTGTGGGGAAAAAAGGATGCACATTTTGTTTGGGTAAAGCAATGCATGACAGCACAATTGTCAGTTAAAGCGACGCAGTGCCAAATTGTAAAAAGTGCTCTGGTCAGGCAGTGGTTAAAAAGATCAGAGAAAATAAAACTATCAGGTTGACCATTCCTAGGTCACTCTCCAGCCTGGACAGGCAAGTTACATTAGGTTCAGCCTATTTCCACATACCAGATGGAAAAACCAGATGTGGACTCTTGCATAGGGAGATTCTGGCAAGTTACAGACAAAGCTGACATATAAAAAGACAGGGATCGGGTAAGTTTTGATCGAGTCAACCCTCTCTTCCCAAGTAAAGATTCTAATTTCAGCCAGCTAGATACTTTGGCGTTGGCATCCACCAGTCTGCTTTCCCAATTTCAATGACCATATGGACCATATTTAATAACCAATACTTACATTTCTGCTGGAGCTCTGGGAAGGCATCTGGAAGTTGAAAGCAATCATCCATAAAACTTCAGTTTTTTTCATGACTGACTTTAGAACTAAAAGCCTCAGTGTACTGTTCCATCACAGAAACCACCTCCTACACCTCTTCTGTCCCTGGGGGATAACGATGACGACTAAGGACTATGGTGTACCATCGTAAAGGCAGTCCATGGCAGCCAGGTATGTCTAAAGTGATCCTCTCTTCTATGAAGATATGCTGTTAAAATCTCCATCGTTCTGATTTAGTCTAGTATGGCAAACCAACATTTTCAAGTAGTGAGCTTCCATAAGTCAGGGGCACATGCCCAGGCAGCATTCGGCAAACGCACAGTCAGACACTTTGTGTAATGGCGCTAGTCTCCCAAGTTGTCTGTGCCAAGGTCGACTGATGTCAGTTATTTTACTATTCTCCTCACCCTCTTCCAGAACTATGTAAGCAGAGGGCACTGCCAACAAATATGTAGGAACATGGCGGGCTTCTTGTTACAGCATCAGCAAAGCTTAGAGATTTAAGGGTAACACTGGGATCCTATACCACCTAGATAAGTGCGTATGGCCCTGTTCATGAAAATGGTTGGCAATGGAAGATTTATGAGCAAGAGTGATGATCCTATTGATTTGCTGTTTAGAAATGAAGATTTGTAAATCCGACTCCCACCGACAAATATATGAAGGGATATAATATTCCGGAGGAGCGTTCAACTGTTTATAAAGGACTGATGACAAATGTAGCATATTCCTTGTGGCACTGTAACGCCAGCGGAGTTTTACACACTGGCAGACACACTGGAGAGTTGGAGAAGCGCTAATCACCGGATGGCTAAGCCGCCCAGGTGAAAGCATTCCTCTCTCCACTGTTGTGTTTGCCCGTGTGATGCTGGGGGCGGGGCTGTGGTTGTACACCTATATAGGCATCTCCCATGGTCGGTTTACACACACATCACTTTCTCTCCCCACCTTGGACCATGTATATGTCAACAAATAAATCCCCTTTCACCTATTCACTTTCCCATTTTTTTCTGTAAGTTTTTTTTTTTTTTTTTTTTTTTTATTTCCACTCCCACTCCTTCTTCTCCATCACCTATTCTCATTCTCTGCTCTTACACACACACTTTTTCACCTTGCCTACATTGTTATCTTTTACACACCATATATATATATACATACATATATATATATATATATATATACATACACATATATATATATATATATATATATATACATACACTATATATATATATATATATATATATATATATATATATATATATATATATATATATATATATATATATATATATATTATTAGGGCTGTGCAAATTAACTTTTAATTGATTGATTAATCTTTAATTTTTTTGATCGATCAAAATCGTTTTGATCGATTAAAATTCTTTTGATTGGTACTTACCTCTCCGCCGGCTTCTGGGTCTTCGGGGAGTTCCGTCGGAGATCCGGTGATGTCATGGACACCGGCAGGGCTTGCCATGTCCATCGGAAGGGCTCCTTTGCTGTGGCTTCATATCTGCATGCCGGCGGGACCTTACTATCTGCCACACACAAGGGCTGTTACACTTCCCTCTATCAACCTGGGATTCTACAACCATCCACTGGGAGTTGTGATAGTTCCCTTCATGGGACATCTACATGCCGACGGACTGATGTTACCTCTCCTCATCTGGATTCAGCAGTGGCATCGTTGTACACATTTTTATACCAGTATCATACTTAGCTACATGACTGCCTTTGGTACGGTTTGGTATTAATCGCACAATTTTTACAGTTTATGTAGCTACATCGATTTTATCTTCAGTGCAATATTTATTTTGTTACCTACTTGAAGACTATAAAAGTTTTAATGCTATTCCCATTGAGCGCTGCCTTTGTGTGTTTTTTGTATCCTGCTATCCATTTTTCCAGTGGTTGGTAGCTGCACTGGGAATCAGCCTGCAAGGAGATCAGCTAAAAGTAGTTGGATCTGTATGTGTGTTAGAATTAATCGAAATTAGTCGATTAATCGATTAAAAAAACAAACGATTAATCGAACACAAAAATTTTGATCAGTAACAGCCCTAATATATATATATATATATATATATATATATATATATATATATATATATATATTACACATACACACACACACACACACACATACATACATACATACATATACACATACAACATATATAATTTTTCTCACATAGGTTCCCCCATTGGGGTTATCACTCCCACCCTCTATCAGGGTCATCCACCTTTGTCTGTGCCGGTTGTCATCACCCTTGAAAGCCACCACAGCACCCGGAGGTGATGCTTTGCGGTGTATTGGTAATTCTTAATGCCGCATTGCCGATGCGCGGATACAGATGTGAGTTGGACACACAACCATTTAGAATCCTTTCTATGTACAATTTTTAATTCATATTGTTTTGCCCCATGTTTTACTTTTATTTTTTTAAATCTTTATTTCTATATTAATCTTTATTTCCAAATAAAAAAATAATAATTGAGCCTATCTAGATATGTATGTTTTCTGTATCTAGATATATTCCATGGTCTATTCTCCTGATGAGCAACTATAAGGCCGCGAAACACATCGAGCCATCAACTATATTTTTTCTCATGTATTAACAAGATTCCTTATGATCTAAGTACCACAGTAATTTTGGTATCTTACCTCTTTTTTTCTCCCCTCCCTCTTACTATTTTTAGAGGATTTTAGTAAGATCATTTAGGCCATTTAGGCTCTAATTGTATCATGGCTATGTATATAAATGTATAATTTGCCATTTATGTATATATTAAAGGAGTTCTCCAAGCTAAAACTTTTAACCCCCGCTGTGCCCGGGCTGTAAAACTATACAAAATAAACTTTCACTTACCTGCCTACGATCCCCCGTTGTTCCGTTATCGCCGCCCGTGCTCCGGTCCTTGCCAGCTTCCGCTTCCTGCGGGTCGGTGACTCACTCTGCGCTCAGCGGCCGCGGCGGGACATTGCTGCGGCCGCTGATAGGCTGAGCGCAGAGTGGGTCACTGACCCGCAGGAAGAGGAAGCTGGCAAGGACCGGAGCACGGACGGCGATAACGGAACAACGGGGGATCGTAGGCAGGTAAGTGAAAGTTTATTTTGTATAGTTTTACAGCCCGGGCACAGCGGGGGTTAAAAGTTTTAGCTTAGAGAACTCCTTTAATGTTTATTGGATTGTGGATTATTTTGTAACTTATGTTGTAAGTGATCAAACGTTTGTTTAGAGTGTCCTATATGTCAAAATGTCCTATAAGAGATTATATAATATAGATAAACATAATTTCCCAGTCACTTGACTTCCTTATTTAATGGTGTTTGCTTTATATAAAGTGCTACTTCTCGCTCTCTTCTTCTTATAAACCGTGGCACAGACTGTAGTTGCAGTCTGCACAGAGACACTCAAAGGTGGTCAGTGGTCTAACATCTGGCATGGACTTCAGAAAATCAGACAATTGGTAGGCTAACCAAGAGTCCAAAGAAGGCTGGATACCTGTCTCTGCTGATCGCTGGTGTGACCCTGACCTGGCTCCTGATCGTGATTTGCCTTCAGCCTTTCCTGTGCCTGTCTTCAACTATGTTTCTAGCCACCACTTTACAACCAGCTGCCTTCCAATCCGCTTCATCAACCCATGTAAGCATAACAATAGCCAAGCCTTTTTTCTGTCTCTGTCACTGTTACTGTCATTTGGATGTTACAAAACTGTTAAAAATAAAACTAATGATGTTTCTTGATTTCATCAATAGGTATACCAGTGGCGGCTGGTGAAGTTTTAGGATGGGGGGGTGCCAGACCCGCCCCTCCTTGTTGACCCCTCCCACTTATAAGCCCCACCCCTTATAGCATTCACCCACTTCGTCCCCTGTATTCCACCCATAGTGTCAGGAGTATACAGCCCAGACTCAAAGCAGAGTATACAGCCCAGACTCAAAGCAGAGTATACAGCCCAGACTCACAGCAGAGTATACAGCCCAGACTCACAGCAGAGTATACAGCCCAGACTCACAGCAGAGTATACAGCCCAGACTCACAGCAGAGTACAGTATACAGCCCAGACTCACAGCAGAGTTCCTGTATATATAGACCTTCCTCCATCATCACTGACTGCAGATATACATCATTTGTCCTGTATACAGCTATATATACAGTAACAGGACAAATTATGTATATCTGCAGTCAATGATGATGAAGCAAGGTCTCTATATACAGGAAGGAAGGTGTGGTTATATATAGCCATATACACTACTACACAGATAATATACACACATTGTGAGTACTAGGGATGAGCCGAACACCCCCGGGTTCGGTTCGCACCAGAACATTCAAACAGACTGCGGGTTCGCACCAACATTTCGAACCCCATTGAAGTCTATGGGACCCGAACGTTCGAATTCAAAAACGATCGTTTTAAAGACCAATATTCAATTTAATGTTGGAAAACGTCGTTCAGAACCCGGGTCTTGCCCCAGGATACATGTATCAATGGAATTTTTTTTTTTTTTTTTAAACGGCCATTTTTTCCGGAGCAGCCATTTTAATGATGCTTAAAGTGAAAAAATTAATAAAAAATTCCTTTAAATATCACACCTGCTGGGTGTCTATAGTAGTGGCACGTGTTTAGAAATGTCCCTGCACAACATGAGAGGACTATAAAAAAAAAGTAATTAATACTACTTGCGCAAGTTCTGTGTGGCAACAATATGTCAAATATTTTAGCGATGGTGGGGGGCCATTATTGTTTTGTGAAATAATTTTTTTAGAAAAAAGGGCACCCCTCAAACATACTGTAATTGGAGCGCAACAAGGAGCCACGTGCAAAGTATTGCATCAACATTTTTTATTAGGCGCCCCCGTTAAACAGGGGCTGAAAAATTTTGCCTTGGGCACAACACTTGCAACCCCTCCCAATAACTCCAATTGGAGAGCAACAAGGAGGCACGTGCAAAGTATTGCATCAAAAATTGTTATTAGGCGCCCCAGTTAAACAGGGACAGAAAAATTGGGCCTTGGGCACAACACAACACTGCAACCCCTCACAATACTTCCAATTGGAGCGCAACAAGGAGCCACATGCAAAGTATTGCATCAAAAATTATTAGGCGCCCCTGTTAAACAGGGGCTGAAAAATTGTGCCTTAGGCACTGGTGGTGGAGCCCAGAAACACAACATTTCTTACTAGCCATCAGCAAGAAAAGTGAGGAGGAGAAGGATATTCCATCAGCAGCATAAGAGGACAGTCACTCAGCATCAGCATACGCAGTCTAAAAGGGATCCGACATTTCAACAAAAAGATATTATTCATTTAATATCAGCATCAGGTGCTTGGTAGCTGGTGTTGATCCAAGCCTGATTCATTTTGATGAAGGTCAGTCGATCAACAGAGCCGGTGGAGAGGCGCACCCTGTGATCAGTCACAAAGCCTCCAGCAGCACTGAATGTCCGTTCTGAAATAACACTGGATGCAGGGCAAGCCAGTAGCTCAATTGCGTACTGGGCAAGCTCTAGCCAGTGATCCATCCTCAAGACCCAGTAAGCCAGAGGATTTTCGGTGGGGAAGGTGTCTAAGTCGGATCTTGCCCCTAGGTATTCGCAGACCATGTAAACCAGACGCTGGCGATGGTTGCTGGAACCGGTCAGACCTTGGGGCTGCGGACTAAAAAACTGCCTGAACGCATCGGTCAGATGACCACCTTCTCCACCGCCCCTTTTGTGACTCACCGAAGCCTCAGAAAGATGTTGTCCAGAGCCAGGTTTTGGTAATCCCCCCGGTTCTGGGAACGCATTGCACAGACCCTTCTGCAAGGCCTCTCGCAAAAGGTTTCATCTTCTGCTCCCTCTGCGATGGCAACATAAGGTCCGCAACCTTACTCTTGTAACGTGGATCAAGGAGAGTCGCCAGCCAGTAATGATCCCTCTCCTTAATAGCAAGTACACGAGGATCCTTACGCAGGCTTTGCAGGATCAGGGAGGCCATGCAGCGTAGGTTTGCAGAGGCATTCGGGGCACAGTCCTCTGGGTCACTGAGGACAACAGGATCCACAGGCACCTCATCCCAGCCACGTAAAAGTCCACGTGCTCCTTGGGACTGTAAATGATCCCTTGAAGACTGCTGCTGCTGAGTGCTAGGCTCCACCTCCATGCTGCTGATACAATCATCCTCCTCCTCCTCTTCCTGTGTGCTAGGTGGGCAAGCAGGACCACTGTCTGGGTAAAGGGGGCCTTGAGAGGTAAGGAAGTCCTCCTCTTCCTCCCTTTGTTTTGCCTCAAGGGTCCTGTCCATTATTCCACGTAGCGTGTGCTCCAACATGTGAATAAGAGGGACATTCTCACTGATGCATGCACTGTCACTGCTCACCATCCTCGTGGCCTCCTCAAATGGTGACAGGACAGTGCATGATCAAGGCCCACTGGCATAGGGAAAAAAAAACTAGCTCCCCTGACCCAGTTCTGCTGCCATATTGGCACAGGTACTCATTGATGGCCCGTTGCTGCGTGTGCAGCCACTGCAGCATGGCCAACGTTGAGTTCCATCTGGTGGGCATGTCACAAATTAGGCGGTTCTTGGGCAGGTTGTATTCCCTTTGGAGGTCAGTCAGCCGAGCAGTGGCATTCTATGACCTCCGAAAATGCACACAGACTTTCCTGGCCTGCTTCAGGACATCCTGCAAGCCCGGGTACCTGCCAAAAAACCGCTGCACCACCAAATTGAGGACATGCGCAAAACAGGGCACGTGGGTGAGTTTTTCCTGTCGCAGGGCAGAGAGGAGGTTGGTGCCATTATCGCTGACCACCATTCCAGGCTTCAGCTGGCGTGGCATCAACCACCTCTCAGCCTGACCCTGCAGAGCTGACAAAACCTCTTCCCCAGTGTGGCTCCTGTCTCCCAAGCACACCAGCTCTAGCACTGCATGGCATCTCTTGGCCTGCATTCCTGCGTAGCCCCTCGTATGGCTACGGAGCATGGCTGGTTCGGAGAAAACATCCCCACAGGAAGAGGCCACAGAAGAAGAGGAGGGGGTGGAGGAGAGAGGAGTGTCACAAGCAGTAGTAGTGTTTTGGAGGCGTGGTGGCGGAACAACCTCCAAAACTACTGGACCTTGCCCTGCGTCCTTCCCAGCTGCCAGTAGAGTCACCCAATGCACCGTAAAAGACAGGCAACGTCCCTGTCCATGCCTGCTGGACCATGAATCAGCAGTAATATGCACCTTACCACTGACCGCCCTGTCCAGCGAGCCCTTCCACATGCCGGTAGAGAGTCGGAATCGCCTTCCGTGAGAAAAAGTGGCATTTGGTACTTGCCACTGAGGTACTGCACATTGCACAAACTCACGGAAGGGGGCATAATCTACCAACTGAAAAGGTAGCAGTTAAAGTGCTAGCAATTTCGCTAAGCTAGCATTCAACTGCTGGGCATGTGGATGGCTGGGATTGTACTTCTTTCGGCGCTGCAGTAGCTGGGGCAGGGAAATTTGCCTGGTACTATCAGTAGATTGACCGCTACTACTAGCTTGTGACACACCTATTTCTATACCTTCACTGCAGGCTTCAGAGAGGACTGGGGGTCTACTGGGGTTGGAGGTCCCAGAAGGGCAAGGGGGGGTACGCTTTTGTCTTTGGTGTGGGTCTTTCTGGTGTGCTTGCCAACGAGCTGCATGACAGGTTGACATATGTCTGGACAAGCATGTGGTACCCAGGCGGTTGATGTTTTGGCCACGCGAGATACGCTTGCGACATAAGTTGCAAATAGCAAAGGTACGATCTTGTGGACATGTTTCAAAAAAGGCCCACACAAAAGAACTTTTGCTGTACCGGTCAGACACAGCAGCGCCATGCACAAGCGCCGTAGATGTGCGCTGTAATGCAGTGGGTGTGACCTTAAGCTGACCCCTGGAGGGCATCCTGCCTCCTTGGAGATGTGCCTGTGCCTCGTCCTCCTCCTCCTCCTCTCTCCTATCAGGCACCCACTTAGAGTCAGTGACCTCATCATCCCCTCCCTCCTCATCACTGTCAAAAACCTGGCAGTATGCTCCAGCTGGGGGAACATCATCACTGCCAGATTGCTGTCCCTCTCGGCCACCCCCTCTCCCTGGGCTCACATCAATGCCTTCCTCTATCTGTGTTCCGTCATCGGAGTCTTCAAAACGCTGCACATCTTCCTGCAGCATGTACCCAACACTGTGTTGAAACAGTTCGGGGGACTCCTCAGGAGGACATGGTGGTAATAGGGAAGTATTGTGTGAAGCCATTGTGCAGAGGAAAGAGGACGCCTTGGCAGCTGCTTTGCCAGATAAACTTTGATCAGTCTGTGTGAGAGAGGATGAGGAGGATGAGGACGGCTTGGTCATCCACTCTACTAATTTCTCTGCATGTTGAGGCTCAACACGGCCAGCTACCGAAAAGAAGGACGAGCGGCCATGGCCACGTGCTGAAGAGGATGCACCACATCCACCACCAGCGTTACCTCTACATGCAGAGCCTGCTTGCCCTCATGACTCTCTGCCTCTCTTTGTTGTCCTTCCAGACACATTTATGCGTTCAGGTGCTATGTAACAGCTGAAGCGGAGTCACACCAACTGCGTTCAGGTGGTATGTAACAGCACAGGTGCGGTGACCCAAATGCGCTCAGGTGGTATGTAACAGCACACATACAGTGACACTAACTGCGCTCAGGTGGTATATAACAGCACAGGTGCGGTGACACCAAATGCGCTCAGGTGCTATGTAACAGCACACGTACAGTGACACTAACTGCGCTCAGGTGGTATGTAACAGCACACGTGCGGTGAGACCAAATGCGCTCAGGCGGTCTGTAACAGCACACGTGCGGTGACACCAAATGCGCTCAGGCGGTATGTAACAGCACACGTGCAGTGACACCAAATGCGCTCAGGTGGTATGTAACAGCACACGTGCGGTGACACCAAATGGGCTCAGGTGGTATGTAACAGCACACGTGCGGTGACACTAACTGCGCTCAGGTGGTATGTAACAGCACACGTGTGGTGACACCAAATGCGCTCAGGTGGTATGTAACAGCACACATACGGTGACACCAAATGCGCTCAGGTGGTATGTAACAGCACATGTGCGGTGACACCAAATGCACTCAGGTGGTATGTAACAGCACAGGTGCGGTGACACCAAATGCGCTCAGGTGGTATGTAACAGCACACATACAGTGACACTAACTGTGCTCAGGTGGTATATAACAGCACACGTGCAGTGACACCAAATGCGCTCAGGTGGTATGTAACAGCACACGTACAGTGACACTAACTGCGCTCAGGTGGTATGTAACAGCACACGTACAGTGACACTAACTGCGCTCAGGTGGTATGTAACAGCACACGTGTGGTGACACCAAATGCGCTCAGGTGGTATGTAACAGCACACGTGCGGTGACACCAAATGCGCTCAGAGGGTATGTAACAGCACACGTGCGGTGACACTAACTGCGCTCAGGTGGCATGTAACAGCACACATACAGTGACACTAACTGCGCTCAGATGGTATATAACAGCACACGTGCGGCGACACCAAATGCGCTCAGGTGGTATGTAACAGCACAGGTGCGGTGACACCAAATGCGCTCAGGTGGTATGTAACAGCACAGGTGCGGTGACACCAAATGCGCTCAGGTGGTATGTAACAGCACACGTACAGTGACACTAACTGCGCTCAGGTGGTATATAACAGCACATGTGCAGTGACACCAAATGCGCTCAGGTGGTATATAACAGCACATGTGCAGTGACACCAAATGCGCTCAGGTGGTATGTAACAGCACACGTACAGTGACACTAACTGCGCTCAGGTGGTATATAACAGCACACATTCGGTGACACCAAATGCGCTCAGGTGGTATGTAACAGCACACGTGCGGTGACACCAAATGCGCTCAGGTGGTATGTAACAGCACACGTGCGGTGACACCAAATGCGCTAGGGCGCAGAGCGACTGTGTTTCTGTGCAATTCAATAGCCCACTTGCATTAACAGCAACTGCCTTTCTGTGTAAATAAATAGCACACTTGCAGTAACAGGTAATGCGTCTATGTGCAATTAACTAGCACACGTCGACTAACACGTTGAAGCATCAAGCACAATCTCCTGCCTGACAGATACTAATAGCAGATCTAGCTAAGCTATACAGTTTATAAATATATTGACAACTCCTAGGGATGTCAATATATTCTCTACAAACTGTAAATTTAACTATACTAACTAGTAGTCTCCCTGATCTATCTATCTATCTATCTTCTCTAAGAAATCCGGCCGCGTAGCGTAAGCCATTTACACTATGCCGCCGCATCGTACTAGAGCAGTTGCCGTATTCTCTAAGCATTTGCTCCGTAGTTTGCATTGACGTAGCGAAAATGGCCCAGCGTAAGCCCACGTAATTCAAAGGGGGCAGCTTCTATTTAAATGAAGCGCGCCCCCACGTTGAACGAACTGCACATGCGCTGGCCGGGGAAAAAGCCCAGTGCACATGCTCCAGCTCACGTCGGAAAGCGTCGTTGAAACCGACGTCAAAACCGCGTAATCGTCACTACGCAATGACCTATTCGCGAACGAGTTAGTAAAACGACGTAAGCGACAGAAAAAGCCGACGCTGACCCGACACCATACTTAACATGGCATCCGACGGTACTTCGTAAGGTTACTCCTCATAGAAGCAGGGGTAACCTTACACGAACGAAAATGACGTACGCGACGACGGTGCGGCGTAAAAGCGATCGGGAATCGGCGTAGTAGCCTCATTTGCATAGGCAAATGAGAAAACAATGTAAAGGCCACCTAGTGGCCGGAGTTGTCATTATAACTACGATCCACAAGTGTAATGGTATTACACTTGTCGGATGTTCAAGCGTATCTATGCCAAAGTGATGCTAAGAATCACTCGCATAGATAAGAGCCAAAAAAAACGGCGATACGACAGGGTATCTGAGATACTCCGTCGTAGCGTCTCTGAGAATCTGGCCCTGTGTCTCTATCTATCTCTCTCTCTCTCTCTGTCTGACTGCAAAGCAAGCCGGAACACACTACACGAGGCCGCCCGGGAGGCGGCCTTTTATAGTGTGGGGCGTGTGCTAAAGCCCTGAGCCCTAATTGGCCAAAGCACCCAGGCTTTGGCCAATTAGGTCTCTTCGTTTTTTGGGCACTGTGATTGGCCAAGCATGCGGGGTCATGGTGCATGCTTGGCCAATCATCAGCGCGCAACGCCGCAGTGAATTATGGGTCATTCGAATTTGGCGCGAACGACCCGATTTGTTTGTTTTCGACAAACGATCGAACGGCCGATGTTCGATGCGAACGCGAAGCTCATCCCTAGTGAGTACATATGTCCTGGGTAGTGTATAGCTATATACACCTACCTTCTTCCTTCCTGTATACTGGACAGATGTTCTCACAATGTGTGTATACAGTGTATACAGCTAGCTATATATACACACATGACATCCAGGCACACAGGGGTCTCTTAATCCACATGACACGGGCTCCCCCATTGTGAGTACACTGTTCCTGCTTAGGACATACAGGGACCCCCCATTAAATGAAGTAAAGCTCCCACAAACTTACATACAGGGTCTGCTACCCCCCCCCCCCCCATGTTCCATCACACATGTTGCATTGCTTCACCGGCTCTGCACTCATGTTCCCCATTGATGGTAAACAGGGATCAGTGTACACAACTGTGACAAGGAGGGGCCACTTTCTCTTACCCCTTATGCTCCAGCAGACATGTTATTCTGCAGGCTGCACATTGTACTTCCCAGCACAGCCTGGACTTCAGGGGGAGACAGGTGCAGAGCTAAGTGGCAGGGCAGTAGACCAATCGGCTTTCAGCTGCATTTGGGTAAAACAGCAGCCAGACCTATGGGAACTATGCAAATGGCAGTGTGGGAGAGACACATCGCTGTTCTCACTGACATGAGGGAGATGAATAAAACAAGTCAGTCACACATGCAGCCCTATTTGCCAGCAGTGCTGTGAACTTATGCCGACCCTGCCCTGAGTTCTGCTGGTTCAGGATGTGCTGGTGCTGCCTCCTCCTCCTCCCCAGGCTGTCTCTGGCTCTCTCTCTCTGCAAAGGACTGGCCCACTTACTCCATCCATCCATCCCCCCTGTCCTCCGAGAAGCCTCTCATGTGGCCCCCCCACTGAATGGTCACTCAGTCCACCCCTCGTTTCAGCACACACACACACACCTTACCTTCAGTTTTCCAGAGTGACATGTGCAGCCTATTTGCTGGAGGTGCTGTGAACTCATGCCGAGTACCGACCACTGCCCTGAGTTCTCTCATTGCTGGTTCAGGAAGTGCTGCAGGTGCCGCCGCCTCCTCCTCCACAGGCTGTCTCTGTCTCTCTCTCTCTCTCTCTCCTGCAGTCTGCCCAGGACCGGCTCTCTTACTCCATCTATCCCCCCTGTCCTCATGCTCCGAGGAGCCTCTCATGTGGCCCCCCACTGAATAGTCACTCAGTCCGCCCCCAGTGTGCCAGCACTTACCTTCAATGGCGCCGCTCCTCTGAATTCACTGCACGTACATAACTCCACCGCCACAGTGACGAACAAGCACCGCCCACTGTCCTTTCCTCCGGTCCCCACCGCGCCAATCCATAGCCAGCTACTGTAGCCACAGACAAATGACAGTGGGGTGGGAGTGTTTGCGGGCACATTTTGTGCGCCCCGACCACACCCTAAACGTGGGCAAATCAGCTTCCCAGCCTGCAATCAGCTTTTTTTTTTACAGATTGGGTGGGGCGGCGCCCGAGCGCCCCCTATGGACGGGGCGCCACTGAGGTATACTAATCTAAATAATTTGTAAAATACTGCAGTAGTGCCCAGTTTTGTGTTCTACTGGCATGGCTAAACGTGACATAAACATGACACTTTAGTCTATAACAAGGCTAGATTAGCACTGTATACTATATGATACATGTATATAAGTGCACTCTGTTTTCACTAAGTTCATATTACAATTGTGGTGTCAATAATTTGACTGAAATCCCAATGCTCTATTACAGTAGTACCCATACTGCAGCATACCACAATGAAGATGTGATGCCATTGTGCACTGCTTTAAAAAAAAGACCATGTCTGTTGAATAGGCTGTAGTTCTTTTTGAACATGCTGTCTTACCTTAACATGCATTACCAGACATTTATAAACACATCACAGTGCTAAAGTGCTCCAACATAGTACAAATATAATGATCATGCAAAATAATCTTACCTTTCCTTGAGCACACATTGTTCCATCCAAAGGAGGACCTTTTTTTGTTTTGCAAAAATATGGATTGTCTGGATGACTGCACCAAAGTTGCTTACAAGGGTCAAATGTTCGAAACTGAGGGTAAACAAAACGGTCAAAATGTTATTCAATATTTTACAAAATGCAATTTCAAGTTATCAGAAATAAGTTTTTCCAGCTGGTATACTGTAAAACTATTACTTTATTGAAGCAACTCATTTAATTTCCATCACTATTTTAACACGGTTTTAACAAGTGCTTCTTGTTCATATATATTGTGACATAGGAGATCATTAGCTCAGTGGTAGGTGCATTTTTAACAGTGAGTTCACAGCAGACAAACTACTGTATATTTAAAGGGCCTGGAAATGCATGTTTATTGAAAAACACAAAAACAAAAGTCAAACAAAAGCTTTCCCACACACACAGGGTTTTTCTCCAGCAAAATACAAATAAAAATCATTAAGCGACCTGGCTCTCTGGTGATCAGTGCATCTACTTGTTTGGTCTCCAAAACCACTGGCTATTCCATGCACACAACCTTGAGTGCACACAGCCTTGAGCACTTTATAACGCATATAGTATCTATCCCCACAGAAACTCTCGCTCTTTCAATGTCAGCCACTGCTCCAATGTCCCTCCACTCCTCCTACAGTTCTCAGCAGAACAACATTCTAAGGACTATGTGCAATTGAGCCCATACCTCACTGGTTGACTACATAACCCAGGCACCGGGTTGGAGATTTCTTCCCTCCCAAGGTGCTTTGAAACCTCCAAACTACGAAACCACACCCAGAAATATCAACATCTGGAGAAAACTGTGAAAGCAAAATTAATGCTTTGTAGTTCTGCACTCAGCAAGTGTGCAAATCCTGTGTCCTTTCCATGACAACAGAGCCTTGTACTGTCTATATATACATACATACATACATACATACATACACATACAGTATTTATATATAAACTCCATATGCAGCACTTAACCAGATATTTTCAACAAACAGTCCATGTCTGATACATTGAAGGATAGAAAGAGCCCTGCACCAGCTTCAGTGTGAAGGCACACAACATCAAAGTGTTTACAGTCAATTTGCTTACCAGAGGCTAGATGCAACAAGCTCGAACCACAAGTCACATGACACTCTCTGCATCATTCAGCAGTGGTAGGTAAATGTCTTCACAGTATATATAGTGTATATGTATTGTGACAGTATGGTTCCTTTTCGTGGTGTCGCCAGGATTCTCAACAAGCCAGGCTGAGGGGTTCCAGGATGATTGTGTAATTTGGAGGAAACCGTTTTTTTAGTTTACTCCATGGTTGGTAGAACCTGGTTTGGGACCCAGGTTAACCAACAAAAATAAAAAAATACAATCCCATACCCACAGAGGAAGGTGAAAGACCCCAGAAAAGCATGCTTTAATTTGCTACAGCAGGGGAAAAATTACTTATTGATCCCCCGAGAGGCAATCAGATTTTCCCTACATCAACTTAACTATAAATGTCAGTACCCAGTTATATTATGTACATTTAGGAAAAAATTCAGGGCTTTTATAAAGCGATCTACTGAGTTGGCCAGAACCACCTATGGAGGGAGTCTATTTCACATTTTCACAGCCCTTTCTGTGAAGAAACCTTTCCATATTTGGAGATGAACTTTTTTTCCTCTAGATGTAAAGTGTGACCCTAGTAATCTGGGTGGGAGGAAATCTCCAATCCTGAAACCCAGAGCCAGGACACTGATTATGCAGGGGGGTTCTGGACCTTTGTAAGAGTCAAGACAAGGGTTTTAGTCCACCCCTCCCGAGGACTCCCTGTTGGTGTAAGGGAGCAGCCCCAAGCATGCAGGTGTGTACGGTGCAGTCAGACTGAGGCCCAAGCCTGTGGGATGGAGCAGCAAGGAAGCTGTGAGAGAAAGAGTGCTAATTCTCTGGGAACTTCCCAGCATTTTAAGTAAATCCCAATGTCCTGCAAATCCAGGTTGAATCCCTTTTGCAGAGCCCAGTGCTGCTCTGCACTGCAGCTGGTCGAGGCTGAGACTCGTTTAGCCCCTCTCTCCTTCTTCCTGTCCAACAGCATTGCCTTTCTGGTCCCACGGCATTCCTGCCCCTCTGGTCCCACAGCGTTCCTGACTTCCTGGTCCCACAGCGTTCCTGACTTCCTGGTCCCACAGCGTTCCTGACTTCCTGGTCCCACAGCGTTCCTGACTTCCTGGTCCCACAGCGTTCCTGACTTCCTGGTCCCACAGCGTTCCTGCCTTCCTGGTCCCACAGCGTTCCTGCCTTCCTGGTCCCACAGCGTTCCTGCCTTCCTGGTCCCACAGCGTTCCTGCCTTCCTGGTCCCACAGCGTTCCTGCCTTCCTGGTCCCACAGCGTTCTTGCCTTCCTGGTCCCACAGCGTTCCTGCCTTCCTGGTCCCACAGCGTTCCTGCCTTCTATGTGCCAGTGCTCCTGCCTTCCATGAGCCATAGTGATCCATCCTTCCATGTGCCATAGTGATCCATCCTTGCTGCCTTCCATGTGCCATAGTGATCCATCCTTCCTGCCTTCCATGTTCCATAGTGATCCTTCCTGCCTTTCATGCCACCACCCAATGTTAATGAGGAGGTGGAGACTTGGCTCCTTGCACAGATGGAAAGGGCTGCAAGGGCTGGGACAGTGATAATAATGGGGGATTTTAACTACCTAAAAATTAACTGGAGTAATGGCATTGCTAGGACAGTTAAAGGACAAAAATGTATAAACCTATTGCAGGACAATTTTGAGGCCCCAACTAGGAATGATGCGCTGTTGGACCTGGTATTCTCAAACAATGCAGAGCGTATTACTAACGTTCAGATAAAAGAACACCTGGGTAGCAGTGACCATAACATGATTTCATTTGATGTTAGCTGTAAGCAAAAACCACATACGGGAAGGATAAAAACACTTAATTTCAAGAGAGAACATCTTCCAAGGATGAGGGCTGCGCTCCAGGACTTAGACTAGGAGAAAATATTGGCATCAATGGGCACAAAACAGAAATGGGAATTCCTCAAAAAGAGCTCTGTGTATACAAAAGAGCATGGGGCAGATCATGTCCATAATGGGGGTGGTAGTGACAAAGCCCCAAATGATACACAAGTGGCTCAAAAGTGATATGGTCCAGAAATATTTAGACAGAATAAAGGTGGATAAAGCACCTGGGCCTGATGGCATCCACCCACGGATCCTAAAATAATTAAGCTCTGTCATTTCAAAGCCACTGTATCTAATTTTTAGGGATTCATTAATGACAGGAATGGTACCACTGGATTGGCACAGGGCCAATGTAGTGCCCATATTTAAAAAGGGAACCGAGTCTTTACCAAGTAACTAAAGACCTGTTAGTTTAACTTCTATAGCTGGGAAGTTACTGGAGAGATTAATAAAAGACCACATAGATGAGTTCTTGCTGGAAAAAAACTATTTAAGCAACAGACAGCATGGATTCATGAAAAAGAGAAGTTGTCAGACAAACCTGATTTCTTTTTATGAAGAGGTAAGTAAAACCTCCACAGAGGCGTGGCAGTGGACGTGGTATACCTGAATTTTGCAAAAGCGTTCGATACAGTTACGCACACAAGGGTCATGTGTAAGGTAAAGTATTAAGGATTGGATATATCAGTTTGTCTAATTGGGCGACTAAGTGGCAGATGAGGTTTAATGTTGATGAATGTAAAGTTATGCACTTGGGGGCTAAGAATATGCATGCATCATACATACTAGGAGAAGTAGAACTGGGGGGATCCGTAGTGGAGAAGGATCTGGGGGTTTTGGTAGATCATAAGCTCAATAATGGCATGCAATGCCAAACTGCGCTTTCCAAAGTGAGCAAAGTCCTTTCTTGTATTAAAAGAGGTATGGATTCCAGAGAGAGATATAATTGTGCCCCTGTACAACTCATTAGTAAGACCTCATCTAGAATATGCAGTTCAGTTTTGGGCTCCAGTTCTCAAGGAGGATATTAGGGAACTGGAGAAAGTGCAGAGAAGAGCAACCAAACTGATAAGAGGCATTGAGGAGCTCAGCTATGAGGAACAATCAGAATAACTAAATGTATTCACTCTTGAGAAGAGGAGATTACATGTACAAATATATAAGGGGTCCATATAGTAAACTTGGTGTTGAATTATTCACTTTACGGTCAACACTGAGGACAAGGGGGCACTCTTTACATCTAGAGAAAAAGAGATTTCACCTCCAAATACCGAAAGGTTTCTTCACAGTAAGAGCTGTGAAAATGTGGAATAGACTCCCTCCAGAGGTGGTTCTGACTAGCTCAGTAAAGTGCTTTAAGAAAGGCCTGGATTCTTCCCTAAATGTACATAATATAACTGGGTACTAACATTTATAGGTAAAGTTGATCCAGGGTATATATGATTGCCTCATGGGGGATCAGGAATAATTTTGTTCCCCTGCTGTAGCAAATTGATCATGCTTTGCTGTTTTTTTTTTTTTTTGGGGGGGTTGGATCAACTGTGGGTATAGAATTGGATATATGCGATTGTGCAATATTATTATTGTTTTATTTCTTGTGGTTGAAGACTGTGTCTTTTTTCAACCTGACTAACTATGTAATAGGAGCTTGTCCTTTACTCACTACTAGGGTTCAGCGAACAATTTACTGTAAGTTCGGGTTCGAGTTCGGTGTTCGGCAATATAATGGTGCGCTGCAGGGCAGCCAATCAACATTTGTTTAACTTGTGTGACCTAGAAGCCATCACAGCCATGCCTACTAATGGCATGGCTGTGATTGGCCAGTGCAGCATTTGACCCAGCCTCTATATAAGCTAGAGGCACATAGCACAGCATGTCACTCTGCTTTAGATAGGATAGGGAAAGGCTGGCGCTGCTGCTGCTCTGAGGGAGAGAATTAGATAGGAGTCAGACTCGGTCCTGCTTAAGAAATCAAATTACTCAGCAATCTACATAGCACAGCAAATCACTCTGCTTTATATATTTTAGGGAAAATTTTTGCTGCTGTTGTTTTTAGGGAGAGAAATATATAGGAGTCAGTCCTGCTTCAGAAATCAAATTACAGTACACCAGCACTGCATATGTTACTGTAAGATACTCCCTTTAGATACTTTTCGATTGTGCTATTCAAAAAACAGCCATTTAGGGCAAACAAATATATTTTGCAGTGTTTGCTCCATATCTGTACATGTGAGATACACCCTTTAGATACTGCTCTTCTATTGTGCTATTCAAAAAAACACTCATTTAGGGCAAATAATTGTTTTTTTTGGTGCATTTCCTGCATATCCGTACTGTGAGATACACCCTTTAGATACTGCTCTTCTATTGTGCTATTCAAAAAACACCCATTTAAGGCAAATACTTTTTTTGGTGCGTTTCCTGCATATCTGTATGTGCGAGATATACCCTTTAGATACTGCTCTATTGTGCTATTCAAAAAAAACACCAATTTAGGGCAAATATTTTTTTTTTGGTGCTTTTTCTGCATATCCGTACTGTGAGATACACCCTTTAGATACTGCTTTTCTATTGTGCTATTCAAAAAACACCCATTTAGGGGGGCGTGGCTACCACGCTGCTGCATGGAGGCTTGAATCCGTGGCTCCTCCAGAGAATCGGGGATAGCAGCAATCAGCGGCGATCGTACATAGCAGCAAACAGCTCTGAGGGGTTGTGAAAACCGGCAGCATCTCCCGGCATAGCTAAGAAAAAGAAAGACTGAGCTGGCATTAGAAAGCTGCCACACTTCATTCTCCCGTCGGAGCAGACACAGAGCCAAGATGGCGCCAGCGGCTGTTCACCTGCCTCGTCGGATGTCTCCTCCCGCTCCACACAGAGCCCTGTTTAGGCAGGAGCCTCTAAAACTTCTCATCCCACGTCACCAGCGGCATCTTCCCCTTCGATGCAAAGCCCTGCCAAGTCTAAACCCAGACTGTTAGCTGCTTCTTCCCCCATAGAGGTGAGCCTTGGCTGTAACTCTGCAGACACCACCAGGGAAATCTTTGATACACTCAGCTCTTATCCAGCCACAAGCCAGCCTATATCTGAATCTACATTAAAAGACATGTTGGGCTCTCTCCGGGCCTCATTACAGGCTGATATGGTACAATGTGTTACTACCTTTAAAGCTGAAGTGCAAGAGCTCGGAGGAAGGGTGGACAAAATCGAGCATAAGATGGGTGAATTTGCAGCCTTTCATAACTCCTTAATTGATGCCCGTAACGATCAGGATGATCAGCTAGAAGCCCTCAGGGCCAAGTTTGCAGATCTTGAGGACCGCAGGACCGCTCACGATGAAATAACCTAAAGCTGAGAGGAGTCCCCGAGACCAGCTTATTGCTAATTTCCGTTAAAAAAAAATCAACTTCCTAAGCAATTCTCTCGCCTTCAAGTATACGCGGACCTCTCTCAGTACACGTTGCAGAAGAGAAAATCACTGCTGCCAATAACTAAAGCCCTCAGGAACCATGGCATAATTTATCGCTGGTGCTACCCAACAAAGCTCACCATCACCCATAACAACTCAACCTCAGTGATAACATCACTTAACAAACGGTTAGCTTTGCTTCGCTCTTGGGACATACTTCCTGAACAAGAACCCTCTTCTCGTTCTTCTCCTAACAAAGTGGACACTCAGGAGGAATGGCAGTCCGTGTCCTACAAACGGAAACAAAAGGGTCATTCAACTTGATTGCCTCTGACTTTTTGTTCATGCTAGTTACAATGTTTGACTTCCCCAGTTCGCTGGACTACAGCGCCCACGATGTTCCCTCAACTATGGTGCATTACCTTTGCACTCAGATTCCGGCTGGAATCGCCCAGGTTCGTATTACATTTTTTTGTTCCTTTTCTATTTTTCTTGTTTCTATTTTTGTTTTGGCACGAAAAATCCGTCCGGCTCTCACGTTAGGGATTCAAAGGGTATACAATGGGTCACACCATCTGCTGGCCCTGCAAAATCCCTTGTCTACTTAATTATTAGTTCGCTTTTGATGTTTGGAAGTAGTGATGTATCTTTCTCCACTGTGCCCTTATGGTCTTTAGGATAACGCCGTTTAACGTGCGGGGTCTAACCACCCCGCCAAGGAGCATCTCTTTGGAAGGAATCTCTCAAGTTAGGGAGTGACTTAATCTGTGTGCAGGAAACACATTTTCAAGACTCCGCTTCTCCGACTCTGAACCATCAACAATTTCTCCATATCTTCACTGCATCTGCGTCACAGAAGCAGAAAGGAGTTCTCATAGCAATCAAGAACTCTGTGGAGTTCTCTCTATATGATTCCATCCGGGATCCTGAAGGCAGATATTTGATACTTCTGTGTGACATCAACAACAGACCCTTCACGTATGTGCTTATGCTCCTAATGTGCACCAGCTTCGCTTTGCAAACAAACTGTTTTGCAAGGTTTCTAAACTTAGGAGGGGTCAGGTAGTGATATGTGGGAACTTTAATGTAATCGCGGATCCACATCTGGACCTTTCATCTAAGCCGAAGCGCCTTTCTTTAGCACTTCAGCCAATACTTCATAGGGAATACTTGTATGATACTTGGAGGTGCCAACATGCGTGATTTCACTTTTCATTCGTACTCTAGAATTGATATGATATTAGTGGATAGGTGTTGCTGGAGGCTGTGTCTTCCTCTAGTATCCATGATATTACATGGTCGGACCATGCTATGGTTTCTATATCAATCTTGGAGAAACACACACCCAGTCCTGCTTACGTCTGGAGAGTTAACTCGCAACTTTTCAATTCCGATCAAAATGTTTTGAATATCAGTACACAGCTTAGAGAGTATTTTCAGTTGAATTGTCAATCAGTTTCTGATCCTTTTGTTGTTTGGTGTGCCCATAAGGCCTTCATAAGGGGAGTTCTCATACAGATGTGTTCGCGAATTAAGAGGCAGAGGTCATTGCAGCTTGATAAAGTATTGAAGGACATACTCATTCTTGAATCCGCAAATAAGGCAAACCCTACCAATTCTTCATGCACAGCCCTATCCAAATAACTTACAGACCTTTGCCTGTTGTTGATAGAACAACACAATAAGTATCTTAAATCCCTCAAATTAGCACATTACTCTTCTGGTATTAAGGCAGGGAAATTCCTGGCTAACCGTTTTAAAGCGAAAAAGCTTCAATCTAAAATCTGACAGACCCATGCTCGAAGCAAAAAATTATGAACCCGAAGAGCATTGCCGATGCTTTTGCGTTCTACTATAGCTCTCTTTATAATTTGAAAGACAATCTTAATACCCCACAACCAACCAATCACAACATACAATCTTTTTTGGCCTCTTTGAAACTCCCTACCCGTACAATTGATCAGTTACAAAGACTCAACTCGCCCATAACCCCCCAGAAGATTAGTAAAGCAATCCATTCTTTACCGGTGGGGAAATCTCCAGGGCCGGATGGTTTGTCAAATGACTACTTTAAGCGTTTTCAAGAATTCCTCACCCCTAGCCTCTCCTCGATGTTTGCGGCTGCAATGGCTTCGGCCTCATTCCAATCGGAAATGCTACAGGCGTATATAGTGACCATACCTAAGCCAGGCAAAGATCCTTTCCAACCAGCTAATTATAGACCAAAATCACAGTGGTCCCGGTGCTCCCCGCAGTGGTTCTCACTCACCAGACGTTGCTCCCCAATATGGGGTGATGGGCAATAAGCAACTGTTGACCTCTGCTCCAGCTGTTCAGGACCTGCAACCACCAGCAGTAAATCCACAGTATCCCCTCGGGAGGACAATAAAACACCGATAGTGCAGGAGTAGCAAAAAAGCTATATAAAATGTATTCAGCCTTTGGCTAAACAGGCTATAGAAAACAGTACCAGATACAAAAAATCTGAGTAAAAAAAGTAAAATACAAATAAAATAGAGCTAAGTCTCCAAGCTCTCCGGGATGTTTATACCATGCTTAGCAGCGGTGTGCTGTGTGCGCTCCAGCTGCGTTCCACCCAGCACAAACCCGGAAGTGACGTGTAT
The DNA here is from genome assembly GCA_029574335.1 of Rana kukunoris. Lineage (NCBI taxonomy): Eukaryota > Metazoa > Chordata > Amphibia > Anura > Ranidae > Rana > Rana kukunoris. The sequence goes on along the minus strand of CM056051.1, from coordinate 352,005,620 downwards.
GACAGGTGACGCCTGACGTACGTTTCGATGATGATCGTCTTCTGAGGCGTTACCTCTCATAGCTGTAGTGAGGTATATGTAGACAAGCATCGCGCCAACTTTCCCGCCCTCCCCAGGGCCGCTCAGCAAATCAAATTTGCGTAAACGCCTCCTTTGCTAAGGAAGAAGTAGAATGATATGTGAGAGTTACGAGAATTTTTAACCCTTGTCTTTACCTTAATGTTGGCGCGATGCGTGTTACTCATGTTACTCATACCTAGTAAAGCTGATACAATGTTAAGAGCGTAGATATAAAATGAAAGTAAAATAGAGACCATTAAACCAAAGAAGAACACACTCCTATGCTATCACTAAGTAATGGAACTACATACAGAAAAAAGAGTGTGCATATATACAGGTCAATTCAGCCAAATGGCAGATGCCACTGGCTTGCATAATTAACTTATCGGTGCCGGGTCTCTGTTGCAGGCTGTCTAGATAACTGATATAATGGACCAGCAATTCACCCTGCTATGTTATCATGTGTAATGAAATGGTAAGTGGTATAGTAGATTATAATAAATGATAATGAATCACAATATTTATTAGTAGATTCCCAAATTACCTACCCCACATACCTATAAAAATATAAGTATGTCTATGTGACAGAAATATTAAATTACATGTATCTGAAATGTACAGAAACTCAATAGGGGAGACCTTATAGGGGGGATTTTTTTTTAAAGTGGGAGGTACTTGACCATCCTATTACAGGACTAGGATAAGACCCTGGTTGAAGAAGAATGCTACGTGTACTAAACACAGTTGTATGAAAAAACTTATTGGTGGAGATAAAGGAGAACATAAATTAGGGGCTGATAGGTGCATCATGCCCTGACAAAAACAGACCTTATGAGTAGGGATGAGCTTTGCGTTCGAAACAAACGTATGTTCGATTTGAACACCGTCCGTTCAATCGTTCTCGAATTTCGAACAAAAACGATCGTTCGCGGCAAATTCGAGTGAAAAGAAACGACCGTTTTTGAAACTTTTTTTCCATTGATACATGTTCCCTGGGGCAAGACCCGGGTTCTGAAAGACGTTTTCCAACAATAACTTGAAAATGTGTCTTTAACCACTTAAGGACCTCCGCACGCACATATACGGCCACAGAATGGCACGGATGGGCACAAGGGCGTAAATTTACGTCCTCGCCCAGTAGCGGGTCGGGGGTCCGATCGGGACCCCCTCCGCGGAGTGCGGAGGTCCCCGTGTCTCCGGGAGCGATCCGGGACAAGCGGGCGGATGTCAGTGTTTACCCGCCCCCCCGCGATCGCTCCCAGCCAATGCCTGCGCTCCCCCTTTGTGTCACTTCCTCCTCCTGTGTAAACACAGGAAGGGGGAAGTGATGTAATCTCTCATCGCAGCGGTATTTCCAACCGCTGCGATGGGAGAAACACCTCACAGTAAGTCCTGCACCAACACTACACTGACATACACACACATAGGCATACTTAACCCCTTGCGATCTGGCCCCCCACCCCCCCTGTCACAGTGTCACTGAATGCAGTGATCTAATCACTGCATTTAGTGTCAGTGTGACAGGCAGTGTAAAATCAGTTAGTGTTAGGTTCAGGATAGCCCCCCACCCCCCCTAATAAAGTTTTAACCCCCTGATCACCGCCCTAGTTAACCCTTTCACTCGCTATTGCCAGCGTCACTAAGCGATCATTTTTCTGATCGCTGTATTAGTGTCGCTGTTCCCGCTAGGTAGCTATTTTTTTTTTATTGCGATTTTTTTTTTTTACTAAAGACATGTGGCTAAATAAATTTTGGCCTAAATGTTTGACTAAAATTTAGTTTATTTGATTTTTTTTTAACAAAAAGTAAAAAATAGTGTTTTTTTTTCAAAAATGTCACTCTATTTTTGTATATAGCGCAAAAAATAAAAATCGCAGAGGTGATCAAATACCACCAAAAGAAAGCTCTATTTGTGGGAAGAAAAGGACGCAAATTTTGTTTGGGAGCCACGTCGCACGACCGCACAATTGTCTGTTAAAGCGACGCAGTGCCGAATCGCAAAAACACCTTGGGTCATTTACCAGCGTATTGGTCCGGGTCTTAAGTGGTTAAATGATCGTTTCTGAATTCGAATGTTCAAGTTCCATAGACTTCAATGGGGTTCTAAATGTTCATGCGAAGGATTGGACTGTTCGACGGTTCTGGTGCAAACCGAATGCGGGGGTGTTCGGCTCATCCCTACTTATGAGATAGATGCCCTAAGTCATAGTCAGGTGACTAGTTCCCTAAGGGTTGGCCAGAAAGCAGTTCAGATCTATTTCTACGTTTAGGCCGTGGGGTCTGTAAATCCAGCTGGTCTCATTCTGGGATATTGCTATTTGCTTGTTGCCCCCCCCCCCCCCTCCAATTATACTTGACTATGTCTATCCCATAGAAAATAAGTCCAGATGGATCTTTATTGTGGAATTCAGCTAAGTGTCAGGATAAATTATGTTTGGGAAACCCCTTCAGTATATTCTTTATGTGTTCACGTATGCGTACCCGTAGTTCTCTGGTTGTACGTCCCACATATTGAAGATGGCATGGACATTCCACTATGTATGTCACATGTGTGGAATTGCAGGTGATGAGGTTCCTGATTTTGTATGTTTTGTGGTCAGTACTTGACTTAAATTCCATTTTTCTTCTTGCTTGTGTAGCGCTCACCCCCGAAGGAGCCGCTGGATGATCGGGTCTTCTGTTTTACCTCTGTGACACACCACAAATAATGAATCCACAGCACACCAGCACACCTTGTGAGAGTTTAAATAACTATTTACTATATATATATATAATAATCTGAATAGCAATATACAACATCAACATTTATCTCTACACAGCATAACACAGAGACTGCATATGAGACACCAGCATAACAGTGATGAACGATAAATGCGGTTATTCTAACTGTGAACTTATATATATATATACTTAGTCCCAATGTACCCGGGTACCTAACCCACTGGCCAGTGGTAGTTTCTTCAGCTAGCCAACGTTGGGGCCCAATATGAACGGTAAAAATCTGTGTGTATGGTTAATGACAACGGGCCGGAGGCCTCTCACCCATCCACGGAGGGAGATGTCCGTCTGTAGCCGGCAGGGATGTCAGCAATTATCTTCTGCGATGAAGAGCTGTATATAGGAGCTGGAGTCTGATGTCATCAGGGGTTCTGGTCATCAAATTTGGCGTCCGTCCGGGCCGAGTCGCCCCCGCAGTGTCCTCTCAGCAGGGTGGCACCTTACTCACAGCCCCAGAGGATCCTCTTCCAGCCAGGAACAAACAGCCGTTTACCCTGTGTAGCAGATGTCACTTCAGATGTCAAGTCAGCACAGTCTCTCCACAAACAGGCGGCACACCCAAGCAACAGCAGTCTGTTCTCTCTGTCTCTTCACATCCGACTCCCCTCTCACCCGGAACGTCCTGTCTGTACCTGACATCACTTCCTGTCTTTCTCCTGTAGCACTCTGGGAACTGTAGTCTAATTATCCGTTTTCATTTGTAATTCCTCAGTGGCTGTGTCTGCAATCCCCACAAAGCTGTGCTCTTCGGCTCCACCTGCAGCTGCAATATCTTTTCTCTTAAAGGAGCTGAAATCAACAACAGGGCTACACTTGTTTTTTACTAACTCTGCAGGGTAGGCACCTTTGACATTTAAAGAACCCTTTCAGCTTGGGACATAGTTCTACCTGTTTGGGAGGGTTGACAATATTATGTACAAGATGTTGTCTTAGAGATGGAGCCTTCCTGTATATAAATGAGGGTTTTCTCTGAAGAATTTTTAAGAGAATTTGATCTTCTTCCAGTATGGGCCAATATTTTTTCAATATGCCTTCAAAGGCTTTATATTGGGTATTAAACCCAGTAATAAATGCCAGCCCGCGTTTTTTATCTTTATTGGGTTTCTGTGTTAGCAGGTTTGCACGGTCTTTGCCAGCCACTTCTGTCCTCAGTTTATGCAGGGTCTCCAATGGGTATCCTTTTTCGTGAAACCTCTCAATAATTGTGTCTGCTTGTGTTAAGACGTTTTCTTCGGAATCACAATTTCTCCTCAATCTTAGCAGTTGTCCTTTAGGGATATTTGACTTCCATCTTGGATGGTGGCAGCTCGAGATGGGGATATAGCCATTGTGGTCTGTGCTCTTGAAAAAAGTCTTAGTATGCAATGATGTACCATGTTTGTAGATCTCCAGATCTAGGTACTCGATGCTCTCTGTACTGCTCTTCCCAGTAAATGTAAGCCCACACCGATTGTTGTCTAATCCCAAGAGGAATCGTTGTAAATCGACCATAGATCCATCCCAGAGGATAATGAGATCATCTATGTATTTCCGGTATAGTTTGATCTCTGCTATGTCCTTTCTATATACTGTATATATTCATCTTCCCACATGTCCATTAGCAAGTTAGCCACACTGGGGGCATAACAAGCCCCCATTGCGACCCCCTTGGTTTGGACATAATACTGTTTGTCATACCAGAAATAGTTGCATTCCATTGTGAGTTTCAAGCCTTCCAGGATGTATTGTATTTGTTCCTGTCTGAGTTGCGTTTTCTCATGTAGGGCTGTTGCAACACCCATCAATCCATCTTTTTGTACAATACCCGTGTACAGGGAGTTGACATCTATCGTTACTAGTATGTAATTATCTGTCCCTTGTTTGGTTTTCAACTCTTGTATCAACTGCAGACTATCCCTTAAATATGACTTACCCTGTTTGACCAGGGGTTTTAGGAAGGTGTCCAAATATTCACCTAAGCGTACAAATACAGAATTAATGCCGCTAATAATTGGTCTCCCGGGTGGTTTTGTTAGCCTTTTGTGAATTTTGGGGGTGTAAAATATAACAGGTGTTTTAGTAGAGTTGGATACTAGATAATCAGATTTGTTCTTGCTAAGTATCCCCAATTTCTTCCCTTTTTTCACAAATTTCTCCAATCGCCTTTGGAACTTCTGTTTGGGATTCCCCTTTAATTTCTGATAGGTATGTTCTGTTGTGAGCAGGTTGTTCATCTCTTCTTCGTAGTCATTTTTACTGAGAATGACCAATCCTCACCCCTTATCTGCGGGCCTTATTACTACTTCCTTTTTGTTCCCTATTTCCTTGATAGTTTTCCAAGTGTTCTTGCTTTTTCTGTTCAGTTTCCTTTCAAGTTTCCTTAGGTCCCCCTCAACCATCTTCTTAAAGGCTACCACACATTGATTGCCTGAGTTAGTGGGGTTAAAAGTGGAATTATTCTTAAGGTGGGTTCGTACATATGGGGATACATTATCCCTGTCCATGTCTTCGTTAGTACTATAATATTTTTTTTTTAAATGAATCTTTCTAAGAAATTTTTGGAAGTCAATGTACACCTCAAACTGATCCAGAGGTTTTTCAGGTGCATACTTTAGACCAAGGTCCACAATTTTCCTTTCTTCCCTATTAAACTCCACTCCGCTTAAGTTAAAGATGCCTTTTCCTAGTTCTGTCTGGGTCTTTTTCTTATTCTTATTCTTCTTATTATCCAGACACAATTATTGAGAGGTATCACGAGAAAGGATACCCATTGGAGACCCTGCATAAACTGAGGACAGAAGTGGCTGGCAAAGACCGTGCAAACCTGCTAACACAGAAACCCAATAAAGATAAAAAACGCGGGCTGGCATTTATTACTGGGTTTAATACCCAATTTTATATTGAAATTTGAAGGCATATTGAAAAAATATTGGCCCATACTGAAAGAAGATCAAATTCTCCCAAACATTCTTCAGAGAAAACCCTCATTTATATACAGGAAGGCTCCATCTCTAAGACAACATCTCGTACATAATATTGTCAACCCTCCCAAACAGGTAGAACTATGTCCAGAGCTAAAAGGGTTCTATAAATGTCAAAGGTGCCTACCCTGCAGAGTTAGTAAAAAACAAGCAAGAAGAAAAATGGAATTTAAGTCAAGTACTGACCACAAAACATACAAAATCAGGAACCTCATCACCTGCAATTCCTCACATGTGACACACATAGTGGAATGTCCATGCCATCTTCAATATGTGGGGCGTACATCCAGAGAACTACGGGTACGCATACGTGAACACATAAAGAATATACGGAAGGGGTTTCCCAAACATAATTTATCCTGACACTTCGCTGAATTCCACAATAAAGATCCATCTGGACTTATTTTCTATGGGATAGACATAGTCAAGGATAATTGGAGGGGGGGGAGGGGGGCAACAAGCAAATAGCAATATCCCAGAATGAGACCAGCTGGATTTACAGACTGGGTAGCCTTGTACCCCACTGCCTAAACGTAGAAATAGATCTGAACTGCTTTCTGGCCAACCCTTAGGGAACTAGTCACCTGACTATGATTTAGGGCATCTATCTCATAAGGTCTGTTTTTGTCAGGGCATGATGCACCTATCAGCCCCTAATTTCTTTTCTTCTTTATCTCCACCATTAAGTTTTTTCATACAACTGTTTAGTACACATAGCATTCTTCTTCAACCAGGGTCTTATCCTAGTCCTGTAATAGGATGGTCAAGTACCTCCCAATTTAAAAAAAAAATCCCCCCATAAGGTCTCCCCTATCGAGTTTGTGTACATTTCAGATACATGTAATTTAATATTTCTGTTACATAGAGACATACTTATATTTTTATAGGTATGTGGGGTCGGTAATTTGGGAATCTACTAATAAATATTGTGATTCATTATCATTTATTATAATATTCTACTATACCACTTACCAATTCATTACACATGATAACATAGCAGGGTGAATTGCTGGTCCATTATATCAGTTATCTAGACAGCCTGCAACAGGGTCTCGGCACCGATAAGTTAATTATGCAAGCCAGTGGCATCTGCCATTTGGCTGAATTGACCTGTATATATGCACTCTCTTTATCTGTATGTAGTTCCATTACTTAGAGATAGCATAGGCGTTTGTGCTTCTTTGGTTTAATGGTCTCTATTTTACTTTCATTTTATATCTACGCTTTTTAACATTGTATCAGCTGTACTAGGTATGAGTAACACGCATCGCGCCAACATTAAGGTAAAGACAAGGGTTAAAAATTCTCATAACTCTCACATATCATTCCAATTCCTCCTTAGCAAAGGAGGAGTTTACGCAAATTTGATTTGCTGAGCGGCCCTGGGGAGGGCAGGGAAGTCGGCGCGATGCTTCTCTACATATACCTCACTACAGCTATGAGAGGTAATGCCTCAGAAGACGATCAGCATCAAAACGTACGTCAGGCGTCACCTGTCATACACCTCACTTCCGGGTTTGTGCTGGGTGGAACGCAGCTGGAGCGCACGCTGCACACCGCTGCTAAGCACGGTATAAACATCCCGGAGAGCTTGGAGACTTACTCAGCTCTATTTTATTTGTATTTTAATTTTTTTACTCTGATTTTTTTGTATCTGGTACTGTTTTCTATAGCCTGTTTACTCAAAGGCTGAAAACATTTTATATAGCTTTTTTGCTACTCCTGCACTATTGGTGTCTTTTGTCCTCCTGAGGGGATACTGTGGATTTACCGCTGATGGTTGCCGGTCCTGAACAGCTGGGGCAGAGGTCAACAGTCGCTTATTGCCCATCACCCCATAGTGGGGAGCAACGTCTGGTGAGTGAGAACCCCTGCGGGGAGCACCAGGACCACTGCGATTCTGTGTATAAGGCAGCACCACCCCCTCAAGGAGATAACGCCCTACTGCATTGGAAATTCAATGCATGCTTGCATGGACATTTTTGTTTGTCTGTGACATTGTTAGATCTCCTAAAATCTCAGGATCTCTTTGGACATTGGTGCATTCACGTTTTTTTGGATTATAGCATTTTATCCAGGTCCTGGGATTAGGATCCACTATATATATATAATTTACATGCATTCTATGTGGATACACAGTAATTTAATTTCGTAGCACTTTACACGATTATCACTGGATGTATTCAATTTATTTATTATAATTTACTTATGTTTTACAACTATATTTGTTGCACTTGATATCCACACCACCTCTAGGTCACTAGGGTGGCTCATTATTATCCCAAATGAACGCACACCATTCTGGTCACTATAGGTATTGTGTTGCACCTTAGGACACACTAGGAGTGTACCAGATTTTTTTCGAAGGCAGCGCCAATTCCCCCTTTTATTCACTTCACATATATCACTAACCCCTAGGGGTCGGTTCAGGGAAGGCAGCAGTCCATATTCAGATCCTAAGCGCAGGTCATATTCATATTTTTATCATTGGCAATATATGTCCCACACCCTTCGGAAATTTGGATTTGAGGGTCCTATTCTATCTGCTATATTAGCACTATATACTGCTCCTTCCGCAAAAGCGTATACTTCAAACATTCTGTCCCAACCCTTTAGGATTTCAAATGGAACCAGACAGGGCTGTCCTTTGTCCCCATCCATTTTTAACTTATTAATCAAATCTTTAGCAGAAGCGATAAGGTCTTCACCCCTAATTACCGGCTTTAAATTTTACAATGATCCCCATGACATACATTTATTTGCAGACAATATTTTTTTAACGAACCCGGAAGCCTCTTTAGCTGCAGCTCATAATATTCTTACAACTTTTAGCGCCTTGTCTTGTTAAAAAGTTAACTTCACCAAGTCCCAAGTGTTAGACCTTGGCATAGATCCTAATCTCCGGGCTTCCTATTCTTATACCTGGAGCACTGACGGGATACCTTACTTGGGTATTTGTTTAGTCTCAGATGTTACACACCTAGCTGACATTAATTATTCCCCTCCTTGTCAGGGCATTAGAGCTGCCCGTTCGCGGCCGTTTACCGCGGGCGCGCGCATGCGCGGCTCGGGCGCGCGCGTGCATGTATTAGCGCATGTATGTGCGCGGTATAGGCACGCGGCGCGGGCGCGCACGGACACGCTCTCCATCCGGCCAATCAGTGGCTTAGGCGGGCTATTTAAGCCAGCCTCTTCCTCCTGTCTGGTTGCTGGCTTGTCACAACTTCTAAGTGAATCTGATACCTACGACCTTTTGATCCTGATCCTTTGACCTTTGGCTATTGTTACCGGACTGCTGCTGTCTCCTGCTCTTGACCTTTGGCTTGAACTATCGGACTTCCTGATCTCTCCAATCCTCCTGACCACGGCCTGTTTCCCGGATTAATCTTCTGCTTGTTCCCAGCTCCAGCTATCTGGACTTCCGGACTATCTCCGTGTGCTTCCTCAGCTGACCCCAGTGACCTGCTTCCGGATCAGTCTCTGCTCCACGGATCCAGTCTTCATCCACCTGTCGGTACCGGTGCCTCCCGGTGCGTCCGTCCCCCTGTACCCACTCCAGGGGGCGGATCGCGCTAGGTCGCAAAGGGAGCCGCCCTCAGCATCTTGGCCTTGGTGAGTTTATCTTTAACTACCGTGATAGTACAAGCCAGCCAGATGTCCGAGGCCGACAGGGCGCGCTCTCCCTTCGAGACTCTTTGCCTACAAGTCTCAGCACTAACCGACGCAGTACAGAAGTTGCAGGACGGATACGTACAAATGGATGGTCGCCTCCAACAAATGGCTGTCACGCCTGGACCCACGGCCTCTCCTGCGGCTCCAGCTATGGGAGCATCCACCTCCCAGTCTTCTCCAGGACTAGCAGTGGTTGTTTCTCACCCAGAACCTCGCGTCCCAACACCGGAGCGATTCTCTGGCGACCGCAAGAAATTCCGGGCGTTCAAAAATGCCTGCTCACTGTACCTGGCCCTGCAACCTAGAACTTTCTGTTCGGAAGCCGTGAAAGTAGGCTTTGTGATTTCTTTACTCACGGACGAACCACAGGCTTGGGCACACAGCCTACTGGAACAGAAGAGCCCAATACTGGACACTTTAGACACCTTCTTTAAAAACATGTCTGAACTATATGATGACCCCCTCCGTTCAGCTACGGCCGAAGCTACTCTCCACCAGCTGAATCAAGGAAGGAGACCAGTGGAGGACTTTATTGCGGAATTCCGAAAGTGGTCTGCTGACACAGGGTGCAATGAGGCCGCCCTAAAATATCAATTCCGCCAAGGTCTCTCAGAGTCCCTCAAGGACGAACTAGCTAGAATTGATCCACCTGCTACTTTGGAAGCTTTGATTCAATCAGCTACCCAACTTGACAGACGCCTACGTGAGCGACGTTCAGAACGCTGTCAAGCCACTCGTCCCAGCTGGACCCCACCAAGGTTCCCTCCAGCTCCTCCGCCTCTCCCTGTTCCGCCCGCTTTCTCGCTTCAGGATCCTGAGCCCATGCAACTCGGGATGGTCCGGGCTCCCCTCACGCCTGAAGAGAGGCAGCGTAGACGCCAGTCAAATCTGTGTCTGTATTGCGGTGGAGCAGGCCACTTCCTCCGCACTTGTCCTATTAGACCCAGTAAGTCTAGACCATCATCCACCTTCAATTACCACATTACCAACTTACCTCAGACTTATGTTATCCTCTTTCTCTCCCTACAGCTCCCGGAGGGGGCGACCCGGCTACCGGCCATCGTTGACTCTGGGGCCTGCAGCTGCTTCATGGACTCCGCTCTGGCCCAGAAGCTGCAGATCCCTTGTCGTCCTAAGGACCTCCCCTTACAGATCCATCTGGCAGACGGCTCACTTCCCCGCTCAGGACTTGTTACCCACGAAACCCTACCTATTCCTGCCGTCTCGGACACCGGACACCAAGAGTACCTGTGCCTAGACCTTATCCCGTCTCCTTTGGCCCCCATCATCTTGGGGCTTCCATGGCTACAAGTGCACCAACCCAGTATAGACTGGTGCGAAAAGGAGATCAAATTCCCCTCAGTCTATTGTGCCCAACACTGCCTCATACCTACTAAACCCGCTTGTGCTACCTTGATGACAGCGTCAGAAGACCTCCAACACGTTCCCGCGGTTTACTCAGAATATAGAGACGTGTTTGACAAACAACAGGCAGACCGCCTTCCTCCGCACCGGTCATACGACTGCCCTATTGACCTGTTGCCTGGTTCTAAGATCCCTTTCGGGAGAATTTTTCCTTTATCAGAGACTGAATTAGTAGCCCTTAAGGCTTACATCGACGAAAACTTAGAAAAGAAATTCATTCGTCCTTCCTCTTCCCCAGCCGGGGCAGGAATCTTCTTCGTCGAGAAAAAAGATGGCTCCCTCAGGCCGTGCATCGATTATCGGGAGTTGAATAAAATAACCATCAAGAACCGGTATCCGTTACCCTTGATCCCGGAACTGTTCCAGCGTTTCCGTTCAGCCCGGGTCTTCTCCAAACTCGACCTCCGGGGTGCCTACAACCTTATCCGAATCCGGCCCGGAGACGAGTGGAAGACAGCTTTCAGGTCAAGGTTTGGCCACTTTGAATACCTGGTGATGCCTTTCGGGCTCTGTAATGCCCCTGCCACTTTCCAGCACCTGGTAAATGACATCTTCCGACAATTCCTGGATGACTTCCTGGTCGTCTATCTAGATGACATCCTCATCTTCTCAGTATCCCTTGAAGTGCACCGGGTCCACGTTAAACAAGTCCTGGCCATCCTTAGGCAACATAAATTATATCTTAAAGCTGAGAAATGCGAATTTGAAAAGACCACCATTCAGTTCTTGGGCTTTATCATCTCGACCAATGGGATATCCATGGATCCGCAGAAAGTCAAGGCAGTCCAGGACTGGCCAGCTCCGACCGACAAAAAGGGGGTACAGCGGTTTATTGGCTTTGCCAACTTTTACCGAAGATTCATTGCCGGCTTTTCATCCACTGTGTCCCCTATTACCAAACTAACCCAGCAGGGATGTCGTTTCCACTGGTCCCAGGAAGCACAGGAGGCATTCACAAAGCTCAAGACCTTGTTTTCTTCCTCGCCTGTTCTAAAACACCCAGACCCAACCTTGCCCTTTATCTTGGAGGTGGACGCCTCGGAAATCGCCATCGGAGCAATCCTATCGCAGAGACAGGGACCTAAATCTCTGCTACACCCTGTAGCTTATGCTTCACGGAAACTAAGCTCTCCGGAAAGAAACTATGACGTCGGTGACCGGGAATTACTGGCCATTAAGTTTGCCTTGGAGGAATGGAGGTATCTCCTGGAAGGTGCCCTTCACCCCATTCTGATTTTTACGGACCATAAAAACCTGGAATACTTGCGATCCGCCAAACGTCTGAGACCAAGACAAGCTCGCTGGGCCTTGTTCTTCACCCGTTTTCAGTTCCACATCACTTTCAGACCGGGGTCTAAGAATGGGAAAGCAGACGCCCTTTCCAGAATGTTCACCGAAACACCCGATCCGCTGGAGCCTAGTACCATCCTAACCCCCAAGAACTTTTTATTAATTTCTCCAATTGACCTACTGACCTCTCTTAAAAGGGCCTCCGACCAATGCACCGACGAACTGGCACTGTCTCTGGAGAAACAAGACGGTCTACTGTGGTCACGGGGCAAAGTCTTTGTACCTACAGAAACAAGGCAATTGGTGTTAAGCACATTCCACGATCACAAGCTGGCAGGCCACTTCGGAGCACGGAAGACCGCGGAGTTGATCGGACGCTCTTTCTGGTGGCCGAAATGGAAATTAGACTGTTAGACCTACGTGTCTTCTTGTACCCGCTGCCAGCGTTGTAAGGGTCCGAACACCAAGTCCTGGGGCCTACTCAAACCCCTTCCTGTTCCGGAACGCCCCTGGACAGATGTTTCAATGGATTTCATTGTAGATCTGCCTCCTTCCGAAGGCTTTACTACGATTCTAGTGGTAATTGACCGACTGTCTAAATTAGCACACTTCCTGCCTATGATTGGTACACCCTCCGCGACTGAGACAGACAAAATTTTTTTTAAGGAAATCATAAGACTCCATGGGGCACCTAAGAGCATCGTGTCAGACAGGGGTGTGCAATTTACTTCTAAGTTCTGGAGGGAGCTCTGCAAGTCGCTTGAAATTAAGATCTGCCTCTCGTCTGCCTACCACCCGCAGTCCAATGGCCAGACAGAGAGGACCAACCAAACGTTGGAGCAATACCTCCGTTGTTTCTGTTCATCATCTCAAGACGACTGGGCATCTTTGCTACCAGCGGCAGAGTTTGCCTACAACAATTCGGTTCACTCATCTACTAACCAGACCCCGTTTTGGGCCAACCTCGGATACCATCCTTCCTTCCTTCCGGACTCCATTCCTGAAATATTGGTCCCAGCTGTCCAGGAACGTATAGTTGCCATGCAATAAAACTTCCAGAAACTCCAGGAGACCATGCACCAAGCCCAAAAGAGTTACAAGAAGTTTTTCGACAGGGGGAGGAAGGACTGCCCGAACTTCGAAGCTGGCGAAAAGGTCTGGTTATCGGCCACAAACCTCAAACTACCAATCCCTTCCCGGAAACTTGGCCCTAGGTTCATCGGCCCATTTAAAATCAAGCGGAAGATCAACCCTGTGGCTTTCGAACTAGAATTACCGGACTCCTACAGGATCCATCCTGTCTTTCACGCATCCCTGCTCAAGCCTTTCATACCAGACACCTTCCCTGGAAGAGAAGAACTCCCACCGCCTCCGGTGGTGATCGAAGGTGAAAAGGAGTTCGAGGTGGAATCCATTCTGAATTGTCGAAAGAGGGGGAGGCAACTTCAGTACTTAATCAAGTGGAAAGGTTATCCTCCTGAGGACAATTCCTGGGAGCCTTCCAGAAATTTACATGCCCCTCGGCTGATCCGAACTTTCCATCGGGACCACCCGGAGTTGATGAACAGTTTGGGCGTCCGGAGCCCGCCCCTTGGGGGGGGGCACTGTCAGGGCATTAGAGCTGCCCGTTCGCGGCTGTTTACCGCGGGCGCGAGCATGCGCGGCTCGGGCGCGCACGTGCATGTATTAGGCGCGCGCGTGCGCGGTATAGGCGTGCGGCGCGGGCGCGCGCGGGGGCACGCACGGACACGCTCTCCATCCGGCCAATCAGTGGCTTAGGCGGGCTATTTAAGCCAGCCTCTTCCTCCTGTCTGGTTGCTGGCTTGTCACAGCTTCTAAGTGAATCTGATACCTACGACCTTTTGATCCTGATCCTTTGACCTTTGGCTATTGTTACCGGACTGCTGCTGTCTCCTGCTCTTGACCTTTGGCTTGAACTATCGGACTTCCTGATCTCTCCAACCCTCCTGACCACGGCCTGTTTCCCGGATTAATCTTCTGCTTGTTCCCAGCTCCAGCTATCTGGACTTCCGGACTATCTCCGTGTGCTTCCTCAGCTGACCCCAGTGACCTGCTTCCGGATCAGTCTCTGCTCCACGGATCCAGTCTTCATCCACCTGTCGGTACCGGTGCCTCCCGGTGCGTCCGTCCCCCTGTACCCACTCCAGGGGGCGGATCGCGCTAGGTCGCAAAGGGAGCCGCCCTCAGCATCTTGGCCTTGGTGAGTTTATCTTTAACTACCGTGATACTCTTATTGATAAATTAGCTAAGGATGCAAAAAGAATGTCCAAACGTAAACTCCTCTGGACAGGTCATCTCGCTACTTTTAAAATGTTCAGATTTTATATCTTTTTAGAGCACTTCCCATACCTCTCAAAAGGCCGCACCTGATTGCGCTTAATAAGATTTTGAAATGCTTTGTGTGGCAGAACATGAAACCCCAATGCTCACATGCCCAGCTTCTAAAGCATAGATATGCTGGTGGCATGGGCACGATTGATTTGTAGGATTACTGGTTAGCAACTCATTTGGCCAAGCTTAAGAGCTGGTTCTCGGCATCATCTGATAAATTGTGGATTGATGTTGAGCGTCATTGTAGCTCTACTCCTTTGCTTAAAAATCTATTATTAGCTGATGTTTGGAAGCCCAGACTATTAAGTCACCTACCACTCCCTACCCAGGCTTCCTTAGAGGCGTGGAGAACACTTTGCTCTCTGAAACCCCCTCGGGAACAGGAGTTATCTGTCCCTATCCCAATTAGTCATGGAGCTATTAATCCCAGATCTATTCCTTCAAAAATGGGAAAAGAAAGGCATTTTGACCCTTCAACAGCTGCTCAAGGATAACATTTTTAAGCCCTTTAAACAGATTCAAACTGAATTCTATATCCCCACTACAGATCATTATTTGTACCTCCAACTCTCTCATTTTTTAAACTCACTCACCTCTCCTGAAATAATTATGCACAAACAAAGTTGGCATTTCTTTGTAGGTATGTGTGAGGAATTAGCTCGGTAGCGGGTGTGTGTGACCCCCTGGATGGGTTCACTACACGCTGAACTGTACAGAAAGGCAGATTAGGAGGATTGAACACAAAGGATATGGTTTATTTTTCCATATTGCTGGATATAAGTGCACGCACCAAAACAGCATAAACAAAACAAAACACAAAATAAACCCTTGCCACTTGGGGCGTCTACCTTCCCAACACAGGAACCTACCTATGGAGTCTGGCACAGCCTACTGCTGGGCAGACACTGCTGGTCAAACAGCAGAAAACAAAAAGTCTCTGATATTTATCACACAAAAATATCAACAAGCACCTCACCTCTTCAGAAGTCACTGCTCTCCTTCACTCAAAAAGCCTCAGGGTGCAGAATACCAGGACTATGAGGTCTATTAGGACTATTAGTAGCCATCCTTTGGACGTCTTTATAGAGGCCTTAATTACCTCATTCTGAACAGCTGAAGTTTTCCAACGCCCTAAACCTTTCTGGCTATTTCTGCAGCCAACGCCTAATAGTAATTGGTGTATTGTCTAAACAAGGCATAAAGGTATCTCCCGTCTGTGACAACACACACAGATTTACCTGACTTCCTGTCACAATATGCCATCCCATATCAAAGGTATTTCCCTGTTTTATAATTTGCTACAAGATAAACTTATTTTCCATAAATCAAACCCTTATTTGAAATGGGAAGCGGATCTTGGGAATTATTTTTCCACTCAACAGTGGCAATTTGCTTTTAAGTCCATTTACCAAGCTTCCAAGTGTGCAAATCATTGGGAGTTAGCTCACATAATTGCTTTGAGGTGGTACCTTACCCCTTACAGGATCTCTAGATTTTTAATATCATATTTCCCGCTTTGCTGGAGGGGTTGCGGTACGGTGGGTCAGCTCATGCACATTTGGTCGTGTAGACACCTGACCAGTTTTTGGAATAGGGTGTTTTGCACGTTTTCCTAAATTACTGGGCTAAAACTCCGCCCTCTCCAGCTCTGGCGATTCTTAATATAGGCATAGATCTATTCCCTCCAGACTGCCGCAAAATTGTTACTCATATCTTGCTTGCTGCTAGGCTGCTAATTACTAGGAAATTGAAGTCTAATTTATCTCCTAATATATCGGAGCTGATAGACATGGTAAAACAAAATTTTGCTTCGAAAATTTACTGGCATTTAACCACTTCCCGCCCGGCCAATAGCAGATTTACGGCCGGGAAGTGGTTATGAAATCGTGACTAGACGTTCTCAAACGTCTAGCACGATTTCAATGCTGCGCGCGCCCGTGGGGGCGCGCAGCGCGGCGATCGTTGATGCGGGGTGTCAGTCTGTCACCCTGCATCACCGATCTCGGTAACGAGTCTCCGGCGGAGGCTCGC
The DNA here is from genome assembly GCA_029574335.1 of Rana kukunoris. Classification (NCBI taxonomy): domain Eukaryota; kingdom Metazoa; phylum Chordata; class Amphibia; order Anura; family Ranidae; genus Rana; species Rana kukunoris. Next base: position 351,989,052 of record CM056051.1, on the reverse strand, counting down.
TACCACGTGATCAGCCGTGTCCAATCACGGCTGATCACGATGTAAACAGGAAGAGCCGTTGATGGCTCTTCCTCACTCGCGTCTGACAGTTCACGATGATTGTTTATCAGCACAGCCCCCCCCCTCGTATGCCCATACTAGACCACCAGGGATGCCCACACTGGCAGGGCAAAAAAAAAAAAAACGTAAAAAAAAAAAAAAAAAACACAAGATAAAAAAAAAAAATACAGGTAAAAAAAATAAAATAAAAAGATGCCAGTCAGTGCCCACACATGGGCACTGACTGGCAACATATACATCAGTGCCACCCCTCAAAGTCCATCAGTGCCACCCCACAGTGTGCTTCAGTGCCAACCCTCCGTGCCAATACATGCCCAGTGCCCACCTATCAGTGCCCATCAGTGCCACCCATAAGTACCCATCAGTGCCACCCATAAGTACCCATCAGTGCCACCCATAAGTACCCATCAGTGCCACCCATAAGTGCCCATCAGTGCCACCTATGAGTGCCCATCAGTGCCACCTATGAGTGCTCATCAGTGCCACCTATAAGTGCCCATCAGTGCCGCATACCAGCACCGCCTATCAGTGCACATCAATGCCACCTCATCGGTGCCCATCAGTACTACCTCATCAGTGCCCATCAGTGCCGCCATATAAGTGCCCGTAATTGAAAGATAAAACATACTTATTTACAAAAAAGTTAACAGAAAAAAATAAAAATGTATTTTTTTTTCTAAATGTTCAGTCTTTTATTAGTTGTTGCGCAAAAAATAAAAACTGCAGAGGTGATCAAATACCACCAAAAGAAAGCTCTATTTGTGGGGAAAAAAAGGACGCCAATTTTGTTTGGGTACAGTGTAGCATGACCGCGCAATTGTCATTCAAAGTGCGACAGTGCTGAAAGCTGAAAATTGGCTTGGGCGGGAAGGTGCGTAAGGGCATGGTATGGAAGTGGATAAGCATGGTTCCAAGTGACTATTTGATCAACACTGGCAATTATGGACTCTCTGGGTTAAGAATCGGTGATTACTGACAATGTTGTTCTGTCATAAATCCCCTTTCCTATGTTTAGTTTACTGGATCATATAGCCAGACAGATCAAAAGTCTAAAGTCTAATGATTAAAGATCTAACGACCCAAATTTATTGTGTCAAACTTTATTTTTATTTTGTTATGGTCAGTTTGTTCTTTTGCTTTTCTTTATTTTTCTATCTTTTCTTTGCTCATAGTCCTGTTATTCTTTTTTTTTTTTTTTTATTATTTTTTTTTAGATTTAAGTCTTTTTTTTTTATTTAAAGATAAAATAATAATACATGTACAGGTAATACAACTAAACATATAATATACTACAATATCGTACATACTGTCGTGTGCCCCTTTAAACCTTGGTCATCGTCATCCGTACTTCCCAGCCCTATTTAAACCCTCCCTCCACCTGGTTATCTGGGGGAAACGACACTACCTGAAACATGCACCACAGGAAAAAAAAAAAAAGGGGGACCACAAAAAAAAAAAAGGGGGATGGAAAGGAGAAATCCCTCCCCTCCCTATTATCCTCCCTTTGTACCTATACCTCTCTATAATAGTTGCCCTTACATCACTACCCTAGATGCCATAAAGGTTTGCCAGGAAGACCATGTTTTTAAGTATCTTTCTTGTTGATGTCTTGCTGTCAGTACAAGTTCTTCTAACTTACTAATTTCTTTCACCTTATTTATCCACATCTCTATAGTTGGTGGGGCTGGTGATTTCCACCCCTTTTTATACAGGCTTTTGCCGCATCTAATAGGTGGCGTATGCTTATCTCTCTATATACTCTTTCTGGGATTTGATTCATATGTAGGAGGTAAAATTCTGGATCTTCAGGTATCTCATATTCTGAGCAGAATTGGAGGGCCCTTTTGATCTCTAGCCAAAAACCCTTTAACAAGGGGCAATCCCAGAATATGTGCAGCATCGTTCCTATGCTTCCTTGACACCTCCAACATTTATCAGATACTTCTGAGAAGATTTTATTTAGTCTTTCTGGTGTCCTATACCATCTTGCAAAGATCTTATAATTTATCTCTTGGGTCCGCGCGCAAATTGAAGTTTCAGGCCCCGTACACACGGCCGAGGTTCTCGCTGAAAATCAGCGAGAACCTCGCTGGAATGCACATTCCAGCGAGGACCTCGGCCGTGTGTACGGTCTCGGCGAGCTTCCCGTCGGGAAGCTCGTCGAGCCGAAAAAGAGAGCACGCTCTCTTTTTTCTCGACGGCCCGCCTGGAAGAATGGCTGGTTGCCATTCCCGACGGGCGGGTCGCCGAATTCGACGGCCGGGAGAGAACCTCGACGGGCGGAACGATGTGTTCTGCCCGTCGAGGTTCTGGGTCGTGTGTACGCGCGGCCTCATGCGGTTGTTTGTACATACGTTGCCGTTGTTCCGTATTGAATGTCTTTTTTAGTTCCCGTTCCCAGTCTTGGACACACTTCGGGGGGCAACTCCCTGATCGTACTAATATTTCGTAACTCCTCGATAGGGTATGTAACAGTGTTCATGTAACAGTGTTCCCCTCTCACTACACATTTTCTCAAATCTCGTAAGTGGTCTCTCAAAAACCTCCGGGTTTGGTAATGTGTTCAAGAAGTGAGCCATCTGGAGTGCGTTCCAAAACTTTAGACAAAATACATTCCCTTGTTCCATCAGATCGACTATGGTAACCCATTTTCCCATTTGGATAAAGTCAGCCACCTGCGTGTGTTCTCTGTCCCGTAGGTGTCGGAAGGCCCCGTCTTGATATCCCATGGGGAACAAAGGGTTACCTATTACCGGGTATAGTGGGGAGGTCCTGGTGTCAATACCAATCATAGGAAGTACTACTGCACATATCTTCACTGTATTTCCCCATATTGGGTTCTTATTTGTTTCTTTAGGTAGTGAGGCAAACCACCATGGTGCTCTTTCTAATGGTACTTTGGATTGGGACAGTTCTATTTGTACCCATAATTTTGTACCTGAATGCCAGTTCCAATCTATTAACCTACTCAGGTGTACGGCATAGTAGTACTTCCTTATCTCTGGGACCCCCAGTCCTCCCTGTTTGGTGTACATTAATTGTCTCCTTTGTATCCTGGGATTTTTGTGTGCCCATACAAACTCAAAAATAACTCTCTGACATTGTTTAAAATACTGCACTGGGATGTGTATTGGTAGTGTTTGTAGTAAGTAGAGGATTTTCGGGAGTATACTCATCTTGATGATATTGCATCTGCTCAACCAGGTATGGAACCCTTGGTTCCATTTGTCAAGCAATAACTTCACCTTTTGCAATAATGGTGGAAAGTTTAAATCAAAAATCTTGTCCACTTTCCCTGGTAATTGTATGCCAAGATATGTCAATGCTCTATCTGTCCATTTGAACTTAAATGTTTGCTTTAGATGAGTTATAGACGTTTGTGGGACATTGACTCCCATTGCTTCTGACTTATTGAAATTGATGCTTAAATTCGAAAGAGAGCCATATTTCTCAAATTCCTTCATCAAGTTCGGAATTGAGATCAACGGATTAGTGAGGGTAAACAACATATCATCTGCATATGCTGTAATTTTGCAGTGGTTCTTCCCTATTTGTATTCCCGAGATATCTTGGTTCCGACGCAGAGTACACAGAAATGGCTCTAGTGACAGGGCGAAGAGGAGTGGAGATAGGGGGCAGCCCTGTCTAGTTCCATTCGATATCTGTAGAGACTCAGATAATATTCCGTTAGCCCTTACCTGGGCCGTTAGGCCTGAATACATGGAGAATATCCATTTTATTATTTTATTTCCAAAGCCTCCGTGTTGTAAGACTGCCTGCATGAAACTCCAATTCACCCTGTCAAAGGCCTTCTCTGCGTCTGTATTTAGGAACACACATTGCATCTGAGTTAGGTTTGCTATCTGTATCAGGTTGATGGCTTTAATAGTATTGTCACGTGCCTCCTGTGTAGGGACGAATCCCACCTGGTCCAGATGTATCAGATCTGGGATATGCTGTTTGGACCTTGGCAAAAATCTTCACGTCTAGGTTTAACAGAGAGATCGGGTTTCCTCTTTTGATCACTCCAAAAGTGTGGGGGGCAATCAAACAACATTATACAATATGCACATAATACTCTTCATGCATGATCGAGAGAGGAAAAAAAAAAAAAAAATTATAAAAAAAAATTATTCAGGACTCCTTAAAGCAGTAAAGCAGTTGTTTATGTATATTCTCTTGCCCTTGTGTTTCTGGTCACCTGGACCTGTCTTTCGGGTTCCACCCCCTGGACGTTTTGGTGTTTACCCTTCTTCAGTACATGTGTACTGGGAATCAATTGTTGTAAAACAGGTGGTCTAGGAGGGTCTACTGGGAACCTAAATTCCCTATACCAATCTGGTAAGTCCACTGGTGGTAAATGCAGAGCTTCACAGAATTGCGGTAGATCCTCCGGGGTCTTGAGAATGTGGGAAACCCCCTCTACATTAACCGAGATAGCAAAAGGAAACTTCCATCTGTATGTAAAATGATGCTCTCTAAGTATTTCAAGTAAAGGTCGCAGTGCTCTGCGATTGCTCAAAGTAATAGGTGAGAGATCCTGAAATAAGGAGATCTTCTGCTCATTAAAGATAATTGATTCATTTTGACGTGCATGAGCCATAATTTCCTCCTTAAGCTTATAATTCTGAATGCAGCAGATAATATCTCTAGCAGGCGCTGCTTCATTCGGACGCACACGAAGTGCCCGATGGGCTCTGTCAAAATCAATTAGGTTATCTGCTGGTTTCTCTAATAATTTGTTAAAAATGGAGGACAAGGTGGGGACAATTTGCTCATGTGTGACTGATTTGGGTACCCCCCTGACCCTTATATTATGCCTCCTGCCCCTGTTTTCCAAATCTTCCAGATGTCGGTTTACAGCAATTAATTGTGTGGTATGAGCGTTTGACACCGACTCCAATCGGGAGATTGCAATGTCTCTTTTTTGACCCAGGCATTCGGCCTTCCGAGCCATCTCATTTAACACTAACATATCATTTTTAAGATCTGTAATAGCGGACGCAAAAGTATGTTTAATGTCATCCACAAACACAGTCATATCAGCATAAGTCAGTAAGTGATCTGGGAAATGCCTCACCGTTTCCTCCGCCACGACTTGCGAATCCTCGCTATCCTCATGATCGTTATCCTCTGTCCTCATCTTAGAAATATTTGTGTTGTCCGAGACGCTTGAGCTTCCTGGGACGTCTCTGGTGTCTGAACTGCCCAAGCTATCTACAGTGCCTGGAGCGTTTGAATCACAGGTAGCTGAGCGAGACCTAAACAGGTCTGGAATACTTTGTGATCGTGGTACTGATGAAGAGCGCGTGGTAGTTAACCGAGGAAGTGGTGGGTTAATTTTGACCATGTTCTAGATGTTCCAAATGTTCCAAATGTTCTAAATGTTCTAAAATGTAGAGATATGTAAAGATATAGATATATAATATAAATAAATATAAATGGAGATAGGTCTGAGTCTCAACAAGTATCTATACCATCTATACCAGTGTATAGTTGTTTATAGCTATAACTGCACAGCTTTATATATGGCTGTGTGAGCTATATAGCTGTGGTTGTGGCTGTGCTGTATGATTTTGCCGACAACCGTCAGCCGACAGCATGTAGCATATAGTGGCGTATAATAGAGTATATATGTGTCTTAGCAGCAGCGGGGGTCAGCAGGGGTCAGCTGAAATCAGCAAAGCAGCGGTTGTTAACAAATGATAGCTGTATGATTGTGCCGAGAGCCAACAGCATATAGTGGCATATAGAAGCTTATAATAGTTTATATATGTCTTAGTGGCAGCGGTTGTTTAGCAATTGTTAGCAATTGTTAGCAGATGTCCGCACATGTCCCATGTCCCCACAAAAAAAAAAAAAAAGACCTGAGCCTTAACAAAAGCCTGAGTGGAAACAAGGCATTTAATCTTAACTGACTCTGTCTATATTAGCAAGGACAGGGTGCAGCGGGGTCCCAGCGGCAAGTGTCAGTCAGATATCAATCAGTGTCAAATCAATAGTTATCTAGGTAGAGAGCCGAGTATGTGTGGTTTTTTTTTTTTTTTGAGACAAGCAGCGTGCAGACAGCGTGCAGATGCCAGCAATGTACGGGGAGAGCCCCCAGTGATGTGAACGGATGCTTAAGCTGGGTTTTTACGCTGGGTCAAGGCGGCATCCGAGGTGATGGCTGAAGCTGAGTCAAGGCTGAGTCACAGCAGGTCACAGCGGCGTCAAGAGCGGTGTTTCAGGCTAAGTCAGAGCGGCATCACAGCGGCACCAGAAGCAGCATCAGAAGCATCAGAAGCAGCATCAGAAGCGATGTCAGAAGCGGTGTCTCAGGCAGAGTCAGAGCGGTATCACAGCGGTATCAGAAGCGGTGTCAGGAGCGGAGTCAGAGCGGCATCAAAGCAGAGATCTTCGGCGGCAGCAGTTTCTATCCGGGTCAGTGTTGTTCGTTCATGCTGCGGGGAGAGCAGAGCTCACTCACTATGCGGCCATTCGCGCCGAGCGTCAAGCCACGCCCCCTAGAATTTTTTTTTTTTTTTTTTTTTTCCAGTTATGCATGAAGAGTGATGGCCTGTAATTGTGTGCATATGGTATAACGTTGTTTGATTGCCCCCTACACTTTTGGAATGATCAAAAAGGAAAAAGAAAAAGGGAAACTTTATTTTATTTTATTATTATTTTTTTTTTTTTTCCCTTTTGCAATTATGCCTGAAGAGTGATGGCCTGTAATTATGTGCATATTGTACAGTATTGTTTGATTACTCTCTACACTTGAGGAATGATGAAATTCTTGCCTTCTTGGGGGTCGCCTTCCCCTTTTTTTTTTTTTTTTTTCTTTTTTTTCTCCTCTTTCCGGACTCATGCAAGTCCTGATACACCTACGGGTCAATGTTTGTGATAAATATGTATTTTGTTTTCTTTTTCATCCAGGCTGCGGGTGTGAGTAGCTGCTTTTTCTGTCATTTAACTTAATAAATTTATTTTCTTCTTTGACCATTTCACGGGTTTTTCCCACGTACCCCACACTGTGTCTATCCAGGGTGCTTCACCAGGCTAATTTATTTATTTTTTTTTTTTTTTTCTGCCAGTGTACCCCTGGGTAGGCACAATAGGAGGAGCCCCTCCCCAGTGGTAGAGGAGTGCTCGACCGGTTATTTGTATATATCTAGCCTGTTTATACAGGAGACTTTTTTTTTTTTTTTTTTTTCTCTTTCTCTCTTGACACTGTGCTGAAATGGCTTACCATTCATTAGGCAAACATCCCACCCTGATCTCTCATAATTTAAGGGGCCTTAATACCCCGGAAAAGAGGGTATCACTTCTAAGAGAACTGAAAAAAGTGCAACCAGCTTTTGTGTTCATCCAGGAGACCCACTTCCAAGCTTCTTCGGTACCTAGACTATTTGACAAACACTTCCCTGAGGTATACCATGCGCCAAACCCTAGCTCTAAATCCAAAGGCGTGTCTATCTTGCTACATAAACACGCACATTTTAAAGTGTCTCAACAATACAAGGACCCTATGGGGCGATTTTTGTTCCTTAAGGGAATGTGGCATAATAGAGAGATCACTTTGGCAAATGCTTATTTCCCCAATTCAGGCCATCTTGCATTTTGCCGTCACCTAATAGACAAATTAAAGGGTTTTGCCACTGGCTGTATTATCTTAGGTGGGGATTTTAATATACCACTGTTACCCATACAGGACACCTCTAATGGCAAATCCAGTATTTCATATTCTATTATACAGAAAATCAAATCACAGCTAAACTCTTTGGCCTTGGTAGATGCTTGGCGCCTGGTATACCCATTGGGCAGAGATTATACATATTATTCTCCGCTACACAAAAAACACTCTCGCATTGATTATATATTTATTTCACAACGTGATCTAGCTTTGCTCCAAGCAGCAAATATAGGCATACAATCCCTTTCGGATCATTGCCCAGTATCGATTTCTCTCTTACAATCAGATAGGCTCCTTAGACCATGCAGCTGGCGGTTGAACTCCACCTTATTGACAGACCCATCTATGTGCCAACAAATTCATGAGGCGCTTAAATTATATTTTCAGCTTAACACTACAGAGGATATGTCACCACTGACGATCTGGGAGGCTCACAAGTGCGTCATACGCGGCGAACTTATGCGCCTTGGCTCTCTTAAGAAAAGAGAAGCTGAAAAAGTTACCCTGACATTAGCAGAAAAAATCGCCTCATTGGAAAGCCAACATAAACAGTCACATTTGGAGGCACATTTGGTGGAACTGTCAAAGATGCGGGAAAAACTTAACTCTTTACTTAATCTTAAAGCGAAACGAATTCTCTATTTCAAGAAAGGCTTTCATTATGAACATGGGGTTAAGTGTGGCAAATTCCTTGCAAAGACCCTTAAGACAATTTCTCATGCACATTCTATTCTTTCTATTAAGACCTCCAAGGGTCAACTTGTACAAAAAACAGACCAGGTTGCATCACAATTTCATACGTTTTATACTAAGCTCTATAATCTCCCCCCGACACATAAACCAGTAGAGCTTCAAGGAAATAGAGAATCCGTTCTGCGAGAGTATATTATGGAGAGTGGCATGCCTACTTTATCTTCAGCGGAGAGCGACTCTTTGGAATCGCCGATTTCAGAAGAAGAACTTATTTTGGCAATTAAGACTCAAAAACCGGGTAAAAGCCCAGGTCCAGATGGGTTCACGGCCCATTATTATAAAACTTTTATAGACATTTTGAAAGCTCCCCTACTCCGTGCCCTGGAACATATTCGAACCTCTTCATTAATGTCGAGCTCCTTTACGACGGCATATGTAACATTGATCCCTAAACCGGCAAAAGACCCTACTGAATGCACAAGCTATAGGCCGATCTCATTGCTGAATCTGGACCTAAAAATACTCGCGAAAGTATTAGCATCTAGATTGACAACTTTTCTTCCCAAACTTATAGGCCCAGAACAGGCAGGTTTTATGCCAGGGAGGGAAGCCCGGGATAATGTTATAAAAGCTCTTAATCTGATCCATTACGCAAACACCCGGGGAATCGAGGGCCTTCTCCTGTCAACTGACGCGGAGAAGGCCTTCGATCGTGTTGCCTGGGACTATATCTTTGCTATCTGCAGACATATTGGGCTGGGATCGAATATGATGGCGTGGATATCGGCTTTATACCATAAACCTCGGGCACAGCTTAAAATTAATGGCACCCTCTCAGAAGCAGTAGACATAAATAATGGTACAAGACAGGGATGCCCTCTTTCCCCTCTTTTATTTATTTTATCTTTAGAACCTTTTATACGCACAGTGAACGCAAATCCTGATATACAAGGTTTCCAGATAGACCAACAAGACTATAAAATAGCGGCATACGCGGATGATCTTCTATTTTTTTTTAACACAGCCTCAGGTCTCAATTCCGAAGCTTTCTGAAGCTTTTAAAATATTTAGTTATATCTCCAATATGAAAATTAACTATTCTAAGTCAGAAGCTCTCAATCTCACATTGTCAGCTGAACTCTTAGAGAGTGCACGCTCTTCTGGCTCGTTTAAGTGGGTAACGTCATCTATTACATATCTAGGAATTAAACTTGCGCCCAAATTCAGAGATATATATAATATTAATTTCCTCCCTTTGTTAAAAAAAATTCAAGTAGAGCTTAAAGGTTGGACCTCCAGACCCTTCTCCTGGTTTGGCAGAGCTGCTATTCTGAAGATGGTAATCTTACCCAGAATCCTATACCACTTCCACACTTTACCCATCTCTCTCCCAGGTTCCTTTTTCAAACAACTTCAGGCCATTTTACGCACTTTTATTTGGAAGGGGCAAAAACCTAGGATAAAGTTTGATACGCTTATAAAACCTAAGGAAGAGGGAGGTATAGGTTTACCCGATTTTAAACTCTACCATTCTGGAATACACTTAGCTAGAATTATGGATTGGAATTGCCATAAGGAGCAGAAGGATTGGGTCACATTGGAGGAAGCCTCCACCTCACTTCACCTTAAATTCTTACCTTGGATCCCTTGGGTAAAACTGCCGCAAAATGTGCAGCAGCATCCCCTGGTGGGGACTACGCTTAAAGTGTTTCATACGATGACGAAACACCATAAACTCTCCTCATCTCCTGGTCCGCTCACTCCCATTACCCGTAACCCGGATTTTCTGCCTGGGATGAACCTGCACATTTCTGCTCCTACCGATAAATCAATGCCCCTCCTATTGATACACTGTGTAGAGGCAAATGCACTAAAACATTTTGAGATATTAAAACAAGAATTTAATCCTCAAAGCTCTCTTTCATTTTGGACCTACCGCCAGCTGCATAATTACACACAGGTTTCCCAGATCAAAAAACAGTTGTTTAGACCAATAACTCCCTTTGAACAAACTTGTTTGGCTGGAGCTCCGATACCTAGAGCTACCTCCCTTACGTACTCATGGCTCCAACTAGATAGGGGGGGGACACCCTCCGGAATACGAATACAATGGGAAAAAGCGATGAAAACAAGCTTCACTGATAAGCAATGGAAACGTGCCTGTATTTTTGCCCATAAATGTTCCACTGGCACAAGATTCCAGGAAGTGTCTTATAAACTTTTAACACAATGGTATGCCACCCCGGATAAAATTAAAAAATGGTACCCACAGACATCAGATTCTTGCTGGAGATGTGAGCAAGACCAGGGGTCTATCTTTCACATCTGGTGGGAATGTTCCCGTTTGAGACCCTTCTGGGATAGGGTGAGCGAGGTGATTAAGGTCATTACGGATACCACAATCTCTCTCTCTCCCGCATGTTGTCTACTCCATATTGTGGATTGTTCTATGCAATATTATAAAAAATCATTGATAAGACATCTGCTGAACGCAGCGAAAGTCTTAATTCCCAGGCACTGGAAATCGAAGGATATCCCTTCCATTTCAGAATGGTTTAGCTCCATAGAGAATATCCACCAAATGGAGGAAACTGTAGCCATTGCCAGGGAATCGTCGAAAAAATTTAAGCAGATATGGTCACCTTGGTTGGCGTTCAGATACTCAGATCAATATTCACAATTAGATTTGAGATGAGATTGTGGTTGTAGTTTTGATTTCTTTTATTCACTCCCATTGGTATATAGAGATTGTCGATGAGCTGTTATTGCACAGTGTCTTTCCCCTTTTTTTTTTTTTTTTTTTCTTTTTATCTAATAGCAGTCAGCAATGGGCAATATCCTAGGTTGTGATGTTTCCCTTTGCTATCTTGTGTTTATAAGACATAAAAGTAGCTTACTTTTTTTTTGTTTTGTTTTCTTTCTTCAGGGCATATATTGATATGTTATTTGAATTGTGTTATCGGTATTTTGGTTGTATTTTGTACCCTGATTTTTATTTTATTCTTTCCAATAAAAAAAACTTTAATGTTAAAAAAAAAACAGAGAGATCGGCCGGTAGCTTTCGCATACTTCCAGATCTTTCCCCTCTTTTGGTATAACCGAAATGTAAGCTAATAAGGTTTCTTTCATTAAGTTAGCTGCCGTCCCCAGCGCATTGAATAGTTTAGTCATGTTTTTCGATAGCGAGGGGAACAGAATTTTATAATATTGACACGTGTAGCCATCTGGTCCCGGAGCTTTCCCCATTTTGGTTGAACTTACTGCCATTTTTAGTTCCTCTTCAGTTATAGGGGCATCTAAGCTGTCTTTGTCTAATTCTGATAGTCTTGGGATATCTGATTCTTTCAGATACCGGTCTATCTGGTCTAGGGTCGGGTGTTTACTCTGTATATTGTAAAGGAAGCAGTAATATTCTTGAAACCCTTTGGCTATTTCGTTTTGCTTAATGTCCTTCGGTTTCTTTGGTGGCTTAATCTGTGGGATATAATTGCTTATTTTCTGTTCTCGTAATAGTCTAGCGAGTCTTTTCCCACCATTTATCACCTGATTCGTATGTAAACTTCTTGCATCTCTGTATTGCTGCTTTAGCTTTGTAGTACAGTAGATCTGTAATTTCCGTTCTCTTCCTAACCATCTCTTCTTCAACTCTAGTTGATCTTGTTTGCTTATGTCTGCTCTCTAGGATGGCTAGTTCTTCCAAAAAGCTTTTTAGTTTTTCAGTACCTTTCCTTTTTATTCTAGATCCATGCTTAATTAACACCCCTCTGATAACCGCCTTATGTGCTTCCCAGACAACACCTGGGTCGCATTCTGGGGTGTCATTAGTGCTGAAGTAAAACTCCAGCTCTTGGATTACATCCTCTAGCACCTCTTTATCCTGCAACAAGCTTTCATTTAATCTCCATTGGTTTGGTCTAATCTGTCTTAGATCTTGTATCTCATACTCCAGGAAGATCGGTGCGTAATCTGACCATGTAGTATGTCCTATTTTAGCCAATTGTACTGAGTGCAGTTGGGCATGTGGGATTAAGAAGGGGTCTATACGTATGTTTTATGTGGGACAGAATAGAAGGTATAATCTTTTTCTTTGTTATGTAGCAGCCTCCATATATCGATCAACTGGTTTTTATGCAGAGTTTGGATTGTACGATTTCTCACACCATGTGGGATAGATGACTTCCCGGATGATGCGTTTTCTTTAGGAGCTAGCGGGACATTCAGGTCCCCTCCCAGGATCAGATGGCCTTCTGTAAAATCTTGCAGACGCGTGAGAGTTTTACCAAGGAAGATGTCCTGTCCTTCATTTGGTACATATACCATAGCAAATGTTACCCCCACTTCCCCTATCCTGCCTTTCACAAATATATATCTTCCTCTCGGGTCTCTCAAAGCGTCTACATATGTCCATTTAATTCTCCCTGCTATCAGGATAGACACCCCCTTGGACTTGTCGCGTGATATACTGTTGGATATATTCTATTCTTTAGAATGGGAGTTTTATCTTCTTTGAAATGTGTTTCCTGTATGTATGACACGTCTACTCCCAATCTCTGCAGGTCCTCCATAAGTACCCTCCTTTTTTCGGGTGTGTTTAATCCCTTTGCGTTCAGTGATAGTATATTAAGTGCTTCCATTCTCCTTTCCTGTTTCCCCACCTAAATTTTTATTATGCTTATAGCGGGGAAGGTAAACCTTAAGGGGGAGTGGTTGGGGGGAGGTAGGAGAGAGAGGAGAAAAAAAAAAAAAGGGGGGGAGAGGAACAATCTCCCACTGTGGTCAAATGGGAGATCCCCCCTCGCTAATGTTAGCTATCTTGCTACAAAATACTCACTGTATTAACAGTATTGAGTGTCGTCCTATGTGTGAGGGCGTCCGCCTTAGGTGGCATCTATGTTATTCCTATGTCCTTATCCTTTATCTTAGAGAGATTGAGTATTTTCCAGACAGGAAAAATAAATATAAGAAAATCTGAATCTCAGGGCTTAAGTGTTCCATTTTTAAAGGACAAATAGGAACGATTCTCCAAAATCTAGAAAAAATAAGTAAAAATAGAGAGAGAAAAAGAAAAAAAAATTGCAGCTCCAGGCCTCTCCATGTCTCCTGTGTGATCAACCAAAAAGACCATCTGGTACAGACATTTTATTCCCCTTGAGGGGGTGTCCATGGGAGGAGGGGGGGGGGTATGCGGGCCGTTTCAGAAGAAGCCTCCCACAAAGTAAAAATAAAGGAAGAAGGAAAGAGGGAGAGAGGGAGAAAGGAGGAGAAAAAAAAAACCCTCCACACAGTTGACATCGCCTATCGAGGTGGGACGAGGGAGGAGGAGGAGTATAAGAGTGTCAGGTTCTCACCGAGGATCCCTAACTCTGTCTATTCCAAGGCCAAGGCTGAAGCCATAAATCTTACTAATTTAGTTCCTCAGTTCCGCCTCCCCTTCCTCCCGCCCCCCTCTCCCTCCTCCTCTCTCTCTCCCTCAACCGTCTCCACCTAGAGGGGATGCCGAGTGGGGTAGCCTCCCCCCACCAGTAGAGAGAAAAAAAAAAAAAGGACGGCAAAGTAGGGGTGCAGCTACCTATGCCACCTATGCCATAGGCTTCTCCTGCATAGTGAAAGGCCGTTCTCCCTTCCCCTCCCTCACCCTTCGCCCCTCCTTCCCTGCCATGCGACAATACCAGACAATACCAAACAAAAAGGAAAAAAAGTACTAGAAAAAGCAGAGGAGATCCCTTTTAAATAATAGCAAGAAATAAAGAATCAAACATATATATCCTTAACCGTGGGCGTTTGGTTGTCAGAATTTGTCATAGGTTACGGTGGGCATTATCATAGACAAAGAGATAAACATTGCATTAACCTTTACATTAGCCCTCCATCCTTCATCTTTCTCTACCCCCTAAAAAATTAAAAATAAAAGAGGGGGGGCAGGCTAGGTATTCTCTTCCGTGTCTTCTGGCCGGTGAATAGTCCAGAAAGAAGAAAAAAAAAAAAGTGCAAGGGGGATGGAGAGAGAGGAAAAAAAAGGATTTTTAATAACAGCTTACCTGTAAAATCCTTTTCTTGAAGTACATCACGGGACACAGAGCGCATAGTCATTACATATGGGTTATATGGGTACCTTCAGGTGTGGACACTGGTGTAATCAACTTCACAGGAAGTTCCTCCCTATATAACCCCCTCCCACTGAGAGTGCTTCAGTTTTGTAGCAAGCAATTTCTCCGAGGTTACACAATGTTCCCCAAAAGAGGGGTGGGAGCTCTGTGTCCCGTGATGTACTTCAAGAAAAGGATTTTACAGGTAAGCTGTTATTAAAAATCCTTTTTTCTTTATCGTACATCACGGGACACAGAGCGCATAGTCATTACATATGGGATGTCCCAAAGCAATGCTCCATGAAGGGAGGGAGACCGTAAGGCCAAAAATAGCCAAACAAAAAACATTATCAGGAGGTAAAATAGCTCTACCAACAGAAAAAAAGGGGGCGTGAACCGGGCCAGAGGATTCTATACTGCTGCCCGTAGGACCGCCTGCCCAAATGCTGCGTCCGTAGCCTTTGCGACGTCCAACTTATACAATTTAGTAAACGTATGTACGGAAGACCAGGTTGCCGCTTTGCAAACCTGTGCCATAGAGATCTGATGGTGTGCCGCCCAAGAGGCACTCATGGCCCTCGTAGAATGGGCCTTAACTGATAAGGGAGGTGGAACGCGCTTCAGACCATAGGCCTGAAAAATCAGCTGCTTAATCCACCTAGCCAAGGAAGACTTGGCAGCCGGCTGACCCTTTTTGGGGCCATCCGGAAGAACGAAAAGCACATCTGTTTTCCGAATCTTCTCTGTAGCCTTGAGATAAACCCTCATGGCTCGGACCACGTCCAAAGTATGAAGCAGTCTTTCCTCTCTGGACTGGGGAGTAGGAAAGAAGGATGGTAGGACTAGGTCCTGATTCAAGTGAAAACTGGATATGACCTTAGGAAGGAAAGAAGGTTGAGGCCGCAGAACCACTCTGTCCTTATGCAGAATCAGGTACGGTTCCCTGCAAGACAAGGCTGCCAGCTCGGAGACCCTTCTGGCCGAAGCCATAGCCACCAAGAAAACCAACTTTCGGGTTAGCAGCACAAGAGGGATTTCTGTCAGAGGTTCAAACGGCTGCCTTTGTAAAGCTGACAAGACCAGATTTAAATTCCAGGGGCAGAGGGGAGCTCTAATAGGGGGATTCACATGCAAGACCCCCTGCAAGAAGGTTTTCACAAGCGAATGCGTGGCCAAAGGCCTTTGAAACCATATTGATAAGGCAGACACCTGCCCCTTTAGAGTACTAAGAGCCAACCCCTTGTCAACGCCAACCTGGAGGAATCGCAAGATCCTGTCAATAAAAAAACTTGCGAGGATGCCCTCCTTGAGACTCGCACCACTCCACATAGGTCCTCCAGACTCTGTAATAGATATTTCTAGAGACTGGCTTTCTAGCCTGAATTAACGTAGATATGACCTGGGCTGAGAGGCCTCTGCCCTTAAGAATTAGGGATTCAGCCGCCAAGCCATCAAATTTAGCTGCTGTGAAGCAGGGTGGTAGATCGGGCCCTGAGACAGCAGATCTGGGCGCAGGGGGAGTGGCCACGGTGCCCCTACTGACATCCTCACGATGAGTGCGTACCAAGCCCTTCTGGGCCAGGCTGGGGCCACCAGGATCACCGGCCTGCGCTCCACCCTGATCCTTCGTAGAAGGCGGGGAATCATCTGTAGTGGAGGGAACGCATACAGGAGAGAAAACTGGTGCCAGGGGCAAACCAACGCATCGGTCCCGTAGGCCGAGGGGTCCCTGGCTCGGGATACGAATTTGTCCAATTTCTTGTTGAATCTTGTTGCCATGATGTCCACATCGGGAACTCTGAATCTTTGGCAAATCTCTTGGAATACCTGGGGGTGAAGAGACCACTCTCCCGGGAGTAACTGTTGACGACTCAAAAAATCTGCTTGAGAATTGTCTATCCCTGGGATGAACACTGCTGAGATGCAGGGTACATGGGCTTCGGCCCATGAGAAAATCAGGTTTACTTCCCTTTGAGCCGCTAGGCTCCTTGTGCCCCCCTGGTGGTTTATGTATGCCACCGCCGTGGCATTGTCGGACTGTATCCTTACTGGCAGACCCTGCAGGGGGAGAGTCCAGGCGACCAGGGCCAACCGAGCAGCTCTGATCTCTAGGACATTGATGGGAAGCAGACTTTCTGCCTCTGACCACTGTCCCTGCTGGGTCCGTTTTCCTAAGATTGCCCCCCAACCTGTTAGGCTGGCATCTGTGGTTACTATTTTCCACCTGATGGGGCAAAAGGTTTTCCCTTTTGACAATTTTTGAGGGACCAGCCACCAGTACAGGCTGCGCCTGACTCCTGGGGAAAGACCTAATGGACGGTCTAATGCCTGTATGGACCTGTTCCAAGCAGAGAGAATAGCTGCCTGGAGAACTCTGGTATGGATCTGGGCATAGGGCACTGCTTCGAAGGCGGCTACCATCTTTCCCAGCAGTCGCATGCATAGGCGAATAGTCGGCCTCTTTTTGCCTAGGACTATTTGAATTGTTTGAGTCAATGACCTGATCTTTTCTTGAGGTAAAAATATCCTCTGGCATTCTGTATCTAACCGAAGGCCTAGATATTCCAACTGTCTTGTGGGTTGCAACCTCGATTTTCCTTGGTTCACAACCCACCCGAATTCTTGTAGATGCCGAACTGTGCGGACTACTGCATGATTGAGGTTGGAAGCTGATCTGTCGATAACCAGGAGATCGTCCAGGTATGCCAGGACCAAAATGCCTTCTGTCCTTAGGATGGCTAGCACCGGGGCTAACACCTTTGTGAATACCCGCGGAGCTGTTGCCAACCCGAAAGGGAGGGCTACGAACTGGAAATGACTTTGATCTATCATAAAACGAAGAAACTTGTGATGTGCTGGGTAGATCGGCACATGCAGATATGCATCCTTTATGTCTATAGATGCTAGAAAGTCGCCTTGATGCAGGCTGGCTGTCACTGAACGTATGCAATCCATACGAAAGGTCTGAATCTTTAGAAAGCGATTTAGGCGTTTGAGGTCTAGGATAGGCCTGACGTCGCCATTGGGTTTTGGTATAATAAAAAGGTTGGAGTAGAATCCCAGACCCCACTCTTGGGTTGGTACTTCTACAATTACTCCTTGGAGCAAGAGACGATCCAACGCCTTTACGAGAGAGGCCCTCTTTAACGGGTCGCTTGGAAGACTTGACCCCTGAAAATGAGGAGGGGGGATTTCTCGAAACTCTAGTTTGTAGCCTGTGGCTACCACGGACCGAACCCAAGAGTCGGGAATTCTGGCCTTCCAGACTTCGGAGAAAAACTGAAGTCTTCCCCCCACCCAAGAGAGTGGGGGCGCCCCTTCATGAATCTGACTTGATGACTGGTTTAGCCGGCTTGCGAGACCAGGGCCTCTTGTTTGCCGCGGCTTGTCCCTGTGGGCGGCTATTAACTGCTGAACGCCCGGGAGGCCGTCGATACTGACGGGAAGTCGAAGGGGCCGAGCCTGCAAAGGCCTGTCGTTTAAACGCGGGCCCACGCGGTCTTTTCTTGACCGGTAAGGAAGAACTTTTACCACTTGATATGGTTTGGATATATTTATCTAGGTCTTCACCGAATAGTCTTCCCCCATGAAAGGGAAACCCTGCTAAAAGCTTTTTGCAGGGTGCCTCTGCTGACCAGTTCTTTAGCCACAAAAGACGACGCATGTGAACCACCAGCAGAGATAAACGGGATGCCTGTTGGATGGAGTCCTTAACAGCATCTACTGCAAAGCAGAGAGCCCTAGGGAAATCTGCTAATTCACGAGTTTGCTGAGCCGGCATGTCCTTTAATATCTGTTTTGCCTGATCCTTTAAGGCCTGACAAACGCCAATGGCTGCCACCGCTGGCTGAACCATGGCACCTACTGTGGTGAAAGAAGCCTTCAGTAGGGTCTCTAATTTTTTGTCGACCGGATCCTTGAACATCTGGACATTTTCAACCGGACAGGTCAGGGATTTATTCACGCAGGAAATGGCCGCGTCCACTGTGGGGAGTGCCCATTTCTTTAAAAATTCCTCTTCCATAGGATAGAGAATAGAGAACCTCTTAGGAGGGATAAAGATCCTATCAGGTCGAGCCCAATCCAGGTAAATCACGCTCCGCAGAAGGGGATGAATCGGAAAAGACACACAAGTTAATGGAGCCTTTAAAGAACCCAATGAGGATACCACAGGGGCTACTAGTTCTGGCACTGGAAGTTTAAAAGCAGTGCGAACCATATCGGTCAAAGACTGGATCCACAGGCTCTCCGCTTGAGAGGCCGAAAAATATTCATCTACAGTGGAACCCTCCATGTCTGAACCGTCGGGACTTGGGTCCGCTTGATCCCCTTGTGGGTCCCGTTCCTCCGAAGAGGAGACCTCCGCATCTGAAAACACCAAACTAGGTGAGGGGGATCTATCCCGTTTGCTACTTGGCAAAGGGCGGGCAAACAAAGCAGTTAACCTTTTCTCTAGCCCACCCAGGGTGGTCGCTAGCATTTCTTCCGTTACGTAAACGGGAATGGGTGGATCGGGGGCCGCCTCTGCCCCCAGCACCCCCAATGGCTCTTGTACTATGCTACTCGGTGGTCTAACTGGTGAGGGTGGGGCCGTTGAAGCCTGGCCCAAATCCTCTGACCCCGATGGAGACCCCTTTTGTTTCTTGGCACCTTTTGCAGCCTTGGCTGGTCCTGATCCCTTTGGAGCCATTGCACAACCTTGAGTCACCCCTATAGCCAACACCTGACTGTTGTAGCTAGGAGTAATTAATATGAGAACAGGCTAAGGAAAATGAAAAATTTTGTATATATAAAACCTGTGAGTATTGCAACACAAATGCCCGTTAGCCGGAGTCCAAGGTTGACTCAGATACTGCTGGATCTAAGGCTGAGTCCCTTTAAGCAAAAAAACTCTTTTTTTTTTTTCTGGTCAATAGTGGAACTAAGTCCTAGACCTGAAGATCCACAAACCGCCACTGGGTGTCACTGTGGCCAAAAGACCCAGCTGCGCGCTCTGTGTCCTTCTTCCTCTGCTTCCAGGAGGGAAAAGACCAGCCAGAGAGAAACGTTTTACTTTTAACCACTTAAAGACCCCCGCACGCACATATACGGCCACAACATGGCTCGTACAGGCACAATGGCGTAAATTTACGTCCCCGCCTGAGTGCGGTTCGGGGGTCCCATCGGGACCCCCTCCGCGGCGTGCGGGGGTCTCCCTACCTCTGGGAGCGATCCTGGATCTGCGGGCGGATGTCCGTGATATCCGCCCCCCCCGCGATCGCTCCCAGCCAATGGGAGCGCGCTCCCAGCCTGTCACTTCCTCCTCCTGTGTTTACACAGGAAGGAGGAAATGATGTATTCTCTCATCGCAGCGCTGTTTCCCAGCGCTGCTGATGAGAGAAGACATCACAAGTAAGTGTGCACCAACACAACACTGACACACACTCACATAGGCATATTAACCCCTTGTGATCGCCCCCCCCCACCCCCCTGTCACAGTGTTACTGAATGCAGTGATTTAATCACTGCATTTAGTGTCAGTGTGACAGGCACTGTAAAAAACAGTTAGTGTTAGGTTCAGGATAGCCCCCCCACCCCCCCTAATAAAGTTTTAACCCCCTGATCACCGCCCTAATTAACCCTTTCACTCCCTATTGCCAGCGTCACTAAGCGATCATTTTTCTGATCGCTGTATTAGTGTCGCTGTTCCCGCTAGGTAGCTATTTTTTTTTTATTGCGATTTTTTTTTTTTACTAAAGACATGTGGCTAAATAAATTTTGGCCTAAATGTTTGACTAAAATTTAGTTTATTTGATTTTTTTTTAGCAAAAAGTAAAAAATAGTGTTTTTTTTCAAAAATGTCGCTCTATTTTTGTATATAGCGCAAAAAATAAAAATCGCAGAGGTGATCAAATACCACCAAAAGAAAGCTCTATTTGTGGGAAGAAAAGGACGCAAATTTTGTTTGGGAGCCACGTCGCACGACCGCGCAATTGTCTGTTAAAGCGACGCAGTGCCGAATCGCAAAAACACCTTGGGTCATTTACCAGCGTATTGGTCCGGGTCTTAAGTGGTTAACTGACCCTGACGCTGCTGGCCCGCCCCCCCAACGCACGCCGACGCTATAAAAGGCGGCGTGCACGCGCCCACGCGCGCGCACCCCCCCCCCCCACGCTGAAACAACATGGAGGAAGCAGAGGAAAAGCATGGACCAGCGCCAGCAGCACCAACAGACACCAGGTAAGCACTAATCCTTACTGTAGTGCACACAGAGAGGAAGCTGTCCCCATAGGCTTCCTAAGAAACAGGAGTTTTCACCAACAATTCCCTCTTTATAGTACGTGGGGCTGCAGTATCAATGCTAACAGGCAGACCTGGGGTGAGTAGCAAATATATATCTTAAACAAGTATACATATATCTACATGTTATCTGGGTAAACATTAGTACATCCCATGCTGCCTAAAAAGACATAGTGGAGATAGTGGCTAATGCACAAGCATACCATTAGCCAACCCAGAACCCCCAGGGGGATACCTACTGTCGAACCAAGTCCCGCAGGTTCCCTCTTACCTGCTCCACGCCGCAGGGTATTGCAAACTGCAAGAGGCCCAATCTTCTCCCATCTCCGTGGGTATTGTCTCGGACCTTCAGGGACCGGGGTCCTGTGTTTAAGGAACCCACACCCCTGGACCTATATAGCATCCTGGCATCAGTAGCGTTTAGTCCTGGGAGAGACCAAGGCACTGGAGCCCAGAATCCAGCCCTCCAAGGAGAGGCATTATAGGCAACACCCCACGCAGGCAGGGCCCGGGTACCGTACTCCTTGGCTTTGAAGCACTTCGGACGGATCCGGCTAGCTATCCTGGGTCCCGAGACCTCCGAGGGACAGCTAGACGTGACCAACACCTAAGACACTGGCGAAAAAACTGAAGCACTCTCAGTGGGAGGGGGTTATATAGGGAGGAACTTCCTGTGAAGTTGATTACACCAGTGTCCACACCTGAAGGTACCCATATAACCCATATGTAATGACTATGCGCTCTGTGTCCCGTGATGTACGATAAAGAAAAGACAGGAAAAAAAAAATACATGCTGTGTACTATGTTTCCCCAACATTCCCTCCTCGTTAGTATCTTTGTTTCGTTGGACTTTGTCCTCCATATACCATATACCACTTAATGAGTTGTCTTGGAAAAAAAGTAAAGTTGAGATTGGTACACTGATGAGAGGACCCCCTCCCCCATCAGTGTTGTGTTGTAAGGTGTGTGATAGTGTGTTGTGGTGTGTAAAGGTCTAGTGTGTGTGTGTGTGTTGTCTTGTATAATAAATTGTTAATTAGTCCAATTATTTGTGTCGTGATGTTTACCCTAATATTTGTGTTTGTGATGTCAATACTCCAAGTAGTGTTTTAGGCAGGAATATAGTACGTATTCCTGAGGTGTCTGAAGTGTCTAGGGTAGCTGGGCTTCAGCCCCCACACAGTGAGAAAAAAATAATAAAAAAAAACCTGTGTTAGAAGTGAAAAAATAAATAAAAAAAATAAAAATAAAAAAAAGATAGGAGAAGAGGACCCCTATAGGTCTATCCCTCTTCCCCCCCCTACCGACCCGGTTTGGCCCATTGAGAGATGGGCCTTCTTCTTACTATCCACCTCCTATACAGTGTAGGCAACATAATGAACAACTTTTTTTCTACATATTGCCCAATTAACACATTGCCAGACCTGCTCATTGATCTGTTAACCTGTATTCTGTCCGATATTCAAATCCCTAATTCAGTCCTCTTCAGGTCATTTGGTTTGTCCCCCCTACCCCATAGCCCCTCCACAAAAAAGAAATGGGTGAAGGGGGTAACCCCCCCCCCTCTGTCCAGCCCCCCCCCCCACCAAAAGAAAAAAGAAAGAAAAAACCGTGGGGGTGGAACCTCCGGAGCTAGAGTCCCACATAAAAAGGAAAAAGGGGGGGGGGACAATGAAATTCGGCCCCGGTCATTCCAGTCTTTCCGCCTTTTTGATTTATTATTTATTCTAAATATATAAATCTCATCACCAGGGTCCGGCTATCCTATTATCTAACAGTCTGCTCCTTCCTTCTCTTGACCCTTTGAGAGGGCACCTGTTCTCTTAGCCTCCGCCTGAGAGTGAGTTAATGGGATTTTCCCTTGTCCTTGTACTGTCCTCGTTTGGGGTCCTCCTCTGTTATATGTTATGGGGACTAGCCAATTTGGTATCTGAATGGGAGGCGTTTCCAGGAACAGAAACAGGTCCGGAAGTTCCGATGGGGTTCTGAGCATAAACGAGATCATAGACTTACGAAATGTCAAAGCGAGTGGGTATCCCCACCTGTATGTAAACCCCTTTTCTCTAGCTAAGTCCAGTATGGGTCGCAGACATGCTCTTTTTGCTGGTATCTGTACAATCGACAAACTATGTCCCTTGGTCTCTCTGGGTTACAAGATTTGGGGCCGGGGGCTCTATGTACCCGCTCTATTTCGATCTCCTTTTGCAGTAATTTTAGTATACCCTCAAAGATCGCCTTAATTTTAATGTCCACATCTTCATTGTCTGCTGTTTCCGGGACACCCCGTAAACGCACATTGCACCTACGGCTCCTGTCCTCTAGGACCTCCATCTGTAGTTGTAAATCAATTATTGTTTCTGTTATCCTCTCCGCTTCATTGCCTTGTTTTGCCCCCATTACTTTCTCAATAGCTCCCACTCTTTGCTCTATAGAAGTTATGGTATCTTCTCTCAGCATTACCTTCTCTGACAGCGTGTTTAGGTCATGCCTTACCTCCTGTAGTTTCTGGCGCTGGGTCTCTTCCACCCGCAGTATCAGTGCCTCAATCTCCTGTCGGGTAGGGAGTTTCTCAATATCCTGACGGGTAGGGAGAGCTGCCAACATTGCTTTTATCTCCTTGGCGTCTGCGGTCTCCATCCCTGCCTTCAAACTACCCGCTAGAATCCGTGCGTCTGCCGACGTCTGTGTCTGTGCTTGGGGATTCCCTGCACCGGAGGATCGGCGCTGCAATGCTGACTTCCCCCTGCTGACGTAACACTCACTCCCCCGTCCTCGGGCTCCTTTGTTGATAGACGCGCTCGCTGCTATAACCACGGGGGACGCTGAGGTAAAGTATCGCTGGATGTCTCCTTAAGCACTGTTCACTGCTTGGCGTGTTATGTTGCTGGTCTGCCTTCTTAGACTCTGCTTGCGTTATACGTTTGCGGCTACTATGCATGCCGTGCTATAGTACTTCATCTACTGCTACCTGGGTCACACAGCTTAAGCCGCTCAGGTGGAGGTGAGGTGAGGTAAGGTACCTTCTAAATCGCTAAGTTTCTGAGTTCCTTATAGAGACATGGAGAGAAAGCCCGGAGCTCCAAACCAACGTGTCTCTCACACCGCCATTCCTCCCGTATTCTACCTGGATGTAGTTGACTGTTCTTTGTAACATGTATCATGCACATGGTACTGTTGAGATGTTTGATGTCTGTTGTTTTGATTATTTACTGAGACATTCTATACTGATGTTTATGATGTAATGCATGTTACTATTCTTCTCTTTAACCACTTCAGCCCCGGAAGGATTTACACCCTTCCTGACCAGACCACTTTTTGTGATTCGGCACTGCGTCGATTTAACTGACAATTGCGCGGTCGTGCGATGTGGCTCCCAAACAAAATTGGCGTCCTTTTTTTTCCACAAATAGAGCTTTCTTTTGGTGGTATTTGATCATCTCTGTGGTTTTTATTTTTTGCGCTATAAACAAAAATAGAGCGACTATTTTGAAAAAAAATGCAATATTTTTTACATTTTGCTATAATAAATATCCCCCAAAAATATCAAAAAAACATTTTTTTCCCCCAGTTTAGGCCGATACGTATTCTTCTACATATTTTTCGTAAAAAAAAACGCAATTAGCATTTATTGATTGGTTTGCGCGAAATGTATAGCGTTTACAAAAAAGGGGGTAGTTTTATGGCATTTTTATTAATATTTTTTTTTTACTAGTAATGGCGGCGATCGGCGGTTTTTTTCAGTACTGCGATATTATGGCGGACGCATCGAACAATTTTGACGCATTTTTGGGACCATTGGCATTTTTATAGCGATCAATGCTATAAAAATGCATTGGATTACTATAAAAATGCCATTGGCAGTAAAGGGGTTAACACTAGGGGGCAGGGAAGGGGTTAAGCATGTTCCTGGTGTGTTCTAACTGTATGGGGGGGGGGTTGACTCACTAGGGGAAATCACTGATCTCCTGTTCATACATTGTGGCCCTCTAGCGGCCAAAAAAGATAGGATGTAGAGCTACGTGCTCCCGCGTAGCAGTGCCACCGTCCCGCAGTAATATGACGGCGGGCAGTCGGCATCTAGTTAATAAAAAAGAATGAAACAAACAAAAAAAACACCCATTTAGGGCAAATATTTTTTTTTTTTTTTGCTGCGTTTCCTGCATATCTGTACATGCGAGATACACCCTTTAGATACTGCTCTTCTATTGTGCTATTCAAAAAACACCCATTTAGGGCAAATCATTTTTTTTTTTGGTGCGTTTCCTGCATATCTGTACGTGTGAGATACACCCTTTAGATACTGTTCTTCTAGTGTGCTATTAAAAAAAAAAGCTATTTAGGGCAAGATCCTATATTAGAGAAATATGAGAACGTTAAATAAGGGGTGCCCGGACGTGGTGCTGCTGGTGGAGCTCCTGTTGCAGGGAGAGGACGTGGTCGATCTGTGCCAGCTACACGCACAAGTGAAACACCTTCCTCAGGTGCGAGTAGGCGACACAGCCTGCAGCAGGATTTGGTCGGGCCTAATCCGGCTCTACGAATGTTGAGGCCAGGAGCAGTACAGGCGATAGTAGATTGGGTTGCTGATAGTGCTTTCAGTTCCTTCACATTGTTTCCCAACCAGTGTTTTGCTGAAATATCAGAGTTGGCACCTGCAGCCGATGTCCATCAGTCTTTCACCTCGCCCCCTTGCAAATCAGCCAAGCAGTCTGAGCCCCAAATCATGCAGCAGTCTATTCTGCTTTTTGATGACTCTGTTAGCAGGGTTTCCCAGGGCCATCCACCTAGCCCTGCCCCAGAAGTGGAAGAGATTGAGTGAACCGATGCCCAACCACTTATGTTTCAAGATGAGTACATGGGGGGACCATCGCAGCATGTCTCGGATGATGAAGAAACACAGTTTCCAACTGCTGCTGCTTTCGCAATTGTGCCGACCAACTAGGAGGTCAGGGGTGAAGACTGGGTGGAAGATGATGTGGAGGAAGATGAGGTCCTCGACCCCACATGGAATCAACGTCATGCAGGTGACCTGTGTAGTTCGGAGGAAGACGCGGTGGTCGCACAGAGCCACCAGCACAGCAGACGAGGGAGCAGCGAGCAAAAGCGGAGTGTCCGTCCCCTAGACAGTACGCCTGCTACTGCCCAACGCAGCAAGGGACCGAGCACACCAAAGCCAGGTCCAAGGAGTTCCCTAGCGTGGCAGTTCTTCACATAATGTGTTGATGACAGGACACAAGTGGTTTGCACGCTGCATAAATGTTCTCAACCTGAGCACAACCTGCATGACCAGGCATCTAAGTGCAACGCACGAGCTGCAGTTGAGTAGACACCTCAAAAACCAAGAAAGGTCTCTGGCTCCTCCTGCTTCCTCTTCTGCTTCAGTCTCAGCCTCTTTATCCACCTCCCTCTGTAGTGACAGTGAAACCTGCCACCCCGCAAACAGAGGATCTGCCAGCAACACTACCACCTGGGTCAACAAACATCTCTACAATGTCCCATGGAAGCGTTCAGCTCTCTATCTCCCAAAAACTGGAGCGGAAGAGGAAGTACCTCCCTACCCACCCACAATCCCTGGCCCTGAATGCCAGCATTTCAAAATTCCTGGCTTTTGAAATGCTGTCATTCCGTCTGGTGGAGACGCAGAGTTTTAAAAGCCTGATGGCATTGGCTGTCCCACAGTACATCGTGCCCAGCCGCCATTACTTTTTCAGGTGAGCCATCCCTTTCCTGCACAACCAAGTGGGGGACAAAATCAGGTGTGCACTGCGCAACACCATCTGTGGCAAGGTCCACCTAACTACGAATACGTGGACCAGTAGGCATGGTCAGGGACATTATATCTCCCTAAGGCCTCGTACACACGAGCGGATATGTCCGCTGAAAACGGTCCGATGGACCGTTTCAGCAGACATCTCCGATCGTGTGTATAGGCTAGCGGACAGATTTGTCCACCCGACAGATTTCAAAGCATGCTTTGAAATCTATCGGGTGGGAATGTGTCCGCCCGACATGTCTGCTGGTTAGTACACTTACCAGCAGACATGTCGTCCCGCACCGCCGCCGCGCCGCCGCCGAATGGATTCGGCGCATGCGCGGAAGTGTTTTACTTCCTGGTGCGGTGACGTGGCCGCGTCAACGTCACCGCCACGTCACCGCACCGTCCGCCGGCGGGGAATTTGATCCGATGGTGTGTACACGCCATCGGACCAAACTCCAGTTCGGACATATCCGATGGAAACGGTCCGCGGACCGTTTTCATCGGATATGTCCGATCGTGTGTACAAGGCCTTACAGCACACTGGGTAAATGCAGTGGCGGCTGGGCCTGAGGCGGATAGCAGTTTTGGCGCATTTCCTTCCACCGATTGCAGGGCGCTTAAGTTTTCCTCCTGTTGCTAACTCCTCCTACTCCGCTTCCTCATCCTCTACCGCCTCCTCATCCGATCATCATAACACATTCACCACCAACTTCAGCACAGCCATTGGTAAACAACAGCAGGCAGTTTTAAAACCTTCCTGTTTGGGGGAAAAACCCCACACCGCGCAGGAGTTGTGGAGGGACATGGAACAACAGACCGATGAGTGGTTGGTGGCAGTGAGCCTCAAGCCGGGCCTGGTGGTGTGCGATACTGGGCGAACTCTCGTAGCAGCTCTGGGCCTAGCCTGTTTGACCCACATCGCTTGCCTGGTGCATTTGCTGAATTTGGTGGTGCAGAGGTTCCTTAAAATTTTACGCCAATATGCCACAGCTGCTGCAGAAAGTGCGGGCCTGTCAGAGCTGCAGCATAACTTCAGCCTTCCCGCTCACCGCCTCATATGTGACGTGCCCACAAGGTGGAACTCCACCTTGCACATGCTGGCCAAACTGTGCGAGCAGCAGCAGGCGATAGTGGAGTCACAGCTGCAGCACACACGACTGAGTCGCTCTGTGGAACAGAACCACTTCACCACCAATAACTGGGCCTCCGTGCGAGACCTGTGTGCCTTGTTGCGCTGTTTCGAGTACCCCACCAACATGGCCAGTGCCGATGACGCCGTTCTCAGCATTACTATGCCAGTTCTATGCCTCCTTGAAAAAACGCTTTGTGCGATGATGGAAGAGGATGTGGCACAGGAGGAGGAGGAAGAGGAGGAATTGGGATAATTTCCAAGGCTTTCAGGGCAGTCATTTACAAGTGGCTCTGAGAGTGGGTTCCTGCACCAACAAACGCCAGGTACACAATTGTCCAGCAAGGGCACAGTTTTGGAGGATGACAAGGTGGAGGATGAGGAGGAGGAGATGGAGGAGGAGGAGGAACCATGTTTACAGCAGGGTGGCACCCAGACCAGCTCATGGCCATCACTGGTGCGTGGCTAGGGGGATACAGACGATACACCTCCCACAGAGGACAGCTTTTCGTTGCCTCTGGGCAGCCTGGCACACATGAGCGATTACATGCTGCAGTGTCTCTGCAACGACTGCCGAGTTGCCCACATTTTAACAGGTGCTGATTACTGGGTGGCCAGGCTGCTGGATCCCCATTACAAGGACAATGTACCGTCCTTAAAGGGTCACTAAAGGAAACATTTTTTTTGGGCTGAAATGACTGTTTACAGGGTATAGAGACATAAAAGTTAACTGATTCCTTTTTAAAAAAAAATAATAAAAATAGATAAAAATCAATCATATAATCAACCTACAGTTCTAGTTTCGTTTTTGCTGTTATGTCCTGTCTCTCTTATGTACAGAGCCAGAAAGCCAATAGAGGGCAGTGATGGTTTGTCTAAAACCCCTCAGCACCAACCCAGTTTCAGTTTACACACAGTAATCACACCTCCTTGATTAGTGACCACAGTGAGAAAGCTCCCAGCACTGTGGTTATAAGGAAACAGACAACCAGGAAGTATGGAGATCAGAGCAGAATTACAGCAACATCAAAGCAAAAACGAACAATGAGGACACAAAAACAGCACTGCAGTAAGGTAAAGGAAGCTATTTAGCTAAAAAAAAATTATATTAGTAACCCTTTAATTCCCTCGTTGGAGCGTGATTGTAAGATGCGCGATTACAGGCGCACGCTGGTAGACGTTCTGTTGGTGGAATTCCCACCTGACAGCGGGGGCACAGTGGAAGCGCAAGGCAAAGGCAGAGGAGGAGGAAGAGGTCGCCAACGCAGCCGGGGCACCGCCAGCACCTCAGAAGGCAGGGTTAGCATGGCCAAAATGTGGAAAAGCTTTAACAGCACGCCACAACCAGCACCACCAGCTGATATGGAACATCTTAGCAGGAGGCAGCATTTCACCAACATGGAGCCTACACGTACTAAATGACGGGTCTGCCCCCTTAAACTTCTGGGTCTCCAAATTGGGCACATTGCCTGAGCTTACCCTTTACACCTTGGAGGTGCTGGCCTGCCCTGCAGCCAGTGTATTATCTGAACGCGTATTTAGCACGGCAGGGGGCGTTATTACAGACAAGCGCAGCCACCTGTCCAGAGCCAATGTGGACAAGCTTATGTTCATTAACCACTTAACCACTGGGCACTTAAACCCCCTTCCTAACCAGACCAATTTTCAGCTTTCGGTGCTCTCACAATTTGAATGACAATTACTCAGTCATACAACATTGTACCCATTTGAAATTGTTGTCCTTTTTTTTCACACAAATAGAGCTTTCTTTTGGTGGCATTTGATCACTTCTGTTTTTTTTATTTTTTGTATATTCTGTAAAAAATATTCTGTCAAAAAAAAAAAAAAAAAAATCTTGTTTCTGTCATATTAGCGGGTTATTTCTCACACACAGCGTATGCATACCACAAATTACACCCCAAAACACATTCTGCTATTCCTCCCGAGTATGGCGATACCACATGTGTGAGACTTTTACACAGCATGGCCACATACAGAGGCCCAACATGCAGGGAACGCCTCCAGGCATTCTGGAACACCCAGGCCAATTCTGACATTTCTCTCCTACGTGTAAAAAATCATCATTTATTCGCTAGAAAATTACATAGAACCCCAAAACATTATATATGCTTTTTTAGCAAAGACCCTAGAGAATACAATGGTGGTGGTTACAACTTTTTATCTCGCATGATATTTTCGTAGAAATTTTTTGAACGCGTGTTTTTAAAAAAAAGTACAGTTTTGTGCTAAAAAAAACAAAAAAAAACAGTAAAGTTAGCCCAATTTTTTTTCATAATGTGAAAGATGAAGTTACGCCAAGTAAATAGATACCCAACATGTCACCCTTCAAAATTGCGCACAATGATGGAATGGCGCCAAACTTCGCTACTTAAAAATCCCCATAGGCGACGCTTTAATTACTTTTATTGGTTACATGTTTTTAGTTACAGAGGAGGTCTAGGGCCAAAATGATTGCTCTCGCTCTAACGTTCGCAGAGATACCTCACATGTGTAGCTTGAACACCGTTTTCATATGTGGGCGGGACTTACGTATGTGTTTGCTTCTGCATGCGAGCACACGGGGACAGGGGTGCTTTAAAAAAATGGGTATTGCAGAGTATTTGGGTATTGCAGAGTATTTGGGTATTGCAGAGTATCGCGCAGGGTATTGCAGAGTATTGGGGTATTGCGCAGGGTATTGTAAAGTATTGTGCAGGGTATTGGGGTATTGGAGAGTATTGGGGTATTGCAGAGTATCGCGCAGTGTATTGGGGTACTGCAGGGTATTGGGGTACTGCAGGGTATCGCGCAGGGTATTGGGGTATTGCAAAGTATTGCGCAGGGTATTGCACAGTATTGGGGTACTGCAGAGTATTGGGGTACTGCAGGGTACTGGGGTATTGCAGAGTACTGGGGTAATGCAGAGTACTGGGGTACTGCAGGGTACTGCATGGTATTGGGGTACTGCTGGGTACTGGGGTACTGCTGGGTACTGGGGGTACGCTTCCTGATGACGTAAACAACGAAACGTACGTCGAGGCGCTAACCAGTCACGCTTTTCCCTACCACTTCCGACTTCCGGGTCCGTTGGTTTTCGACGGTGGAACGCACGCCGGCTATCGAAACTAGCAGTGCGACGGATTTTCGATCCATCTCCGAATCCACGTTACTTCAACGGTAGAACGTACGCCGGCCAGTGAGACTACCAGCGCGACGGATCACCGTACCATATCTGAATCTGCGGGTTCGATTGGATATCGAATAACGCCATAAAGCCTCAGTGCCGGGATCAGGGCACAACCTGAGTAAGCAGCCATTTGGCATGTTACTTTTTAATTTTATTTTAATAAACAGTACTTCACTATGATTGCTCTTCTGTTCCTATTTATATGAATGCTGGATCATCTGAACGTGCCTATCTGGATCATTCTGAGTCATCCTATTGACACAAGCGGTTTATGACTTCTTTTTTAATTAAAAGAGTCTACTATTATTGGTAAGGAGCCATTTCTATTGATCTCACCGGGTGCAAATATATGGTGGAGGTTCCAGAACTGCAATATTTACGTCTTTGTTTGAACCGAGAATCACTATTGGGTGCTTATTATTTAGCACTATTTGGACTTAATTTATTATTTAATATTTTTTTGTTTTTTTTCATCGTATGGACACTTCACTAATAATATATGTTTTTCTAAGAGATTGCACATTTTAATGTATATATATACACATAATTTGCATTGATTTTGTGTTATCAGCGCCCCTTCACTTCCGATTCTACTGGGGGATTGAAGAGTATTGGGGGATTGCAGGGTACTGGGGATTGCAGAGCTGGGATGGATGGAGGGATGGCTGGATCTGTGACTGCATTTGTCACAGATCCAGCCACAGCACAGCTGCTGACACCCCGCTCCCCCCCTCTCCTTGCACACTGTACCGAACGGTACAGAGAGGAGACGCTGGTTTGTTTACAAGTGATCGCGCCGCAATTTACCGTGATCCGTGATGTGCCGGGTCTTCTAGACCCGGCGAGCACGGACACTTCCGCGAGCGCGTCCCAGGGGACACGCAATCGTGGAAGTGAAGGACGACGTCCCAGGGACGTCGTCCCAAAATAACTCTGCTGCTCTGTAGCAGTATTTTTGCTATAGCGCGGTCGGAAAGAGGTTTAAATGATCCAAGCATGGATCCCACAGGACTTGTCTGTACCTTGTGCAGAATAGACACATATACAGGCCTTACCCAGACATTCTTGTATTTTTGTATCTTTCTCACACTTTTGAGGTGTACCCTAATTTA
Organism: Rana kukunoris; assembly: GCA_029574335.1. NCBI lineage: Eukaryota > Metazoa > Chordata > Amphibia > Anura > Ranidae > Rana > Rana kukunoris. Next base: position 351,957,073 of record CM056051.1, on the reverse strand, counting down.
AAAAATAAATTAAAAACAAATACCTGTGTTGGCTACCTCGTCCTCCTCCACATTCACCGCCTCCTCAACCTCCTTCTCCATATGGACCTTGTCCTCCTAGTTCAAGATTTTTTTTTTTTTTATAGTTATGCATTTGATGTTATTTTAAGTTATTTCCCTATCCACATTTGTTTGCAGAGTACTTGCCATGCTCTTACCAACATTTTGCTGCCATTTGCAGCCCTCTAGCCCTTTCCATTACTTTTTTTAGAGACATTTTAGTACTCAAAAGTTCTGGTCCCCATTGACTTCAATGGGGTTCGGGGTAAATTTTGGGTCAAGTTCGGGTCCCGAAGCCAGACTTTTTTTCGAAGTTCGGCCGAACCCGAACATCCAGGTGTCTGCTCAACTCTACTCACTAACAGATAGTAAGAACATCCATATAAATACACCCATATGCAATATGGGTCCCATATACACGTTATATTTTGTCAAATCTGGGTTAACCACTTAAGGACCCCCGCACGCACATAAACGGCCACAGAATGGCACGTACAGGCACAAGGGCGTAAATTTACGTCCCCGCCTAAGTGCGGTTCGGGGGTCCCATCGGGACCCCCTCCGCGGCGTGCAGGGGTCCCCCTGGCTCCGGGAGCGATCCGGGATCTGGGGGCGGATGTCGGCGAATACCCGCCCCCCCGCGATCGCTCCCAGCCAATGGGAGCGCGCTCCCAACCTGTCACTTCCTCCTCCTGTGTTTACACAGGAAGGAGGAAATGATGTATTCTCTCATCGCAGCGCTGTTTCCCAGCGCTGCTGATGAGAGAAGACATCACAAGTAAGTGTGCACCAACACAACACTGACACACACTCACATAGGCATATTAACCCCTTGTGATCGCCCCCCCTCCACCCCCCTGTCACAGTGTCACTGAATGCAGTGATCTAATCACTGCATTTAGTGTCAGTGTGACAGGCAGTGTAAAAAACAGTTAGTGTTAGGTTCAGGATAGCCCCCCCACCCCCCCTAATAAAGTTTTAACCCCCTGATCACCGCCCTAGTTAACCCTTTCACTCCCTATTGCCAGCGTCACTAAGCGATCATTTTTCTGATCGCTGTATTAGTGTCGCTGTTCCCGCTAGGTAGCTATTTTTTTTTATTGCGATTTTTTTTTTTACTAAAGACATGTGGCTAAATAAATTTTGGCCTAAATGTTTGACTAAAATTTAGTTTATTTGATTTTTTTTTTAACAAAAATTAAAAAATAGTGTTTTTTTTTCAAAAATGTCGCTCTATTTTTGTATATAGCGCAAAAAATAAAAATCGCAGAGGTGATCAAATACCACCAAAAGAAAGCTCTATTTGTGGGAAGAAAAGGACGCAAATTTTGTTTGGGAGCCACGTCGCACAACCGCGCAATTGTCTGTTAAAGCGACGCAGTGCCGAATCGCAAAAACACCTTGGGTCATTTACCAGCGTATTGGTCCGGGTCTTAAGTGGTTAAGGAACATCTATTTAATTCCTTCTTTTCATCTGTTTTTAATATATGGATTCTATTACAATGCCCTACTTTGGACCTCTGAATATTGTTTCATGATTATAAGTCAATTATAAGTTTTACCTGAAAAATATCTGCATTGTCCTATACAGCGGTATGTGGCAATCCCTAACTCTAACTCGCTCATTAAGGGGTTAATGGTGGGAGGAAATACATACTAATTACCAGCTGATGAAAGATCACAGAGTCAGGATACAAACCCACATTAACACACCCGCAGGAGGAGGGACCTACATACCGCTGCATATATAAGGACAAGAACCGTGCTGCAATGACATCACCTTTGAAAAAGTCACATGACGGGGGGGGGGGGGGGGGCGTTCCCGTAAGTGAGCGGAGAAGGACGCAATGCAGAAAGGCTCCACAAACCCAGGCCTAATCTCCTGTCATCCACATCGGTAGGCCATTCCAGCCCTTTAAAAAACAACCATCCTGGTTCCTGAACCTCTCCTGGACAGGTACATACCTGTATAGTGACCCCTGGACGCCCGCCTGCCTCGGAATTCGTCCCGCTGCAGGATCACCCACTCGGACGAGCCGCCTCCATTTTGAGGCCTGCTAAGCCTCCGCAAGCACCAGGCTCGAGTATCACTGCCGCGATACGATCGAGGCTGACCATCGGATGCACCGGCACCTCAGCACCAACTCTACATCTCTCCCCTGGTCTCCGGAGCCCTCCAACCTATTATTCGCCGTCCGTGACCGCCACCGTTCTCCCCGTCCGGGCATCTGAACTAGGAAAGACCACGGCTTCGGCCTAGTCCTGGAAGCGGCGGCCATCTTGCTTCACCCGACGGCGGATCCAGAGCATTCCCTCGGCCTTCCTACTACTACAACACCTGGGCTCTCTAGCTACCACCTCCAGATTTCCTCTGGACACGATTGCTGTGCCTCCTGGACCCTGCAGCTCTGTCCAGGTCAGTCCCCGTCTCCGGCCTAGCCTCCCATCGGCGGCCATCTTGCTCCACCTGAAGGTATTACCTATACTACAGGCCTTCTCCTCCACAGAATCAACTGTTCCTTGCCGCATACCCCTTCTCAGGAGACATAAGCTGCAAACATTAACCAGTGATAATTGTACAGGCTTGGCAAAGGCACGGTGGCCATCTTGGTGTACCTCACTCTCTTGCTTACTGAAATTTTTACGTTTCCAACGCTGTTATTCCCTGTAAGTGACTGAACTTCCGCCATTCTTGACTCTCTCTGAAGTAGGACTACGGCCTGTGTAGTTATTTTATTCTTCATATGGCACTAAGGGATAATGCTTAAGCCGGACCCTGTCTAGCTACCGACCTGATTTCAAATAGCAATGCCAGCAAAAGGCTCTGCCTCACGTTCATCGATAAACAAACGGTCCGCTAAATCTTCAACTGTTCATCAGACTTCTGTTGGCTCCATCAAATGCTTTCTTGCTGCTGAGAGGACGAGCCCTGGCTCTATGAGCGCTAAAACCAGGGCATCAAGGTCTCTTATCTCGCCAGCCTCTCACACTGCCTCTATCCGCGAAAGTTCGCCAGCCTCATCCTGTGGATCGGAGATAATGGATGATCCTGGTTCCCCCACTGGTTCTGAAATGTCCTCCTTTCTGCTTGAATTCAGAAAATAAATGGCGGGTATGTTCCATGATATGGAGAAATCGATCAAAAAAGACATTTCTGCGGTCCGAGCGGACATGGCTCACCTCCTCGACAGGGTTGAGGAAACGGAACAGCGTCAAGACTCGCATGAAGTGGCTATCAAAGAGCTACAGGACACTGTTACCCAATTGTCATATGCTCACAGGGCCTCATTATATAAACTTGAGGACCTCGAGAACCGTAACCGCAGAAATAACCTGCGTATCCGTGGCCTACAGGAAGCAACTGGGGATAATGATCTGGAACCCTCGCTCCGTGGCATCCTCAACACCATTTTAGGCAGGCCGCCTACGGATCTTCTGCGGTTTGACAGAGTCCACCGTGCTGCTCTTCGACCCCGTAACCTCTCTTCTGATCTACCCAGAGATGTGATTTGCCGTCTCCACTACTTCGAAGATAAGAATGCTATCATGATCGAATTGCGGAACACCCCTAACATTGACTTTGATGGAGCTATTCTTCACATCTTTCCGGACATAGCTAAGGAAACCCTCGATCGCCGCAGGGCCCAAAAACCACTTTTGGAGAAACTGAGAAGTGATGGAACTACCTATCGGTGGGGCTTCCCAGCATGCCTAATTGCGACCAAGAATGGTCGAACGTCCACACTGCGTTATCCTGAGGACCTTCCTACCTTCCTACAAGATCACCACTTACCACACATGGAGCTCCCAGGCTGGCAGAAAGCCATTCCCACTTTCTCCACTCTTCGTTCATCCCAATGGAAGAAGACCCCTGCTAAGCTGCAGAAGGTTTCTACTCCAAACTCGTCCAAGAAGAATGGGTGAGGTACTCCTGAGCACCCAATCATTTTTCCTTTTAGCAATTCTCCTTACGGTGGCAAAGACGTGATTTTCGGTCTGTTATTTTTTACATTGTTTTCTGAAGTTCCTTTGCTGCCTTGAACATTTGATGGCTCATTTTTGAAAATGGGATTTGTTTAAATCGTATTGCTCCCTATTTTGAGCCCTGCTGAATGTACATCACATCACCTGATAGGCGAACCTAGTGTTTGGAGAATGCTATGTTTATGTTTTATGCGTTGCCAATTTCTTTTTAATATAATTACCTTTTATTTACAGGTCGGTAGCTGACGGGGCCTCTGGCTCCATGTTGATACACTTACCGGGGACATTGTTTCTCCCCCTTCTCCTTTTGGGGTTGTTGGGAAACGGTGGTCTTTATTTTTCTCCTAATGTTTTTTTTTCCTCAAATCCTTTTTGACCGCCCGCTCCCTTCATCCCCACTGGGACCACCGCAGGTTTCTGCGTGATCATTACCTTACTCCCAATCGTTCTACCAAATGTTCTGATACTTTTTTATGTACTTTTGTACTTTTCTTCTTTTCTCTTTTATTTCCCCTCTTATCTCTTTTCTCTTTGCCCCCTCTCTCCCTTCTCCCTCCTCCCCCTCCCTATTTTGCTGGTCCACATGGTCGTATGACTTGTTCACTTGCTTCTTCCTGGAACCATGGCTACTTTAAAAATCTCCTCTTATAATGTATGAGGCCTAAGTGTGGCCGCTAAAAGACATCAAGTCCTCCGGGAATTGCGAAGTTCTGCCTGCTCTATCACTTTCCTTCAGGAAACTTATGACCCACGCTACATCTGTGAAACTCTATTCACCACACTTCCCACAATGGTACTATAGCCTATCTGACACTAACAAAGCCAAGGGAGTGGCCATTGGTTTCAGTAGGAATGCATCATTTTGTTTTACAGACATGCTTACGGATGACCACGGTCGTTATCTTTTTGTCAAGGGATTCATAGATAACACTAAATGTACTCTGGCCAATATCTACTGCCCCAATCATAATCAAACCTCTTTTTTTACACAAACTCTCACAAAACTCTCACAATTTGCTGAAGGATTGATTGTTCTTGCGGGAGACATAAATATACCTCTAGATCCTACGATGGATACTTCCTTGGGCTGGTCAGGTATTCCATTCAAGCGGCTAGCGCAAGTAAAGAAAAAACTCTTTGATCTCCAACTTATGGATGCTTGGCGTCTCATGCACCCTACAGATAGAGATTATTCCTATTTTTCTGCAACCCATAACGCTTATTCCAGAATAGATAATATCTTCTTAGTTCATTTCCACCTTCCCTTTCTCCGTTCAGCCTGTATAGGCACTGCCTCTCTCTCTGATCATGCTCCTGTTTCCATATGCCTGACTATACCAGATTTACCTCACCGCCCCAATAACTGGAAACTCAATGATTCCCTCATCACTAATTCGACAGAGGTATCTGCCTTAACCAAAACGCTTTCCCAATATTTTGAGGAAAACTCTGTCTCAGACGCCTCTCCATCTCTTTTGTGGGAGGCGCATAAGGCTCTAATAAGAGGAAATCTTATCGAATTGGGTGCGAGAAAAAAAAGAGAACATGGTCAGCAGCTCAAACAGGTCTTGGATCAGATTGCTGAGTTAGATAAACAGCATAAACTTTCTCTCCATGTTTCCCATCTAAAAGCCCTTGCCCTTAAAAGAGAAGAACTTAAAACTCTCCTTGCCCTTGAAACTCGGCGAAAGTTTCACTACATTTCCCAGAAAGTATATGAATGGGGTATTAAACCGGGGAAACTATTGGCTAGGTCACTTACAGCCAGAAAAACTCTATCATTTATACCCAAAGTGAAAATGCCATCAGGAGACTTAGTACACACCACCCCTCAGATATCGCGAGCCTTTAAAGAATTTTATGCTGACTTCTATAATGTGGAGGGTGGTTTGGCTTTTCTATCTCTTGCCGAAAAACGTAAACGAATCCTCGCCTTTCTTAGGCAAGCCAATCTTCCTAGGCTTTCAAAGTCCGCCCTTAGCGCTCTTGAAGCAGATTTCTCCGTGGAGGAATTTAATTTAGCACTCAAGTCCTTCTCTTCCGGTAAAGCCCCTGGCCCTGATGGCTTCACCCTCCTATATTATAAAACCTTTAGAGATGTCTTATTCCCCCACCTTGTAGCCTATGCAAATTCTGTTTCCCGTGACTTTCCCCTTCGCCCTGAATCATTATCCGCTCACATCACGGTTATCCCTAAACCTGACAATGACCCCACCCTATGTAGCAGTTATAGACCCATCTCCCTTTTAAATGTTGACACCAAACTCTTCGCCAAAGTAATAGCGAACAGATTGCTTCCCCTTTTACCTAAGTGGGTCTCGGCTGATCAAACCTGTTTCATTCCGAATAGAGAGGCGAGAGATAATTCTCTCCATACTTTATCACTGATCCATTATGTGCGGAAGTGTTCCCAGCCCACCCTTCTCCTCTCCACCGATGCTGAAAAAGCATTTGATAGGGTGGACTGGGAATACCTTAAAACTACTCTCTGTCATTTTGGCCTTGGTCCTAAGATGTCTTCTCGTATCTTCTCCCTTTACTCCAACCCTACCGCACGAGTACGTATTAATGGTTCCTTAAGTGATCCATTTACGCTACGTAACGGAACCAGACAAGGCTGTCCTTTATGCCCCTTGTTATTTGCTATCTCCCTTGAGCCCTTTTTGGCTACTGTTAGGAATAACATGGAAATTCATGGTATCCAGATCGGCACTAGAATACATAAATATGCAGCATATGCGGATGACATTTTATTCTTTATCCAACAGCCACATATTTCACTGCCGAATCTGATGTCTGAATTCTCCTCATTCCAAGGTCTCTCCAACTTTAAGATTAATCTTTCAAAATCCGAAATCTTAAATGTAACAGTTCCCCCAACGAATAGCTGATCAGCTGAGACCCCCATTTCCCTTTCGCTGGGTTCCATCGCGCATGAAATATCTTGGCATTTATTTGACTCCCCACCTCCATTCCCTCTTTAGGCATAACTATATCCCTCTTCTAAATTCTATTAAGGATGATCTCCGGAAGTGGTCCTCCCTCTCTCATTCTTGGCTAGGTAAGGTCAGCATAATAAAGATGAAGGTACTCCCCGTATTCTTTTTTTGTTACAAATGATTCCCTTGAAGATCCCAACAGTTTTTTTTTACCCTTTTACAAACCATGGTCTCTCACTTTATATGGAGGGATGGGCGTCCCAGGGTTTCTAGAGAGACTCTTTTCAGAACCAAATGTTCAGGGGGACTGGCTTTACCTAATTTTAAAACTTACTATCAAGCAGTTATATTAGCACAGATTGCGGACTGGAAATATGCCTCCACCTCCAAATTATGGGTCCAATTGGAACATTCTTTATGTGGCTCTGATCTCTCTGTGACCCCTTGGATCCCACGCTCTTTTAGAGATTTATCCCCTACCACCTTTACCTCTCACCTTATCTTCCCTACAAATTTGGGATGATCTACATAAGAAATCTACGTGGTCCTATAGTTCCTTATTAACTTCCTTGATGTCTCACAGATACTTTGCCCCGGGTCTCCTTGACTCATGCTTTCAGAAATGGTCACCGGGTGGCCCTCTCCTATTGTACCATGTTTCCTCCAATTGTCTTAGGCCCCTGTCTGAGATTCTGGGTCATAATTCACCCTCATTCTTAGATAAATGGAGATACAAGCAATTGAGTAGTTTTTTTTTCCATACATTACCACGTCCCTTAAGGCGGCGTACACACGAGGGGATATGTCTGCTGAAAACGGTCCGATGGACCGTTTCAGCAGACATCTCCGCTCGTGTGTATGGGCTAGCGGACAGATTTCTCCACCCGACAGATTTCAAAGCAAGCTTTGAAATCTATCCGGTGGGAATCTGTCCGCCCGACATGTCTGCTGGTTAGTACACTTACCAGCAGACATGTCGGCCCCCACCGCCGCCGCGCCGCTGCCGAATGGATTCGGCGCATGCGTGGAAGTGTTTTACTTCCTGGTGCGGTGACATGGCGGGGACGCGGCGGTGTCAACGTCACCGCCGCGTCACCGCCACGTCACCGCGCCGTCCGGCGGCGGGGAATTTGATCCGATGGTGTGTACACGCCATCGGATCAAACTCCCGATCGGACATATTCGATGGAAATGGTCCGCGGACCGTTTTCATCGGATATGTCCGATCATGTGTACGCCGCCTAAGAGGTATCCCAGATCTCAACAGCATAGAACAGATTCTCCTGCATAGGGACCCTCCTACACGCTCTATCTCCCAATTTTAAAAGGCCCTCTTAGACTTACAATGCCCTTTGTATCCAGAATATCTATCCCGGTGGGAGGAGGATTTGGGAACTACTATTACTGATAAACAAAAGGATAAGATGCTCAAGCTTACGCATGTCTCTTTCCTGGCTTCTTCCATGACTGAATCTAACTTCAAGCTCCTTACTAGATGGCACCACACTTCTGCCAAGCTTCACTGTATGTTTCCTAGTAATTCTCCACTCTGTTGGAGGAACTGCGGTCAAATTGCCACCCATGCCCACATTTGGTGGTCTTGTCCCCTCATTCGCCCTTACTGGACAGAAGTCTTAAACTTGATATCCCAGATCACTGAGGTACAAATCCCCCTTGAACCGTGGACGGTTCTTTTCCACGCCACCTCTAGACCCATTGGCAAATACAAACGTTCAATCATCCCACACCTTCTTAATGCAGCCAAAGCTATTATCCCTCTTCTCTGGGGTCAACCTGAAACTCCTTCCATTAAAACATGGCTGCAAAAGATTTCTGAGGTTAGCCTCATGGAAGAACTCACTCACGTTGCAAGAGACATCAGCGAACAACACTCCTTAATCTGGGCCCCCTGGTCTTCATTTATCTCTACACAGTGCTATTTAGATATTATTTCCTCGCCCCCTTACAGGTCTGAAACCACATGAGGCTGTTTTTCACCAAATTGTGACCTTTTCTCCCACTCTCTGATATGGTTCCCCCTTATTCCTGATATCTTACTAAATACGTTAGTTTAGTGATATGCTTGATACGACTGCCATGTGTCCCGGCTTTCCCCCTTCCCTACCCTTCCCTGCTTTTCCATCCTCTATCCCTTTAATACCCTTTTCTCCATAATTTTTTTCTGCCCTCTTGCCTCTTTTCTTTCTCTTTATTAATAGACAATTGAAATGCTTGTGCTCTCTATGATGCATCATTTGTTATATTTCTCAATTTATTATTCTGTATTGATGCTTCTTTAAAGAGTTGATTTACTCTTATTGTACTGTCTATTTCTATCAATAAAAATATATTAGACAAAAAAAAAAAAAAAAAAGAAAAAGTCACATGACAAAACGTGTCAGGTGATTAGCACGCACGCTTTACGTATCAGCCGGCATAGAGGATAGCGGTGGAGGAACGCCAGCTACCAGCAATTTGCATCCTCAGCCCGCTTAGGAGGGCATAGATTGTTGTTTTTTAAACTTGCTTTTATTTGCATGGTACCCAGACTACCCTTGGGACTACCCTATTTTTTACATTTATATTATTCTTTTTTACAATAAATTACTTCCCGGTTTTTTACATACTACCCCATGTGGGCATTCTTTACCTATGTGTGATTTATCCGAGTGACACTCTGTTAAAGGAACACACCCCTCAGGATCTGAATGGTGGGTTAACACTGGTCGGAATAAAAGCAGGGAAATCTTCCATCTGCGAGAGGAGATCTGGGGTAGATATATCTGGTGAGTGGGGACCCACAGGGGGAGCACAAAAGTCACGTTCTAAAATTATTTTGATGAACAGCACCTGAATATTGCACATTATTCTATCCATTTATTTCTTGGAATCAGCTACATTTATATCGACTGTTCATGGTTTCATCTGATTATTGTTTGATTTAGTTTACCAGCACTTCATGTTAATTGCCAGGATTTTTGGAAAGCATGGGACTTTTTTGATTTTATTTATATCACTTTTATGGTGCCTATCAAGGCCTTTTCTGTGATATTTTGATGTTTGCACGACTATGAATTTTCACTTTGTGGCAAATTCGTTTTTTTTTACTATATATTCTTCCTTTTAGCATTTTAGAGCCTAGAAAGGTTTTTTCCACACATTTTTTGTGTCAGCAACTCACTCACCTGATTGCACAGGATCCTGACACCGCACTGCACACGCACTTGCAGAGCACATCTTTAATTGCTTCCCTATGGGGGTATTTCACTTCACCTCATTTACTCCATCCAGGATAATATTGAGGCCATTTCTCACGTCATAGGAACCTCCATCCATTGTTTGCCAGAACAATGGTACCCCATTGCCAAAGGGAATATAGGCACCCCTGACGGCGACATTTATTTTAGGGAGCTCACACCTCATGCGAGTCAGCCCTCATATAGGATACCTGACATATAACATCTGTTCCTTGGATTGGTTCCTTGGAGGGCAGCACCACTAAATCCTTTTCTAAATAAGCATCATATTATCCAGGCCTCTTCACTGCGGCACTACAGGGAGGGAGCAGCCCTTACCCGACACCTCAGCGCGGATCCACGTCCCTGCTCTGTGACTGCCGATCGCGGGTACCTGGCGGACATCCGGGCCACCAGGCACACGCATCTGCATCTCAGCGATGCACCGAGCACAGTTTTTCCCCGCGGCACGCGCGGGGAATGCAAACAAAAGGACGTACAGGAACGTCCACCCAGCAGTTGAGAGCCGCGCTGTGGACGTCTTTCGTCTACAGCGTGGGTCTCAGGTGGTTAATATAATCAGCTGACTTCTTAGGCAAGTTGTAAACTAATAAAGTAATATAAAATATAATGATAGCGCTAGTATCAACTAATGTTGGGTACAGCGTGTGTAAATAGTGCAGTGACAATAATACACACTGGAAGGAACATGTGTTAAATCCCAGTGCCATTAACAAATCAAATTAACACAGTGAGTGATATGAAAGTCCTGTGATGAGCTGAATGATCCACCGCACTTTCCCCTCACTAGTTCAGACAGACACTCACAGAGCTCCAGAGATGCCACAGATTAAATCAGACAGACACTTGGAGAGCTCCAGGAATACACCAGGTCATATAAAAAGAAAGAAAGAACAAGACCTCATTGTGCAATAACGTATAGTATGGAGGGGGGACAGAGACTACACCATCAGTGTATGCTCTCACAAATCCTCGGGTGAACACAGGCTAGTAGTTGCCGCTTAGTGCAATGATCTCCTCATTCGGATTATACATCCGTTGATCCCGTGCACTTGGGCTCCTCCCCCAAGGAATGAGGAGATCATCATACCTGTATGTCCCCTTTAAATCGCAGCACAGTGGCCGCGTGCGACCCACTGACTCATTTGTCTGGGGTAAAAAAGAAAAAAAGTATTTAGGAGTTAAAATTGCAACAACTACGGAGATGTTATATAAAATATTTTTTTGTGCCTCTGTTGGAGGATATTAGGGCAGAATTGGATAGACTGACCCCAGGTCAAACATCTTGGGGGGGCAGAATGAACATTTTTAAAATGGTAATTTTCCCTAAAATTATGTATAACATGCAGATGCTCCCGATCCCACTACCCCTCAGAAGTATTTTAAAATCTTACAAACGATGCCGCTAAAATGTGTTTGGCAAAGGAAAAAAGCATGTATCAGCTGGGCAACATTGACAAGAAAAAAGGCACAAGGGGGGTGGGGGTGCACCAGATGTTAGAAATTACTATAACGCAATTATTCTCACACAAGTTATAGATTGGATTAGAAACACTAAACAAAAAAGATGGATAAATATGGAATATCAAATGAGTAAGGTAGCACTGGGGAGTATCATATGGATTCCAGAAGAATTCCAGAGAATTAAGTAGGGATTCACACTGTATCTCATGGAACGCAATTACAATTTGGGATAACGTACACAATAATGAACAATGGGATTTTAATTCCCCGTTAATACCACTAAGGCCACGTACACACAGTCAAATTTATCTGCTGGAAATGGTCCGACATACCGTTTCAGCAGACAAATTCGATCATGTGTACGGACGGACAGACAGGTTTTTCCAGCAGACAAATTTTAAAGCATGCTTTAAAATCTGTCTGCTGGGAACCCGTCCATCCGACATGTCTGCTGGTTAGTACACTAACCAGCGGACATATCTGCCTGCACATGCGTCGAATGGATTCAACACATGCGTGGAAGTTTTTTACTTCCTGGTGCGGTGACGTGGCGGCGTCAACGTCACCGTCACGTCACCGCGCTGTCTGCCGGCGGGGATTTTGGTTTGATCGTGTGTACACGATCAAACCAAAATAGCCCAGCAGACAAATCCGATCAAATCGGTCTGTCAGACCGATTTGATCGGATTTATTTAGCCGTGTGTACGCGGCCTAACAGATTCAAAATATTTCACACCAGGTATAGAACAGCTATTTGGAAAATGGATCATAAAAGAAAAAGCACAGTTGAAAGACGTTATGACGCGGGACAAACTAAGTACATACCAGGAATTAAAAAATAGAGGGGAAGTGGTAGAGATAAATGAATGGTGGTATGCCGAGCTGAAGCACTTCTATGAGGCACTTCCCCAGCCCAACCTTTAGAAATACCGCCATGCATCAAAAAATGGGAGGAAGAACTGGGGTCACAGTTGAATGAACTAGTGCTAAAGCAAATAATGAAGAGAGTACATTCCATGTCAGTAAACAGTAAGATGACAGAGTTAAAATATAAGTGCTTGGCACGCTGGTATAATACACCAGATAAGGCACATACATATAATAAAGAAACATCAGATGGATGTAAAGAAACTGGAAACATGGCACACATATGGTGGTCCTGCCCAAAAATAACCTGACGCAAGTGTAAGTGGGTGTGACCATATGTAAATGATGGGCGGAGCCCAGCGCAGAGACTTACGTTCAGCGCATCATCCACGGAGCATGTGCAGTGAGGGAGGGCTCCACTCGCTCCCCTGTGCGCATGCTCACAACTTCTGTCGGCACCACTTCATGGGAAACTGCAGCGAAATGTCTTACATTACGCGTATAAAAGCGGCCACAGATGCGCCTTTCCGGCACAAAAGTGTACCCGGTTCCCCCCCCCAGGGAAGTTACTTTTGCTCTGATATGGCTGCTCCCATTCCCCGCAAAGAGAGGAGAAATCTTAACTCCAATGGCCAGGAGCTGTCTGTCGTCATCTCAGGTATGGAGACCTACAATGAGTTCCTCCATGGCAGGAAAAGTCGCAAGACAAGCCGGGACGGGAAGCAGGCCATCCTGGAGTCCATTGCTGCCAGGGTAAACAGTTTGGGCTATTCCACATGGAGTGCTGCGGACATTGCCAAAAAAATTAATGACTTGAGGCGGAAAGTCCGGGGCAAGGTGGCCACCATCAGGAGGCATGAGAGGGGCATGGGTGGTGGACCCCCATGTGCGGTCAGCCTGACCACGGAGGAGGAGGTGGTCGCCCGCTGCCTGGAGAGGGAGCAGTTGGAGGGGGTCCCAGGCTATGATTCCATGGAGGAAGGCTCCACAACAGGTAAGTGTTTTTTATCCCCTATTTGGTGTGTTGCATGTGGGGGGGGGGGTACATGTGCCAAGTGTGTGGGACCACCAACATGTGTCTGCTTTGTGTCATCCACAGATGACGGAGCTGGGCCATCATCTGCCGGCGGCCATTCCACCCCATCCCCCCAACTGCATCCTGAGCCCGACCCCCTGGGCACTGAAGACACCGAGGTGGAGGGAAGTGCCCACACCTCACCTGCTGAGGTGGTTGAGGAGGAGCCTGTTGTCACCGAGCAGTAGTTTGTCCTATTTTTGGAGGAGTCCTCCCCTTCAGCAGGGCCCTCTCAAATCCCCTCCCCCATCATAGGAAGCCCCTCAAGGTCGGCTCCACCCCCCAGGGACTACCATCTCCTGGCCCCAGGAAGGTGACCCGGAAGACCAGGGGGGTGTCTGATGTGGTCCATGACCAGATGGCGAGGGACCAGGCCGGGCAGACCCAGCAGATGGGGGAGATAGCTGGGCACCTGGACCGGGTAGCTGACAGCCTGGGCTCCGTGGCCCAGATGACCAACGCAGTGCAGGATGTCAGCTGCAACTGCGCTGCAGTGGTGACCAGCCTGGGAGAGGTGCAGGCTGATCTTCAGCACCTCACTGCAGCCGTCCAGGCCAACACAGCTGCCATCCGGGACCAGGGGAGGCAGAGGCATCGGGCCCAACAGTATCAAGTGACCCGGCAGCTGAGGATGCAGGCCCAGACCAATTCATACCTCGGCCGGATAGCCATGGCATTGGAGGGCATGCAGGCCACACCTGCCAGGAGTGGCCCACCCGGGGATCAGCCACCTCCAGATGCCCCCCCACCCCCACCCACTCCCTCCAGGCAGCTGAGGAGCCAGTAAGGGCCCACCAGAAAGAGCCCCCGTCAGCCCAGATGATGGCTTTTTTGTGTTTTTTTTTCTTTCTGCTCAAAAAAAAGTGAGGTAAATTGTGCTAATCAATATATGATGCTGTGCATCAAATCAAATAAAGTAAAACATGCACGTAAAATGCAAACTAAACATAAATGGAGCTGCGGTTTAAACTGTGTCATATAAACAGAATAGCAATGTGAGAAAAATAAAAATAAACCGCGCTAATGACCAATAAACATAAAATGCATTAAATAATATGTGGACCACACCGATTAATTAATGTGATATATGCAAGGTTGAAAAAACAATCCAAAAACAAACATTATTGAGTGTCCATAAAACACAAAAAGGCCTTTGTAGTCCAAAGTGAGAGGGCTAGCAAGGTTCCATACACAACCAATTGTGAATAATAAATTATAAACAACAAAAGTCCAGAGGAAATAAAATGTAACATCCACCCTGGTGAAGCCGAATCCCAATATGAGTCAGCAGGATATTGGTTAACACTGATGTGACATGCAGCTGAAGACCTCCACCACACACATATGCAAGTCTGCTTACCAAATGTAAATGGTCCCTGGCTGAGAGGAGACCAAAACAGCATACAGGATCAAACAGATTTTGCAGTAAAAGGAAGGCCTTAAACCTGCAGCATCCGGCCGGTCAGCATGCAGGTAAACCCATGTAGTATCGAGTAGTCCAAGGGTGATGACAGTGTGCCACTCTGTACGCCCTGACTAGTTTCAGAACTGTTTTAGATAAGGTGGTTACTGGATAGTGAAAGGAAGCAAAGTATATAAATAAATGTGTAACCTGTAGAAAGGCACATAGACCTACCGAAGAACAAAGAATGGCAGATTTACCAGCAGATTGTGTGAACCCATCATCACCAGTTCTTTATAGTGAAATGGATTGCTTCGGCCCATTCATCACCAAGCAAAACCACAAGGAGTACAAGAGATATGGACTAATATTCAGATGTCTGAGCTCCAGAACAATTTACCTGGAAATGTTAGAAGATATGCCAACTGACGCATTCATCAACGCCTTAAGATGTTTCATAGCCATTAGAGGTACTGTCAGAGAGCTTAGATCTGACCAAGAATCTAATTTTGTCAGAGCAAAAAATGAGTTGAAGAAAGCTCTAAAGGAGATCGATAAAGAAAAGGTAACTTGGGGGCGTGGTTTGCCTTGAGAGGAAATGGCCGCTTAGCTCCGGAGCTCCGACGGACCACGGCCATACGTCGGCTTTTACGGGAGATTACAACCGATTCCTACCTTCCATGCTATGGGGACTTCTTCCCGACACTCTTCGGCGTCACGATCGCACTCACCAAGAGACATTGGGGGCAGATTGACCCAGCAAATCCCGGACATATTCTGGACACAGAGATTCAACATGGCGGCGAAACCCCCCCCCCGCCTCGGCTCCCTCACGCTCCTCTGATAGGATTCTCCTTACGCCCACGACCCCTACTTCTCTCCCGCAAGGTATAACACCTGCACCGGCCCCTCAACAACCCAGCCTGACTGATCTCCATGCGGTGGCAGCGGACATCAAGAACACGCTGTTTGCAGCCATTACTGACCTCTGTCATGAGATCCGCGCCATCCGTGCCATGGCCTCGCAGCATCATACAGTCCTTAAAGAAGGCTATCCGCAAACTGGATACTCACACGCTGCAGCTCTGTGACCTCCATACGGGGACTTCCAGAATCTGTTGAACCGGAACGCGTCCTGCCCGTCGTCACGGAGCTCTTCAACCAGATCCTTGACAGGCCTCTGCAGACACCCATCTCGATGGAACAAATCCACAGGGCCTTGTGGCCTAGAGGCAAGGATGCGGACCCTCCCAGAGATGTGGTCTGCTGTTTGGACAACTTCCAAACGAAGGAAGACATCCTGCGGAAAGCTTGAGGGAAAGCCCGAATAGAACATGAGGGACACGCGATCCACATCTATCAAGACCTGTCTGCCATCACCCTCAGGCATCGAAGGGACCTATGGCTGCTGGAATTGCTGCGTGCCAGGGGAATCCAGTATCGCTGGAAGTTCCCATTTGCCCTATCTGCTTCCCACCTAGGCCGCAATGCACTCCTGAGAGTCCCGGAGGAACTGGATGATTTTTGCAGACTGCTAGACATCCCATATGTGGAGCTACCACAATGGTATGCCAAATTCAACGGTCCGCATTTGCATCGTAACCCGCCAGAGGAAGAACCTATGGATGCCCAAGCGACACACTACCGCAGACGCCGCTCGCCTTCCACCTCTAGGCCTGCTCAGGATTCGCCAGCCAGACGCCTCCCGTCCAGCCCGCAGTCAGCTCTGCAACCCCAAAAAGCTCGCCGCGACTACTAAGGTTGCACTACCTTTTGGCTCCCAGGATTTCCAGATGGCTAACCCCCCTGGCTCGATTCACTCTTACCACCGCCTCTTGTGCCTGCTGTGGATTTCCCACCTGTATCCCCACAACGGGTGCCTACGTGACTTCGCCCCACACTCCCCTCCAATGGCAGTCCTAACTGTGCTGGAATCCCCTAACCCTGCTGCATGATACTTTGACTTCTCCCCCCCGTCCCCTCACCCCCTGCTATGGGTTTCTTGTAGGGATGAGCTTCGCGTTCGTTGCGAACACATGTTCACATCGAACATCGGCCGTTCGATTGTTTGTCGAAAACAAACAAATCGGGTCGTTCGCGCCAAATTCCAATGGCGCGCAACGGCCCATAATTCACTGCGGCGTTGCGCGCTGATGATTGGCCAAGCATGCACCATGACCCCGCATGCTTGGCCATTCACAGCGCCCAAAAAACAAAGAGACCTAATTGCCAAAGCCTGGGTGCTTTGGCCAATTAGGGCTCAGGGCTTTAGCACACCCCCCACACTATAAAAGGCCGCCTCCCGGGCGGCCTTGTGTAGTGTGTTCCGGCTTGCTTTCAGAGAGAGAAGACAGACAGACAGAGAGAGAGAGATAGATAGATAGAGACACAATGTCTTTTCAGATAGATAGATAGATAGATCAGGGAGGCTACTAGTTAGTATAGTTAAATGTACAATTTGTAGAGAATATATTGACATCCCTATGAGTTGTCAATATATTTATAAACTGTATAGCTTAGCTAGTTCTGCGATTAGTATCTGTCAGGCAGGAGATTGTGCTTGATGCTCTAACGTGTTAGTGTACACGTGTTAGTTAATTGCACATAGACGCATTAACTGTTACTGCACGTGTGCTATTTATTTGCACAGAAAGGCAGTTGCTGTTAATGCAAGTGGGCTATTGAATTGCACAGAAACGCAGTCGCTCTGACTGTGCGCGTGCTGTTTAATACCACCTGAGCGCATTTGGGGTCACCGTAAGTGTGCTGTGACATACCGCCTGAGCACATTTGGGATCACCGTACGTGTGCTGTGACATACCACCTGAGCGCATTTGGGGTCACCGTACGTGTGCTGTGACATACCACCTGAGCGCATTTGGGGTCACCGTACGTGTGCTGGTATATACCACCTGAGCGGAGTTAGTGCCACTGTACGTGTGCTGGTATATACCACCTGAGCACAGATAGTGCCACTGTACGTGTGCTCCTATATACCACCTGAGCACAGATAGTGCCACTGTACGTGTGCTGGTATATACCACCTGAGCACAGATAGTGCCACTGTACGTGTGCTCCTATATACCACCTGAGCACAGTTAGTGCCACTGTACGTGTGCTGGTATATACCACCTGAGCACAGATAGTGCCACTGTACGTGTGCTCCTATATACCACCTGAGCACAGTTAGTGCCACTGTACGTGTGCTGGTATATACCACCTGAGCACAGATAGTGCCACTGTACGTGTGCTGCTATATACCACCTAAGCGCAGTTAGTGCCACTGTAAGTGTGCTGCTATATACCACCTAAACACAGATAGTGCCACTGTACGTGTGCTCCTATATACCACCTGAGCACAGATAGTGCCACTGTACGTGTGCTCCTATATACCACCTGAGCACAGTTAGTGCCACTGTAGGTGTGCTCCTATATACCACCTGAGCACAGATAGTGCCACTGTACGTGTGCTCTTATATACCACCTGAGCACAGTTAGTGCCACTGTACGTGTGCTGCTATATACCACCTGAGCACAGATAGTGCCACTGTACGTGTGATGGTATATACCACCTGAGCACAGATAGTGCCACTGTACGTGTGCTTCTATATACCACCTGAGCACAGATAGTGCCACTGTACGTGTGCTGCTATATACCACCTGAGCACAAATAGTGCCACTGTACGTGTGCTCCTATATAACACCTGAACACAGATAGTGCCACTGTACGTGTGCTGCTATATACCACCTGAGCACAGATAGTGCCACTGTACGTGTGCTGTTATATATCACCTGAGCGCATTTGGTGTCACTCCGCTTGTGCTGTTACATACCACCTGAGCACTTCAATATGTCTGGAAGGAGAACAAAGAGAGGCAGAGAGTCACGAGGGCAAGCAGGCTCTGCATGTAGAGGTAACACTGGTAGTGGATGTGGTGCATCCTCTTCAGCCCATGGCCGTGGCCGTGGCCGCTCGTCCTTCTTTTCGGGAGCTGGCCGTGTTGAACCTCAACATGCAGAGGAATTAGTAGAGTGGATGACCAAGCCGTCCTCATCCTCCTCATCCTCTCTCACACAGACAGATCAAAGTTTATCTGGCAAAGCAGCTGCCAAGGCGTCCTCTTCCCTCTGCACAATGGCTTCACACAATACTTCCCTAGTACCACCATGCCCTCCTGAGGAGTCCCCCGAACTGTTTCAACACAGTGTGGGGTACATGCTGCAGGAAGATGCGCAGCGTTTTGAAGACTCCGATGACGGAACACTGATAGAGGAAGGCATTGATGTGAGCCCAGGGAGAGGGGGTGGCCGAGAGGGACAGCAATTTGTCAGTGATGATGTTCCCCCAGCTGGAGCATACTGCCAGGTTGTTGACAGTGATGAGGAGGGAGGGGATGATGAGGTCACTGACTCTACCTGGGTGCCTGATAGGAGAGAGGAGGAGGAGGAGGACGACGAGGCACAGGCACATCTCCAAAGAGGCAGGATGCCCTCCAGGGGTCAGCTTATGGTCACACCCACTGCATTACAGCGCACATCTCTGGCGCTTGTGCATGGCGCTGCTGTGTCTGACCGGTACAGCAAAAGTTCTTTGGTGTGGGCCTTTTTTGAAACATGTCCACAAGATCGTAACTTTGCTATTTGCAACTTATGTCGCAAGCGTATCTCGCGTGGCCAAAACATCAACCGCCTGGGTACCACATGCTTGTCCAGACATATGTCGACCTGCCATGCAGCTCGTTGGCAAGCACACCAGAAAGACCCACACCAAAGACAAAAGCATACCCCCCCTTGCCCTTCTTGGACCTCCAACCCCAGTAGACCCCCAGTCCTTTCTGAAGCCTGCAGTGAAGGTGTAGAAATAGGTGTGTCACCAGCTAGTAGTAGCGGCGGCTAACTTTGGAGATATCTATAACATTAATTTCCCCCCCTTGTTAAAAAAAATTCAAGTAGATCTTAAAGGTTGGACCTCTAGACCTTTCTCCTGGTTTGGCAGAGCTGCCATATTGAATATGGTAATCTTACCCAGAATCCTATATTATTTTCATACTTTACCTATTCCACTTCCAGGTCTTTTTTTTTTTAAAAGACTTCAGGCTATTGTACGTACTTTTATTTGGAAGGGGCAAACACCTCGGATAAAGCTGGATACGCTCTCAAAATTTAAGGATGAGGGGGGTATAGGCCTGATTGATTTCAAACTCTATCACTCCGGGATGCATCTAGCTAGAATTGTGGACTGGAACTGTCATAGGGAGCAGAAGGATTGGGTTACATTAGAGGAAGCATTTTCCACACTACATCTTAGATTCCTACCTTGGATTCCTTGGAGGAAACTCCCGCAGAGTTTGCAGCAGCATCCCTTGGTGGGGTCTACGCTTAGAGTGTTTCATAGGATGTTGAAACATTATAAATTGTCCTCATGTCCCGGTCCACTTACCCCTATTACACGTAATCCTGATTTCATGCCGGGGATGGACCTGCATCTTTTGGCATCAACTGATCAATCGATGCCCCTCTTAATGATACATTGTTTTGAGGCTAACACCTTAAAATCTTTAGAGTCCCTTAAAAAGGAGATAAATCCTCAGAGCTCTCTCTCATTCTGGACTTACCGCCAGCTGCATAACTATACACAGGTTTCCAAGACTAAAAAACAATTTCTTAGACCGATAACTCCCTTTGAACAAATTTGCTTGGCTGGAGCTCTGGTTCCGATATCTACTTCTCTCATGTACTCCTGGCTCCAACTAGATAGGAGGGGGGGGGGGGTTAGCTTCCGGAATACGAGTACAATGGGAAAAGGCGCTTAAAACAAACTTTACTGATAAGCAATGGAAAGGTGCCTGCATTTTTGCCCATAAGTGTGCGATTGGCACGAGATTGCAGGAAATGTCGTATAAACTTTTGACACACTGGTATGCTACTCCGGACAAAATAAAAAAATGGTACCCGCTGACATCGGATTCTTGCTGGAGATGTGAGCAAGACCCGGGCACCATTTTTCATATTTGGTGGCAGTGTTCTTGTCTGAGACCTTTCTGGGATGGGGTGTGTGAAATGATCAAGGACATTACGGATACCACAATCTCTCTTACGCCTGCATGTTGCTTACTCCACATTGCCGACTGCTCTATGCAACATTATAAAAAATCATTGACTAGACATCTATTGAACGCAGCGAAAGTTTTGATTCCCAGGCACTGGAAATCGAAAGATATCCCTTCCATATTGGAATGGTTTAGCTCCATAGAGAATATTCATCAAATGGAAAAAACTGTAGCAATTGCCAGGGAATCGTCAGAAAAATTCAATCAGACATGGTTACCCTGGGTGACGTTCAGGTATTCTAATCAATATTTACAATTTTATACGGCATGAGATTGTAGTCCTGGCTTTGATAATTTCCTCTCCACTCCTCATGGTAGGTAGAAGACGTTAGATAGTTTGTTCACTACGGTGTCTTTGGCCCCCCTCCCCCTTTTTTTTCTTCTTTCTTTCTTTTCTTCTCTCCTAGCATTAGTTAGTAGAGGGTAATATCCTAGATAAGTGATGTTTCCCTTTGCTTTTCTTTGTTATAAGACATAAAAGTTGCTTACTTTCAGAGTATGTATTTGATATGTTTTGACTATGTGTTATTGTGTGGTACTTGGGTACCCTGGCTGTAATTTGTACTCTGATTTTCTTTTTTCTCTAATAAAAATTGAAAGTATTTACAAGCTAGTAGTAGCGGTCAATCTACTGATAGTACCAGGCAAATTTCCCTGCCCCAGCTGCTGCAGCGCCGAAAGAAGTACAATCCCAGCCATCCACATGCCCAGCAGTTGAATGCTAGCTTAGCGAAATTGCTAGCACTTCAACTGCTACCTTTTCAGTTGGTAGATTCTGCCCCCTTCCGTGAGTTTGTCCAATTACAGTATGTTTGAGGGGTGCCCTTTTTTCTAAAAATTTTCTTTCATACAACAATAATGGCCCCCCACCACCGCTAAAATATTCAACATAATGTTGCCACACAGAACTTGCGCAAGTAGCATTAATTACTTTTTTTTTGGTCCTTTCATGTTGTGCAGGGACATTTCTAAAAGGATTTTTATTTTTTTTTCACTTTAAGCATCATTAAAATGGCTGCTCCGCAAAAAACGTCAGTTTAAAAAAAAAAAAAATTCCATTGATACATGTTCCCTGAGGCAAGACCCAGGTTCCGAACAACGTTTTCCAACATTTAATTGAATTTTGGTCTTTAAAATGACCGTTTTTGAATTCGAACGTTCGGGTCCCATAGACTTCAATGGGGTTCGAAATGTTCGCGCGAACCCGCGGTCTGTTCGAACGTTCTGGTGCGAACTGAACCCGGGGGTGTTCGGCTCATCCCTAGTTTCTTGCAAGGGACCCCCCCTCCTCCCGGAACACTCTCTCTCCCTGTTTGTTGGGATACCACTACGCTCAGCATACGACCTGTTGGCTTATGTTTTTTTTTTTTTGGTCCTCGATGCCCTACACCACGACCCGGACTTGCGCTTATGTTCTGGACAAACCGTCTGCTTGCCCCAAACTGGATGTTCTGGTCTCTGCTACGCCCCATTGAACTAAGGTATATCCCACATAGCTGAAAACTGACATCCTTGAATGCCAAGCTTCTTCCGACCACTCCGGACTGGGTATCGTTTGTGTTTAAAAGTGCACGATAATAATGTTTATATTTCATATGAATGCATTTCTTTGCCATCTGTCTGCCTTGATTTTTTATTTATTTTTTATTTTGTCCGTTTTTTATTTTTTCCCTTGCTCCTCTTGCTCTTCCTCTCCCCCGCCCTCACCCTTACCCCTATTGCTCAACCTTCATAGTTCTGGGGCCCTTGTTATACTACATGGGGATATGTCCTCCCCTAATCCTGCTCCGTAGGCCGGGACAACACCCCCGATGACAACATCTTCAACCCCCGCAGTCACCTGATGTTGAGCAGTCAAGCTGCAATCCCCTCCACCCCCCTCCCCTTATGTTGTCACGGTATGTTTCTACCTGTACATATGACTGGACCTCATTGTGTCTGTGGCGCTGCCCTTGAGCACTAACCCTCCGGCATGGCCCGTTCTGTCATGCACCTATGGCCGCGTTGTGAAAGTTAGTTTTGTGGGCTGCTGGGGGGTATTATCGCCATGCAACCCACTATTCTAGCCCCCTTTTATCTCAGATATGTATTCCTGGTGCATCTCTCTCCTGTGCTTTCCACCTCCCCCCCCGTATATGCCCCTACCACTTTCTTCTTTAGCTCTCCAGTATCTTTCCCCTCCTTCTCCCCCCTCCTCCTCATTATTTCCCTTCCTCCCCCCCACCTTTCCCCTCCCATCCTTTCCATTCACTGCCCTTCCTTGCCCTCTTCTTTCCCTCCTCAACTCTCCCTTCCCCCTGCTACCTGCCTGGGAACCATGATGTTGTTGTTAAGTTTGCTTTCATGCTTGTTTACATGGTTAACAAAACTAGGGAACTAAACAGTTTTTTTAGTCTTGGGTTATGTAAGTTCTGTTAAGTGACGTTTTATCCCTTCACAATAACTGTCACTCGTTGCACTTGGGCATGCTCCTATCAATATTCGTCCCGGCATGTCACCCTGTATCCCCCCTGCCACTGCACCTCAGTTCCACATTTCACGTACCAGGTCTTATACACCTAATGTGAACCGTATAACTTTTCTGACGCTGTTACCCCTTTTGTTACTCAGTCACCCATCCTGTGTGTTATCTCAATCTCCACGATGTATACATACCCTGCTTATGTTAGTGTGGCCGATGGTCTGTCCACATGCCTCAATCTCTTTTTCCTTCAGGACAGATTAACCCCCACACGGTGGTCCTTCTCCTGATTCTCTCCTTACAGCCTCACTACTTTTGCCACACCACTGACAATTTCCGGTACCTCCGCCTATGCGGTTTGTTACATTACTAGACAGGTGAGGGGCTCCTCACCTGTCCCCGGAATTCCTTTCCTTTTCTTATTTCTTATATTGTAGAATCCTTCACTGTTGTACACCTACAACCTACTGCGCGGTTGCCTATACCCTATCCCTAGTTCCCCCATACCCAGCATTGCTCTCTCTGCTGATCCATCCCACCACCCGCGTCCCCTCTCCTGCCCAGGATCCTGCCACGGATCTCGGACCCTTCTTGCTGACTGTGTTCTAGTGACCCCCTTTTTTCTGCACTAATGTCTCCTACTCGAGTTATGAAAGACACGATACCTATCAAACTTATTTCCGTCAACGCCCGAGGCCTGAATGTCCCTGAACGCCGCTCGCAACTTCTCCATGTTATGCACCGCAACAAAGCGGACATAGTCTTTATCCAAGAGACACACTTTCGTACCGACGCGACACCAAAACTGCACAATTATTATTACCCTACATTACATCATGCTACTACCCCGACCTCCAAGTCAAAGGGAGTGTCAATACTAATAGCTAAACATTGCCCCTTTCAACTTATAGACATGCTGTCAGACGAGGAGGGAAGATATATCTTCCTTAAAGGCTCGCTTCTGGGTCGCAAGATAACCTTGGCTAATGTTTACGCCCCAAACTCCCACCAAGTCTCTTTCTTTCGAACCGTCAGTGCCTTACTTTCTGCCTTTCAGGAAGGCATGCTCATTCTGAGTGGTGACTTCAACGTCCCTCTTGACCCGCTACATGACACATCCACGGGAACGTCGTCTCTTACTTACAATGCCCTTAAGTCTATTAAGTCACATCTCCAAACGCTACTACTCCACGACACCTGGCGCACACTTAATGCCACGGGTAAAGATTTCACATTCTTCTCCGCGCCTCACCACAAATACTCCAGGATTGATTATTTTTTTTATCACAGAGTGATCTACCTGTTTTGGACCGCACCTCCATTGACCCCATGATCCTTTCCGACCATCACCCTATCTCCATGACATTAGCACTCCCTGAAAAACGCACTCTCTCGCACTCTTGGAGACTGGACCCCTCTTTGCTTACTGACCCAGTGATATCGTCTGACGTCGAGATACGCATCAAACAATATTTTGACGAAAACAAATCGGTGGACACTTCTTCCCTTATTACGTGGGAAGCACATAAATGTGTGATCTGGGGCGTCTTGATGGCTGCAGCGGCTAAGCGAAAACGGGAACAGCGTCAACGTTTCTCGGAACTCACCGCTCGCATGCATCGCCTGGAAAAGGCGCACAAACGTTCTTTAGCCCTGACCGCGTTACAACCTCTCCAACTTGCCAGAGCTGAACTTTTGGATCTCTTGGGCAAACAAGTTAGACGTAAATATGTACTCTCCCAAAGAGTCTTCTACGAGTATGGAAACAAAACGGGGCGAATATTGGCCAGAGCGTTACAGGCCAAGAAAGCTTCCACGACAGTCCACTCCTTATCTGACTCTAGGGGTAAAAAAATATCCTCATCAGGGGGCGTGGCCAGACCTAGCTGGAAGATGGATGCCTAATCCCTGAGCTCTCGGCACCTCAGAGCAACTACTGCCGAAAACGGAGAACCCAGTTTGTTTTCCCACCAGCTCCGACCATGGGTACAGCCTCGAGAGCCTCCTCAAACTCCTGGTCTCGCTCGCCCAGGTAACACGTAGGTCCCGCAGCTCAAAACATCCCGGACATGTTCCGTTTGCAGCGAGGCAACATGGCGCTTTCCTGCCAAAGTCCTGACATGGCTTTTTCCCAGACTCCTTCCCAGGCCCACTCGGACATCGTCCTCCGGCCGTCATCACAGCCACTACCGCCGGTCATGGATCTGCCGATGTGAGGAATGGCTGCCCCTCCATTACAGCGGCCCCTGACCATAGATGACCCGAGGAACGTTGCAACGGATATTAAAGACACCTTGGCCGCAGCCATCTCAGAGCTCCGACTGGAAGTTAGGGTGCTGCATGACAGGATTGCGCAAACGGAAACAGCGGTGGGAGACCTCGACATTGTTCTCAAAAAGTCCACCAGGAAGGTGGACACACTACAACTGAGAGATATGAATCGCCATCTTGAAGACCTTGACAACCGGGGACGCCACCACAACCTCAGGGTATGGGGATTACCCGAAACAGTTGAAGGGGACCTTGTAGCCCAATCGGTGACCGGCATATTCAACTTTGTCTTAGACAGACCCCCTCAAACACCTATTTCTATGGATCGGATCCACCGCGCCCTCCGCCCCAGGGGCAGAGAGACTGTTCCCCCCTGAGACGTAGTCTGCTGCCTCACAGACTATAGGCTGAAAGAAGATATTCTGCAACAGGCTAGGGGCAAACGTTGAGCTATCAGGAAGCAACGGTTCATATATTTCAAGACCTGTCCGGGATTACCTTGAAACACAGGCGCAACCTTAGACCACTGCTGGAAGTGTTGCGGGCCAAAGAAATTAGATACAGGTGGAAGTTTCCCTTCTGCCTGACTGCATCGCACCAGGGACACACCGCTTCATTGAAAGTCCCTGAGGACCTTCCACGCTTCTGCGACACTTTGGGCATACCCCTGGTTGCCGTTCCTGATTGGTACGCGGAGTACAGACAATCGGTGAGTCGCTGGCCTGCTCAGCGTACGAAACCGATGGAAACGCAGACGACTGGATACCGTCGCCGCCGTTCCCAGTCAAGGTCCAGACCTCATCAAGGCGCACAAACCACCCGACCTGACCGTTTAGGCTCCCCTCCGCCGGCAGCTAGGAGAGCACGGCGAGATTACTAAATCCTGCTGAAATATCCTGTTTTGCACTGTTTGTGGTTAACCTTTATTAGAAGCAACTTGTTTCACTTGGGTTATGGACTCTTGGAACGCTCTCTACGCCCCCATTGAGTACTCAGTTTGTTGGCTGGGAGACATCCAACACACTCTCCTCTCAACAGCAGCTGTTATGCTGTGCACAGGTCTCCCGCGGGCTGCCTCGCATTCTCAGAGAACTGACCTGTCTGAGGCCTAATTATCCACGCACCCAATTGTTCGATCCTGGCAGGCCCAACTACAAAGACCAGAATTCACCACGGGCTCCGCCGGCCAATGGGAGATCCTAATGATTCGCCGCCTGGAGGTCCCGCCTCAAACTACAATTCCCAGGATGCTATTAGTGATGTCCAGTTCATGAACGAATCGTTCTTTTGAATCAGTTCTTTTCAGTGAACTGAGTGAATCGATTCATGTGAGTGACTGAACAGTTTGGAATGGTTCTCTGTGCACTCAATACAAAGCATAGGAGAACAGGCTGGTAATATGATCCTAGAGTGAGAGAGCTCAGCCCCTCCCTACAACCAATCAGAGTGCTCAAGGCACAGAGACACTCAGGAACTGCATACAAGTCATCATGAGTACACAGTACACAGAGGAAAAGAATCAACGAGTTATTGAGTTAAAGAACTATAGGAGTTACTGAGTTGAAGAATCGTATGAGCTGTTAGAATCCAGTACACTGAAATAACCCTGAGTCACCACCAGGAGAACAAGTCTAAATCAATGATCAGGGAGCAGAAATACACTACACACTGACTGCTTTAAAGACAGAGAGGACAAAGAGTCAGAATAAGAAAATATACTCATTGAGATTAATTCTTTAACCCTTTAGTATTTAGTTAGTTTATCTTAAGGGTGGTATGTTAAATTAAATAGGACAGACATCCCTTCTGGGACATGTGTCTAATTTAGTAGCTGTTGAACTGAATGATAGAGCTGTCTCATTTTTATAACATACAAATAAATTTTATTCTGCTTTAGAGTATAGTAGTATTGTTCTGTATTCTGGTCATGTGATTTCTATGCCTTTCTGTAGTCTTTACAGTGCATAATGAGGCACCTTTCATACTTGTGCGACTTGTACTGCGACTTGGGACTACAAAGTCGCATGACAAGTGGTACGCCATGATTTCCAATCCATATCATCCATATCTGTGTCTTCAAGTCGCAGCGACTTTAAAGTAGTCACTGCACTACTTTGGTCAGATTTTGATGCGACTTGATGCAGAAACCTCAAGATTACATAGGTATTGCTTCAAGTCGCATCAAAGTCACAGTAAAAATCGTGGCAAAAATTGCACGACTTTCAAGTCGCACAAGTGTGAAAGGAGCCTAACGATTGGATTTTACTACCGTGGGTACTTTGCCCGCGCTAGTAAAATCCGATAATTTTTCCCTGTGCATGCGCTGTGAAGACTACAGAAAAATATGATGG
The DNA here is from genome assembly GCA_029574335.1 of Rana kukunoris. NCBI lineage: Eukaryota > Metazoa > Chordata > Amphibia > Anura > Ranidae > Rana > Rana kukunoris. The sequence continues at coordinate 351,928,853 of CM056051.1, read as the reverse complement.
CTAGCAATGTTAACTGAAGTTGGCCCATCAGAATGAGATTTATACGCAGAAAACCCTGCTTTTCATTTACACAGCTTTTTGTGCATCACCAAAATTGATGACGCTGGCTAATCTGACAAATTGTGCTCTGAGCAAGGAACTAAATACATGTAAATGTCCCCAGGACCTGCAAACCTGTGAAGAATCGTTCTTCTGATTCAAATCACTTAAGAAGGTTGAGTGAGAGCTTTGGTTCACTTGCTTGTCAGTAGACTCAGCAAGTGAACTGAAGAACTGAAGAATCGATTCATTGAATCGGTTCATTTCAGTGAGTGACTCAAAATGAACCGATTCATTTAAAAGAGTCGAACTTCCCATCACTAGATGCTATACGGCGATCACCCTCCGCCGCACAGGAACTACGTCAATCCTCATCGTCTGAGTTCCGGCCCCATTGGCATGTTTTACATGCGCAGCGATACACGGCGACAAATACCGAAGGCTGAGATAACCCCGCCCTTGCACCAGCCCCGCTGACGCTGACAGTACCGGATGGCAGTAGTGATCTGGATCGGTCTTACACATCGCAACCCAGCTGAACTGCGGATCTTCCCTCCTCCTCTCCCACACCGGAACTTTTTGAGGTACTCTTTTGGCTCCTGCTTAGATGGAACACTGAGAGGTCAGTCTTCTCCCGGTTGTACGGTCCTTTTCGAAGCAGGTATGCCACGGGCCCTTGCTGCTGTGGACTGTCACCCACCGCTGCTGATGAGAGAAGACATCACAAGTAAGTGTGCACCAACACAACACTGACACACACTCACATAGGCATATTAACCCCTTGTGATCGCCCCCCCCACCCCCCCTGTCACAGTGTCACTGAATGCAGTGATTTAATCACTGCATTTAGTGTCAGTGTGACAGGCAGTGTAAAAAACAGTTAGTGTTAGGTTCAGGATAGCCCCCCCACCCCCCCTAATAAAGTTTTAACCCCCTGATCACCGCCCTAGTTAACCCTTTCACTCCCTATTGCCAGCGTCATTTTTCTGATCGCTGTATTAGTGCCGCTGTTCCCGCTAGGTAGCTATTTTTTTTTATTGCGATTTTTTTTTTTTACTAAAGACATGTGGCTAAATAAATTTTGGCCTAAATGTTTGACTAAAATTTAGTTTATTTGATTTTTTTTTTAACAAAAAGTAAAAAATTGTGTTTTTTTTTCAAAAATGTCGCTCTATTTTTGTATATAGCGCAAAAAATAAAAATCGCAGAGGTGATCAAATACCACCAAAAGAAAGCTCTATTTGTGGGAAGAAAAGGACGCAAATTTTGTTTGGGAGCCACGTCGCACGACCGCGCAATTGTCTGTTAAAACGACGCAGTGCCGAATCGCAATAACACCTTGGGTCATTTACCAGCGTATTGGTCCGGGTCTTAAGTGGGTAATTGTAAATCCACTTATTTTGTTTGTGCAACGTGTCCCAAATTTGAAAAACATTTGTGGTTATTCCATGTACCTTTTTCCCCAGGTCTCTATATTTGTGAGGAATCCATATATTTTTATATAGTGCAGTGTTGCTTAAATTATTTTCTATTTGTATCCATTTTTTGTCTTTTTCTTTGTGCTTATTTCCCCATTCTATCATCCGTGCTATTATTATAGATTTGTAGTATCTCTCTATATCTGGTGCTGCTAATCCGCCCCCTTTTTTATTTCTTGTGAGTATTTTGAAGTTTATCCTAGGGGTTTTATTGTTCCAGATGTATTTTATCATTGATTTCATTATCTTAAAAAAACTTTGAGGAATTTTTATAGGCAGCGTCTGGAATTTATATGTTATTTTTGTTAAATTAACCATCTTAAAAGCATTGATTCTTCCGATCCATGAGAGGGGTTTAATCGCGTTTTTTTTTAAATCTGTTTTCACCTCGTTTAACAGTGGAATAAAATTAGCAGAGAATAGGCCCTCTATTGTGGGTGTCAACTTGATCCCCAGATAGCTCAGTTCCTTTACCCATGTGTATGTGTGTTGTTTTTGTAAAGCTAACTCTTCCTTTTTTCCCACACCAATATTCAAGATTTCTGTTTTTCTAGGATTTATTTTAAAGTTAGATAATTCTCCATAGGTTTTTATTTCTTAAGCAATGTCCACCAAAGTTGAGGTTGGGTTTGTTATGAACATTAATATGTCGTCAGCGTATGCTGCTACTTTATGTTCTTCTAGACCTGTTTTTGCACCTTCTATTCTAGGATTGTTTCGTATGGTTGCCAGGAAAGGCTCGAGAGCCAATATGTATAACAACGGGGAGAGCGGACAGCCCTGTCTAGTGCCATTGAACATTTCGAAAGGGGCGGAGACTTTGCCATTAACCTTCACCATTGCCATTGGTTTGTTATATAGGTTTTGTACCCCTTGTCTAAATCTTGATCCTATCCCCAGATGTTGAAGGGTTTCCATCATAAATCCCCAGTCCACCCTATCAAACGCTTTCTCAGCGTCGATTGAGAGCAGTAGGACTGGGGATTTTACGGCATCATTTTTTTGCATTAATAGTATCGTTTTTAGGGTATTGTCCCGGCCTTCTCGTCCTGGTACAAATCCGGTTTGGTCTGTATTAATCCAGTCTGGTATTAGGTCTTTAAGTCTAGTGGCTAATATTTTTGCGTATAGTTTAGTATCTGTGTTTAACAGCGCGATTGGTCTGTAATTGGAGCATATTGTCTTGTCTTTCCCCGGTTTTGGTATTATGGTGATATGTGCTAATAGAGATTTGGGTCGCATTTCTGTCTCTTCCCCTATTTGATTGAAGTAATCACATAGTCTCGGGATCAGAAGTTTTTGGAATTTTTTATAATATTTAATGGTGAAGCCATCAGGACCAGGACTTTTCCCGTTGGGCGTATCTTTAAGTGCTCTTATTATTTCTTCTTGTGTGATCTCCATTTCTAGAGCTGTCAGGCGTTCTTTTTGTAATTTTGGCAGATTTGCGGTGTTTATATATTTTTGCATTTTCTCCCGTCTCTTTTTTTCATCTTGATATAGGTTTCCCTTGCCGATTGCATATAGGGTACTGTAATATGTATGGAATGCTTCGGCTATATCGACTGTTTTGTTCACTATTTCACCTCTTATATTTTTGATCTTTTCTATGAAGTTTAACGCCTTTTTATGTTTTAACATTTTTGCGAGAAATTTTCCTGGTTTATTCCCTCCTATATAACGCTCCTTTTTTCATCCTGTAGAACTCTTTCCTTGTCTCTTGTTCCAGTTGGTCTTTCAGGATCTCTCTCTGGGTCATTAAAGCGCACTGGGTTTCAAGTTTTGGATCTTTTTTATGTTTTTGTTCTAAATCATATATTTCTTTCAGAATCTTTTTGGCGTTATTTTCCCTTTTTCTTTTTTCTGGCGCCTATTGCTATTAGTTGTCCCCTTATGACAGCCTTGTGCGCTTCCCATATAATTGCCTTACTTAGGTCTGGAGTGTCGTTGGTCCTGAAGTATCTTTCTATTTCTTTTTCGATTATCTTCTCTGTTTCTTGTTCTTCTAAGATGTCTTTGTTTATTCTCCAGACTCCCTTTCCTCTTGTTTCCCTATAGGCCTTCAGTTTCATTGTCACTGGCGCGTGGTCTGAAAGCGTGATTATTTCTATATTTGAGTCCACAACTTCCTCTAACAGGCTATGTTCAATCAAAATATAGTCTAATCTGGAGTACATCTTATGTACCGCTGAGTGGTAGGTATAATCTTTTCTGTTGGGATGATGGATCCTCCAGATATCAACTAGTTGGTATTCAAAAATTTTTCTTTTTAACCGTCTTGTTTCTTTTGTTTCTGTGTTCGTCCTCCTGGATGTGGCATCTATTCTGTTATCCATATAGAAGTTCAGATCTCCTGCCAGTATTAATTTGCCTTTTTTTACTTCGTCTATTTCATTTAATATTTTTATGAAATAGTTTTTGGGGCGTTTGTTCGGGCCATATATGTTGACCAAGGTATATCTTATATCAGCAATGGTTCCTATTAATATCAAAAATCTACCATTTGGGTCAGTTTTCCTCTCCTCTATCTTGAAGTCTACATTTTTCCCAAAACCAATTGCCACGCCTTTTGCCCCTTTTGTGGGGGTGTCACTATAAAACCAAGTGGGGAAATGCTTTGAATATAACTTAATATTGCTCTCAAGTGCCAGATGTGTTTCTTGTAAAAATATTATTTCAGCACCTTTCCTCTCTAGTTCTCGCATTACCATATGCCGCTTTTGAGGGGAGTTTAATCCACTGACATTATATGATATAAAGTTAATTGAACCCATTTCTTGTTGATTGTTTTTTCTTGTTCCAAATACTTAGGACTATTTTCCCTATGATCTTCCAGGCCAGGGCATGGTGGGCCCGAGCACTTATCTTTCGCCAGGGGCACTTCCCGCCCCCCAAGTGGGTCTGCCATACGTCTACCGAGTATATATTTTTTTCTTTTTTGAAACAAACCACTTCCCCTCTTTTCCCTATTCCCACCCCTCCCCCCTCTTCCCTTCCACCCCTCCCCCTCCCTTCCCCCGCCGCTCCCCTCCCCTGATCCCTTGGCACTTGTTGGTGTTCTTGACACATGATCTTGCAGGTTTCTACTCCTTTCCTCTCCCTACCTGCTATGTGCACTGAGGTGGAGAGCTGTCTGGCGCTTTGTCTGCCCCTTTCCCTGGCAGACACGGGAGCCCCCATGATTCCCAATATCCCCCGCCCCCCCCCCCCCGACTTATTTTGTTACTATTGCTCATTGTCCCGTAAACCCTGTGCTCCCGATGGTGCCTGTTAAATCTTCTTCATGGTTTCCTTCTTGGGACTAGTTGCCATGTTTCTTCTTCCTGTGTTTCATGTATTTCTGTTTCTTGACTCCCCTTTAGAGCTTCTGGAACTGGAATATTTAGTTTTCCACACAAATCTTGGACTTCTTCGATGAACCTGAGTCTCACCGATTGACCATTCTTTTTTCGCACCAAACATGCAGGGAAACCCCAGTTATACTGGATCTGGTGTTCTTGCAGTGATTTTATCAGAGGTTTTAATGCCCATCTTCTTCTTAGTGTATCCTGGGATAAGTCAGGGTATATTTCTAATAGATTTCCTTCGTATTTTAATGGGGGCTTCCCCCTCATATTTCTCCATATTTGTGTTTTCTCTTCTAGTTTCTCAAACTTTACTATTATATCCCTTGGGCTCTCTGTGGGTATTCTCGTGGGTCTCCTTGTCCTAAAGGCTTCTTCAATTTTTACTGTGTTTAGTTCTTGGTTTCCCAATAAGGGGTTAAATATTTTCTCCATAATTTCTTCCAGGTTTTCTTTCTGTGATTGTTCGGGAAGCCCTCTAATTCTCAAGTGTCTTCTCTTGTTCTTATTTTCCTGTTCTTCCCAACTGTATGCTTGTTCTCTCTGTTCCATTCTAAGAGATTTTATTTCCCTTTTTAGTTCTTTTATCGTGCCTGTGTGAGTATCCACTTTATTTTCTACCTTTTCTACTCTGGTCAATAAGTGTCCCACATCGTTGTGAATTGTAGCCATTTCCTTTTTCAATGACGACTCCAGGTTCTTCAATGACTTGTCTAGCGCCAGAAACATTGTTTCCATTTCACCTTTTGTTAGGGGTTTGTCCTTACTTATTTGTTCTTCCCTACCTGACATTTCTGCCCCCCCCCCCCCTCAATCTCCGCTTCTATCTCCTCCTCCTCTCTCACCTCCTGGGGCTCTGTATATGAACTTATTTTGGGGGCGGTTTTATTTTGAGTTTTCTTTTCTTTCTTGTCCCTTTTCTCCTTTATTTCCGACTGCCATCCCTTAGTGATCTGTGATGTCACAGTGTTGCACGGTATATCACAGCGACACCATATGGTTCAATTCAAAACTATAGGAGGTTAGGTTCGCTCTGTTTCTAGTATGTCCGTTTAAGCCTGTTATATATTTCTTCTAGGACAATGTTTCCATAGCGTAGTGTAGATTGCGCAGGAAAAAAAACCAAATGTTTCTATTACAGTGCGCTAATCTTATTCAAGTTTGGATTCAAAATCGGATTACTTATTTCCAGAAGCCTTGGAAAAAAAAAAAGTCCCAGACCTTCACACCCAATTGCAGAAAATTCAATACAGTACAGTTGTATAGTTCTTATATAACATTCAACTTATTCTTGTTCTTTGTTTAATTCTTTAATTCTTGGTCTGTGTTAAATTAGTTATTTCATATCAGCCAAGCCAAGTCGCATATTGGAATGATAGCATTATTGTCATTAAGTTGCTGACTCTGCAGGACTTCCACAAAAAGAATCGTTTTTTTTTTTTTGGGCAATAGTACTAAGGGGAGGTACTCACTCTCACTCCCCTTTCCTATCACCCCTTACCTGTACTGTATTATGGGGGAAGGAATAGTGAAGCAAACGATCGGTTAGCGCGTTCTTGGTGTCCTGTTATCCTGTACTCTCCTGTGCCACTATGCCATCAGATCGTTGCAGGCTGGCTGCAGGCTGGCAGGACAAAGCTGAAGAGCTTCCGTGTAGCTTCCGTGTAGATCCCCCGGCAGCAGGGAGAGGGGGGGTCTCGGTACATTCAGCAGTGGGGAGGGGGGGGGTCTCGGTGTAGCCCGGGCTTCCTCCTCTCTCCGTTTCAGCCCAGCCCACGCTCCACGCACCTTCCCTCCTCCCTTTGGACGTTCCAGACGCCGGCAGTGACCGGTGTATACATCCTGAGCCTCTTCCCTTCTCTCGCTCCCTCGGGTCCAGCCGGACATCCGCACGCCACGACCGCACCGCGCACCGGAGACACCGGAGGCAGGTATATTACCAGGGAGACCCGGGCTACTCTAGGCAGACATCCTACGGGGGCTGGGGGCTGGAGCTCCGGGACACACAGCGCGCTCCCGACTCGCGCCATTACCAGACTCCTCCCTTAACATACCACCCTTCTTTAACCCTTTAGTATTTAGTTAGTTTATCTTAACATACCACCCTTAAGATAAACTAACTAAATACTAAAGGGATAAAGAATTAATCTCAATGAGTATATTTTCTTATTCTGACTCTTTGTCCTCTCTGTCTTTAAAGCAGTCAGTGTGTAGTGTATTTCTGCTCCCTGATCATTGATTTAGACTTGTTCTCCTGGTGGTGACTCAGGGTTATTTCAGTGTACTGGATTCTAACAGCTCATACGATTCTTCAACTTAGTAACTCCTATAGTTCTTTAACTCAATAACTCGTTTGATTCTTTTCCTCTGTGTACTGTGTACTCATGATGACTTGTATGCAGTTCCTGAGTGTCTCTGTGCCTTGAGCACTCTGATTGGTTGTAGGGAGGGGCCGAGCTCTCTCACTCTAGGATCATATTACCAGCCTGCTCTCCTATGCTTTGTATTGAGTGCACAGAGAACCATTCCAAACGGTTCAGTCACTCACATGAATCGATTCACTCAGTTCACTGAAAAGAACTGATTCAAAAGAACGATTCGTTCATGAACTGGACATCACTAGCCTGTAGCCGTGAAATTGTCACTGGTTGGGTCTCGGAGGTCCCCCTTTACTTGGAGACTTAACTCAGCCTTATTGACTGACCCTATTATCCAAGATGACATGCTTGCCTCCATCCAGTCTTTTTTCTCTCTGAATCTGGACGCCGATACCAGTCCGCTTAACAACTGGGAGGCTCACAAGTGAGTGATCAGAGGAGACCTGATAAAGTGGGGGGCTAGGAGGAAAAAGGATAGGGCAGCGGAAATCTCCTCTCTGTCCGCTGTTATAGCTCATCTAGAGACACAACACAAAAAATCCCTCTCTGATCAAGTTGCTGTAGATTTCTCCCGGCATAGGGATTACCTGAAACAACTGTTGGATTTTCAAACCCAGAAGTCCCTGTTTTTTAAAAAGCGGATTTTCTATGAACAGGGGATAAATTCGGCAAACAGTTGGCCAGAGCTCTGAGGGACGCCACGTTTGCAAACTAGATATATGCCATCTGTAACAAATCAGGCTCCCTCGAACATACACCAGAGAAAATAGCAGAGGTCTTCCATGATTACTATACCAAATTATATAACCTTCCCCCACAGGCCAGAACCCCGCATGTCCAGACTTCCAGGGAGGAGGCACTGCAAAGCTTCCTGAAGGATAGCAAATTGCCTTCTCTCCCCAGAGACAATCTGGCAGCCCTGGAGACCCCCATCACTATTGACGAACTCCAATCTGCAATCAAAAGCCTGAAACCTGGGAAAAGCCCGGGCCCTGACGGCTTTACATCACAATACTACAAGACCTTCACTCCCCCTTTGGCGGACCCCCTACTTAAAGCTCTGAACCACCTAGCCAATGATAAACACTGCTCTAGTTCCCTCCTGTCCGCACACATAACCGTACTCCATAAACCAGACAAGGATCCTCTAGATTGTGCTAATTATCGGCCCATCTCCCTTTTGAACATTGATGTAAAGCTCCTTGCAAAGGTCTTAGCTAATAGGTTAATGCCCCTCCTCTCGAAGATAATAGGTCCTGAACAGGTGGGCTTCATGCCGGGTAGAGAGGCAAGAGACAATATAGTAAAATCCCTGAATATCATTCACCATGCCAACTCCTCCAAACTCGAGGGCCTTCTCCTGTCTACAGACGTGGAGAAGGCTTTCGATAGAGTCTCCTGGGATTATATATTCGCAACATGCTCCCACATTGGGCTACAGGGTAAGATGCTAAATTGGATAGGAGCTCTTTATGTTAACCCCACAGCCCAAGTTAAAATGAATTCCACCCTTTCTTCCCCCATATCCATTTCTAACGGCACGGTGCCCGTTATCTCCCTTGCTTTTTATCATTTCCCTTGAACCCCTTATCAGGACCGTCAATCTCTCCCCTGATGTCAGGGGTTTTCTGATATTGGGGAGAGAATACAAGGTCGCTGCTTACGCGGATGACCTTCTGTTCTATATCACCAGACCACACATCTCTATTGCCAAACTTACGAAGATCTTTAGGACGTTCGGCTTCATTTCCAACTTTAAGGTCAACCACGCCAAATCAGAAACTTTAAATCTCACCCTCCCCCCAAGTGCGTTTGACTCCCTCAAGGTCAACCACAACTTCAAATGGGAAAAAGTTTCCCTGAAGTATTTAGGAGTCAAACTCACGGCTAACCTGGATTCATTATACAAAACCAATCTTGTTCCACTGCTAGACTCGGTCTCTAAAGACCTTAAAGATTGGACCCTCAAACTTTTTTCTTTGGTTTGGGAGGGCGGCTATCCTAAAGATGGTAACTCTTTCCAGACTGTTGTATTTTTTCAATGCGCTCCCGATACAGATCCCCAACTCATTTTTCTCCAAACTCCAATCTGCCGTACGGAAATTTCTATGGGCCAACTAAAAACCTAGAATATCCCTGGAAACGCTCTGTCTACTGTGACAAAGTTGCAGATATAGCGGTAACATAATGCAGCAAAGTCGCTGGTCTTAAGCAATAAATACAGCTTTATTGCACTCAAAAGAAATAATACAAAACAAAATGGCCTACTCCACTTTAGGAGGCTAACTAACAGTGGTGTCCCTTACTATACTGTACTGGAGGGGCTATTCCAGCCTCCAGTATAAAACAAAGGAAATAACAATCCAAATAAACAATTATCTGTGACAGACCTTGTTCCTCCAATGCAGACAGCCTCCAACCTGTCCGTCCATCTCAGCATGCCTCTCACACTGAGCTCTCACTTCCCACTTCCCTACCAGGTGACTGTTAATTAATAGGGGAAGAAAGGAGGTTTACCTGTTGGCCAGGCTTAACCCCTTCCAGGGCAGGGAAAGCTGACCTTTCAAGTCTCTCACTGGTGTACATAAAATCGTGTACCCTGTCACACATCCTCCCCCCCAGCTTAACACTTGGGTGGGAAGCGGCCAGCTCTGCAAACCCATGTACTTGGGACAGAGCATCCACTTTAACGGAGCATGGTCTGTGACGAGGGTAAACCGCTCAACAAATAGTAGCGGAGTGTTTCTACTGCCCACTTGATCGCCAAAAACTCTTTTTCCACTGTGGCATAGCGCTGTTCTCGAGGTAACAACTTCCGACTCAAATATAGCACAGGGTGTTCCTCACCATCCACATATTGGGACAAAACTGCACCCAGACCCACTTCTGAGGCATCGGTCTGGAGAAAGAACTCCTTTCTAAAGTTAGGAGCCACAAGCACCGGTTGGGCACAAAGCGCTGCCTGCAGACCAGCAAAGGCTTCCTCAGCCTTGCTGTTCCACTTTACAGTGTCTGGACTTCTGGCTTTAATAAGGTCAGTGAGCGGAGCAGCCCTCATAGCAAAGTGAGGAATAAACGTCCGATAGTAGCCTACAATCCCCAAGAAAGCTCTGACTTGTTTTTTCCTCAAAGGTCTGGGCCAGCTCTGTATAGCTCCTATCTTGTTCATTTGTGGTTTAACAAGTCCTCTGCCAACGAGATAACCCAGGTATCTAGCCTCTGCTAGACCCAAGGCACATTTAGAGGGGTTAGCTGTCAGACCCGCTCTTCTAAAAGTGTCCAACACTGCCTGTACTTTATCCAGATGGCTTTCCCAGTCCGGGCTATGAATGATCACATCATCCAAGTATGCGGCTGCATACTCAGTGTGGGGCCTGAGTAACTTATCCATTAACCTTTGCAAAGTGGCTGGAGCTCCATGGAGGCCAAAGGGCATGATCCTGTACTGGAATAGGCCATCAGGAGTGGCAAAGGCTGTCTTCTCTCGGGCGCGCTTTGTCAATGGGATCTGTCAATAACCCTTTGTCAGATCCAACGTGGTGAAGAACCTATCTTTGGCTAATCGCTCTACTAGTTCATCCACCCTAGGCATGGGGTAGGCATCAAACTTAGACACCTTGTTTAACTTCCTGAAGTCATTACAAAACCTGATGGACCCATCAGGTTTGGGCACTAGAACAATGGGGCTGCACCACTTGCTATGAGACTCCTCTATCACTCCAAGCTCAAGCATTTTCTTGACTTCAGCCCTTACAGCTTCCCTCTTGGCCTCCGGAATGCGGTAAGACTTCACTCTTACGACAACCCCTGGTTCTGTAATAATGTCATGGGTAATCTCTTGGGTTTGTCCAGGGTTGGGGGAGAAGACATCATTATTCCTCTCAACCAAGCCTCTAGCTTCTTTTATTTGCTCAGGTGTCAGCTCTGGAGAGATTTTCACCGAAGGACTAGGTGCCTGTGGACCAGGTGTGGTGTCCCCCACTGCGGCCATGCAGTCCTCTCTAGTCCTCCATGGCTTAAGAAGGTTTATGTGGAACACGGCCTCCTTCTTCCGGTGTCCAGGGTGACTAACTTTATAATTTACTGGGCTCACTTTTTCCAAGACCTCATAGGGTCCCTGCCACTGTGCTAGAAGTTTGCTTTCTCCGGTGGGTACTAGAACCATTACTCTGTCCCCCCTTTCAAACTGTCTCACTAGGGCCCTCTGGTCATAGTAGGACTTCTGCCTAGTCTGCGCCTGCTCCATAAGCTGGCGAACAAGAGGAGCAATCTGAGCCATACGCACCCGCATATCTTCAACATACTGGAGGACATTGGTCCCAGTTACCCCCTGCTCTTCCCAGGTCTTTAGGATATCCAGTAAACCCATGGGATGCCTACCATATACAAGCTCAAACGGGGAGAAGCCCGTAGAACTTTGGGGAATCCTTTGAACTGCAAACAGGTAAGGAAGTAATAAGTCCCAATCCTTCCCATCCCTGCTAACGACTTTTCTTTACATCCCCTTTAGGGTCCGGTTAAACCTTTCTACCAACCCATCTGTCTGGGGGTGATACACTGACGTTCTCAGAGTCTGTACATTAAATAGCTGACATAGCTCTTTCATAATACTGGAGACAAACGGAGTCCCCTGATCCGTGAGCAATGTCCTGGGTATCCCCACCCGTGTAAACATCTGAACCAACTCTTTTGCAATACTTTTAGCATTCACCTTACGTAGTGGAATGGTCTCCGGGTATCAGGTGGCATAATCGAGGATGACAAAGATGTACTGGTGCCCCACGAGCTGTTTTCTTTAAGGGACCCACTAGGTCCATGCCAATCCTCTCAAACGGAACGTCAACTATGGGGAGAGGTATGAGTGGGGCTCTCAACTTCGGTCTGGGAGATGCCAACTGGCATTCCGGGCAAGAAGCACAATACCTTTTAATCTCCTCATATACCCCAGGCCAGAAGAACCTCCTTAGTACCCGTTCTTGGGTTTTCTCCACCCCTAAGTGTCCGCCCAGAAGATGAGAATGAGAGTAATCCAGGATTTCTCGGGTGTATGATGAAGGCACAACCAGTTGTTCAAGCTCTTGTCCCTCATCAGAGGTTACTCTGTAAAGGAGGTCATTTTTAAGGATAAAATAGGGATAGGCCTTTCCCATTACCCCTTCCACTGGTGCCCCATTAACCTCTACAACATTATTCCTGGCTTCCTGCAACAGGGGATCATCTGCCTGGTCACGGCCAAAGCCACTACCCGAAATATCCAGGATATCTGTATCTGCCTCATCGCCTTCACTGGTAGGCTCTGGGACGGGTTCCGACCTCTGCCTCATCTTCTGTCTGTCGTGGGGCCCCGCCCCTCCTGGACTGCTCCCCACGCTGATTTAACAGGACTTCCTTGACAGCCCTATTAAATCTTAGCTTGCTCTCCCTGTGTGCCCGTCTTGTTTTACCTCTTTTTGGATTAGAGATATACAAGTCAGGATGAGCAAAGGGAAATACTTCATGAACCCCTGTATTTTTCTGCTCCACTTCAGGTTCCCCTTGTTCTCCCATCACAGGGGGCTGTAATAGAGAGTGGAAATTAGGGAAATTCCTTCGTATTATCAAAGGATATGGTAGACGAGGAACTACCACTGCTACGATCCTTACCAACATGCCCTGTACTAACAGTAGTATACCGCACAGTACACCCATGAATACACAACACCCCCATGGTTCTATGCTTCTGAATCCAACAAGGTTTTACCAATTTACTGGCTACAAAAGTCAGGGCACTGCCAGAGTCCACCAGGGCCACTGTCTCTTGTTTGTCCAGCAGGACAGGTACTCGGAAGGTATGCCCCCCTTCTACCAGGCCTGCTAAACAAATGAGTCTGCAAAAGTCAGAGGAATCTTCCCCTAGTCCACACTGCATTGGCTCAGGAAGATTGGGGCATCTCGCCCTGACATGTCCTTTGGCGCCACACTCAAAACAAGTTATGAAGTTCCTCCTAGGGTGGTCCTCTTTCCCAGGATTTTGACTTCTAAAGTCTGTTTTGGAAAAACGGGCTCCGGATCCGAAGTCTGCTTCCACTCCACTCCTCCGGTCTCCTGGTCTCTGTATTTTCCTGATCGTCCTAGAGAGAGATCGGTCCAATTTTTTGGTAGATAGGTACCGCTCCACTTGTGCAACCATACTATCACAGTCCAGGGAATTTCCCTGAGTGACCCACTCCCGGAGGCCATTTGGAAGCTCTCTCAGGTAACGGTCCAGTACAAGCGCTTCTATAATCTGTGCAGGGGTTTGAGTCTCTGGTTTGAGCCACTTCCGAGCCAGATGAATTAAATCGAACATCTGGGATCTTGGCGTTTTTCCTTCTTTGAACCTCCAGTTGTAGAAACGCTGGGCCCTCACTGTGGAAGTCACCCCTAAGCGGGCCAGGATCTCTTTCAGTTTGGGATAATCTGCAGCAGCCACCTCATCCAGATCAAAATAGGCTTGCTGTGCTTCTCCCAGTAGGAAGGGTGCAATGATTCCAGCCCACTGTTCTGGGGCCCAGCCTTCTCGGGTGGCGGTCCGTTCGAACGCCAGTAGATAAGTCTCCACATCATCATCCGGGGTCATTTTCTGCAGACAGCTGCTTGCACGTATTTGGTGGGTTAGAAGACCCTTGGGTAGTCATCTGTTCCAGGGTTGCTTTGAGACCAGCATGATCTGACTTTTGTGCTTCAGTCAAAACTTCAATCTGCAAAGTCAGGAGCCTGTCGGTCTCCTGTAGTACCGCCGCTGCGGCAGCTGCCTGTCTATTCGTTTCTTGTTGTGCTGCAGCTGAGGCTGCTACCTGTCTATTAGTCTCTTGTTGCACAAAGACAGCTTGTAATAGGGCTTTCACAATATCTTCCATTTTCTGGGTCCTGTACCTTTAAGGCCACTGTAACTGTAAATTGACCGGTACAACAGCGAACATCCCACTTCTGACCACCACTTGTGACAAAGTCTCAGATATAGCGGTAACGTAATGCAGCAAAGTCGCTGGTCTTAAGCAATAAATACAGCTTTATTGCACTCAAAAGAAATAATACAAAACAAAATAGCCTACTCCACTTTAGGAGGCTAACTAACAGTGGTGTCCCTTACTATACTGTACTGAAGAGGCTATTCCAGCCTCCAGTATAAAACAAAGGAAATAACAGTCCAAATAAACAATTATCTGTGACAGACCTTGTTCCTCCAATGCAGACAGCCTCCAACCTGTCCGCTCTCACACTGAGCTCTCACTTCCCACTTCCCTACCAGGTGACTGTTAATTAATAGGGGAAGAGAGGAGGTTTACCTGTTGGCCAGGTTTAACCCCTTCCAGGGCAGGGAAAGCTGACCTTTCAAGTCTCTCACTGGTGTACATAAAATTGTGTACCCTGTCACACTACCCAAGAGAAGTGGGGGTATAGGACTTCCAAACTATAAAAAATATTACCAGGCCTCACATATTACGAGGGTCATCGATTGGCATTGCCACGGTGCTAACAAGGATTGGGTTCAACTTGAACTCAACAGATTTTGTTCTACCCCTGGACGCTCCACTCTAAATTCCCCAAACACATCTCTAATACCCTCATAGCCAACACCCTTAGGGTTTGGCACTCAGTGGCTCACCGTCACTGCCTTGCCTCCATCCCAGGGCCCTTGACACCGATAGAAGGGAATCCCGATTTCATACCAGGTTTAGACCGGAGTCCCCTTCCTGCCCCTGAGCCTGCCCTCAAGCTGCTAGCTACCCACTGCATGTTGGGTGGCGGAATAAAACTGGGGACCCTTCAAAATGAGCTAGGTGACTCATTCCCCTGCCTGCTCCACATCCACTGAATTTCACTACATAAATATAAGAAATCTTTGACTAGGCACCTACTTAATGGAGCTAAAACACTGGTCCCACAGTATTGGAAGCCTACCAAGGTTCCGGGTGTCAGGGACTGGCTGAACAAAATTCAGTACATTTATAAGATGGAAGAGCTCGTGGCCATGTCAAATGAACTAAGTGATTTCTTTATCGAAACTTGGCAGACATGGGTTTCTTTCACTTACTCCAATGACTATAAGTCCCTGATGGCATGAAGGTCATTTGTTTTGTGTTCTCTGCCTTTGTTCTCCTTTCTCTGGTCTACTTACCTGCAACGCCCCCCCCCCCCCCTAATATCGGTCACTCAGGGTATGACAGTGTTACATACGGTAAAGATGCACTGTGTATTTGACCCGCTAGCACTCCCACACTATTGGGGTCCTCACTACGACTTAATCCCTTATGTCTTCCCCTCCACCCCCGTGTTCCCCATCCCCCCCACGCCCCTTCCCCTCTCTTCGCATCCTCTCCTGGTTACTCCTACTCCCCTAACCATTTTATGCATTCATTAGTTTCGGAAGCCAGACACCTTTTGGCCACTCAGAAGTTTCACAGGTTAATTGTCAATGAGATCTCTATTATTGTATTCTGTCCGTTTCTTGTGCAATTGATACAGGCCCTGTTACTCTTGTATTGCTTATTATCTTTCAATAAACTTTGGATTGTGAAAAAAAAAAAATAACAATTTTAATAAATAAAGAAAATATCCTCATCTCCTGACATAGCTAATCAATTTGTAGCTTATTACTCAAAACTATATAACCTACACCCGACAGACTCACCTTCTGACTCACTCTCTCAGAAGGCAGCTATAAAAGACTTCCTGGCAGAATATTGCCCTGCACCAATATCAGAATCTGTAGCCAATGACCTGGACTCCCTTCTTACGGAAGCTGAAGCCGCTGCAGCGCTAAAACAAATGAAACCGGGGAAAAGCCTGGGCCCCGACGGCATGACGGTCGGATATTACAAATCTTATGCCCACCTTCTTACCCCCTTTTTTATTGCGGCCTTCAAATATTTTGCCTCTCCTATCACTCCTCCCCGGTCGCTGCTGGCAGCCCATATAGCTGTGATCCTGAAACCGGGTAAAGACCCTTCCTTGGTGACAAACTACAGACCCATTTCCCTTCTCAATGTGGACCTCAAATGGTACCCCAAGATGCTTGCTATTCGGCTTCTTCCACTCTTACCCCGACTGATTGACCTGGACCAAGTGGGCTTTGTCCCTGGTAGGGAGGCAAGGAATAATACCCTTAAAGCTATCTCCATTCACCACTGGCTAACGTTGACTCAACAACCTGGATTCTTTCTCTCCCTTGACGCAGAGAAGGCATTCGATAGGGTGGCATGGGATTACATGACGGAGACGCTAAATTTTTTGGGCCTCCCTTAGCGTATGCTCCAATTCATCCTTGCGCTTTACGCTAATCCTACTGCCAGAGTCCGTGTTAACGGTCACCTATCGGATGCCTTCTCTATCACAAATGGCACCCGTCAAGGTTGCCCTCTTTCCCCCTCATATTTATTCTCACGCTCGAACCACTTTTGCATCACCTTAGGACCAACCCGGACATAAGGGGGATTGATATCGACGGCCACAATTATAAAGTGGCAGCCTTTGCTGACAACGTTCTTCTTTTTTTGACCACACCTGTAACAACTCTACCTAACCTGTTGGCGGACCTTAAGACTTTCAACTACCTAACAAATCTGAAAATACATTTCTCAAAGTCCAATGCACTCAATGTCACCCTCCCCCCTGCTATTTGTGCACAATGCCAAGCCTCTTTCCAGTTTAAATGGAATACTAATTCCATTACTTACCTGGGAATCCAGCTCCCCTCTTCCCTTTCCGACCTGTATTCTACCAACTACCTCCCACTGCTACAAAACATTCAAAAAAATCTTAAAAGCTGGTCTACTGGCCTCTTCTCGTGGTTTGGCAGAGCAGCTGCTATTAAGATTAACATCTTACCCCGCCTTCTCTACCTATTTCAAACAATCCCGATCAAACTCCCACTGGCCTTCTTTTCAGCTTACCGATGGGCATGTACGAATTTTATTTGGAATGGCCTCAGGCCCCGCATGGGCCTCAACAAGCTCACCATCCCTAAACTAAAAGGGGGCTTGGGCCTACCAGACCTGTTGAAATACCACCAGGCCTGTCACCTATCTAGAATTATTGATTGGAATGTTCACCTCAAGTCCAAAGCCTGTTTACGATTGGAACATGGGTTCTCATTGGTACCGTTAGCCCTTGCCCCGTGGATCTCGACTAGCAACATTCCCCCCTCGTGTCAAATTCACCCTCTCATTTCCCCGACGCTGACTACCTTCAAAACCACTTGTTCTAAGTACCAGGTCTCTTCTGTATTGGGCCCTATGACCCCACTTAGGAACAACCCAGATTTTGCGCCGGGTCTCTCTCCCACCTTCCTGTCGGAGACCCTATCGTCTAGAATGAGGAATCGAATGTTCCCGTTCTGGACATATGTCCAACTCAAACATTTCTTCGATACCCCACGCCCGAAACCGGCCTGGTCCCGTCGGCTCACCCCCTTTGAAACGCTATGCATGAATCTCAACCCTTTGACCCACCTTATTTCCTCTACTTATGCTTTATTGTTCCCCGATTGCAGGCCTAAAGACCATTGGGCCACTCGGAAGTGGGAGGCAGATCTTTCCATAAACCTAACTGACCAGAATTTGGAAACTGTGTCTCTTGCATCCATAAAGGGACGGTAAACGTCCTCGCTCAAGAAAATGCTTTTAAGATTTTTTCGAGATGGTACAAAACTCCTCTGAGGCTACATTCCATTTACCCCTCGGTTTCCCCTCTGTGTTGGAGATGTGGAGACGAACCGGGCTCCTTACTGCATATCTGGTGGTCGTGTTCTAAATTACAACCATTTTGGACTGAGGTCCATCGCCTTACCAACTCCATTACGACCTACGACCTGGCCTTCTTACCGGCGCAGTTTCTGCTCCACCACTCCAACATACCCCCACGGTCTATTTCCACTCACTAGCAATGCATTTCTTCAATGCAGCGAAACTCTGCATTCCCGTAAAATGGCGTTCCCCAGAACCTCCAACTGTAGCAGACTGGATTAAGCGCACTAATCGAATTTCGGATATGGAAAACCTGATACACCAGGCTCATGATACACCCTCTACCTACACGAACATTTGGGCCTGTTGGATACACTATACCTCTACAGATGAATATAAACAGTTAATGTTAACGTCCGAGAGCTGTGGTGGGAACCCCTCTGTCCCCAGTGTCCATTCCCTACTCCCCCATTCTGGACCCCGTCTCTCCTCAACCCTTACTAGTTGCAACCGCGCTGCCCCCCCCCCTCCCTCCTACTATACCTTCCTCGATTTAGACACTCCAATTATACCGCAGACCCTCTAGCATTCTCTCTACACCCATTCTCTATTGCTCCCCCCCAATCGCACATTGACTCCCCTGCCCCTCCCTACTGATAATGTATCCCTGTTCTCTCTCATCAGACACCTCCTGAACATTGTTCCTCACATCTCTACCTCTCACGATTGCCCACACAACCTCATGGCTGTTTCCTTTTGTTTCACTGTTTCCAGGGCATTTTCTTGCTTACATGGACAACCACTCTACAGGGCTATTTTCAATTGTTGTACCTTAAATTTTCTTTTATTACTCTGTTCAATCGATGCATGTTACGTGGCGGCTGCATACGCATATGTGCTTACCTTGAATTCATTGTCAACGCATTTTGTACTCTGTATCGCTATCTTTTGACACAATAAACTTTTTTGAAACAAAAAAAGAAAAGGTAACTTGTCACAAAATCAATGCGACTTTCATATGAATGCTCCACATGCAAGTGTCAGTGATTAGAAATAGACCAGTACTATGTGATTGCACAGAGGAATCCAAACAGATATAGGTAAAAAGGGTGATTTATTTAAGAAGAGGGGGTAACACCCCACCACCTTCAACAAGTTCAGTGCAAAACAATCAATGACCCACAGTGACAAAAACAACACTAAGACAATATGTACAGCAATGGGAAATACCAGAATCATAAACAGGCCAGGCCGAGGTCATACACGGGGGATCAGGAAATAGCTGCAGATGGGGAATAAGCAAGAAGGGAAAGTCCAGGAGAGGGATCAGGTCAGGATGGGTCAGGATGGATCAGATCAGAAGTCCAGGATGGAGACAACAGGTTCAGGGTCCAGATATCAGGCTCAGGGTCGGGTTAATAGACGGATACCGGGGCGAGTTCTGCTTGAACGTGCCGGGTATAAATAGAGGCGTGCTGATTGCATTCATGTCACACCTGAACGCAGGAAAAGCTGTGTGCTCCAACATACCAAGAACCCCCCGCTGGTGGAGGCCAGAACTGCAGCCAAAATAATAGGCAGATTTACCAGCAGGGGGGACCATTCCTGACAGTACCCCCCCTCAAAGGAGTGGCCTCCGGACGCTCCAACCAGCTGTTGCTGGGGAAGGCTCATGGTGTCCTCGAGCTGGGCAGCGGGTTCCGAGTCATCGAGCGGGTCAGCAGACAAAGGCTCCGGGTCAACAAGCTGGGCAGAGGGCATAGGCTCTGGGTCCTCGAGCTGGGCAGCGGGCTCCGAGTCATCGAGCTGGGCAGCGGATGAAGGCTCCGGGTCATCGAGCTGGGCAGCGGACGAAGGCTCCGGGTCATCGAGCTGGGCAGCGGACGAAGGCTCCGGGTCATCGAGCTGGGCAGCGGACGAAGGCTCCGGGTCATCGAGCTGGGCAGCGGACGAAGGCTCCGGGTCATCGAGCTGGGCAGCGGACGAAGGCTCCGGGTCATCGAGCTGGGCAGCGGACGAAGGCTCCGGGTCATCGAGCTGGGCAGCGGATAAAGGCTCAGGGTCATCGAGCTGGGCAGCGGATAAAGGCCCCCGGGTCATCGAGCTGGGCAGCAGGCTCCGGGTCATCGAGCTGGGCAGCAGGCACAGGAACGAGCGGCTGGCAGACAGGCACAGGAACAGCAGGCTGGCAGACTGGCACAGGAACAGCAGGCTGGCAGACTGGCACAGGAACAGCAGGCTGGCAGACTGGCACAGGAACAGCAGGCTGGCAGACTGGCACATGAACAGCAGGCTGGCAGACTGGCACAGGAACAGCAGGCTGGGCAGCGGACTGGAAGTCATCAAGCCGGGCAGCGGACTGGAAGTCATCAAGCCGGGCAGCGGACTGGAAGTCATCAAGCCGGGCAGCGGACTGGAAGTCATCAAGCCGGGCAGCGGACTGGAAGTCATCAAGCCGGGCAGCGGACTGGAAGTCATCAAGCCGGGCAGCAGACTGGAAGTCATCAAGCCATGCAGCAGACTGGAAGTCATCAACCTGGGCAGCAGACTGGAAGTCATCAACCTGGGCAGCAGACTGGAAGTCATCAACCTGGGCAGCAGACTGGAAGCCATCAACCTGGGCAGCAGACTGGAAGCCATCAACCTGGGCAGCAGACTGGAAGCCATCAACCTGGGCAGCAGACTGGAAGCCATCAACCTGGGCAGCAGACTGGAAGCCATCAACCTGGGCAGCAGACTGGAAGCCATCAACCTGGGCAGCAGACTGGAAGCCATCAACCTGGGCAGCAGACTGGAAGCCATCAACCTGGGCAGCAGACTGGAAGCCATCAACCTGGGCAGCAGACTGGAAGCCATCAACCTGTGCAGCAGACTGGAAGCCATCAACCTGTGCAGCAGACTGGAAGCCATCAACCTGTGCAGCGGACTGGAAGCCATCAACCTGTGCAGCGGACTGGAAGCCATCAAGCTGAGCAGCGGACTGGAAGTCATCAAGCTGGGCAGCGGACTGGAAGTCAGGCTGGAAGTCATCGGACTGGCAAGCTGGCACATGAACATCAGGTTGGCAGGCTGGCACAGGATCAGGTTGGCAGGCTGGCACAGGATCAGGTTGGCAGGCTGGCACAGGAACATCAGGGTGGCAGGCTGGCACAGGAACATCAGGGTGGCAGGCTGGCACAGGAACATCAGGGTGGCAGGCTGGCACAGGAACATCAGGGTGGCAGGCTGGCACAGGAACACCAGGGTGGCAGGCTGGCACAAGAACATCAAGCTGGGAGGCTGGCACAGGGTTGAAAGGTTAAGCAACTGGCACTGAAACGGGCAGAGCAGCTGGCACAGGCAGAGCGGCTGGCACCGGAGCAGGCTGGTCGGATGTCACAAGCTGGGCGGCTGGCACTGGAACAGATAGAGCAGCTGGCACAGGAACAAGCTGGGAGACTGGCACTGGAACAGGTGGCACTGGAACAGATGGCACTGGGACAGGTTGAGCAGAGGGCACTGGGACAGGCTGGGTAACTGGCACGATAGTATGGGTTGGGAAGTACTTCCGTTTCTTTTTAGATTTAGACACTGCAGGTTTGCTAACAGAAGTGATGTATGAAGAGGATGAAATAAAGTAGGAGGAAGGATTGGAATATGGCAGAGACACAGGGATGGTGACTGGAGGAGGTTTTTGTGGAGTTGTTACTGGTGAAAAGGAAGAAACAGGTGGATTAAAGACGGGGTAGGTACAACAAGTAGAGACTGGGTAATAATACTTGGTAGGAAGCGGAATTAACTGGGCTATAGCTGAGGTTGTCATTGGCAATGGACGGCTAGATCCTTGGGAATGTAAGTGGTTAATGGCAGGGCTGGGATGCAGTGGCTTGACTGGGATGAGGAGATCTGACCATGCCTGCAGCACAGGTTGAACAAAGGCTGAACAAAGGTTTAATCAGAGACTGCACTGAACTAATGCAGTCAGATAACTTCTGCTGGGAACAAGAGCAATAGTGTTCATCAAATGAGGCTGGATCATCCTCCATCAACCATACCAGGGATTCAACTTGGTCAGGACTGAAGGGGGGAGAGAAGTCGTCACTACCATCAGGAATAACGGACGGAGCCAATTCAACACATAACCGAATCAGTGAGTGAATATCGTCAAAAGACATATAACCCCGATCCACCAAAGAATGAGCTGATCGGATGGTTTCCATCAGCTGATCCCTTGTCCACCCCTCAAAAACCTGGCGACAATACTCCCCATCCTCCTCAGCCAGTAGGGAAAAGTAACAGATTTCATTGAAATCCATGCTTCAGAAAAACGCACAACAACAGGGTGGTTCCTTAATGCAAGCACGTCTGGTCTAGGATGGCCCTGGTATACTGTCAGTGATTAGAAATAGACCAGTACTATGTGATTGCACAGAGGAATCCAAACAGATATAGGTAAAAAGGGTGATTTATTTAAGAAGAGGGGGTAACACCCCACCACCTTCAACAAGTTCAGTGCAAAACAATCAATGACCCACAGTGACAAAAACAACACTAAGACAATATGTACAGCAATGGGAAATACCAGAATCATAAACAGGCCAGACCGAGGTCATACACGGGGGATCAGGAAATAGCTGCAGATGGGGAATAAGCAGGAAGGGAAAGTCCAGGAGAGGGATCAGGTCAGGATGGGTCAGGATGGATCAGATCAGAAGTCCAGGATGGAGACAACAGGTTCAGGGTCCAGATATCAGGCTCAGGGTCGGGTTAATAGACGGATATCAGGGCGAGTTCTGCTTGAACTTGCCGGGTATAAATAGAGGGGTGCTGATTGCATTCATGTCACACCTGAACGCAGGAAAAGCTGTGTGCTCCAACATACCAAGAAGCCCCCGCTGGTGGAGGCCAGAACTGCAGCCAAAATAATAGGCAGATTTACCAGCAGGGGGGACCATTCCTGACACAAGCCACACAGGAGGAGTTTGGGAAAGACAAATCAGAACTGTAAGAAATGTGTTAAGTTCAATGTTGAAAAAGAACTCTGGAAGAATGGATGATGCTTCACTTAGGACCCTATTCTATGAAGTAATGTCTATTGTTAACAGTCGTCCACTTACATTTGACAACATCAATGATCCAACAAGTTTGGAACCTTTAACTCCTAACCATCTACTTCAACTTAAGTCTGATTGCATACAATCACCGCCTGGCAAGTTCACCAAAGAAGATTTATATGCCAAAAAGTCATGGCGAAGAGTTCAATATCTATCAGAACAGTTTTGAAATAGATGGAGGAAAGAGTACTTAGCCACTCTTACGCTGAGGAGTAAATGGCACAGAAGAACACCCAGAAGAAATGTTCAAGTTGGTGACATAGTATTAGTGAAAGAAGAAGATATACCTAGAAGTCAATGGAAATTGGCCAAAGTTCTAGAAGTTCAAAAGGATGAAGACAAACTAGTAAGAAGAGCGTTGTTACAAATAGGAGACTCAAAACTTGACAAAAAGGGAAAACGTCTCACTATTCCACTCAGGTTGGAAAATCCTATACAGAAGTTAGTTCTACTTGAAAGTGATAAAAGACACTTGAAAGTTGAGAACCTGATAGAAAATTGCCCAAATTCATGTTCACCTACTATAGAGAACAAGAATTATAGGTAATTTGGTGGGAGTGTAGCTGTCCTAGGTCGCTAATATAACCTACATGTATATACAGCTAACCCTGCTAAGAACCTAAATGTAGTGAACATGTGTATATGTGAGAGACAAAAGCAGAGTTAGGCTGGGTTCACACTACGATTTTCCCGTCCGTCAGCCGCATACGATTTCAGTTTTGAAAACGTACGGGCCCGTACGGGAAAACTCATACATAGACAATGCATTGCAAATCGTATGCACTCAGATGCATCCGGGTGTGTACGATTTGCTGGCAAAACGTTTTTTAACAGTACACAAAACCGTGTTCGACCACGGTTTTGAGTCCGTTTTTGAAACCGTATGGCAAACGCATACGTTTTTTTTTAACATTAAAGTCAATGGAAAACGCACATATGTGCGGTTCCATACGTATAAACCGTATGCGTTTTTCGTCTGCGCATGCGCATTTTCAAAACAAGAAAATCTTTTTTTATTAAATGACACTAATTCCAAAAACGTATGCGTTTTTTTAATCAAAACCTGATGGAACCGTACGCACTTTTTGAAACCGTATACGTTTTATAAACGCATACGTTTACGTACGGTTCAATCAGTTTCAGCCGCATACGTTTTTTCATATAAATCGTATGCGGCTGACGGATGGGAAAATCGTAGTGTGAACCCAGCCTTATTCACTGTGATTTTATGCTTGGATGTCATATAACAGTTGTATGTTGTGTTCACAGGAGCAAAAGAAAAAATATGCCTTTAAGAATCATTTACTTGTATGACAGAATAGGTAAGCAATAACACAGTAGAATTCATACTAGAAAAAATAGTGTTAAGCTTTTGTGACTCATCAGGAGTTTTGGCCCAATCACAGCTAATCTCACATTGAGCAGAGTCTTGACTTATCACAGCCACCTTTGCAGCCCCTCTGCCTGGGAGGTTCCTCAGCACATGTGCTGCAAATTCATTCCACATGGAAAAAGCAGAGCAGAACAGACACAAGGCCAGAGTTCTGTTTTATGGAAGCAAAAGGGGCCAGAGAGAGAGTATAAATACTGAAGAAAGAAATATATCCACCATCTTATGTTAAATGACAAGATTAAATCTTTGAACCACCACTTTCTGTTATACTTTATTCAACACATGTGTTTGTACATAGACTGTCTGCTGCAAAGCAGAAGTGTTATATATATGAAGAAAAGTGAAGTTAATAAAGAAGTTATTTTAAGCATTTGGTGTGCTCTTTAAGCCTACTGCTTCCATAGAACGGTGCTAGAGGAATTTCAGAGTAATAGACAGTCATGTTGGACTGAAAAGTCAGAGATATCAGAATTCTTCTAATGCCACAGCGCATGAGGCACTTCATAGTGCTGCGCCTACCACAGCCATCTTTCCTGCGACCATCAGATCCCGTCCAGCAAGCAACATGCCGTATCAGCTGATTAGTTCCAAAATCATATCAAAATTATTGGGGGGAGGGGGGTGACACCATGTTTTACCGCACCAGGTGATACCAACCCTAGTGATGGCACTGTTGGAGGAGGTTCAACCAGTTATTAAATCCAAGAGTTTACGTACTTTTTCCACCTGCACTGTGACTGTTTACATGGTGTGTTCAATAAAAACATGGTAACATTTAATTCTTTGTGTGTTATTAGTTTAAGCAGACTGTCATTGTCTATTGTTGTGACTTACTGTAGATGAAGATCAGATCACATTTTATGACCAATTTGTGCAGAAATCCATATCATTCCAAAAAGTTTCACATACTGTATTTTTTCTTGCAACTGTATATCACATTAATCTTTTAAATCCTTGGAAGGAGAGAGAGCATTTACTAGCAGTCTCAAAGAACATGTCCCCTGAAACACCTGAAGTAAAAAATAACTGAAACCTTGTCAGTGGCCCAACAGAAGGACGTTAAAGAGTTTGTGAGTAAAAATAGAGACTTTTTCCCCTCACCTGCACGGACTGACCACAAATATGCAGCATGACATAATCACGAAACATGTGTCATGGACATAAGGCTATGATTAGACACATTCCGTCTAATCATATAATGCCTCTTACCTAGCACTCTATTTGCCATTTATCCCTGTTAAGTAAACATACATCACTACAGCTTGCGTCTCAGCTCCATCAGCATGAATGCCCAGAGACCAGTCTGCTTGGCTTTTCATTCCAACAACACAAAAGCTAAGAAACAGGAAGTGATCGCCACAATAGTCAATTGCTACCTCAATACAAATTGACATCACAGGAAATGACAAACAGGAAATCTTTCCAACAGGATGAGTTAATACAAACAACCAATAAATAAGGGCTAAAGGAGTCCGATGGGTGTGTCTGAGCAGAGACAGTGTGTATTGCCTTTCCTGGAACAAAGGAAGCCGCATGGCTGAACAAACATAAACTCTGTCTCTGATCATAACAAGCCAAAGGCTCCCATATTACCGCTGATAGGAATCCTTATTCTGCGTTGTTTCAGAAAACAACGCATACCCGGATTTTACTACCGTTCCTTGTGGATGGGAGGCTATCTGCAGGTGTATGCTACAAATATCGACCTGTGCTGATCAGACACAGCAGACACAAGAGCGTACATCCACCTATAACCAATAATGTCCTTGCAGAGCGAACATATCCCCCCCAGACGATCATTCTGTGCAATGCACAGGAGCCCTTTCACTGGTGGAATATGCCCATTCTGCAAACACTTCTCTTCAATCCCAGGAAGTTTTCCACTACCAGACGGGACTTTACCAGCATCAGTCTGCCCCAGTCAGCTCTTTAGAGTGGGCTGCTGAAGTACTAACACTGGGCGACACTATGACAATACATATTAAATACATCTTCATACAATTTTCACAACACAAGGCCTCTGCATAAATGTAAAGCACAGTGTCCCACAGTGATTGGTCCTAAAACCAAATGGAACTCAATGCCTGGGGTCAACAAGCTTGTTGACAGATTGGGAAGTGCCCGGTACAAAACTACATTAGATCTGACTAAAGGTTTATTGGCAGATACACCTAACAAAATCTGCAAAAGAGAAAACAGGGTTTTCTACCCCCCAAGGGGTATTTCCAGTATAAGTGGATGCCTTTTAGTTTGCATGATGCGTCTGCCTCATTCCAGAGAAGGATGGATAAGACATTAAGACAACATGGCCAATATGCAGCCGCCTATTTGGACGATGCGGTCATCCACAGCCCAGATTGGGAATCTCATTTGCTCCGGCTGCAAGCAGTAGTATATTCCCCATAAGCGTGCCATATGCTTGGAGGAGGCCAAATAACGTTGCTACGTAATTGATCAAGGGCAGTTGGTGCATTTCTTGGGATCACAAGATATTACAGTCATTTTATACCCAATTTCGCCACCACTGCAGCCCCACTGGCAGATCTATATATACAAAGGAGAAAGGCGCGCAACAATGTAACATATATATAAAAATATGTTTTACACAACAACCTGAAAAAAGTAAAATAAATACAAATAATGATGTGGAAAATGATGTGGAAAAAAATATATAGATTCAACGTCCCAAGTATGATTCCAAGTGTTAGGTGCTCAAAAAATTATTTCCAAATGCCATTGAAACACAGTTCATAAGAAAATTCCCCAATGGGGTGTTGTAGATAATTCAACTGATAGCCCACATCTGCTCTGTGTAAGGAAGTGATAGATGGCCGCTTACCGCAAAGTTGGACCCTTCCAGGGGTCAGTAAGGCACTCAAAGCACTTATCCGTGGCTAGATCCTGGAAATCACTCCACTGCTAACAGCTCAGGACTGCTCAGAAAGGCTGAAGAGGTTTTTTCACTCCAAGACGTGGCTCAGATGCTCAGCTTAATTGAAGATATCATAAAAGATAGGGAAAGAAGGAACTCCATAGTGTAGCGGGTTTACAAAACTGACAGTTTATTCAGTTTGCACTGACAAAATTACTTTAAAAACAACAGTCCTTCACCCTGCACATATAAGAGTTCTCAATATGAATCAAAAAAATTGTGTGTGCAGATGCTTCCAGCTAGGCGTGCGATCGATCGAGTCAACCAGCTGGTGAGCTTGATGAACGTGGTGACGTCTGCGATACTTAGCTCCACCCGACGCAGCGTTTCATCCAAACGGGCTTCTACGGGGAAAGGAGGCTCAAGTGTCGGACGTCACACACCTTGTTCCTATTTAAGCAATCGTGCAGGAGAGTGACACCGGAACCTGTAAATGCCGGAACCTACTCTGCACTGCAGCCAACATTTTGTTATGTATTGGAGCGAGATCCCTACACTTGGTGGTGAGACATCACTCAGAGCAAAACCATAATTAAAAACATAACATGATTCTATAAAAACCATAACATGATGCTATAAAAAATGATACTGTAAAAAACATCATGATGCTACCTGGGAATATACATGTCATTAAGAAAAAATAAAAATAAAATAAAAAATTAAATTCTATACAGAATATAAAAGGCATATGAAAATATACTTGGTATGCTACCTAATATCAAATATGACAGATACAAAGGAACCACATTGCATTCTATGTGGGGCATACCCAGGTGGGAATGGGAGAGAGGGCAGGAATTTCAGTAAAATGTATATACTACACAGTTAAAGGGGAAGAGAAGGAGGAGAAATATATACTCATGGGGCTCAGCTGTTATTTATGTAGCAGTTGATATCCCATTCTATGTTGAAACCTAAGGGACTGTAACAGGCCATGTCAAAGATGTCTGTCCTACTGGGCTCACGTTCCCTGAACCCTACCCTAGGAGTAGGGTAGGGTTCAGGGAACGTGAGCCCAGTAGAACAGGGGTAAACAAAACACCCCATTCTATTAAGCGGAAACACAATGGACATCAGTCCAAGCCCAGTTCTACAAATACCCACCCTCCACCAAATACATCCAATGGCAATCATGGGAAGTATCCCATTCAGGGTGGTAATAAAGGTTCCAGACACCTCGAGGGAACTTCGTATAGTAATTCCAATTCGTACCATCAGAATAGGCCCATGTATACGGAACATCATGACCATTATAACAGCTATGGAGATGATGGCTATAGAGGAGAGACCCAGCCTCCTCATCGGGCCCCATGGGGCTATGACCTGCCAGTAGAGAATAGGTTTGAGCCCCTGCATGGATACGGAGAGGGTGCCCCACGTACCAACCCCCAAGGAAATGGTTCTCATTACCCACATGGTGGGGTATATGAGGGCCCTCCAGGACCAGCCCCCTTAAGAAACAAAAAGGATAGTTTTTTAGGAAGGGGTACAGGCAAAAAGGGAAGACGAAGAGAGGAGTCAGAGGAGGGCAACGGTGCCACTCCAAAGAAAAGCCACAACTAACATGTGAAGGCGTCTTTACACTTAGTGGGGAGGCACTATCTAGAGCAGAAACTCTAACATTAAATCAAGGTTTGAAGTATGCTCCTAGAAGAACTATGGACAAATTCCAAATGTTCATAGACCTCCAAAAATTCACTAGGAAATTAAGTATCAAATGGTATTTCATGACCAATCCTATTCTTAGAAATAGCAGCAATATTGGTCACCAAGCAGGGACAGGTTTGAGGAATGCTTATTTGTTCAATCCCTCAACCAAAACAGCCGCTAGTATCACCGTCTTTAAAAATTTGGTGTTACAGGATTTATCAAAAGCCCAGTTCAGGAAAGACAGAACTAAAAACACAGAGGAAGGCATCAAAACTCTATGCAAAAAGAAAGATCTGATTATTAGACCCGCAGATAAGGGGGGAGGGATCGTTTTACTTAAGAAGTCAGATTATCTTAAAGAAATGGATAATTTACTATCAGATGTGGCTACGTATACTATTCTTGGGAATGACCCTTTGGGTAAATACAAAAAAATACTCATGGGTTTGGTAAAGGAAGGTCACAAGAAGGGAATCCTAAATGAAAAAGAAAAAGATTTTCTGATCCCACTGGCACCGAAAACACCCATCATGTATTATATTCCCAAGATACATAAAAACTCTACCCACCCGCCTGGTCGCCCCATCGTAAGTGGCATAGATTCCCTTACTTCGAGAGTGGGGAAATATGTGGACCACTTTTTGCAACCGGCTGTAACCAGGACTCCGGCGTTTCTGAGAGACTCAATGCAAATCATCAAAGAAATATCGGAGCTTAATATTGAGGAGGACGTCTTGCTGGTAACGGCGGACGTTTCCTCCTTATATACTATAATCCCCCACCATCTAGGGTATCTGGCAGCCGAACATTTCTTAAGGAAAGATCCCACCCTCAAACCTTCGATTTTAGAGTTTGTGATGAAACTTCTGAAATGTGCCATGGAACACAACTATTTCTATTATGGCGGATCTTTCTATTTGCAATGCACTGGCGTTGCTATGGGGGCTAAATTTGCCCCCAGCCTTGCTGGACTTTTCATGGCCCTGTGGGAAAACGATTGCCTTTTTTCCCTAGGGGAGCCCCGCCTCCTTTTTTGGCGAAGCTATATCGATGATGCCTTCTTTCTGTGGAAGCGTGACACACCCTCCTTAGTGGACTTCATGACCAGTTTAAATGATAACAACTGGGGTATAAAATTTACATACAAATCCAGCCCAGAGTCTGTCAATTTCCTTGACCTAGTGATCTACAGAGAACACCACTCCCTTCTCACTAAGGCTTTTTTTTAAATCAACGGATCGGAATGGTTACATTCCAAGGGACAGTGCCCATCACCCCAACTGGCTTAAAGCCATCCCAAAAGGCCCGTTCCAGAGGATTAGGAGGAATTGTTCCAAACCAGAGGATTTCCACTCCCAAGTCCAGATTCTCAAACAACGGTTTGAGGAAAAAGGGTATACAACAGAGGTCTTAGAGAAGGATATTAGGGAAGTGGCCGCTATGGACAGAGCTGATATGCTAGTCCCCAAAACAGAGACGAATAGAGATTCATTTGAGTGGGCTTTTCTGACCATTTTCTCATCTCAATATTGGTGGGTCAGAAAAATAATGAAGAAACACTGGTCAGTCCTAAAAAGTGATAAGATTATGGGTTCCAAGCTTCCTGATACCCCTAAAGTTTTGTTTAGGAGAAATAAAAATCTAAAGGATTTGCTGGCACCCAGTGTAGTTGACCCCCCTCCGAGAATGTTAATGTTTGGGAATATGAAGGGTTTTTACCCGTGCAAGAGGTGCAAAGTATGTGCCTCTTGTAAAACCACCAGGGCATCTGTATTTACCTCCCATGTAACCTCAAAAACATATTCCATTTCTGAATTCATCACTTGCAATTCTGTGGGGGTGATCTATCTTTTGGGGTGCCCCTAGGGCAATTCTGTGGGGGTGATCTATCTTTTGGGGTGCCCCTAGGGCCCTTAAGATAAGGATAGGGGAACACCTCTCTCGCATACATAGTGGATTCCCTGAACACAGTGTATCATTGCACTTTGACCAACACCATGACCGTGACCCCTCCGGACTTAAAGTTATTGGGATTGAAAAATATACCCCCCACTGGAGGGGGAGCGACCTAGTACGCCAAATATCCCGCAGAGAAACACGCTGGATCTTTGACATGGCCTGTTACAGTCCCTTAGGTTTCAACATAGAATGGGATATCAACTGCTACATAGATAACAGCTGAGCCCCATGAGTATATATTTCTCCTCCTTCTCTTCCCCTTTAACTGTGTAGTATATACATTTTACTGAAATTCCTGCCCTCTCTCCCATTTCCACCTGGGTATGCCCCACATAGAATGCAATGTGGTTCCTTTGTATCTGTCATATTTGATATTAGGTAGCATACCAAGTATATTTTCATATGCCCTTTATATTCTGTATAGAATTACATTTTTTATTTTATTTTTATTTTTTCTTAATGACATGTATATTCCCAGGTAGCATCATGATGTTTTTTACAATATCATTTTTTATAGTATCATGTTATGGTTTTTATAGTATCATGTTATGTTTTTAATTATGGTTTTGTTCTGAGTGATGTCTCACCACCAAGTGTAGGGATCTCGCTCCAATACAAAACAAAATGTTGGCTGCAGTGCAGAGTAGGTTCCGGCATTTACAGGTTCCGGTGTCACTCTCCTGCGCGATTGCTTAAATAGGAACGAGGTGTGTGACGTCCGACACTTGAGCCTCCTTTCCCCGTAGAAGCCCGTTTGGATGAAACGCCGCGTCGGGTGGAGCTAAGTATCGCAGACGTCACCACGTTCATCAAGCTCACCAGCTGGTTGACTCGATCGATCGCACGCCTAGCTGGAAGCATCTGCACACACGATTTTTTTGATTCATGTTGAGAACTCTTATATGTGCAGGGTGAAGGACTGTTGTTTTTAAAGTAATTTTGTCAGTGAAAACTGAATAAACTGTCAGTTTTGTAAACCCGCTACACTATGGAGTTCCTTCTTTCCCTATCTTTTATGATATCTTCAATTAAGCTGAGCATCTGAGCCACGTCTTGGAGTGAAAAAACCACTTCAGCCTTTCTGAGCAGTCCTGAGCTGTCAGCAGTGGAGTGATTTCCAGGATCTAGCCACGGATAAGTGCTTTGAGTGCCTTACTGACCCCTGGAAGGTCCAACTTTGCGGTAAGCGGCCATCTATCACTTCCTTACACGGAGCAGATGTGGGCTATCAGTTGAATTATCTACAACACCCCATTGGGGAATTTTCTTATGAACCGTGTTTCAATGGCATTTGGAAATAATTTTTTGAGCACCTAACACTTGGAATCATACTTGGGACGTTGAATCTATATATTTTTTTCCACATCATTTTCCACATCATTATTTGTATTTATTTCACTTTTTTCAGGTTGTTGTGTAAAACATATTTTTATATATATGTTACATTGTTGCGCGCCTTTCTCCTTTGTATATATATGTCTAGTGGAGCCCCATATTGAGCTTCTTTTGTATTAAGGTGCAGCATTTTTCATTTTTATTTTTAATTTTGTGTCACAGCTTTTTATACCCATATATCAATCACTTAAAGGGGTGCTAGCGCGGATTGTTTTTGTCTTCACTGACAGATCTGACTAAGGGTAAAAGGTTGGTCATGGTTAAGTGGAAGCCCGAGGCAGAAAAGGCATTTCATTTGTTGAAGCAAGCTCTTTGTGTAAAACCTGTGATTGTGACCCCAGAGTTCACAAAGGAGTTTGTGGTACATACAGATGCCACAACTCTCAACAGGATGTGTGATAACAAGTAGAAAAATAGTTGTGTGAGAAGGTGGTTCCTTGCTCTTCAAGCATTTAAAGAAACAGAAAGTACATATTACTTACAGCAGTGCACATCATGTAACCCATGCCAAAATCAAATCGGCATTGCTCATTCATTGAATATTGAAGTCCTGGCAGCTGTGGAAGAGATGGCCAGTCATGTGCAAATGGATCATCACGCAGACAATCATATGAACTGTAATTAAAAAAAAGTGTGAGAATCAGAGAAACTAAAGAAAACATTAGGAAGTTTGAACTGCAAAGAATGTAAAGTGCAACTATGTGCAGCAATGAGATATTAACGTCAACAAGTTATTATTGAGAAGTTTTCTTTTTTCACAAACAAATTAAAAGCATTTGGTGTACATAAAGAAAAACAAAATAAAGTTAACAGTATAAAAGAGAGTCAGGTGTTATCCATTTACTCTGTTCTGGCAGTAAAACTGTCTGGTATTCCAAGGTATTCCGAGGTAACATTAGCGTATGCATTCATAAGAGACCAAGCCTACGCATTGCGCATGCTTACTCTCAATCTAGAGGACCCGACCTCCCACCCCACCCACCTCTATAGGAATCACACGGTGCTGACGGGCAATTTAATGACACATATGCTTTCTGTGATCAAATAAGTCCCAAAGGGCTAAACCTTGTGCAACACAATGATAAAAGTATGCCAGTATGATTACAATAAATCAAAAGAAAAAATAGGAGTAAAACAAAACTAGGGTAAAAGAAACAATAAATGCAGTTAGTCACTTTAAACAATGATCTGCCGAACAGAAAAACTTCATAAGGAGCAATCAGATTTAACTATCATGTTATACAATTTGTTCCATGGTTCACAAACCTTATTGATTGTAAGGTATTTACCCACCCCAGAGGCAAAGAGTTGTTCGTATGTACCATGGGTATCAATTATCTATATAACTTCCTGAAGGGTTGGATGTATCGTATTTTTCCAATGCCTAACCAGGGAAAATCTAGCTGCTAATAAGATGTGAGATAGTAAAGGTCTTAGTTGGTGAGGAACTAAATCCATACTCAGAGATGGCGAAGCCATCCCTGGTGCAGTGTCATGATCTGTGTTGTGGCTTTGGTCACCTGCTGGTGGCACTATAACCTCCAGCAACTAAGGGTGCAATTCTGGTGGCAACCAGCGGGTGTCTCCCAGTAGATGGACTCTTCACTAATCAAGCTGCACTTGATGTGAGCCTGCTGGGAGTATATAAACCCGCCCTTCACTGAGGTTCAGTGCTTCAGTATCCTCTCTGCTAACCTTGTTTCTGCCTGACTTGATCTGTTCCCTGTATATGTTCCTGACCTGCTTCCTGCCCTGTTTTCTGTACCTGAGTCTCGTCCCCCAAATCCAGCTGTCCCTTGCCACTGCTCCCTCCATCTGGCTGCCTGTTCCCCCTTGTCTCTTATCCCTGCTTGTTTATGTATATGTGCTCTTGTTTTTGTATATGTATTAGTTAGTCAGATTTGGTGTTTTAGGGTTTGCTGTTTGGTTTGCATGTGTGCCTTATCCTTAATAAATATATATATTTCTCACCTACCTTTGTGCCTGTTTCCTTAAGTGCAGCCCACTGATCTGTTTAAACCTGTGTTGGATGCTTGTGTAAGGCCCCGTACACACGAGCAAATGAATCTGCTCAAATCGATCGACCGATTTGATCAGATTTGTCTGCTGGCTGTTTTAGTTGGATCGCTGTACACACGATCAAACCAAAATCCCCGCCGGCAGACAGCGCGGTGACGTGGCGGTGACGTTGACGCCGCCACGTCACCGCACCAGGAAGTAAAACACTTCCGCGCATGCGTCAAATCCATTCGACGCATGTGCGGGCAGATATGTCTGCTGGTTAGCGTACTAACCAGCAGACATATCGGTCCGAAGGGTTCCCAGCAGACAGATTTTAAAGCAGGCTTTAAAATCTGTCTGCTGGCCAAATCCGTCGGCTCGCCGGTACACACGATCGAATCTGTCTGCTGAGACCGTTTTCAGCAGATAGATTTGATCGTGTGTACGCGGCCTTAGACATCCCTGGCTGTATAGTAGTCTCTGATGTGTGTGCGTGGCCTATGCCACACGCTGTCCTATGTTTTATAATCTTGATAAATGCGCATTGGGCCCGCTTTACCCCCCCACAGAAATCTGTTGATAGTGGATTGTGCAGATGAAAAGAAGGAGGTAGGTAATAGGATAGGTAGTGTTCTAAAGATGTGGAAATTGTGGAAAAAGGGGGCGCTACAAAATAATATAGCAATATAGTGAATATACCATGAAAATATGTGAAAGTGGTTAAAGGAAAAACCATACCCTATGAATTTATCATAAAGTGAGAGAACACATATAAACAATTAGGATAATATATATGACCAGTAGGAATATCGCATCCAAAATGTCCCACTAGATGTGAAAAACTCAGTAATAAATAAACTTCTTATAGTCCAACACTGAAAAAAAAGTCTGTATAATGCCAGAGATGATACATATATTGTGCTGATCTACCTTCACCAAAACGTGAAATAAGAACACCCGAAGTGGTAAATGAATGGCTCCTTACCAGACGGCATTGACTCCTAGTTGTTACCAAATAAGAGTCAAATGAGCTTGAACAGGTGGGCCCTGTTGGTATGAAATAGATCGTGGCACTAGAATCTCTTAACGGTGGATGACTCCCAAAAGGATATGTAAAATGAAAATAATACCTACATAGAAGTTGGTATAAGAAGTTAAGGATGACATCAGAGAAAGCCAAATGGCTGCTTACTTTTAAAAGTGCCCCGATCCCGGCACTGAGGCTATATTGCGTGGCTAAATGTAGTCGATTGCCCCGCTAGTGTCTGAAGTCAATGGTAGTGTGGAGCGGCTTGCGCTCCACTCGGCAAGCGTCACAGAACCAGCGAGACAGGAAGTGACGATGGGTGCGTGCGTGACCAGGTGACCGCCTCGACGTACGTTTCGTTATACTACGTCCTCAGGAAGCATACCTCGTAATGCACTATGGGTCTTAATAACAGTCAATCAATCAATCAAGGGATAGGAGGGATTATGCAAAAAGCCTCTGTCTCTGTGTCAGAAACATTAACTATAGAAATATAAATTACTGAACTATGATTGCCGCAAACAAATATTAGATAAACCTATAGATAACCTTGTTAAACCTGGAAAACTATGACAATAAATCAAGCAAGTTTAAAAAGATAATTACATAATTAGTACAATTAAAAATATATAAGTTTGCATATATAAACATGCATTGGTAGCTGAATGCATAAACATACACAAATTACACATTAATTAGAATAAAACACCTTATAATTGATTCCTACAGAATAATCATATATAATAAAATAATAAATAATGAATAATAAGTTGGCTGACTACCAAATCATGATATAAACCTTAAATGAAAAAGGTCTATTTAATTCATTAAATATTAAAAGTGAACAATAAAAATGAATATAAAAATAAAATAAATAATGAAGGCTAGGTAGACACTGTAGAATGTCATGTCGGCCGCCGTCCGGGTCATCTCTTGCAGCTTGTTCTCTAAGAACTTGTTGGAGAACTGATCTCTTAGTAGCCGGTCTAACTCCCGGAAGGCTCCCATGGCCTCTGGGTCCCGCCGCTGTATTTCTTTTTTTTTTTTTTAACAAAGAGATTGGTCTTTATTCAGAAGGCATCATAAAACAAGAAACATCTATATACAGCTCAGTCAGTAGCAGCATGCAAACAAGCAAGGACAAGTAACATAGTCAGTATTCACCCAAAGTAATGTACAAGTCACAGTACCAGTTTCACCTGCCCACCTATTGTTCATGCAATAGTACAGGAAGACAATACCCCACATACAGACTCTGTCAAATTTCTGGGGGCAACCTCTATTAATATAAGTCAGTTTGTACAATGGCAACGTTGTATTCATAGAGGAGTCCCATGCCGCCACCGTGGGAGGCGAGGAAGAGGATAATTTCTTAAGAATTTATTTTTTGGCATAGAAGAGTAACATAGAAACAAGCAGCTTAGTGCATCTAGGACGCTGGCCATCATCATGGATCCCTAGCAGGGCCAACTCAGGTGACATCGGCAGAGACAGTGCAAGACGCATATTGATTCATTCAAAAACTTCACCCCAATACACCACCACCCGTGGGCAGGTCCAGAACCTGTGAAAAAATGACCCCTCAGAGGAGTGGCACCTAGGGCAGTCGGGAGATCTGTCTGGGTATATTCAATGCAACCTTAGGGGGGTGTAGTAGATACGATGCATGAACTTGGTGTGTATCAGCCTGTCTCTAGAGGAGATCAACAACTTTGCCCCATCCTCGAAGCACTCCACCCACTCCCCCCCTGTCAAGGTCAGGGATGTCTGAATGCCACTCGTCCTAGAGAGCACACATTTTGGGAGAATCAACCTCCAGAAGGGCCAGATATAGGGTAGAGAGCGTTTTTTTTAAGGGTTTCCTGCGCTAGAATCCCCTCAATGGGGTCTGCCTCCAGCACGATTGCCTGCGGGAATTGTGCCCTAGCTGCATGCCTCAGTTGGTAATACCTAAAGAGCATCAACCCCGGAAGTCCATGCTTGAGAACTAGGTCCCGGAAGGACAGCAGCGCCCCCGAGCTGATAACATCCCGAAGAAACGTGATCCCATACCTTGCCCACAACTGCGGGTCCGGAATTGTTCTGAAGTGAGGGAGGGAGGGATTGCCCCAAATCGGGCAAAAGGGGGAGTAATGGTGAGGGCGTATCAATCGCTTACGGGCCACGGTCCAAACCTGTAGGGTCGTCCTAGTGGGGACCGGAAGGGAAGGGTATGCAGACGTCCCTCTATAGACCAGATTTCCTAATTCCCTAAGTGAGCCCAGAATTGCAGCCTCCAAACAGGTGGCTGCAATCGACCTGGATTGTTCAAACCACCACCTCACAGTGACCAATACCGCGGCCCAGTAATACACCAGGAGATTAGGGAGTGCAAGCCCCCCACAGCGAACCGGCAACTGCAAGGTGGACCTAGCCAGCTTGATTCCCCCCCCACAAAAAGGAGTGCACCACACCATCCAATTCCGCGAAGAAGGAGTGAGGGAGCCTAACTGGGCAGTTTCTAAACACGTAGGTGGGTAGGAAAAGCATTTTGAGTACATTGATGCATCCCAATAGATTAAGAGGGAGATCCTTCCATCTGGAGCAATGTTCCCTGAGACGTTTAGCAATAGGTAGTAGGTTGAGGCGGCGAAAGTCCCGAAGGTCTCTCGACACCACAATCCCGAGATACTTAATCTCCTCCACCCACAGTAGCGGGGACGGATCCCCCCCTCCCCGGGGGCCCCGGGATCTAACGGAAACAGGAAAGAAGGAGTGAGGGAGCCTAACTGGGCAGTTTCTAAACACGTAGGTGGGTAGGAAAAGCATTTTGAGTACATTGATGCATCCCAATAGATTAAGAGGGAGATCCTTCCATCTGGAGCAATGTTCCCTGAGACGTTTAGCAATAGGTAGTAGGTTGAGGCGGCGAAAGTCCCGAAGGTCTCTCGACACCACAATCCCGAGATACTTAATCTCCTCCACCCACAGTAGCGGGGACGGATCCCCCCCTCCCCGGGGGCCCCGGGATCTAACGGAAACAGGAAAGATTTGGACCAGTTGATCCTAACTGTCAAAGATCTGTAAGGCAGCCTGCAGCGAGACGTCCGCATCACTCAAGTAGAGCAGAGCGTCGTCAGCCTACAGGGAAATCTTCTCCTCCAGGGGGCCCACCCTGAGTCCACGGACCTCGCCCAACTCCCTTATTAAAATTGCCAGCGGCTCCAGGGCCAGAGCAAACAGGCTGGGTGACAAGGGGCATGCCTGCCTGGTGCCCCTCTGGAGGGGAAAAAACCCTGATAGGGTGCCATTTATGCGAATTCTAGCCCTAGGGGTCGCGTATAGAATGTTCAACCATTTAAGAAAACGAGGGCTAAAACCAAACCTCCGCATGACCTCCCATAAATAGCCCCACGCTACCGAGTCAAAGCTCCTGTTTGTTTTGTTTTTTTTTCTTTTTAATTATTTTTATTTTGTTCAAGGTTACAGAGATTAAACATTTAACTCAATAGTTCAATTAACAGTAAACGTATCTCAATCTATATCATAACAGAAGAAAGAAACATATAATAATAATAATCAACCAAAAGGGAGCTCTCTATGTCCCTCCTTCCTCTTCGTTTACTGTTACTTAGCTGAGCCTCTCAGAGCCTCCAACCCAACTCTATGAATTACCTAACCCAGTTTCCTTCACCAGATACCTCTCTGTAGCCTTATCCCTGTATATACCCTTCCCAGCCCTCCTCCTCCCAAAAAAAAAAAAAAAAAAACAACCCCTATAATCCTCCCCTCCCCCAAAAACCCTTAGGAGACGGGGGGAACTTCCAACTCTTCCTTTTTACTTCCTTCTCTATACTCCCTCTCCCTCTTAGGATGCCTCACTCTCCTCCTCCCACAGTCTCTTCCCCTCTTCAGAATTCATAAATGTATTCCAGCCTGCCCAAGTTTCCACGTACTGTTCTCTCTTGTTCCGTGCCGAGAGAACTAGGTCCTCCATTGCTCCAATGTCCTGCACTCTTTTAAGCCATCTCGTAATTGATGGTGTTCTAGTGTCTCTCCACTGCAGTGTTACTCCACCCCTAGCAGCGTTTATCAGATGA
This sequence comes from Rana kukunoris, assembly GCA_029574335.1. NCBI lineage: Eukaryota > Metazoa > Chordata > Amphibia > Anura > Ranidae > Rana > Rana kukunoris. The sequence goes on along the minus strand of CM056051.1, from coordinate 351,889,379 downwards.
CACAAAATAGATTTTTTATATGTCTGCAGCGGGATCTGTGAGTTATGGAGCAAGAAAAAAGCCGGATCGTCTGGCACCTGGAATTCTGTAAATTTTTGACACATTTTCTGCACTTTTAACCAATATAGGGCCAGATTCACGTATTCCAGAGCATCTTTGCTCTGGAGTAACGCTTCTGATTTGCGTTGCGCTGCCGAATTTTTAGGAGCAAGTGCTGTCATTCACGAAGCACTTGCTCCTAAAGTTGCGGCAGCGCATCGCAAATGAGCCGGCGGAATTCAAATGTCGCGGGTACGGGGCGTGTAGTATGCTAACTACGCGCGATCCCGCCGCCGACGTACTGCGCATGCGTCGAGTGTCAAAACATCCCCGTGCGCATGCTCCAAAATCTGTGAATGAACGTCAATGACGTCACATTCCCATTCATGACCGTTTTACGCAAGCGACGTTTTTTTTTTTTTTTTCCCGACGCGATGACGACGCCTATACCTAACATAGGATACTCCAACCCCATGTAGGTATATCTATGCGCCGCGTATCCCGTCCGGAAACGTCGTAACGTCACTGCGTCGCGCCGGATTTCGATCGTGAATTGCCGATTTCCGCTCATTAACATATTTTTTGAGCGTAAATCGGCGGGAACGCCCCCGGCGCCATTTTTAAGTTGAAGTAAAGATGCGATGGCGAAACTCAGTTACGCTCATCGCATCGGAACTTCAACCCGGCGTTTCTTGTTTTCTGGTTACAGAAAACAGAAACGCCGGCTCAAAGCCACTGTTACGCTGGCGGATCACTCGATCCGCCAGCGTAACCTTTCATGAATCTGGCCCATTGTCTTATTTTAACACAGGACCAAAATAGGTGCAGCATAGTTCCCTGCTCCAATCCACATCTCCAACAGAGCTCTGAATTTCCTGTAGAGAACGTATGTAACTTTACCGGGGTGTAGTACCACTGGGTTAAAAGTTTATAATTAGATTCCTGTATTCGTGTACAGACTGAGGACTTTAATGCCAAATGTATAATATGTTTACTCTGTGTTAGCGAAAAGGTCCTACCCAAGTCTCTTCCCCATCTGCTAATTCCTGGCATCACATAGTCACTCTCGGGAGATATTAACAATCTATACATTTTAGAAAGCACTCGCGATATTGGCTCCTCCTCCTCACAGTATGTCTCGAATTTTGTTAACTGTCGCCTAAAGTTTAACGGCTGTCCCAACGATCTCAGGTAATGATTTACTTGTAGCGCCTGCCAGAAACTCAATTCATAGGCTCCCCCTGGTCTCATTAAATCTTCAGTAGATGGCCAGTTTTCTGTTTGTAAGAAATGTGAGACCTGTATCGTGCCCTTTTCTTTTAATTTATTGAATACATCTCCTTCTGTTCCTGGTATAAATCCTGGGTTCCCCAGTACCGGGAACAGGGGTGATTGGCCTGTAGAGAATTTTGAGTTTTGACAAACCCTAGCCGCTATTCGCAGCGTTGGGCCGATTATGGGATGTTTTTTCAGCCTGCTTGGTTGTGCTTTATAGCACCAGGGGGCTCTCCGTAAAGGTATTTTACTGATCTGTTGTTCTATCTCCACCCATCTTTTATAGTGCCCGTGTCTACACCAATCAATCAATCTTGTCAGGTGGGCTGCTTGATAATATTTGGCGATGTCTGGCACCGCCATCCCGCCAAAGCACTTGGGTATCCTCATCAACTCTCTTTTTATTCTTGGTTTCTTCCCTAACCAGATAAATTTCATCATAAGGGTATTCATTTGTCGGAAAAAGGCCCCTGGGATGGTTATTGGTAAGGCCTGGAACAGATACATCATTTTTGGCAAGATACTCATTTTAACTATACTGATTCGACCGAACCATGAATGTAATCCAGTTTGCCATTTCTCAAGCAGCACTCTAATGGAGTTAAGTAGTGGGGGGAAATTTATTTTAAAGGTTTCCTTTACATTTACTGAAATCAGGGTACCCAGGTACTTTAGCTCCTTCTTCCATTTGAACCCAAAATTTTGTTGAATAGTCTTACATGTCTGAGATGACATTGCCACACTCATTGCTTCTGATTTGCCCTGATTTATTTTCAGGTTCGATAGTTCGCTGTAGCTGTCTATCTCCTTTATCAGATTGGGCAGTGAGACATGTGGGTTGGATATAGAGAACAACAAATCATCTGCATATGCGGAGATCTTATGTATCCGCTCTCCTATCTGTACTCCCTGTATATTCAGGTTTTGACGGACCCTATTTAATAGAGGTTCGAGGGATAATGCAAACAGTAAGGGTGAGAGAGGACATCCCTGTCGTGTTCCATTAGTTATCTTAAAAGACTTTGAGAATATTCCATTCACTCTTACTGCGGCATGTGGGGCTGTATATGCACTCCTAATCCATCTAATCATACGCTCACCCAGCCCCACATGGCGCAGCACCGAGAAAAGGAAGTTCCAATTTACTCTATCAAATGCCTTTTCGGCGTCTGTGTTTAGGAACACGCAGGGGATGTCTCTCTCTTTCGCATAATGGACCAGATTAAGGGCTTTTATTGTGTTGTCCCTTGCTTCTCGCGTGGGAACAAACCCCACCTGGTCCCCATCTACCAGTTCCGGGATCCATGTCTGGAGCCGTGCTGCAAGTATCTTCGTAAATAGTTTTAGGTCCATGTTTAACAAAGAAATCGGTCTGTAGCTGCTGCACTCCGCCGGATCTTTCCCTTCTTTTGGAATGACCGTAATGCATGCTAACAACGTATCCGGCGGAAATGCAGCACCCACGCCGACTGCGTTGAAAACCTTTACTATGTGATAACCTAGCAGGTTGGCAAATTCTTTATAGTATCTTATTGTATACCCGTCTGGTCCCGGGGCTTTCCCTGTCTTCACATTTCTTAATGTTATGTTCAATTCCTCTACTGTAATAGGAGATTCCAAACTGGCCCGGGCTGGTGATGGGAACCTAGATAGATCTACCGAGTCAAGATACTCCTCCATTTTGGATGTGGTAACTGGTATTTGTACCAAATTATACAGGGTAGAGTAATAATTGCCAAATTCCTCCACTATATCCTTTGGCTTCCGCTTCAGTTGTCCCTCCCTCCCCTTAATTTGTGGTATGTACGTTGAAAGACTTTTTTCCTTCAATTTCCCAGCCAATAGTTTACTGCATTTGTCTCCAAGTTCATAGTTTGTTTTCTTTCCCCTTTGTATTATCGCTTTTGCCTTATACCGTAACATTTCTGTAATTTGTCTTCTCAACTGGCCTACATCTCTTCCTATTTGGGGATCTTGTGTCCTTTTATGTTGTGATTCCAATTCCTGTATCTCTCCTAATAACTTTTTGACCTGTTGTTCTCTCTTCTTTTTCAGGATTGATCCATTTTTAATTAGTACTCCCCTAATCACTGTCTTATGTGCCTCCCAAACTATTCCTGGGTCGCTCCCAGGTGTATCATTTATTTGGAAGTAAGCCATAATTTCTTTGGCCACTTCTTCTCTAATTTCAGGGTTCTGTAATATGCTCTCATTTAAACGCCACCTTCTTCCTTGGGCTAATGCCACCCCAGTCAATGACAAACGTAGACTGACCGGGGCGTGGTCTGACCACGTTATACTCCCAATTGAGACTTCGGTCACCGCAGAAATTATATACTTCTTGGTTCTTGGGGTATCAAGAACAAATCTATGCAGGAATAAGCTTGGTGTGGGTTAAAGAAGAAGGTATAGTCCCTCTCTTCTCCATGAAATGTTCTCCATACATCTGCTAAATTGGCTTTGTGTAATTTCCGCAATATGCCCCTCCTGACCCTCTCTGATGTTGAAGAGACTCCCCTAGAGGTATCTATTCTCGGGTCTAAGGGGATATTAAAGTCTCCCCCCAGAATCAATTTCCCTTCTGAGAATTCCAACAGTTTCGTAAGAGCCTTCTTCATAAATACATCTTGGTGTACATTTGGGACATACATCGTGGCCAGAGTCACTTTAATTCCTCCAATACTCCCTTTCAGGAAAATCAGTCTACCTTTGGGATCTAAATAGCTATTCTCTAATGTCCAAGGGATTCTATTAGAAATTAGGATTGATACTCCCTTAGATTTTGCCTCCTGATTAGCTGCGTGGTATACACAAGGGAAGAACCTGTTCTGGAGGAATGGAAGCCCCCCTGTCCTAAAGTGTGTCTCTTGTATATAGGCTATGTCTGTCCCTGACTTTCGCAGATCATTCAACAACATCCTACGCTTCTCTGGGACATTTAGTCCTTTCACATTCAAGGAAGTTATTTTTATTCCCTCCATCTCTATTTCGGGAAAAAAAAAAAAACCCAACTCCCTCCCTCCCCTATATGTTAACCACCCTCCCTCCCCGCCTTCCTACCCCTCTCTAAACCCCAAAGGGGATTGCCCACCTTCGACCTCCTCCCCAATGGTCCCGTGGGCGTTACCTATTATAGGGGGGCTGGTCTATTTAGGTTAGGATACCCCGGCCTATTCCTCTCCCTCCTCCCCACCGACTCATTTGTTCCCCTGCAGTCTCCCTCCTCCTCACCACTTCTATAACTCCTCAGGACTTCCTTAACTTCCAATTCAACTTCTGTTTTCATAATTCTCAAAAGTCCTTGTTTATCATACTTTCTCCTTGGTGGTGGAGGGGCTGCAGGTTAATTTATCATTTATACACGAATAATTCACAATAATCCCTTCCATCAAAAATGACCGTTACCTCTTATTTCAAATCAATCTCCTGCCTTCCTTATTCTACTTCCCTCTTTCACCCCATCCTCCCTCTCCTCCCCCCTCCCATCCACAAGGCCATTACATTACCTCTTCCTCTTTCTGTCCTCCCTCTGACTCCCCGGGTCATCATCCTCCTTATTCTATATTACCCTATATATCTACCCTATATAGCTAGACCATATCTTAAAAATATTGATTCCTTGCCTTCTTTCTTCACATGGCCTGCTCCTGGGTTCCAATTTCCCCCTTAATATTGACCCCTCCTCCTCACTCCTCCTTATCTATAATCCATATCCCCTCCCCCACCTCCTCCCTCCCTGCCCCCCCCGCCCCCCCCGCCCTCCCCCAGCTCCATATGACAAAACCCCCCAAAAAAAAAAAACCCTAATTTTGCGTATAGGGGCTCTATATAGCAGACCATTGTGCTTCTTAAATGTGAAAAAGAAGAAAAAAAAAAAGGGCGAGAAAAAAAAAGAATCCTCGTTTGTGTATAGGGGGGAGGGTGTACAAATCCACCTACCCCTACTGTGCCCCTTTCCCTACTTTCCTACTTCCACTTCCCCACCTTATACGTTTTTATACTTCTTGGCTTCTGGGTAGTTTGTGGGTTATGGCTTGTGCTATTATCTTACCTAGTGTCTTTCCTACCCATTGTGTTTATTAAGTGTCATACTGTATCACTCTAAAAACATGTAATCTTACCAATACATAAAAAATAAAGACGTAGAAAATTTACATAAAAAAATTATAAAGATACATAAAAAATCCTAATACAAATATTCCTTTACAGTGCCCGTATGGGTTGTGTATTCCCTTGTGAAAATTGGCATTAGCCTGTGAGAGAAAAAAAAAAAAAAAAAAGTTTTAAGAGCCCCCTGCTTCACTTTGCAGGGTGTTCTTTATCGGGTGGCAGGTCTCTAGAGCCAAAGGCAGGTGGCAGAGGCAAGAGAGGTGCCCCAGAGAGGGGGCACGAAAAAGGGGTGGGAAGGGGAGAAAAAAAAAAAAAAAAAAAAACCAAAAAGGCCAGGTAAGATTTCCAAGTACTTAGCAACATATTGTACCTTGTTGGGGGGGTTTGGGGGAGGGGTTTGAGGGGGGTCCGAGTCCTCACTCCTTCCTAAGGGGGCTCAAGCTTATCTAACCTGAAAGTGCTCCCGGGAAGTATACCATTCAGGGAGTACCATAGGGGGGAAGGGGGTTGAGAAGCAGTCATCCAGTCTTGTGGGAAAGGGAGTTTTACCTCCTTTCTAAGCCTCCATATGCCTCCCCCCTCTGTCCTTATTGGGGATTTGCCCCCTTAACCCTACAAGGCTCCCTGTTCTTGTTGAGCCTGGGAGGTGCTGTAACCAATTTGGCACCTCCATCGCTTCCATCTCCATAAATTCAAACAGTTCAGGGAGTTCCAGGGGTTGTTGTAGATTAAATGACTGTGTGTTTTTCTTTATTATTACTGCTATCGGGTATCCCCAGCGATAGGTCCCTCCTGCTTTCTTAATTTTGTCCAAAACTGGGCGCAGCATTGCTCTCCGCTGTAGAGTAGCCCGGGAGAGATCTGGTAAGATTTGTATCCGGGACCCTTCATACATAATTTCACCTGCATCCCAAGCCCTCCTGCTTATGAGCTCTTTCTGTGAAAAATAGTGAAAGCAGCAGATCACATCTCTTGGCCTGTTCAGGTTTACCGAAATAGGACCTAATGCTCTATGGAGCCTTTCAAATTCAAGGGGCTGGGAGGGTAGGGAATCCACTACTTGGCGGAAAATCGCCTCTATAGCCTGCTGAAGTGTCTCTTTCCCAATTGCTTCCGGTACCCCTCTAAATCTCAAGTTCTTACGTCTACTGCGATCTTCTATTTCTTCTATTTTAAGCTGTAAGAGATCTACCTGAGAGGATTGTACCCGTTGTATATGCTCTAAGCAATTAACACGTTCCTCTAGCTTTGTCCCAGCCACCTCAGCACGGGTAAACTTATCTGCTAGTTGCTGTACTTCTTCCCGTACAGTCTCCAGGTCTCTCCGGTGTGCCTCCTCCATTCGCGCAACTAGAGCCTCCATATCTGCTCGTGTAGACAGCGCTTGAATGTCAGCGCGGGTGGGCAACGATTGCAATAGCAGTCTCAACATACCAATCTCCGTCGGCTCTTGCCCCCCTTCTCTTGAACCCGGGTTCGCCATCCTCTGCTCTCCCTGTGCAGCCGGCGTCCCCTTCTCTCTCTCTCGCCTCCCGCTTCGGGGGCGGACATTCCTCGTACTTCTGTGTAACTGCTTCTTACTGCCCGTTCACTGGGCTCTCCGTACAGCTCCTCTCCACGTGACTCGGTCTCTCTAATCCGATTCATGGTCGCTCTGGTCTGCGGGAAATACTGCTGAATCTCGGGTTGACTTCTGGTTTTAGGGGGTTTTCCCTCTCTCTTCATCCCGGGAGCGCCAAACGGGATTCCGCGATTTTCAGTCCCGCAATCGGGTGTTTAAGGTAGACAACTGTTACTCCCGGGTCATATGTGCTTATTCGGTTTCTCTTTCTAGTCAGTCAGCCGGGCGGGTGGAGGAGCTTCGGAGCTAGTGTGTCTCTACTCCGCCATCTTCAGACCACACCCCCAGACCCGCCGCTGTATTTCATTGAGTGTCTCCTGTAGGGCATTAGAGTACTACATCAGGGTCTCACCCTCTCGCTGTGGTCGGTTGAAGAAGTGGCTTTGCAGCTGCACTACTTTAGGATGGCCCCCTAGTGCCCTCTCCAGCAGGGAGAATATTTTCTCTAGGGTGTCCCTCAGAGATTCAGGACCGCCCGACGGCCGCATATATTCGTATGGCCGTTGGGAAGTGGTTAACCACTTGCTGACGGCCGTACGACTTTGTACGGCCGCAGCGCAGCCCTGAATCCCTGACTGGCCATGTTTTTACGGCCGCCCCTTTTGGTGTTCCCCGTGCGCGCTCCCCAGTGCACATCGGGGAACTCCTGTGCTGGCCGTGTCCCTCGGACACAGCCAAACACAGATCACGGTAAATATCCAATCACAGCGGCTATTTACAGCGCGATCTGTGCGGCCACTGAGAGATGATCTCATATGTAAACATATGAGGTCATCTCTCATTGCCGACTCTCCCTCCTCACACAGACAGCGCGTGTGAGGAGGGAGAGCGAACAGAGCTGCAGTGCTTTGGGGGGAAAAAAAAAGAAGGTGAACAATCAGTGCCCCCAGTACCATCTGTGCCCCCCAGTACCACAGTGCCCCCAGGACCATCTGTGCCCCCCAGTACCACATGTGCCCCCCAGGACCACCAGTGCCCACCAGTACCACTGTGCCCACCAGTACCACTGTGCCCACCAGTACCGTGTATCCACCAATACCACAGTGTGCCCACCTGTGCCGACCAGTACCACTGTGCCCACCAGTGCCCACCAGTACCACTGTGCCCACCAATACCATTGTGCCCACCAGTACCACCATGTGCCCACCAGTACCCACTGTGTGCCCACCAGTACCACTGTGCCCACCTGTGCCCACCAGTACCACCGTGCCCACCGGTACCACTGTGCCCACAGTGCCCACCTGTGCCCACAGTGCCCACCTGTGCCACTGTATGCCCATTAGTACCACCATGCCCATCAGTATCACAGTGCCCATCAGTACCACTGTACCCATAAGTACCACCAGTACCACTGTGCCCATCTGTGCCCACCTGTGCCACCAGTACCATCTGTGTCCAGTGCCCATCTGCAATCAGTGCCCACCTGTGCCACCTCATCAGTGCCCATCTGTGCCACCTCATCAGTGCCCACCTCATCAGTGTCCACCTGTGCCACAGTCAATCAGTGCACATCAGTACCCATCTCATTAATACCCATCTCAGTGCCATCTGTGCCGCCTTATTAGTGCCATCTGTGCCGCCTCATTAGTGCCCACCTGTGTCCACCAGTACACAGGCCTCATCGGAGCACATCAATACCCATCTCAGTGCCATCTGTGCCGCCTCAGTGCCATCTGTGCCACCTCATCAGTGCCATCTGTAGGCATTTGTACTTTCCTGGCTGGTTAGGGTCTCAAGAAATGAGAGAGGCCTTCAGTACATCAGGTGTGATCAGATGTGATCATTTTTTATGATTTGCACTATAGCTTGTAGACTCTTAGGGCCAGATTCTCATATATTTTCGGCGGCTTAGCGTAAGCCATTTACACTACGCCGCCGCTGCGTACTAGAGCAAGTGCTTTATTCTCAAAGCACTTGCTCCGTTGTTTACGCCGGCGTCTCGTAAATCGCCAAGCGTAAACCCGCGCAATTCAAATGGGGCGGCTTGTATTTAAATTAAGCGCGCCCCCGCGTCGAACGAACTGCGCATGCGCCGGCCGGGGAAAAAGCCCAGTGCGCATGCTCCAGCTCACGTCGGGAAGCGTCGTTGAAACCGACGTAAAAGCGACGTGAGCGTTACTACGCAAGTCCCTATTCGCGAACAAGTTAGTAAAACGACGTAAGCGACGGAAAAAGCCGACGCTGACCCGACGCCATACTTAACATGGCGTCCGACGGCACCCGACGGCATCCGACGGAACTTCGTAAGGTTACTCCACATAGAGGCTGGGGTAACCTTACGAGTTCGTAAACGACGTACGCGACGACGGGGCGGTGTAAAAGCGATCGAGAATCGGCGTACTACTTCATTTGCATATGCAAATGAACAAACAACGTAAAGGCCACCTAGTGGCCGGAGTTGTCATTACACCTACGATCCGAAAGTGTAATTGTATTACACTTGTCGAATGTAGAAGCGTATCTATGCAAAAGTGATGCTCAGCATCACACGCATAGATACGAGACAAAAAAAAAAGGCGATACGACGGGGTATCTGAGATACTCCGTCGTAACGCCTCTGAGAATCTGGCCCTAAAACTTTCACACAGACCAAAAAAAATAAATTCAAAAACTTATTATGTTATTTTTATCAAAGACATGTAGCAGTATAAATTGTGGCCAAAATTTATGAAGAAAAATTAATAATTTGCAAAATTTTATCACAGAAAAATCATTTTTTTTTCCCCAAATTTTCAGTCTTTTTTCATTAATAGCGCAAAAAATAAAAACCGCAGAGGTGATCAAATACCACCAAAAGAAAGCTCTATTTGTGGTTAAAAAAAGGACAAAAAATCATTTGGGTACAGTGTTGCATGACTGAGTAATTATCATTCAAAGTGTGAGAGCGCTGAAAGCTGAAAATTGGTCTGGTCAGGAGGGTGTTTAACCACTTAAGGACCCCCGCACACACATATACGGCCACAGAATGGCTCGTACAGGCACAAGGGCGTAAATTTACGTCCCCGCCTTCGTGCGGTTCGGGGGTCCCACCGGGACCCCTTCCGCGGCGTGCGGGGGTCCCCCTGGCTCCGGGAGCGATCCGGGACGAGCGGGCGGATGTCCGTGTTTACCCGCCCCCCCGCGATCGCTCCCAGCCAATGCGCGCGCTCCCAGTCTCCTGTCACTTCCTCCTCCTGTGTAAACACAGAAAGGGGGAAGTGATGTAATCTCCCATCGCAGCGGTATTTCCAATCGCTGCGATGGGAGAAACACCTCACAGTAAGTGTGCACCAACACTACACTGACATACACACACATAGGCACACTTAACCCCTTGCGATCTGCCCCCCCACCCCCCCTGTCACAGTGTCACTGAATGCAGTGATCTAATCACTGCATTTAGTGTCAGTGTGACAGGCAGTGTAAAATCAGTTAGTGTTAGGTTTAGGATAGCCCCCCCACCCCCCCTAATAAAGTTTTAACCCCCTGATTACCGCCCTAGTTAACCCTTTCACTCCCTATTGCCAGCGTCACTAAGCGATCATTTTTCTGATCGCTGCATTAGTGTCGCTGTTCCCGCTAGGTAGCTATTTTTTTTTATTGCGATTTTTTTTTTTTACTAAAGACATGTGGCTAGGGGGCGTGGCCGGGATGTGAAAGAGAGAAGACGTGTGTTAGCTGAGCTCCGCTCTGACCCTAATCCTGTCTACCTTTCAGCGCAGATTCCTACATCCAGCATCCACTTGGCAGGCACCCTGGGGCGGAAGAAGACACCCGGTACCCAGAGAGCCCCTCCGCTATCGCCGGGCAAGCTCCGTTCGTCCTCGACGCCTGGAGCCCAGGTCACGTCAGCCATCTTGCCCACGAGGCTCCCAGCCCTAGAGATGTCTACTGACCTTCCAGCCCTGCCCAATCCATCGGCATCCCAAGCTGCTTCCCACGCTGAACTCCTGGCGGCTATTAAGGAAGGCCGGGACTCTGTGGTGGTGAAGATAGATCACCTTGCGGCAGACGTGAGCCTTCTCAGACATGACATGGACAAATTTAGGGCCCGGTTCGCCGAGGCGGAGGGCCGCATCTCACAGCTGGAAGACTCTACCAGGGCTGACTCCAGGGACCTCCATGCCCTACAGTTACAGGTTAGAGCCCTGCAGGAGAAATCCATCGATACCGAGAATAGGCTCAGGAGGAATAATATCAGGGTCCTGGGCCTCCCGGAACGTGCTGAGGGCCCCAAGCCTGCGGAGTTTACTGAAACTTTTCTCATCTCGCTATTGGGCCTGCCGGAGATGCCGCCTACATTTGTGGTCGAGCGGGCTCACAGAGTTCCTCCCAAGCCTCCGGTCCCCGGGGCCCCACCGAGGCCTTTCCTGCTCCGTTTACTGAATTATCGTGACAGGGATCGAATCCTGGCGGCTGCCAGGGAAAAAAGGGATCTAACTTTTGAAGGGGCCAGGATTATGCTGTTCCCGGATTACTCTCCTGAGGTGCAGCGCCAACGCCGCTCCTTCACCGAGGTGAGAAGGTGTCTGCGAGACCAAGGCCTCAAATTTAGCCTGCTGTATCCCAGCAAGTTGCGGGTGATAGATGGAGACCGCACGCGCTTCTTCACCGATCCGGAGGCGGCTATGTCGTGGCTGGAGGCCCGCTGATGAGACTTACCTCGTGGCAAGTATCCTGGCTAAACTTCTATCTCTCTTCCTTGGGCCACTCTTTCCTCTCCTTCCCGCAATGCTGTTTTTTTTTTTTCTTCTGCTGGCTTTTATTTTTTATTATTTTTTCTCCTCTCCTTCCCTTTTTTCGTTTTGCTGACGGGGTGATGGGACCCACTGGATGTCGCTGGGGTTAAATTCCTCCCTTGTCTTGCTGCTGGTGATTAATTATACATTTTTCTTTTGTTCTACTGCACTACTACCACTGGCTTATGAATGACGGTTAATCCTGGTCCCTGTCCCTCCTGTTATATACGGGGGGACGGACATGTGTACATGTTCTCCGAGAGCTACATTGTGGACTGAGATCCGACCCCCCCTCCCCCCCTCTTTTTACTCCGGGTTTTACCACTTTACTATCCCTGTTTGCTGGCTATGCTCCCTGACTGCGGCCTTCGACTCCGGGTATAATTACCCCCCGCGCCCTGGCCTCTTTGCCTTGCCAAGGCTGGAATCTGCCTCTACCGCGGCTCAGAGTTGGGTTACACAGCGCGCGGATGTGGAGGCGCAGCACTCGGACCTCCAGGAACTGTGTCGCGGAGGAGTCGCTACCCCCCCCCCCCTGTGCCTGGAGCTGTCCTGACTTACTTACCCTTTATGTTATTTTCTCAATTCTTTTATTTTTTGTTTTTTAGTTTTGCGACCTGCCCCATCTGGGTATGGACATTATTCGCAGGACTTTGTTGGATGTGGACAGCCCTGCGGCTATTGTGTAGGGCCCCCAGTTTAGGGGCTTATTTACACATTCTACGGGTGACTGTTTGTTTTTGGGGAAAAACTATTCCCACCCCTCAGGCCGTTGCTAGAGGGATGGGACATAGTCGGATAGGCACCCGGTGCCTGGGACATTTTGTTGTTTTTTGTGTTTGCTGTATGTGTTATGCTCAATGTCTTGTACTCTATAGAAATGGTGATCTGCGCAAGATCTGCTTACGTGACATGTGGTGTACCAGGGGTCTTGCTGTTCCTGGGGTGCCCCGAGAGGCTCACAGAGTGATATCCTCCCTTTTTTTCCCATCCCCACTGCCTAATGGCTGACCGCCCGCCTGATTCATTTTCCATTCTCTCCTGGAATGTCAGGGGTCTCAATTCCAAATTTAAACGCGCCACCCTCTTTCAATACTTGAAGTCCCGCCCCGCACAACTCATCTTACTCCAGGAAACTCACCTCATGGGCAGCAAGACCCTGACCTTGAAAAAGCCTTGGGTTCAGCGAGCCATACATGCCTCGTACTCCACATATGCCAGGGGGGTAACAATCCTAGTTCATAAAAATTTCCCCTGTATAATTGAAGAAATCCGTACGGACCCCCTGGGTAAATATGTGATACTGATTTTCACGCTATGGTCGCAGAGATATATTATATTGTTAATTTGTACATTCCTCCTCCCTTCTCCTCAGCCCTACTTTATGATGTTTTAGATAGGATTGCGCCCTTCTGCCCTGGGAGGGTTATGGTGATGGGGGACTTTAATGCCATCTTGTCCCATGAGCTAGACAGACCTACCCCACCGAAGACCAGATCCTCGGACCTACTGGCCTGGGCTCAGGCGGTGGGCCTGGAGGTCTGGAGGTGGAAGCACCCAGATGTGCGTGCATATTCCTGCTATTCAGCTTCCTACAAAACCGCATCCCGGATAGACCTGGCCTTCTCCAACCCCGCACTGTTAGCGGATGTACTGGAGGCGGACTATCTCCCCGGCGGTCTGTCGGATCACAGCCCGCTGTTGGTGGTGCTCCGCTCTCCGGCCTCGCGCTGTGCCTCACTTTGGAGGTTGGGTGTGCAGTGGGTAAATCATCCCGACGTGGCAGATAGTGTTCCCCCCTTTTGACTGATTACTGGGAGCGCAATGCGGGCACGGCCCCTCCGGATGTAGTTTGGGACGCCTTTAAGGCATACACGAGGGGGCAGTACATTTCCTCCATAGCCAGTGTCAAGAAGCAACACTCGGCGCAGATGGGCGAATTGGAACAGCTGGTTACAGACCGCACTGACACCTATAATGCTGACCCCTCATCAGATCATTTTGAGCTGATGATGGCGGCCCAGCGAGACTTACACCTGCATATGGCTGAAGCAACGCGACTGGAAATCCACAAGGGCAGACAGAGGGCTTTCGAACAAGGGGACAGGAATGGCCGGTTCTTGGCCATGATGGCCCAACACGACCAGCCTCTCACGACCATATCTCTCCTCCAGACCCCGGGAGGGGGGACTGTGTCCTCCCCTCGAGACATACTGCAGACCTTTAATGATTTTTACGGATCTCTCTACTCCTCTGGGTTGCCCGCTGACTTCCGACCTGAGATGCTAAACGACCTGCTCGACCCCTTGGCGTTGGGCTGGCTCTCCGATCAGGAGAGGCAAGCCCTAGTGCAACCATTTACAGCTCTTGAGGTCCAGAATGCCATCCAGTCCTTTCCACCGGGCAAGGCGCCTGGACCGGACGGGCTCCCTTTGGACTTTTATAAGGCCCATGTGGGCCTTCTGGCCCCCTTGTTGGCTCAGCTTTACACTACATGTCTGGCTGAGGGCAGCCTCCCCGCCTCTATGTACCATGCTCACCTGACGCTAATATACAAACCTCACAAGGACCCCACTTCCTGTGGCTCCTACCGCCCTATTGCACTACTGAACACTGACTTTAAGGTACTTACCAAGCTACTGGCCCTGCGATTATACCCCATGTTGCCCACGGTAATTGACTCTGACCAAACAGGGTTTATGCCCGGGAGGTCTACGGACGTTAATCTCAGGAGACTCTTCACCAACATCCATACCAACCACATTAACATCGGAACGAGGACTGTGGCCTCGCTAGATGTTGAAAAGGCCTTTGACACGGTCGAATGGCCTTTCTTATAGGAGACCTTGCGTCGGATGGGATTCCCCCTACTTTTCATTACGTGGCTACGGGTAATTTACAGGGCTCCCACCTCGTCGGTACGCCTGGGCGGTGATGTCTCTGCCCCTTTTCAGCTTTCCTGTGGTACCCGGCAGGGCTGCCCTCTTTCCCCGGCCTTATTTGCTCTTGCCATCGAACCGGAGGCGGAAGCTCTGCGTACTTCTCGTCATATTAAGGGGCTTAGGGTGGGTCTGCTGGAGGAGAGGGTGGCCCTATACGCTGACGACATGTTGCTCTTCCTTAACCACTTCCCGCCCGGCCAATAGCCGATTTACGGCCGGGAAGTGGTTATGAAATCGTGACAGGCCGTTCTCAAACGTCCTGCACGATTTCATGCCGCACGCGCCCGTGCGGGCGCGCAGCGCGGCGATCAGTGATGCGGGGTGTCAGTCTGACACCCTGCACCTCCGATCTCGGTAACGAGTCTCCGGCGGAGCCTCGTTACCACGTGATCAGCCGTGTCCAATCACGGCTGATCACGATGTAAACAGGAAGAGCCGCCGACGGCTCTTCCTCACTCGCGTCTGACAGACGCGAGTAGAGGAGAGCCGATCAGCGGCTCTCCTGACAGGGGGGGTTCGCGCTGATTGTTTATCAGCGCAGCCCCCCCTCGGATCGCCACACTAGACCACCAGGGAAATAAAAAAATACCAAAAAAAGGGGCAAAAAAAAAAAAATGACAAAAAAAAAAAAGTCAGCAAAAAAAAAAAAAGGGGGGCAGTAAAAAAAAAATGATGCCAATCAGTGCCCACACATGGGCACTGATTGGCAACATTGATCCATCAGTGCCACCCCTCAGTGATCATCAGTGCCACCCCAGTGTCTGTCAGTGCCACCCCACAGTGCCAATCCATGCCCAGTGCCCACCTATCAGTGCCCACCTGTGCCACCTATCAGTGCCCACCTGTGCCCACCTATGCTGCCTATCAGTGCCCACCTGTGCCACCTATGAGTGCCCACCTGTGCCCACCTGTGCCGCCTATGAGTGCCCACCTGTGCCGCCTATGAGTGCCCACCTGTGCCGCCTATGAGTGCCCATCAGTGCCGCCCATGAGTGCCCATCAGTGCCGCCCATGAGTGCCCATCAGTGCCGCCCATGAGTGCCCATCAGTGCCCCATACCAGCGCCGCCTATCAGTGCCCATCAGTGCTACCTAATCGGTGCCCATCAGAACTACCTCATCGGTGCCCATCGGTGCCCATCAGTGCCACCATATCAGTGCCCGTAATTGAAAGAGAAAACATACTCATTTACACAAAAATTAACAGAAAAAAATAAAAACTTTATTTTTTTTTCAAAATCTTCGCTCTATTTTTAGTTGTTGCGCAAAAAAAAAAAAAACGCAGAGGTGATCAAATACCACCAAAAGAAAGCTCTATTTGTGGGGAAAAAAGGACGCCAATTTTGTTTGGGTGCAGTGTAGCATGACCGCGCAATTGTCATTCAAATTGCGACAGTGCTGAAAGCTGAAAATTGGCTTGGGCGGGAAGGTGCGTAAGTGCCTGGTATGGAAGTGGTTAATGATGCTGGCCCCTCCCTACAAGGCGCTCTATCTGTTCTAGACGCATTCGCCCCTGTATCTGGACTCAGGGTGAACTGGTCCAAATCTCTCCTATTCCCCATAGACCAGGCGGCCAAATCCGCCTCCCCCCGGATAACCCCCTCTGCTGGGTGGACACGTTTAAATATCTGGGAGTACTTGTCTCTTCCTCGGCTTCTGACTTCATCCCCCTCAATCTGTCCCCTGTTTTAGCAGATGCCCAATCCAAGTTCAGGGCATGGGGCAACCTCCCTCTGTCGGTGTGGGGGAGGGTGAACCTTCTCAAAATGAAAATAGTCCCCAGGCTCCTTTACCTCTTCCGCCATTCGCCTCAGTGGGTCCCTAAGTCCTTTTTTGTTAAACTAAATCGTCTTTTTTCCTCGTTCATCTGGGGGACCTCTCCGCCGAGGTATAAGCTAACTACCTTGATGAGGCCGCGAACGCAGGGGGGGATGGCATTTCCCGACTGCTACAAATACTACCTCGCCGCCCAGCTGGTGACGGCGGCCTGGTGGCTGCAGCCGGATTGTACGAACACTGCCACTGCTCTTGAGGCCTCGGTGGTTGGCTCGCGGGAGGCCCTTCAGTTTCTGCTGTTTCGGGGTCCCCGCGCGCCATACTCCCTGACCCCCTCTATGACTACGACCCTGCGGGCGTGGCGAACCGGCCTGGCCATTGAAAAATGCAAACCCACTGAAATTTCGCCCAATGCCCCAATCTGGAAAAACCCTACATTAGATCATTTCTATAAACTGCTCGATCCCCTTGCGTGGTCAAAGTATGGCGTGAGGTTGATATCACATATCGTTACACAAAACACACTGAGGCCCCTCACCGAGCTTTCATCCGAATTCAATTTGCCCTCTCACTATCATTTTCGGTACCTTCAACTATCACACGCCTTCTCGGCGCAGTTTCCTTTGTCCTCCTGTATTGTGGCCCAGTCGGAGTTGGAGCGGACGCTTAGATTTGATTGTGGCGTGAAGCCCACCTCGCACCTATACTCCTTTCTACTCTTTGTCTCCCTCCCTCCCCTTGACGGGCTGCGAGCCAGGTGGCAAACTGACATCCCTACTTTAGACAATGACGACTGGGATGACGTTTGGGACCTTCCCTTTACTACGTTGGTGTCGGTTCGTGACAGGCTGGTGCAGTACAAAATAGTGCACAGGGCTTACTTCACCCCATACAGGCTACACAAAATGAACCCCACACATTCACAGGAGTGCTGGCGTTGTGGCACCTCTCCAGGTGACTTCTCACACATTTTCTGGCGATGCCCAGACGTGGTTCATTATTGGGAGGCGGTGCTAGATTTGACCAATAAAATTTCCGGGACTCACCTACCCTTGGCCATGGAAATATGCCTTCTGGGCATCATAGAGAACGTTGTCAGAACCTCTGCCAAACGCACCCTAGTTAGCATACTGCTCTTCTATGCCCGCAAGAATGTGGCTATGCACTGGAAAAAACCATCACCCCCATCTCTGGTGCAGTGGCGGCGCCTGGTGAATGCCAGCCTTCCTTTGTATAAAGACACTTACGCTAATCGCGGGTGCCCGCAGAAATACGATAAGATCTGGAGGGTCTGGGTGGAGGAGCCAGAAACTGCTGGTTAACACATGTTTTCCCAATATGACATCTTCCCTCCCCCCAATCCTTTACTTGAGTATGTCGGTCACTACAGACCTTAGCCTGGTGTAAGGTTTAATCTGTGTAGGTTGCTATCTTTAGGATGTAACGGCTGTTTTTCATGAAGAGTTGTAAGATATTGAGCTGTCTATGTCTAGTCTTGTTTAAATGTGTTGTAAACTGTGTTAAAAATTTTCAATAAAAATATTTTTCAAAAAAAAAAAAAAGACATGTGGCTAAATACATTTTGGCCTAAATGTTTGACTAAAATTTTGTTTATTTGATTTTTTTTAACAAAAAGTAAGAAATAGTGTTTTTTTTTCAAAAATGTCGCTCTATTTTTGTATATAGCGCAAAAAATAAAAATCGCAGAGGTGATCAAATACCACCAAAAGAAAGCTCTATTTGTGGGAAGAAAAGGACGCAAATTTTGTTTGGGAGCCACGTCGCACGACCGCGCAATTGTCTGTTAAAGCGACACAGTGCCGAATCGCAAAAACACCTTGGGTCATTTACCAGCGTATTGGTCCGGGTCTTAAGTGGTTAAGTGCCCAGTATGGAAGTGGTTAATCATATCTGTACCCCTTCAGTGGTTTGTAATCTTCTCAATCCCATAAAAAAATTTTTTTACTGGGATCTTTATTGTGATATTGGGCAAAATGTTTAGAAACACTATGGTTGGGGAAACCATTCAAAATGTTAGCCACATGTTCATTTATTCTAACCCTCAATTTACGTGTGGTTCGCCCCACATACTGCAAGGAACCTGGACATTCCAATACATAGGTTACAAATTGTGAATCACAAGTATGGAGGAGTTTAACTGAATAACTGTTTTGGGTGACATTGGATTTAAAATTACCGATCTTTCTAGATTTTCTGATGGTAGTTTTACAGGATTTACACCTAGTACAGTAGTGGAATCCCGATCCATCTAAGAAGGTAGGAGGTTTTTCTGGAGGGTCCGGTACATTGGGTGCAATGATGTTCCTTAAACCTGGAGCCCTCCTGTAAATAAATTTAGGTCTAGGAGGTAAAGTAGTAGCTAGATCATTGTCCTTCAATAGAATTGGCCAATGTTTCTTAAATATTTTTTCTATACTTCTATACTGTCTGTGGAATCCTGAAAAAAAATGCTAGATGCCCTAAAAAAAGGAGTTTTCTTTTTTGGAAATAAGAAGGGATTCTCTATCCATAAGGGAAACTTCATTGTTTTTTCTAACACCTGCGGAATATAACCTTTTTCCTTAATTTTGCTCATTAGGATGGCAGACTGAGACTCAATGTCAACCCGGTTGTCACAGTTCCGGCGTATACGCGCATATATTGCCCTTTAGGAATAGCACCTAGCCATTGTGGATGATGGCAGCTATTCACAGGCACAAAGGCGTTCCTATCTGTGGCTTTAAAAAAAGTTTGTGTACTGATTTTATCACCATTTTTAACCAACGTCAGGTCGAGAAAATTGATGGAAATCAAACTCGATTCCGCTGTGAATTTGAGTCCATAATGATTCACATGAGTCACTCTGGCATTGGGAGAAAATTCCAAGTTGCAAAATGTTCAGATTAAATTCCTAATAGATGGGTTACAACAGGCCATGGGAAATAATTATTTTTGGTTTCAAGGCAGATTCTATAATCAAATTAGGGGCGTGGCCATGGGGGCTCGCTATGCCCCTAGTGTGGCTAATTTGGTGCTCAACAAATGAGAGGGAGAAAGCATCTATCAGGCTAAACATGAGTCCCTTATTTTTCACAAAAGGTATATTGATGACATTATCCTGTTTTGGGAGGGTCCTTGGTCGACCTTGTATACCTCCTTACAGGGACTAAATGAATCATTATGGACTCAAATTCACAGCGGAATCGAGTTTGATTTCCATTATTTTCTCGACCTGACGTTGGTTAAAAATGGTGATAAAATCAGTACACAAACTTTTTTCAAAGCCACAGATAGGAATGCATTTGTGCCTGTGAATAGCTGCCATCATCCACAATGGCTAGGTGCTATTCCTAAAGGACAATATATGCATATACGCCGGAACTGTGACAACCAGGTTGACTTTGAATCTCAGTCTGCCATCCTAACGAGCAAATTAAAAAAAAAAAAAAGTTATATTCCGCAGGTGTTAGAAAAAACAGTGAATGAAGTTTCCCTTATGGATAGAGAATCCCTTCTTATTTCCAAAAAGAAAACTCCTTTTTTAGGGGATCTAGCATTTTTTTCAGGATTCCACAGACAGTATAGAAAAAAATATTTAAGAAACATTGGCCAATTCTATTGAAGTGATTTAGCTACTATTTTACCTCCTAGACCTACATTTATTTACAGGAAGGCTCCAGGTTTAAAGGAACATCATTGCACCCAATGTACCGGACCCTCCAGAAAAACCTCTTACCTTCTTAGATGGATCGGGATTCCACTATTGTACTAGGTGTAAATCCTGTAAAACTACCATCAGAAAATTGTAACCTATGTATTGGAATGTCCATGTTCCTTGCAGTATGTGGGGCGAACCACATGTAAATTGAGGGCTAGAATAAATGAACATGTGGCTAACATTTTGAATGGTTTCCCCAACCATAGTGTTTCTAAACATTTTGCCCAATATCACAATAAAGATCCCAGTAAAAACATTTTTTTATGGGATTGATAAGATTACAAACCACTGGAGGGGTACAGATATGATTAAAGCCGTCTCCCAAAACCAGACACCGATTGAGGTCCATGCAACCGCTGGGCCTCAATATTGAGCTGGACTTGAATAGTTTTCTCACTAATACTTAACCTCCATTTCATTGGTCTTTTTTTAATTAAATGATAAAAAAAAAGAAAAACATTTTTCTCAATGATATTTGAGAGAGGTTTTTTAATATTTATATATATATATATATATATATATATATATATATATATATATATATATATATAAGAAGGCCAGTATGGTGGCCTGAGTTTATGGGAGGAGCCCGGAGGGTATTTAAGCAGCCCACTCACACATGCTCTTTGTCGGTTCAGTGTGCAGTACTACACGTCACCGGGCCGACTCTTCCCAGCTCACCTCATGTCCGTGAGTCTGCGCATTCAATCGCATTCGACACTCTCCCGCCCTTCCCTTTTTCAGGGCACTTCTTAGCATATCCTTCTTCAATTAACTACCCATTACTTACTTTGGGTATGCCCCCTTTTCTTGGCATACTGACCAGACCACCAAGGCACACTTTAGGTCTATTTATGTTGTAAGTCTTGTCGCGTGTTTATGTGATCCACATCACTCTCGGTCAGAGGGCCACGACCATAAATATATATATATATATATATATATATATATATATATATATATTTATTCCTTTGTTTCATTATTTATTTTATTTCATATTCATTTTTATTATTCTCTTTTAATATTTAATCAATTAAACAGACCTTTTTCATTTAAGCTTTATATCATGATTTGGTAGTCAGCCAATTTATTATTCATTACTTATTATTTTATTATATATGATTATTCTGTAGGAATCAATTATAAGGTGTTTTATTCTAATTGATATGTAATTTGTGTATGTATATGCATTCAGCTACCAATGCATGTTTATATATGCAAACTTATATATTTTTTAATTTTTACTAATTATGTAATTATCTTTTTAAACTTGCTTGATTTATTGTCATAGTTTTCCAGGTTAACGAGGTTATCTATAGGTTTATCTAATATTTGTTTGCGGCAATTGTAGTTCAGTAATTTATATTTCTATAGTTAATGTTGCTGACACCAGGACAGAGGCTTTTTGCATAATCCCTCCTATCCCTTGATTGATTGACTGTTATTAAGACCCATAGTGCATTACGAGGTACGCTTACTAAGGACGTAGTATAACGAAACGTACGTCAAGGTGGTCACCTGGTCACGCACGCACCGTCGTCACTTCCTGTCTCTCTGGTTCTGTGACACTTGCCGAGTGGAGCGCGCGCCGCTCCACACTACCATTGACTTCAGACACTAGCCGGGCAATCGACTACATTTAGCCACGCCATCTAGCCTCAGTGCCGGGATCGAGGCACTTTTAAAAGTAAGCAGCCATTTTGCTTTCTCTGATGTCATCCTTAACTTATTAAATGCGGTTTTACACTATGTTGGTATTATTTTCATTTTACATATCCTTTTGGGAGTCATCCACCGTTAAGAGATTCTAGTGCCACGATCTATTTCATACCAACAGGGCCCATCTGTTCAAGCTCATTTGACTCTTATTTGGTAACAACTAGGGGTCAATGCCGTCTGGTAAGGAGCCATTCATTTACCACTTCAGGTGTTCTTATTTCACGTTTTGGTAAAGGTAGATCAGCACAATATACGTATCATCTCTGGCATTATACAGACTTTTTTTCAGTGTTGGACTATAAGAAGTTTATTTATTACTGAGTTTTTCACATCTAGTGGGACATTTTGGATGCAATATTCCTACTGGTCATATATATTATCCTAATTGTTTATATGTGTTATCTCCCTTTATGATAAATTCATAGGGTATGGTGTTTCTTTCAGCCACTTTCACATATTTTTATGGTATATTCACTATATTGCTATATTAATTTTGTAGCGCCTCCTTTTTCCACAATTTCCACAGTTTATAATCTATTGATTATTTGGGGAGCAGCTTTATTTATATTTATATTTATTTAAGTTTTGGCGCAAGATATATATTTTTTTCTAGTGTTCTAAAGATGTATATCATTTGTCGAAGAATCTGCATTTTAAAAGCGGCCAACCTCCCTGACCAGGATATTTCAAATGTTGCAATTTAGCCAAATTTGGTGTGAAGTGATTGAAGCATTGGAATGTAGTATTCTTTAACTAAGTCTGAGATCATAGGGGTCAGGGTAATACCTAAATACGAAATACCTTTATCTTTCCATGTGTACGGAAATCTGGTACTAAGAACTTGTTTAGGTCTGGTAGAAATCCCCAATCCTAGAATGTACGATTTGGTTTCATTAATTTTATAATAAGACACCAAAGTAAATACCTGTAGCGCTTGATAAATCAAAGTCAGGGATTCTTCTACATTAGTGAGCATCCAGATGATATCGTCCGCAAAGAGGCTAATGGTGTGTGTTGCGTCACTAACCCTGAATCCACTTATCTGGGGGGTGGGAATGGATAAAAATTGCTAGGGGTTCCATAAGTGAATTAAATATAAGTGGGGAAAGTGGGCACCCCTGCCTAGTCCAGATAGAGATAGTAAAAAGCGTGGAAAGCATTCCCGATGTATACACCTGGGCCGAAGGGGCTGTGTAAAGTGCCATTATAGCCGAGTAAATCTGACCGTCAAACCCAAACTTGGTGAGCACCTTAGCCAGGTACTCCCAGTGGATTCTGTTAAACGCCTTCTCTGCGTTCAAAGCTAGGAGCTAGATGTATGATGTTGATTAGGTGTCTTGTTGCATCAGCAGTTTGTCAGCCTTTTGTAAACCCTGATTGGTCCAGGTGTATTAGGGATGGTAATAGGTCCACCAATCTATTTGCAAGGAGCTTAGCATATAGTTTCAGGTCATTGTTCAACAATGAAATGGGTAAAAAAATAAAAATTGTGGCACATTCAGATCCTTCCCCGACTTCGGTAACGTCACAGTCTATGCTTCAAGCATCTCTGATGGGAAAGACGGAGAGGAGACAGCTATTGTATAACTTGGCTAAATGGGGGACTAATATTGATTTAAACATTTTGTAGTATTCCCCTGTAAAGCCGTCAGGCCCAGGTGATTTGTTATTAGGGAGGGAGTCAATGGTTTTAGCAATCTCCGCCTCGAAGAAGGGAGAATTTAGATATTCCAACTAGGCAGAGAATACTTGAGGGAGGTTCATTTTATCGAGACAATATGAAATCATGGACTCCGTGGGTTGAATCATGGATGGGTCATCCCTTAAAGGGGTTGTAAAGGTAAATGTTTTTTCACCTTAATGCATCCTATGCATTTAGGTGAAAAAAACTTCCGACAGCACCGCCCCCCCACCCCGAGCCCCCTTTTTCTTACCTTACCTCAAAAGTACCGTATGCGTCCCCGTAATCCTGTTCGGTTCCCAGCCTGGCCGTTGATTGGCTAGGTTGGATGGATTGATAGCAGCACAGCCATTGTCAATTGCATCCAATGATGCGGCGTGCCGGGGGGCGGGGGAGGGTGATACAGCCGCCGCTGTATCACGGGACTGCGCTCGCAAGAGCTTTCCACCATGCGAGGGAGCTTGCATGAAGGTGGAAAGCTCTCGTGAGGACCCAAAACAGCCACCGGGGACCCCAAAAGACCGGGTGCGGTGACACCCTGTGCAAAACGAGCTGCACAGTGAAGGGAAGTATAACATGTTTGTTATTTTACCAAAAAAATCAATTTTGCCTTTAGTGTTCCTTTAAGTTGTAGAAAGAACTGTAGTAACAGTGAAATGCATCTGCTATAGCCTGTGGGTGATATTGTTTTTCTTGCGTAGTAGGGTGTAGGACATAAGGGATTTTTGTTTTGAGCCTCTGCCCCCTGAGACGGTTTGCTAAGAGTTTCCCGGCTTTATTGCCACTGATATAATATGTCATTTTAAGACGTTTAGAGGCTTTTTCAAAGTCATCTAACAAAATTAAGCGGAGGTTGCAACGGAGCTGCGTTAAGTGGTCCGACACTTTCAGGGAGGCATTCTGTTTGTTTTGGGCTTCTAGGTCGTGTATTTTAGAAATAAGTTCCTTAATATGCTGTCTCCTCTGTCTCTTTGCTCTTGCAACTCTCTTAAACAAAACTCCCCTCATATATGCCTTATGGGCATTCCATACAACCATAGGATCAGACACAGAACCTGTGTAATTAGAGAAAAATTCAGTTAATTCTTCCTGCAAACTAGACTTGGAGGGATCAGCCTGGAACAGTCTCGGGTTGGATCGCCAAATAAAGCAAGAATTAACGCTTGGCGAATCGTCGATCAAAAGAGTCACCAAGGCGTGATCAGTCCAGGTAATGTCGTTAATCTTAGAGGTAGTGATTTTAGGCGTCAGCCATTTATCCATAAGAAAGAGGAAGTGAAGTGAGTGGTGATGCCTGCATGAAGTGGATGAGGAGTCCATATGGGGGTCCGGAGGAAGATTAAAGCCACAAATCAAAAGAAGGCCTCGTTGCACCCCTCCAACTCTCTTGAGAACTTGATTTAGAATATGATAGCGGCTTTGAGGGTTTAGCAGTTTCACTGTGCAACATGAAAGCAACTGTGTCCTTGACTGCGGTCATAACTCCACATTTTTTAGCAGACATGCTCACAGTGAAAATATGTGGGAATTTAGGATGAGCACAGTTGGGCATCTTCTGGCTATGAAAGTGGGTCTCTTGGGTATAGAGAATATCGCATTTATGTTGAGTTGCTTCGTTCCACAATGACTTCCTCTTTACTGGATGATTAAGCCCTGTGGCATTAATAGTCAGTGACAGTCATTCTGAAAGGCGCACAAGTTCTAGTAAGTAAAAAGTGTGCATGTAACACTTATGCCACGTACACACAACTGTTTTTCATGACGTGAAAATTGCCATTTTTTTAAATGTCATTAAAAACGATTGTGTGTGGGCTCCAGAGCATTTTTCGACGTGTTCTATTTTTTCACATCGTGAAAAGCGGTCGTGTGTAGGCTTTAACGACATGAAAAAATGTGCATGCTCAGAAGCAAGTTATGAGACAGGAGTGCTTGTTCTGGTAAAACTGGCGTTCGTAATGGAGATAGCGCATCCGTCACGCTGTAACAGACTAAAAAGCATGAAGACTGAAAAGCACAAATCGTCTCTCACCAAACTTTTACTAACACAAAATCAACAAAAGCAGCCACAGGGGTGGTGCCATCCGAATCGTACTTCCCCTTTATAGTGCCGTTGTACGTGTTGTACATCATCGTGCTTTGGTCGAACATTTTTTATTTCACGATCGTGTGTAGGCAAAGGCAGGCTTGACAAGAATCACGTCGAAAAAAAAAATGCTTTAAAATCTGTCTGCTGGGAACCCGTCCGTCCGACATGTCTGCTGGTTAGTACGCTAACCAGCAGACATATCTGCCCCGTCACCACGCTGTCTGCCGGCGGGGATTTTGGTTTGATCGTGTGTACAGCGATCAAACCAAAACACCCCAGCAGACAAATCTGTTCAAATCGGTCTGTCAGACCGATTTGAACAGATTTATTTGGTCGTGTGTACGCGGCCTTAAAGGGGTGTTCCAGCCAATTTTAATGTTTATTAAAAGTCAGCAGCTACAAAAAGTGTAGCTTCTGGCTTTTAATAAACATACATTCACCTGCTCCACGTTCCAGCGACTTGCCGGCTGGGACTCCGCTCCTCTCCCCCCCTCCCCGGCCAGCATCTTCATCCTAAGTGTGGGCACCCAGCGGTGACAGCTTTTGGCTTCACGGCCGGGCACCCACTGTGCATGCGTGAGCGGTGCTGCACTTTCTGATTGGACAGGCGATCACCAGGACCTGTCACGTGTCCCAGGCGATCGCCTACAGGGAGGAGCTGAAAAAAGGTGAAATGACTATTTGGCTTAGCAGCCCCTCGGTGGAAGGAGGAAGTGGGACAGGAAGTCCCACTCTTCCTGAAGCCCCCACTTCCCCCCCAAAAAAATACATGCTAAATGTGGCATATTAAAGGAAAACATAAAAGAGGGTGCACAAAAACAACTTGTAGGTCATGTTGATCGAGTTGTAGCAGATAGCTACGTTAATTTAAAGGGGTAGAGAAAAAAAAAAGTCTGGCTCAACAGGTTGTCTCCAGAACAGGGACAAAAAATAAACAAAATGGCTTTAACCAACCCGTAAACCCATTTAACGATGAGTGCGAGCATTTTTGGAATTGACCAAGTTCCATTTCTCTGCGGAGCGGTCTGGGATGCGGTTATTGGAACCATGGGGATGGTCGTCCAGTATGATATGCCATGTTTTGAGTAGTTCCAAGTCTTTAGCGAGGCTGTCTACTGTGTGCTCCTTCCCATCATTAGTGATAATACATTTTGTTGGGAACCCCCATCTGTAGGCAATCTTGTGGTTGCACAAAGCCTTGGAAATTGTATTAGGCTAAGTTCACACTATACTACACAACTTTCATCCTACTTTGCTCTGCGACATTGGTCCTACATTGGTCCTACATCCATCCAACTTTCATGAACAAGATACCAATTTGATCCGACTTTGCCCTGCGACTTGAATTCCGACTTTCAATGATCTGACTTGGATCCCTGACAATATCGGGCACTGTGTTTGATATGAATCTTGAGGGGGAACTCCACGCCAAATTGTAACAAATTGTTAAAGGGGGCTCCCAGATTGCGATAAGCCCCCGCCTGCAGACCCCGACAACCAACGGCCAGTGTTGTCGGGAAGAGGCCCTGTCCTCATCAACATGGGGGCAGGGTGCTTTGGGGTGGGGGGGACGCAGGGCGCCACCCTGCCCCAGAGGACCTATCTCCCCATGTTAAGGGCATGTGGCCTGGCACAGTTGAGGGGGGGGGGATCGCTCGCTCATCCCCACACCCTTTCCTGACCGGCCGGGCTGCTGCTCGGATACGGGTCTGGTGTGGACTTTGGGGGGACTCCACAAAGTTTTTTTGGCGTAGGGGGTTCTCCTTTAAATCTGCACCAGACCCATGGGCCTGGTATGTTCTTGGAGGGGAACCCATGCCGTTTTTTTGTTAGAATTTGGCGTGGAGTTCCCCCTCAAGATCAGCAGAGTACAAGTCACATGTCAAAGTCGGAGCGTGCAAGACTGCGTTCCGACTTTGATCTGACTTTAATCATATTCAATGGAGTGAAGTAGGATCAAAGTCAGACCAAAGTAGTACAGGGAGCATTTGCAAAGTCGCTCCGACATGTGTCGGAACAGTTAAGACGGCTCCCATAGGAAAACATTGATTTTCACACGTCATGCAACATAAGCTCCCAATGTCGGAGCGTTTGTCGGACTAGTGTGAACCCGGCCTTTAGGTTTCTCCTTTTGTGTAGCGTGAATTGAGACAGGTCAGAGAACAACTGCAGGTCTTTATATTATGCTGGGAGGAGATCCTTATTGCGCGCCGCAGACAGTAAACGTTCCTTCACATTAAAGAAGTGCAAACGCAATATAATGTTATATAAAGATATATTGCACTACTCCAAAGTGTAAAAAATTGTAACATACAATTATATTATACAAAATAAGTGAAAAAAAGGGAGAAAAGGTAGAGGCAGCCAACACAACAATGGAAATTATTGTAAATGCATTATAATGTCCCTTGGCACCTTTTCTGGGAAATAAGAGAGTTTAGGTAGCCTGTTGATCCTGTCTATCGTGACATCCATTTCTGTGAGGTCGGGCAGGATAGAGGTAAACACATTAGTGGCATAACTACGCAGATCTGACTGTTGGACAGACAGAAGGACCCCCCTTAGTTTGAGGTTGTTCCTTCTGGAATGGTCCTCGATATCTGTGATTTTAGCTTTTGCAGATTCTATCTCCTCGTCCCTGGCGTCATGCACATCCACTAGGCTATCGATTATGGAGGCAAACTCACCCATCTTAGTTTCCACATGATCCACTCTTTCAGATACAGTATGTATATCTTTCCCAAATTTGTGGACACATGTCAGCATGTCATTATGAAGTGAGCTTCTGAGCGAGACTAGCATATCCTTGAGTGTGGTATCTAGTCCTAGCTGGTTGCTAGTGGGGAAGCGATTGATGGAGTCAGGGAGCTCCCTGGTGTCATCCCGAGTCTAGGCCTGCACTCACCTCGTGAGAAGGATCCGTGGCATACAGCTTGAATCTGGACTTCTCAGGGCTCCAAGTTTTGTAGCTTGTGTAATGTGATATAAAACTTTAGTGCAATCAATATTTAAAGCCACGTTTTAGTAACAGGGAGTCTGTGTATGAGTGAAAAATCGAGGCACACAGATCCTGTGATAAAAGCCAGAGTGCAGCAGTGACAGGCAGTGCCTCAGGCTTGTCTCCTCCATTGGAGCAGAGTGGGTCAGAGCACAATGGGCCCCATCCCCCTCACACTTTGCACCCATGGAGGAGACATGCCTAAAGTACTGTAGCAATGCCTGTCACTGCTGCTCTCTAGCTCCTGTCACAGGATCTATGTGCCTCAATTTGCAGTCACACAAAGGCCCAGTCACTGGAGCAGACTGTTTCTCTGGGGGGGGGGGGGGAAGGGTGCTAATGTCATAGACTGCCAGCCCAAGAGAAAATAAATCTCCCATGCCTGTGAGAAAGATCTGAGAGACTGATGTGAGGTCTGCGAATTTGGGGGGGTTGACCTATGCAGATGAGTTGTAAAGGGGGCTGTGAAGACCGAGGATGGGGGAGACTTTGAGGACCAAGGATGGGGGAGACTTTGGGGACTGAGGATGGGCTGGACTGAGAAGCCCATGGATGGGCTGGACTGAGAAGCCAATGGATGGGCTAGACTGAGAAGACTGAGGATGGGCTAGACTGAGAAGCCCGAGGATAGGCTAGACTGAGAAGCCCGAGGATGGGCTAGACTGAGAAGCCCGAGGATGGGCTAGACTGAGAAGCCCGAGGATGGGCTAGACTGAGAAGCTAGAGGATGGGCTAGACTGAGAAGCTAGAGGATGAGCTGGACTGAGAAGCCAGACAAATGATGAGACTGAGGTTGGGGGTCTGTGAAGCCTGATGATGTGGGTCTGTGAAGCATGAGGATGGCGGGAGACTGGGGACTGAGGATGGGGGACTGTGAAGACTGAGGATGGGGGAGATTGTGAAGACTGAGAATAGGAGGGACTGTGAAGAGAACTATTAAGTCCTCAGTATACCAAGACATGTTAGACAATTTTATGCTGTCAACGTTGTTGGAACAGTTTGGGGTTGGCCCTTTTCTGTTCCAACATGACTGAACATCAGTGCACAGATGTACAAAAGGTACATTAAGACAGAGTGGAGATTGCAAGCCAGGCCTTCTTGTCCACATCAGTGCCTGACCTCACAAATGCGCTTCTGGAGGAATGGTCAAACCTTGTGGGCAGTCTTCCCACAAGAGTTGAGGTCATAGTTGCAAAGGGTGGGCCAACACAATATTGAACCCTACAAACTAAGACTGGGATGTCATTAAAGTTAATGTGCGTGTAAAGGCAGGCATCTCAATACGTTTGGTTATATAGTGTATATACATATTAAGCAATGGGTCCCAGCTTATGATCTTGCACACTGACATGGACATTCACTGTATTGTTCATTTAAGCACTTCATTTGGTTCACACTGTTAAAAGTGTTCTGTAACCTTCACCTAACACACAGACACATCTTCTGCTAGAAGCTCTCTCTGCCTCTTCTCCCCCTCCCCTCTCAAGGTTTTACTTTTGCAATTGTTCTATTCGCTAGCTTTATATAAAATATTCATATCTGTTAGCTTTTAATAACATATTTCTATTTGTTAGTTTTTAATAACATCTCACACCACCCCTTTCTTATCTATGTGTGTGGCTTCTGTCCCCTAAACACACCAGTTGAAGCACTGCATGACATCTTTTAGACTGACTCTAGGAAAAGCCCTTTGAACGGGTTACTGATGTTAATAGGACAATTCTGCAGAGGAAGACATGAAGGTGATGGAGGAGGAGGAGATAGGGTAGAGCTCACAGGTCTGGCAGCATTACCACCAGCTGTATGGAGACTTGGGGGCACAAAAAGCTGCAGCACCAAGCTCTGTCCTGCATCCTTTTGAGTTGCAAGCAGCATCACCCAGTGTGCTGTGAACGAAATATATTGTCCCGGGGGCGTGGCTTGGACTCCACCGAGATGGCGGTGTGACTCCTGAGCTCCGGCTTACGGCGGACTTTTAGAGCGGCTAACAGCGCACAGAGGCTTCTTCTGTAGCCCCAAGGACACCCTCACTGCTGCGGAACACTTGCTTGACAACTGGGCGGAATGACACGAAAACGACAGGCCCGAGCACCGGCCGAAAAAGCTCACTGACTTTTTCTCCTCATCACGCTGCCTCGTGGGCAAGATGGCGCCGCCACGTCGTCCTTGTCTGGATCCCGCAACGGGCGCTTCCAGGCCATCGCTCTGCCGGACCATCGTGACTCCCCTGAGGCTGGAGGGACATCACAAGCCCCCTCTCCGCCCAGCAGAAGCCCTGCAAAGTCCCGTTTTCGGATGGACGACTCTGATGCACAGCAATGTGAGGTAAGGTCTAACGCTGACTCACAAGAAGACACGAGGAAGCTCCCTGACTCCATAATCTCTTTCCCTACACAGCATCAGCCAGTCCTAGATACCACACTTAAGAAAATGCTCATCTCCTTAAGGAGCACTATTCATGGGGACATGATGTCCTGCATGAGGAAATTTAGCACTGAATTATCAGCGGTGGGGGAAAGAGTGAATCACATTGAAAACAAAATGGTAGAATACTCATCCACTATCAATGACCTAGTAGACGCCCATGACACAGCTGAGGAGGAACAAATGTGGATAAAAGCCAAATTAGCAGATTTAGAGGACAGGTCACGTAGAAATAACGTGAAAATCCGTGGTATCCCAGAAAATGTGGCCCCCTCTAATCTGCGTTCGTATGCCATGAATATGCTGACCTCCCTCATGCCTGACATCCCTGCCATAGAACTGTCCATTGATAGGATCCATCGCTTGCCCAAACCCTCCTTTATACCTGAAAATGTTCCAAGGGATGTCCTCTTTAGGATGCATTTTTACCAGTCTAAAGAAAAACTGATGTCTATGACTCGCAAGGGAGAACATAGCGGCACTGAATTTGCGCATTTACAGTTTTATGCCGACTTATCGCAATTCACCCTGCAACTTCGTAAAAATCTGAACACGGTTACCAAGGCCTTAAGAAACCATAACATTGTATACAAATGGGGATTTCCAACAAAGCTTATGGTGACCAAAGATGGCGTTTCACACGTGATCACTTCCCCTTCCAAGGGCTTCAAGCTACTCCAGAAATGGAACATTCTCCCTGAGAATAACTCCCCCTCCGCCAGCTTTGAAACATCCAGCAGGGTGTCCCCTGATTGGAAGCAAGTTACTAAGGACCGCTGACTTGACTGAACCCTCTGTTCTTCGTCTTTGCCTTGTGCATTTGCTTAGTAGGCCCTATTTGGGGCCCCGCCTTTGGAGCTTTTCCACACTTAAGCTCCCCTGTATTTGAGCACTCAGGTCGTTTCGACCTTCCTTTTACAGTTTGAGTTTTATTTTTTTTTGGTTTATTTTATGTTTGTGCTTCTTTTTTTTCTTTTTTTTTTTTTTAAAAACAATTTTATTGAGTGTATAAGTAAGACATTTACACACAATAAGTCAAAACAAAGGTTACATAACAAGAATTTAAAGCTAACATCGCAGAAGAAAACTTCCGTAACAGCATCTCCAACTCCACAGGACTGTCAACAAATAAAAGAAAATACATATGGAGATGAAGAACAAGTCGACAGATATAGGACAATGCTATTAACTATGGCTGAGAACCAGTGGTAACGCAGACATTGTCAATAAAGAGTTTATTTTTAGTTTATTTTTATCCTATGTTATGGGGGTGGTAAGTGGGAAAGTTCTAACTCTCTCTCTGTTATTCCTGCTCTAGCGTTGTGATTGGGTTTCAAGCCTATAGATGTGAGATAAAGGAAGGCCCCTCTCGGACTGTCCACCCTACTCCGGAACAATCTGTGGACAGAGGAGGGGGCGGGGCGCAGTATCTAAGTCTCAGAACAGGCGGATCTACTAGGAGTAAGGGACCTACTGTGAGGTGCCAGAGGATGGGTCGCAGTCCCCCTTACCCAAATCAGGCAGGATGCGTGTCATCAAAGTCATGTGGGTTTCCCCAAGGCTAACACCCCAGACATGCGATTGAGTGCGCCAGGTACAATTCAGGGGTGGGGGGGGGAATGAGAGGCAACGGAGTGAGAGGAGGGACGGGTGTGGTCGGTCGGGGCCACGGGGGGGTAGGAGGAAGGTTTGGGTGACTAGGGGATAGTGCGGTGGATTGAACGGGAATTCGGGTGGCCATCTGCTGGGATGAGGACGGGATGGTAGGATGAGGGTCAAGCGATTCCCTGTAGTGGGACCAACAAGCCCAAGTAAATCTGAATTTTTCGTGGGTTTCTTTGGCCTGGTGTATGAGCTGTTCCATCTCTTCAATTTTTTTCACTCGGGCGTGCCAGTCCTGGATTGTAGGTGGGAGTGAGGATCTCCAGCGGAGAGGGACACATTGGGAGGCTGCGTTTATTAAATGAAGGGTCAGGGATTTGCGGTATTGCGACTGTGGAAGCACCGAGTGATGTAGTAGGTACTGTGCTGGAGAGAAGTCAATGTGGTCAGTGGTAATATCTACAATACGTTCGTGTATCTCTCTCCAGAACGGTTGCAGTGCGGGGCAATCCCACCAAATGTGGAGGAGGGAGCCAGGCTCACCACCACATCTCCAGCACAATGGAGAGACCGTTGGGAAGAGTTTGTGAAGCTTATCCGGGGTTTTGTACCATCTCGTGCAGAGTTTATATCTATTCTCTTGTGCGGAGACATTGACTGAACCCTTATGTGTATGTTCCCAAATTATCTCCCAGTCTTTGTCTGACAAGTCAAGGGACAGGTCTGCCTGCCAGGCTGTGCGGGTGTTTGTGGCGGGGGCTACTGAGGATATCAGCAATGAGTACAATGTGGAAATCAGGTGTGTTTGGGGCTCCCCAGAGGCAAAGATTTGTTCCAAAGGTGTGAGGTCTCTAGACCACATACCGGGGGACCGGGCACTATCGAAAAAATGTTTTAGTTGCAGGAACTTGAAAATGTTCAATTTCAGCTGAGGGAATGCGGCAACCATTTTCTGGTATGTGAGGAGGGTGCCGTTGTGGAAGAATTGAGCGGCATGAGTCTTCAGGGCTTCAGATCGGGTGGTGTGGTCTGTAGTGGGCACGTCGGGTGAGAAGTCTGGGTTGCGGAGAAGAGGGGTCAAGGGGCCTGGTGAAGGGGAAACCTTGAGTGCTCGACACGCCAAATTAAATTTGCTAAGGGTAGGGCCAATGAGAGGATGGCTTGTGCAGGCAGTTGGGACTGAGCGAGGCGTAATCCAGGGAAGGTGAGAGATCGGGAAGTTGAGGAACGCGTTTTCTATGTCGACCCAATCCTTGTCTCGAGAATGGTGGTGCCAATCCGCCACTCTTACCAGATGGCACGCTGTGTGATACCGTGCCAAATCTGGTAGCCCCAGACCACCCCTCAGTTTCGGGAGAATGAGTTTGTCCCAACTTAGTCTGGGCGGACACCCTGCCCATAAAAAGGTTCTGCAGCTTCTCTTGAAAAGATTGAAAAATGACTGAGGCAGAGCTATCGGGATGGCCTGTAAGAGGTATAGCAAACGCGGGAGGACGTTCATTTTTAGGGTCGCCGCTCTTCCAAACCACGATAATCTGCCTTTATTCCAGTCCATCAAATCCTCTTTGATGGACAGGAGAGCGGGCAGAAAGTTAAGGGAGTATAGGTCCTTCAAATCAGGCGGGATTTTGATGCCTAAATAGGTGATGGCTTCAGTGGCCCACTTGAATGGGAAGTTTTGCTTGCAAATTGAAACTACCGAGTCAGGAAGGGTGACGTTCAGAGCCGTCGATTTCTCAAAATTTATTTGGAGATTCGAGAGGTGGTTAAAAAGTCTGAAGTCTTTCAGGAGATTGGGCAGCGTAGTGATGGGGTCCGAGAGAAACAGAAGAACGTCATCCGCATAGGCGGCCATTTTGCATTGTTTCCCCCGGACTTTAATGCCTTTGATGGTTGGATTCGCGTTTAACCGACGCAGGAAGGGTTCCATTGAGAGGATGAAGATAATGGGGGACAAGGGGCAACCTTGCCGAGTACCGTTAGATACGGAGAAGGCGTCCGACAGGCGGCCATTAACTCTAATTCTGGCAGTGGGGACGGAGTACAGAGCCAGGATCAACTGGACGGTCCTGTCCGGTAGCCCCACTTTGTGCAGGACCGCCGACATATAGTCCCACGCCACCCTGTCAAACGCCTT
Organism: Rana kukunoris; assembly: GCA_029574335.1. NCBI lineage: Eukaryota > Metazoa > Chordata > Amphibia > Anura > Ranidae > Rana > Rana kukunoris. Next base: position 351,854,534 of record CM056051.1, on the reverse strand, counting down.
CTCCGCATCCAAGGATAATAGAAAGCCCCTGTTGCGGGATGACCTCAACCAATGGTGTATGTTGAGGGCCTTGGTCGTGTTGTCCCTGGCCTCTCTCCCAGGGACAAAACCCACCTGGCTCGTTGAGATCAGGTCGGGGAGTAGGGGCAGCAGTCTGTTGGCCAGGATCTTCGCGAACAGTTTCAAGTCTACATTTAGTAGGGAGATCGGTCTATAGTTCGAAACGAGTGTTGGGTCCTTTCCCGGCTTAGGGATCAGGGAAATGTGGGCTTCCAGCAGGTCTTTTGTGCAGGCAGCTAGGTCAGGAAGGGCATTGTAAGAAGCGGTGAAGTGTGGTAGTAATAGGTGGAAAAAGGCTTTATAGTAACTGGCCGGCAAACCATCCGGGCCAGGGCTCTTGCCTACCTTCAGTTGTTTCAAAGCACGCAGTGCTTCTTCTGCTGTAATGGGGGAATGCAAGTGGGTCAAGTCTGTAGAAGTGTCAATTTGAGGGCAAGTCTTCCAGAAAAGAATCAATAAGGGTGGACCTATCCATGCTCTGAGTGGTGTGAACTGGTTTGGGTATATTGTATAAGTCAGAGAAAAAACGCACAAACTGGTTCGCTATGTCTTCTGACCTCGTAATTGCTTCTCCCGATGGGGAGGATAAGGCATTGATAGTGTATGTCGATTTCCGCTTCTGTAGAGCGGATGCAAGAAGCTTCCCGGATTTGTTCCCGAACTCGTAGAAGAGTTTGTTTGTCAGTGTAAATTTTCGGGTCAGCGATTTCTGAAGTTCCTCTAGAAGGGCCTTCCGTGCTGCTACCAGGTCGTCATGTGTGCGCATTGCTAGTGAAAGTTTATGTGCTCTCTCAAGAGCTTTGACCCTATTGGTTAGCTCTGTAATGCGTGCGTGTCTGAGTTACGAACGTTTAGCCATTAGAGACATGAATTCCCCTCTCACCACACATTTGTGAGCAGCCCAGATCAGAGTGGGGGAAGATTCCTCTGTCGTATTTTCATTAAAGTAGTTGGTTAAGGCGCCCGCGACATGTTGTACGTTCGCTTCATCAAGGAGGAGCGAGTCATCAAGCCTCCACACTGATGACCTGGGCCGATGGGAGGGAAGACGCAGTGTTACCGTGATCGGGTGATGGTCCGAGAGCAGCATTGGTTCTATGGTAGCCTCTACCAGGTTAGTGAGGTCGTTTTGCGTGAGGAAGAAGTGATCTATCCTGGAATATTTCACATGTAGAGGGGAGTAATACGTGAAGTCTTTCGTGTTGGGGTGTAGGGTACGCCACGTGTCGTGTAAGGTTAGGGTGTTTAGGTGTGTCTTGATCGCTCTCAGGGCTCTGTACGTTAAGCATGAGGAGCCATTAGAAGTGTCAAGCGATGGCGTTAGGGGCACATTAAAATCGCCCCCTAGCACTAGCACACCTACCTGGAAGGCTGTGAGTTGAAAGAGTACCTCTCTAAAAAAGGCCACTTGTTTCGTATTAGGAGCGTATATGTTGGCTATTGTGTATGGTGCGTTGTTCAGCGTACCCTTCAGAAAGAGGTATCTGCCCTGAGGATCCTTTTGTACGTCGGTTACTTGGAAGGGGCAATTTCTGGAGATCAGGACAGACACCCCTTTGGATTTAGCCGATTCATTTGGCGCATGAAAAACTGATGGGAAATTGCGATCGAACAGCTTAGGAACACAGTCTGTCCTAAAATGCGTTTCCTGGATTAGCAACATGTGTGGCTTATCTTTCCAGAGCGAGTATAGCAGTCTAGAACGCTTTTCAGGCGTGTTCAAACCACGTGCATTAAGGGAGTATAGCTTGAGGTGTAGGGGGGAAGTCTTATCCCCACCGTTGGGGTATCTTGTGGAGGTGGAGGATTGCATCTTGGGATAGAGTGGACAGGGGGGAGTGGGGAGGGACGGGGGACCGACCACACCCTAATAAGGGTGGGGGGAAGCTATCTGCTACTAGGGTCAGGTAGCGTTCTCAGGCAGTAGTAAGAGTAACCGATTAGGCGAGAGGGCCTAGTCCAATCGCCTAGATTGGCAAAGGTCAATCGGTAATGTACAAGGTGGAACGGGTCTCCACCCCGCCTAAGGGGCTGCAGAGCACCGGTCCACCACTGTGCGGGGGTTGACCGAGGACAGAGCAGGAATTCAGGACTAGAGTACCTGCACAGGTTTTGTAGTCGAGTGTGATACACCAAAATTATGAATACAAATCTATAGGGGACCACCCCAGGGCAAGTATCATAGGGCTGAACTTAGAGAGGGGAATTCCCACCCCCGTGGAGTGTAAAACTTTTTAGGGCACAAAGATATTCGGAGTGGCAGGGGAAGCAGTGTGTTTCCGAATATCTGGGTATCCGCCCATGGCTCACTGGAGTGTGAGTGGCAAGCCTCCCCTCCCCCACCGGACCCCGGGGTCCAACAACTCAGAGCACTCCTAAAATCAGAGTGATCTAACTGCTGTTTGGACTCCATGGGGGGTTTCTCAGGCCCGTGAAGACTAACACCACACTCACAATCGGGAAAAGTTCAACAATTAGTGATAATCTTAAACCTCTTAAACAATGGAACAATATGAACTATGTAGGAGTCAGTCAGCTGCTGGTACCCGAAGGTAGCCGATCGGGACCCAGCAGCAAGCTCCGGTGACCAATAGAAAACAATATCTTATTAGCAAAACACATACCCTGAACAGAATGCTGGGCACAGTGAGTTCTATAGTTATAAAGAAAGTTGCTGATGGTCTTTACGTCCATAGACTGGCGCGTATGCAGGGGAGTAGCGACCCGGCTGGAGCATAGTTCAGGACGCTTCGTGCCTGTGCAGATCAGAGTGACCGTTATGGTTCCCGTGTGTACCAGTTGGGCCCCTTGTCAGGAGCAGGTGCTTTGCAGTGAGAGCTGGGGAACTGGCTCGGTATCTGTTCGCGTGGGAATTGACCGACCATCCATGTTGCAGCGCGGTGACGGTGGAGGGAGAGGTGGCATTCTCCAGGATCAGAAGGTATCCTCCGGTGCCGTAAAACCAGCGTGCAACGTCAAGCGTTGGTCACATGGCGAGGGCCGGCGTGACATGAAGAGGGCCGTCCGAGACAACGCTGTGCAGTTTGGGTAACGTAGTTCTAGGCCTTTGCCGCACAGTCACGAGGCTTAGGTTACGCTGTAAAGACCGCGCCCCCCGACAAGCTAGTGGGAGGGGCGAGGCGTAAGAGCAGATGGTAGGCCAACAGGGCCCGTGTATCAAGAGGAGATCGTCCTCACCTGAGTGCCAAACTGAATAGCAAGGAGCACAGTGATCAAGAGTGACAAAAAAATAAAAAATGCAAAACAAAAAGAAGGGAACCTCTAAACCTAGTTCCAATGGTAACCATAACTTGAGGTGATCAGCAAGGGTATAGCTGTATCTCCCATTGTGTGCAGATGCGGCCCGGCTCAATAGTCTCTCCTCGCTCTTCTAGGGCCAGGAGCGGTCGGTGAGCCACGATTCCCTCGGGAGTCCCGCTCGGTGGATGAGCGCCTCTCATCAGACGGGGATGTCCTCCGGCGGTATCGGGTGGCTTGGGTTTCCATCGGAACCTCCTGCGGCTTGTTCAAACGACCCACAGACCTGCGATACGGGGCATACCAGTCAGGAACTGAAACCACCGGCAGGCCCAGGGCCTCGCAAAACTTGGGTAGATCTTCTGGAACCATCAGTTTAGCTGTGCGGCCATGGCGGGAGGCTTCCAAACAGAATGGGAACTTCCATTTATATCTGATCTCATTAGCCCGCAGGACGTCCAACAGGGGTCTGAGATCGCGGCGGTGTTGGAGGGTGATGCCTGAGAGATCCTGATAAATCTGGATCGGGGTCCCGTTGTGTGAGGGCCTCTGGCTCCGGGCTTGTCTCAGAATGTCCTCCTTCAGTTGGAAGTCTATGAGGCAGCACACTACGTCCCTGGGAGGTTCAGTGTCTCTCCCTCTGGGGCGTAGGGCGCGATGGATCCTCTCCATGGCAATGGCTGCCTGTGGTGGTCTGCCCAGTATAGTGTTAAAAATAGCGGTTACTTCACCTCGCACTTGCTCTCCCTCCACCGATTCCGGTAGACCACGTACGCGTAGGTTCCGGCGTCGGCCTCTATTGTCGAGGTCCTCTAGGTGCCTATTAACATCTCAAAGTTGAAGGTTATGATCATCTATCTTCCTGGTTGATCGGATCAGGACCCGACCGTGATCTTCCAGTGTCCTTTCATTGACTGTGACCCTGTCAGCGAGGGATCTGATATCTAATTTTAGGTCCGCGATGGCCGCTGAGAGCGTGTCTTTAATGTCAGCGGCGATCGCTTTCAAATCCAGGATGTTAAGGTGCGGGAGCGTGGGGGCTTCCGTGCTTCCCGTGGGTATCCCCAACGGGGGTATCGGGGCTGTCTGGGATGCTGTCAGTATAACGTCCGACGAAACGACAGATGAAAGAGGTATATGGCCTTGCGCAGGACCTTGGCGCGCGGGCGCCATATTCCCCCTGGCGGAGCGGAACATGTCCGGGATGTTCTGTCCCTGAGAGGCGGCCTGCTCCCTTGGAGAACGTGAGCGGGAGGTCGAGGTGTTCCTGGAGGCTGTGCCCATGATGAAGGTTGCAAACTGGGTGTGGGATCTCCACTAATGGTGGCTCTGTGCCCTGAGGTGGCTGGAGCTCCGAGTTCAAGCGTCCATCTTCCTACCCGGTCCGGCCACGCCCCCTTGTGCTTCTTTTTTAACCACTCTTGGTTGCAGGAACCGCACCTTTCAGACTCTGCGAATAACATCTCTTCCGAGCATCAATCCACAAGAGACTTATGGTATACCCACCTGATCTGGATCAACTTCACTCGATGGACATTTTGCCTTTCCGAAGTGACCTCGATGAGAAGGGGCCATGAGTACACACAGCCCCTGACGATAGCATTCTGTTACTTTGTTTGGGATGCCGGTTAAAATCTTGTCAATTAATGCAAACGGTTTGAATCACCCTGTGAAGAGAAAATCGCTCTGGCGGGAAGCTGATTCCTTGCGGTGCGATGTTCTCTGTGTTCAGGAGACCCACTTTCACAGGGGGGCTCCACCCAAATGTTCATACAGATCTTTCCAGCATTACTTCTTTTCTAACATGGCGGCTAAAAAAAGAGGTGTAATGATCGCTGTCAGAGACACAGTCTCCTTTTCTCTGATAGAGGAGCACTCTGACCCCTCTGGTCGCTATATAATATTGGTATGTGACTTTAACGGCATTAGATATACTCTGGGTAATGTATATGTCCCGAACAGGAGACAGATTAATTTTCTGAATGGCCTCATGTGCAAGGTTAAGAAGCTCCTTCAGGGTTCCCTTATCTTATGTGGTGACCTAAATATAATACCTGACCCCCTGCTAGACTCCACTACAAAATCTTCTGGGAAGGCCCGTACCTTGGCGAATTTTCTTCGTTCCCATGATCTGTACGATGCTTGGCGTTGTGCGCATGCCACCGAAAGAGATTATACCTTTTTCTCGCATAGGCACTGTTCCTATTCGAGGATTGATTTGTTTCTATTGGACAAATGGTTGCTTACTAGAGTAACAAACTCCAAGATCAACACGATCACGTGGTCAGACCACACTTCCATTCTCCTGACTCTAGGTGACAAGTACCCTGACACAGCTGCATACGTGTGGCGAGCTAGCTCTTCCATTATTCAAGACGGGACCAGCAAAGAAACGATTAGAGAACGACTGACAGAGTTTTTCCAGATCAACTCCCAGTCCACGGATAACCCATTCACACTCTGGAATGCCCATAAGGCCTTCATCAGAGGCGTGTTTATCCAGCTGGGCTCTAGGGCCAAGAAGATGAGACAACTCACACTGTCCAATCTTCTCAAAGACATAGACTCCCTGGAAACCTTAACCTCCCTGGCGGTATGATTCTGTCTGGAATTACGTACCAAAAGCGGTACAATTATTTGCATGGAAGTTTGGCGTTTTATACTGTAGGCCTGCAATTCTTAGGAATAACTTGCTTAAATCTGTCCAAACAAGACATCCCGGGTATGATAAAGTTTGAAAAACAAAATCATAATTTTTTATATAATAAAAAACTATAAATAATTATAACAAATTATAATAAAAAATATTCAATAATGTAATCAACTCAAAAACACTGAAATTTGCTCAGTTGCAGAATTGTCGCTGTCATTATTTATTTTTTTTATGACAAATTTCCCCACAAATCGCTATCGCTCAATTCTGAAAGTAATTATAATTTATTATCGCTGTTTTCTAGCTGATCTAAAACCATTTTTGACATAAAGGGACACTTTTGGTTGTTATGGGCAATCTACAGTTTCCAGGCAGAAAGAACAGTTTTTATTATATAAAAGGACATGTAGGGCACAGGACAGACCACTAGGGACAAGGGGGGGGTGTATTTTTTACATACAGTACTGTAATCTATAAGATTACATTGTACTGTATGTAAAGTGTTTGTTTACCTTTTTAAATTTGGCGCCGTTCTCCGCTCCCGTGCGTCGTAACGTCGCAGGGAACGGAGATCGGCGGCACACGGGGACGCTGTGTGAATCGAGCGAGCACCCGCTCGCTCACACAGCGGGGATGCATCGCTGGATCCAGGAAGAAGGTAAGACAGCGCGCGCTGCAGGCTCTGCATGGCTACCCCGAGCGTGACTCGGGGATACCGATCTCTGCAAAAAAAAACACCCCGAGTCACGCTCGGGGATACCGCCAGGGAGGTTAAACAAAACGAATCCCAAAGCTTCCACTAGTGCTAAAATCTCAGCCTTAAGACATGATCTCAGAATCCTTCTCCTCCGTAATTTTGAAAATAAAGACAGATGGGCAAAGATGTCCTTTTACTCAATGAACAATAAAGCGGGCAAGGCACTGGCCCGTTACATACGAGGCCAGCGTTTTAAGACCAAGATTGCTAGACTGACACATCCTATAAGTAAGAAACCAGTGTATGACCCTCAGGGCATTGCAGACGCGTTCAGCGACTATTATAGCTCCCTTTATAATTTAGATCAAGAACCCTCGACCTTCCAACCGTCTCTGACCGACATAACAGGTTTTCTTTCTATGATCCGACTACCCAGCCTGTCCCCGGAACAACTAAGCGATTTAAATTCTCCCTTCACATTGAGCGAACTACTACAGGCTATCAAATCCCTCCCTCCTAACAAATCTCCTGGTCCAGACGGACTTATAGGAGACTACTACAAGACCTTTCAGATGACTTTAGGCCCACATTTACTGAATGTATTCGAATCGGCCGCTACGTCGGCATCCTTCCCACCCGAAATGCTCGAAGCCTTGATTGTAACGCTGCCCAAACCTGGGAAGTCACCGGATGCTCCTCAAAATTTCCGACCTATCTCATTACTAAATAATGACCTTAAGATCTATGCCAAAATGATAGCCCTGCGACTAGTGGATATCTTGCCCACCTTGATAGACCCAGACCAATCTGGTTTTACGAAGGGTAGACAAGCGTCGGATGCCACAAGGCGATTACTCAATATTACCCACATAGCACAGTCGACCCGAACGCCTTCTCTGCTCCTAGCTTTGGATGCAGAGAAGGCGTTTGACAGGGTGCATTGGTTGTACCTGAAGTGCGCTCTGGAAAAATACGGTTTTGAAAAGTATTCACTGTCAGCAATTTTAGCTCTGTACACGGTCCCGTCGGCTAAGGTTTATATGTCGGGAATGCTATCCAAACCTTTCAATATCACGAATGGCACAAGGCAGGGGTGCCCACTATCCCCCCTCATTTTCAATCTGCTAATGGAGCCGCTCGCGGCTTCCATTAGACAGGCGCCCGGAGTACATGGTTTTATAATAGCCGGGAAAAAACACGTCATTAGTCTGTTCGCGGACGACGTTATACTAATGCTTACTAATCCGGCTACTTCCTTGGAGAGGGTCTCCTGTCTGCTCCGGGATTATGGTAAAATATCATACTATAAAGTGAATGACACCAAATCCTTTATTTTGGATCTGGGCGTACAAAAAGAGGATAAGCTCTGTATGCAAAGCACTTACCCTTATGTGTGGAATTACCACGCAATTGATTACTTGGGGATCCATCTTACTGCCTTCCCGGAACAACTATTTCATGCCAATTATTCACCATTAATAGATAAAGTCAAAGAAGGAACAAAAGCACATCTTATCATGGTCAGGCAGGCTGGCCGCCTTCAAAATGCAGATATTGACACAAGTATTATATGTGTTTAGAACGGTGCCCGTGCCAGTGTCCAAGAATTTTTTTGGGGAACTACAGGGTATTCTATCAAGATTTATTTGGGTGGGCAAAAGAGCGCGTAGCGCTTTCCATAAGATCCGTAAGACCAGGTTGGCAGGAGGCATGGGAGTTCCCTCCTTCGCGGATTACCATCTAGCGGCCATTTTGACACAGGCTAAAGGCTGGTTCCCAAACCAGCCTACCCCAATATGGGGCCCCCTTGAACAGAACCAAGTCCCTGGCCGGGACCTGGGAGCACTTCTGCTGGCAAGCCCGTTCCTTAGGAACACACACATGCCCTACGCATCACCTATAGTGGCCACCCTAGAGGCATGGAGGCATTTTGCCTTGGCGAAGTTGCTTTCAACTCCAGCCGTTGAGCTTAACATTCCTATTTCCTCCTTAGCTTTGATAATACCTAATTTAAATCTGCAGAAATGGACATTGGGAGGAGTGAAATGGGTCTCTGATATTCAAGAAGGTAGCAATTTGAGACCATTTCAGCAACTACAAACCACATTTGACCTACCAAGCTCCGAACACTTCAATTTCCTTAGAGTACAGTCATTCCTCAAAAGCACACAATATAGGCCCTACAAAATATTTTGGAAGGCAAAAGTCTTTTTCACTTCTCAGAGCAGCAAGGGGAGAGGTATAACGCTAATTTATCACTTACTTAATAATAAATCTATTTTTGAAAAAAGCAATGCCTTGCTAGCTTGGGAAAGAGATTTAGATGTCTCTTGTACGGACGTACAGTGGCTCAAGGCATTACAATACACTTACTCAGCCACAAAAAGTGCTAACCTCTGGGAGCTTTATCACAAGGTCACCCAGAGATGGTACCTGACTCCGTCTAGACTTGCACGGTTTGGTCGCGAAGCCTCCCCGCTCTGTTGGAGACAATGTACACAAGTGGGCTCACTGTTTCATATTTAATGGGAATGCGGGAAGTTGGCTAGTTTTTGGAGTAGTACTTTTTCCATCATATGCCAAGTCACAGGAATCCCGGTGCCCCTATCTCCCTCTCTGGCCATATTACACTTAGGAATAGAGGAGCTACCTCTCCCTTTTAGAAAATTCACCATCCAACTTCTCTTAGCAGCCAAACTGGTAATACTCAGACATTGGAGATCCAATTCGAGTCCCAAAGTGGGTGATGTGGTTAGAACCATATTTTTACACTTTACATATGAACGTATGTTGGCCTATTCAGAGGGTAGACACGCCTCATTTATTACTCATTGGCAGGCATGGTTGGACTGGTATGACAATAACAAAACCCTTTACCTAGGACAATGAAATGTTATCCACTGGGGAGATAGGTAAACACCTTAGGTTGGACACGATTCTGCCTTAAGTCCTTATCTAAATGAGAGGTGCTGGTTCCTTCTTTTTCTTTTCTTATTCATTATCTTTGTTTTATTTTTGTGTTTACATAGTACAAGTTAATCAGTACAGAGTATGTGGCTACATGCTCAACATTAAAGTTTATCCCCCATATGCATGGAATACTCGTACACAAGTCATGCACAATTGTACAATATTTGCACTTATTCCCAGAACATGTACAGCAGAGGTGACATAGGTCTGTTTTCATGGGTTGCAGTGTGTACCCAAAGGGGTAACCTATGGTAAAAACGGGCCTCAATGATATATCGTTTGCCTGTAGGTGGATAGAATTGCATTTCCTGTGTTGTACCACAGTCTTGTTAATGTGCAGCGAAGATGTCCCCTTTTGTTGTTCCTTTGACATCCACCTGCATTCATGTAGTTGTACAAATGCCATGCTTTCCATGCTGGTAAAATCTTTTGGTAAACAATAAAAACTATTGAAATTAAAATATATTGTCCCTGCCCGTGCTTGCTGGACCACGTGTCAGCAGCAAGGTGTATTTTATGGCTGAATGCCATAACATTTCCTTCCACGTGATGGTAGGGATATGGAACGGCCTTACACGAGAAGTAGCAACTGGGAACCTGCCATTGTGGTACATCAGAAGTTGGAGAGCCAACAGCTTTGACAAGCTTGCATTCAGACACTGGGCATGTGGGTGGCGGGGACTGTTTTTTTTTTCCGGTGCAACAGATGGGGCAGAGAGATTTGCTGGCTACAGTCTACAGCTGGTGGTGTGCTGCTGGCAGATGTACTGCTAGGACCTGGGACTCCATGTGCTATACCATCATCCCTGTCAGTGGAGGCTGCTGAAAGGTAATGGCTCGGTATAGCAGGGGCAGACTGAAGTGGGTAAGGAGTAGAAGGAGGGACAGATTTGTGCCCTTTTGTGTGGCTTTTAGGTACTGTTGCCAACAGGGCTGAGTGTTTGGATGTTAAATGCCTTGTTAGGCATGTGGTACCCAAATGGTTGGTGTTTTTGCTACGTTTCAGGTGCCTGAGACATAGTTTGCAGATAGCAACAGTGCAATCTGCTGCATATGTGCTAAAAAAGGCCCAGATAGCTGAGCTTTGGGGAGTGGGCCAGGAGATAACAGATGCAGAATGTGATGGAATAAGGTGGCTGCTCTCTACTCTTTCTTGATGTCGGCCTCCTTGGGGTTGTGCCGCTTCACCTTCAGTTTCCTCCTCTGCTCTATCTGGCACCCAAGTCGCATCAGTGACCTCATCATCATCTCCATCTCCTCCATTGTCATCATTAATACTGGAGACAACTTGGCAATATGCTGCGGCTTGGGGAACATGAATGCCAAATTTGTCTACCAGGGTTCCTCCCTCTCTCTGGGCTCATGTTCCTGTCAGCCTCAACCTCAGAACCAACATCTGAATCCAGTAATGGCTGTGCATCAAGTAACAAGTGGCTGACACTGTGGTCAAAAAACTTAGCAGATTCCTTTATTAATGGTTGATGTTGGCGCTAAGCCAGGAATAGATGTGGACAAGGAGGCAGGTTTATCCACCTGGCAACTGCAGGGGAGTGCACACTTGTCTCTACTTGTGTGACAGAGTATGAGGAAGGTTTAGTAAGCCAGTCCACCACCTTCTCTGCATGCTGTGGCGAAAAATACAGTCAAACTCACTAAACAAGGGGAAATTACAGTACCTGTCGCCAATAATGTGTTTCCAGCACGACGGCATTGCACGCATTCTCTGCCACATGGTGCCAACATCTCTCACTCGCTGGAATAGGAAAAGCACATTCCAGCGAGTGCGCCATAGAAGCAACGGGGATCTGACTTGGATTCCCGCCAATTCTAGCCACAGTGTTTGGTATGAATCATGAGGGGGAACTCCACGCCAAATTTTAAATAAAAATCCGACATTGGTTCCCCCCAGGGGCATACCAGGCCCTTAGGTCTGGTATGGATTGTAAGGAGAACTCCTGAGCTGAAAAAATGGCGTGGGGGTTCCCCCACAATCCATACCAGACCAGTATCCAAGCACGCCGCCCGGCCGGTTAGGAAAGGAGTGGAGATAATCGAGTGCCCCACCTTCCTGAGCCGTACCAGGCCGCATGCCCTCAACATGGGGGGTGGGTGATCTGGGGTAGGGGGGCGCCCTGCGGCCCCCCCACCCCAAAGTACTCTGTCCCCATGTTGATAAGGACAGGGCCTCTTCCCGACAACCCTGGCCGCTGGTTGTCGGGGTCTGCGGGTAGGGGGCTTATTGGAATCTGGGAGCCCTCTTTAATAAGGGGGGCCCCCAGATACTGGCCCCCCACCCTAGGTGAATGAGTATGGGGTACATCGTACCCCTACCCATTCACCTGGAGGAAAAGTGTCAATAAAATAAACACACAACACCAGGGTTTTAAAATAATTTATTAGTTAGCTTCGGAGGCCAAGGAGAATTTTAAAATCTTCCACAGTGAGGGGTTTCCAAACAAAAGGGCAGGAATATGAAGAATTTGGATTGTTGGCTATATGTTGGCTGGCGTATAGATTACACTGTTCTACAATGTCATTTAGGAGCTCATTGGTAAAAAATATGTGAAAATAATAAATTGGGTTACATTTTGCAACTGTATCTGAGGGCCTGGCTGGGCTGTAAAAAGTGCAATTACAGGTTCTACTGATGTTTCAGACAGCCATGTTGGAGACAGTAGAACATCTGGGGGTCTATCATGGTCCCTGCCTGGTTGTGGCTAGCATCTGGCCTATTCTTTAGAAAGGTGGCAGAACTGCTGGTGGATGCCTGCCTATCCTGGAGTGTCTCGCTGCTGGTGGATGCCTGCATATGATCCTGGAGTGCTGTGCTGCTGGTGGATGCCTGTGCCTGCTCCTATCTCCTAAGCCTCTATGTAAAGATTCTATCTGCCTCAGTTTCCAATTCAGAGCCAATGCTTTCCAATGGCTCATAGTTGATATCCGAGTCTAACAGAGAGTTTCCCGCTACTCTCATCCAACACACTATGGAGTGTCTGGAGTGCCCCCTCGCTACTGTAGAATCTTTTAGCCATGTGGACTGATATGCACAGATTCTAACAGACATATGTGTTATAGATGTTGATCACTGGGATGTGGCAGATCTTCACAGGCAGATGTTGATCACTGGAATGTGGCAGACAATCATGGGCAGATGTGCGCCAGATGTGGCAGGTGATAATGGACAGATGATTAATTTGATTACTAGGTTAGGACCCACTAATTTGGGGTACTTTGCCGCAGTAAGTTGGCTTAGCACTATATCACCATATAGTGTGACCAAACCCCCATATTTTTGAATGTGTTCAGGTGTATTTAACTAGCCTTGCAGGACAAATGTAATTTTTGCATGTGTGCGCTGTAATCTGTTTTGTTTTGTCTTTGGTCTTATAGCAGCACCATCTTTTAGATGTAAAGCATTTTTAGGGTGTACCCCCAAGTATGTTTTTGTATGTTGTATAAACCCTGACCAGGTTTCTTGGGCTGGAGCACCCCTCCCCCTCATTACCTCTTATTAGTAGCCACCAGTGCATAGGAGGAATCCCTTCAATTCTCCCATATACAGGAGTTTATCTCCCATGGTTGAGACACAGGTTCTTTCATTCTATTACTAGGTTAGGACCCACTCATTTGGGGTACTTTGTCGCAGTAAGTTGGCTTAGCACTATATCACCATATAGTGTGACCAAACCCCTGTATTTTTTAACATGTTCAGGTGTTGTTAACTAGCCTTGCAGAATAAATGTAATTTTTGCATGTGTGCGCTGTAATCTGTTTTGAATAGACAGATGACACATGTGCCAGATGTTGGCGGGCAGATATGCCAGCTGTTGGCAGGCAGATGTTTTCACTGTGTTTGGGGACACTGTTTTGGGGACACCATCTGTGTGATCAGTGGGTAAAAAGCATACAAACAGCTAAAACTCACTAATCACTCAGCTGCAGCACAGATCTCTCTTGCGCTCTGTGAGAGGGGAGGAAGAGATGAGAGCCGTTATATGGCTATTTACATTACATGATGGCTGTGATTGGATACTGCCATCATGTGATCAGGAGGTCCAATCACAGAGCCCTCATGTTGTGCAGCACTGTCCTGTCTCTGGGGGGCACAGACAGATCAGGATCAAGCCGCTGGGTGGGCACGGACCCGGTCAATCCCGTGTCTAACATCACCCCACACTTTTTGCAACACAATGGCTGTGATTAGACACAGCCATAATGCGTATCAGGAAGGCAAATCCCAGTGCCCTCCCATCGTTCCACCAAAATGTGGCTTGTCGGGGGGACACACACGCATCGGGATCATACGGGTGAGCAGGCACGATCTCACTCCTTCTGAGGGACGTTCAGGAGTGTCCACTCAGAAGGAGGAAGCACCTGGCCGTTTATATGAAGTGGCTGGGTAGGAAGGGGTTAAGAGGCACCACACACAGACATATCCAGGACATGGGCTACAACTGTCACATTCCTTGTATCAAGCCACTCCTGAACCAAAAACAATGTCAGAAGCATCTTGCCTAGTTAAAGCAAATTTTGCATTTGGAAATCAAGGCCCAGAGTCTGGAAGAAGAATGGAGAAGCACACAATCCTAGTTGCATGAGGTACAGTGTGATATTTCCACAGTCACTGTTGAATTGGAGAGCCATGTCACCTGCTGGTGTTTGTCCAATGTTTTATCAAGTCCAAAGTCAGCCGCAGCCCTCTATCAGGGAATTCTAGAGCACTACATGCTTCCCTCTGCTGACAAGCTTTATGGAGATGCAGATTTAATTTTCTAGCAGGAAAAACTATATCTGGTTTAATGACCATGATATCACTGTGCTTGATTGGCCAGCAAACTCGCCTGACCTAAACCCCATGGAGAATCTGTGGGGTATTATCAAGAGGAAGATGAGAGACACCAGACTCAACAATGCAAATGAGCTGAATACCACTATCAAGGCAACCTGGGCTTCCATAACACCTCGGCAGCGCCACAGGCTGATCTTGCCTCCATGTCATGCCGCTATGATGCAGTAATTAATGCAAAAGGAGCCCCGACAAAGTAGTGCATACTATACTGTACAGGGACATACTTTTCAGTAAGCCAACATTTCTGCATTAAAATATATATATATATTTTTTTTATTGGTCTTATGTAATATTCAAATTTTCTAAGATGCAGAATTTATATATATATATATTGTATTTCTTTATAGTACACCACAGGACACAGAGCCTTAAATCATTACATAATGGGTTGTATGGTCACTAGAGGTGATTGGACACTGGCACAACCAATCAAAGACAGTTCCCCTCCATAAAACCCCCTCATCAGGGAAGTACCTTAGTTTTTTCGCCAGTGTCTAAGGTGGTGGACGCGAGTAAGATGTGGTGAAGGAAGCTCTGCCAAAGAGCTACATTGTCTATCATCTATCCAAGACGCATAATTTCTTACGCCAAAACTGGATGGTATCCAGACCTCGTTAACGAGGTGACGCCTGTAATGTCTCTCTTCGGGGGACTGGGCTCTGGGGTCCAACACTTTCGCTCTATACGCTTAAAGTCCTGGTAAAAGGTCTCCTTTAAGTAGGAACTCATACCCTTGAAGGTCGGCATGCAGACCCCACCGTGATGGGGGAAGATTGGTATCTTCTTGGCAGAAAACCTGCGGCGGGGACAAAGTGAGTTAGGAAAAAGTCCTACGTTTTAAACTTAGGGACCTTTCCTATTTAGAGTGGGTGTGAACACTCTGAAACTGTGTGTTATTAGTTGCATACTTAATTGTAGATTGCTTAACAAGCACAGTAGTATATGCATGTGTTGGTACCTTGGCTTTGCTTGGCATTATGTCTTCCCAAAAAAAGAGTCTCTGGCTGAAGCAAAAGAAGCATCACCACCAAAGACAGGAGGCTCTAGCCGCGCCTGCTCGGTGCCTTCCTCTCCTGTAATACCCGATGTATTTATACAGGAAGAGCCATTACCTCTATCAGGAGTTGCAGCCTCTCCTGTAGTGTTGGTGCCTGCATATGTCACTGAAGACACTTTGGCAAAAGCCCTAAAAAATTTAGAAGGGAAAATCCTCAGAAAAGGACAAAAAGCAAAGCAGGACTCCTCCGGTTGTGTTAGGAGGATGAGGACTTTAAGGGATCTGAGCTATCAGAGGAATCTCGCAGGTTCTAAAGCTACAGGTGCAATATTACACTGAAGCAGTGTGCTCCACTTTTAGATTCCCCTCTAAGGAGTTAACTGAATCACCTGTCTCCTCTCTGGGCTCGTTAAAATACCCATAGGCTGCCTGTGCCTTTTCCGATTCATCCTTCATTGGAGAATTTAATTTACGCAATCTGGAAAAGCCCAGATAAGTGTTTTGCTATTCCTAGGAAGTTTAAAATGCTTTATCCTATGGAGGATAAGTTTACCAACAAGTGGAGTCTGCCTGCTGTGGATGCAGTGATTTCTTGTGTAAACAATAGCCTAACTCTTCTTGTGGACAATGCCCAGGTATTTAAAGATCCTTCTGAAAAAAGGTTGGAATCTTTACTAAAATCATCCTTCCTCCTGGAAGGCACAGTAACCCAACCTGCTGTAGCAGTGGTGGGTATATGTCAGTCCTTAAAAGGAATAGGTGAAACAGGGGATGAAACATCTGACTTCTGAACAGATCAAATTTTGGGAGAATAAGCCCAGGGCCTTATGTTTTACAGTGGATGCCATTAGAGATTCTATCCAACAGGCATCCCGTCTCACGCTCCAGCTGGTGCTTATGTGCAAAATTCTTTCTTTCAGCAGAAGCCCCATACAAAAATCTTTTGGTCAGCTTCCCCTTTCATGGTGAACGCCTTTTTGGGGATGATTCGGAAAAATACATCCAAAAGATATAGAGCGGTAAAACTACCCTTCTACCAGAGAAGAAGAAAAACAAGTGTCCTTGTTTTAAGTGTTCTCTCTCCCCGGCTCCAGGTTGATATAGCTCCAGCTAGTGGCGACGGCATTTTCAGCCAGCCACAAAGGCCAAGGAAGACCAAGCCCAGAAAAACAATAAGCAGTGGGGTCCAAAGGCCTAACAAGCAAAACCCCAAAGTCTCTTCATGAAGGGGTGCCCCCCACTCGGCCGAGTGGAGGGACAACTTTGGCAGTTTTCAGCAGCAATGTCAGACAGAAATCCAGGACAAGTGGGTAGTATACACAGTGTAACGGAATGAACCGTGACAGACTGAGATATTCCTATGTCTAGGGTCACCTTATGTCCACTAGGGCCATAGGGTGACAAAGAATAATAATTCATATTGCAGGACTGGAATATTACAAAGTGGATGTCTTGAGATATCACAAGCTGTTGCCTATTCAATCTGACTGGGCACACATGCTTTTGAAAAGTGTTAATTGCATCAGAAAGACCTTTTGATGGTGCGATTCATTGTGTCTAAAACAATGTGTTAAATTCTCCATTCAGATGTACTGAATTAGCATGTCATTGTCTACAGGAATGTCATGCTCTCTGAGTCTATTGATGATGCGGTGCCGACGTGTCTACATAATTAGCTTACCTGAAAGCCTTTTAATGTGATTGAAGCCCCCCCATGGTGTGAAGGGGGGTGGAGATTGTATTGTCCTGTGATTAACTGTATTATGCTTGAAACTGTATAAGAAGCTGAGAAAATACCAATAAATGAGTCATATCTTTGGAAGCAAGTACGGAGCTCTGTCTCGTCTTATTCTGGGAATTGATATGGATCCTGTATGCACGATTGTGGAGTGTCGGATAAGCTTGTCGTGGTTGGATGGAAGGTCGTAAGCGGTGGTGACCGTTACACACAGTATCTGTAACGGTCACCACCGTTTACGACCTTCCATCCACCCACAACAGCTTATCCGACACACTCCGACAATCTTGCATACACGATCCATTCCCCAGAATCAAGACAAGACTGACAGCTCTGTACTTGTTTGAAAATCAATGAATACTTTAATGGTATATTAGCTTGCTTATCTATCCAGTACAGCATTTTAAAGTTAATCACAGGACAATGCAATCTCCACCCCCCTAATCATACACTGGGGCTAATTCTCTAGCAGACATTTCGGCACCGACCCTGACAAGACACATCACATTCCTATATCAATAGAATTCAAACAAAATACAATTGACATGCTAATCCAATACATCTGAAGAGAGATGTTAACACAGGGCTTTAAACAGTTTTATCACACAACGAAAAGGTCTTTGAGCCGACCTGGATTAACACCTCTACACAATGAAATGTCTTTCACAAGCCGGGTCACTTAGTATTTTAAAAGCAGATGTCTTTGCATTGAATAAGCCAACAGCTTGTGATATCTCAAGACATCCTGCAAACATGAATTATTATTAATGTCCCATCTCATGTAATACATGAATTATGATTTTATTAGCCACCCTACGCTCAAAAGGGCACAGGGTTGACGTAGACCCAGGAGTTATTAGTGCTGCTGGCACAGGAGTATCTCTCATCCTTCCAAAGTCTCTGGTTGTCACGGTTCAATCCGTTACAGTATCCCTACGATACAAACTGGAATTTTGAGAAATCACATCTTCTCAGTTTTGAAGCTCAAGGCTCTCCAAAGAACCACTAAAAAGAGTGTCCTCCTTCAAAGAATTGGATCACTTGATGTCCCAAGGGATGATCACAGAAGTACCCCTAAAGGAGCCAGGCTCAAGTTTTCATTGAAACCTTTTTGGGATTCCAAACCAAATGGAGACGTCAGACCCATCCTGGATCTAAGATCTCTAAATCAGTTTTTTAAAAATTTGCCATTTCCGAATGGAAACTATTCGATCAGTGGTCGCCTCCCTACAAGGCAGAGAATTCATGGCGTCGATAGACATCAAGGACATATATTTATTATGTGCCTATCCATCCTGCGCACCAAAGATTCTTAAAGTTCGCAGTAGAACATTGCCACTTCCAGTTTGTGGCTCTGCCATTTGGGGTGGCTACTGTGCCTCGGGTATTTACAAAGGTATTAGCCCCTCTGTTGGCAAATCTGAGGGTACAGGGCATAGAGGTAATGGCCTATCTAGACGATCTACTTGTGATAGATCAGTCAGTGGCAGGACTAAATTTACGCTGTGCTTACCACACTAAGATACCTGGAACAGTTAGGATGAATTGTAAACCTACAAAATCCTCTCTACAAGCCCAAAAAAGGGTAGAGTATTTGGGCATGATCACAGACACAGCCCAAGGCAGGGTATTCCTGCCAGAACAAAAGATCAAGTCACTAAGGGACCTGATCTGCAAGGTGAAGGCAACAAAAAGGTTGTCTATTCGCCTTTGAATGAGGCTACTAGGGAAGATGGTGGCCTCCTTTGAGGCTGTACCTTACGCCCAGTTCCACTCGAGACCACTTCAAGGCAGTATCTTAGCCACCTGGAACAAGAAGATCCAGGCTCTGGATTTACTCATGCACCTGTCTCCACAAGTGGGCCAAAGCATCAGTCGGTGGTTAAAAAACAAAAACTTGCGGAAAGGACGATCCTTTCTCCCAGTCACCTGGAAGGTGGTGTCTTCAAATGCCAGCCTAAGGGGCTGGGGAGCAGTGTTAGAAGAAGCTTCAGCCCAGGGAACCTGGGCTAGGACCGAAAGGAACCTGCTCATCAACATACTGGAGATAAGGACAGTATACTTGGCCACCAGAACCTGGACACAGAGGTTACAGGGACACCCGGTTTGGATTCAATCCGACAATGCTACTGCAGTAGCTTACATCAATCACCAAGGAGGCACCCACAGTCAGGGCGCTCAGGAGGTGGTTTATCAGATTATGACTTGGGCAGAAGACCATGTTCCTTGTCTCTTTGCAATCTTCATATCTTTGCAATCTAAGTCGCCAGCAGCTGTCACCAGGAGAGTGGTCTCTCCACCCCGATGTCTTTCATGCCATATGCCAGAGATGGGGGACCCCAGATGTAGACCTGCTAGCCTCCAGGTTCAACAGGAAGTTGGACAATGTTGTGTCCAGGATAAGGGATCCTCTGGCCTACGGATCGGATGCTCTAATAATTCTGTGGAATCAATTTTCACTGATCTATGCATTTCCGCCGATGTCTCTTAAAAGGCTACTTTGCATGATCAAGAAGGAAGGGATTTCGGTAATCCTAGTGGCCCCAAATTGGCCCAGAAGGCCCTGGTAAGCCGAAATCATAAAGATGGTGGTAGGAAAACCTTGGAAGCTTCCACTTCGTCACAACCTGCTGTTGCAAGGTCCAGTGTTCCATCCTAACTTACAAGAGCTAAATTTGACGGCTTGGCTACTGAGACCCACAATCTGAAGAAACAAGGGATCTCGGGTCCAGTGCTTTCTTTTTATTTCACATCAGACCACCATTTAAGTGCAACAAGAGTCACTCATGGTGAAGAGGCATCTTATGGCTCCTCCATGGTATCGCATCATTCGTGTTTTATCAGGCTTGTCTCGCGGCCTTTTTTTTTATACCAAATTTATATATTTACTTTTTTTTTTTGTATATGTTTTTTTTTTCCCCTTAAGTAATTACAATCGAGGGGTGCAATTCATCACCATAGGTTATCTACCTAGAAAATATTACCGGAGCCGCGGACGAAGGCTCTGGGTCATCGAGCTGGGCAGCGGACGAAGGCTCCGGGTCATCAAGCTGGGCAGAGGGCATAGGCTCTGGGTCCTCGAGCTGGGCAGTGGGCTCCGAGTCATCAAGCTGGGCAGCGTACGAAGGCTCCGGGTCATCGAGCCGGGCAGCAGACGAAGGCTCCGGGTCATCAAGCTGGGCAGAGGGCATAGGCTCTGGGTCCTCGAGCTGGGCAGCGTGCTCCGAGTCATCAAGCTGGGCAGCGGACGAAGGCTCTGGGTCGAGCCGGGCAGCGGACGAAGGCTGCGGGTCATCGAGCTGGGCAGAGGGCATAGGCTCTGGGTCATCGAGCTGGGCAGCGGACGAAGGCTCTGGGTCATCAAGCTGGGCAGCGGACGAAGGCTCCGGGTCATCAAGCTGGGCAGTGGATGGAGGCTCCGGGTCATCGGGCTGGGCAGCAGACAGAGGGTTGGCAGGATAAGGTGGGTTGTCAGGCTGGCAAGCTGGCATAGGAACATTAGGCTGGCACAGGAACGTCAGGATGGCAAGCTGGCACAGGAACATCAGGCTGGCACAGGAACATCAGTCTGGCAGGCTGGCACAGTAACAGATTGGCAGGCTGGCACAGGAACATACTGGCAAGCTGGCACAGGAACATCAGGCTGGCACAGAAACATCAGGCTGGCAAGCTGGCACAGGAACATCAGGCTGGCATGCTGGCACAGGAACATCAGGCTGGCACACTGGCACAGGATCAGGCTGGCACATGATCAGGCTGGCAAGCTGGCACAGGAACATCAAGCTGGGAGGCTGGCACTGGAACATGTAGAGCAGTTGGTACAGGGTTGAAAGGCTGAGTAACTGGCACTGGAACATGCAGGGTAGCCAACACCGGAACAGGCAGAGCAGCTGGCACAGGAACATCAGGCTGGCAAGCTGGCACAGGAACATCAGGCTGGCACAGGAACATCAGGCTGGCACAGGAACATCAGGCTGGCACACTGGCAAAGGAACATCAGGCTGGCACGCTGGCACAGGAACATCAGGCTGGCAAGCTGGCACAGGAACATCAGGCTGGCAAGCTGGCACTGGAACAGGTAGAGCAGTTGGTACAGGGTTGAAAGACTGAGCAACTGGCACTGGAACAGGCAGAGCAGCTGGCACTGGAACAGGCAGAGCAGCTGGCACAGGCTGGGCAGCTGGCACCGGAACAGGCTGGTCGGATGGCACAAGTTGGTTGGCTGGCACTGAAACAGGCTGGCACTGGAACAGGTAGAGCAGCTGGCACAGGCGGAGCAGCTGGCACATGAACAAGCTGGGAGGCTGGCACTGGAACAGGCTGGTTGGCTGGCACTGGCTGGGCAGCTGGCACTGGAACAGGCTGGTCGGATGGCACAAGCTGGGCAGCTGGCACTGGAACAGGTAGAGCAGCTGGCACTGGAACAGATAGAGCAGCTGGCACAGGCAGAGCAGCTGGCACAGGAACAACAAGCTGGGAAGCTGGCACAGGCTGGTTGGCTGGCACAAGCTGGGCAGCTGGCACTGGAACAGGCTGAACAGATGGCACTGGAACAGATGGCACTGGGACGGGCTGAACAGGTGGCACTGGGACAGGTTGAGCAGAGGGCACTGGGACAGGCTGGGTAACTGGCACAATGGTATGGGTTGGGAAGTACTTCTGTTTCTTTTTAGACTTAGTCACTGCAGGTTTGTTAACAGAAGGGGTGTATGAAGAGGATGGAATTAAGTAGGAGGAAGGGTTGGAATATGGCACAGGGATGGTAACTGGAGGAGTTTTTTGTGGAGTTGTTACTGGTGAAAAGGAAAAAGCAGGTGGATTAAAGGTGGGGTAGGAACAACAAGTAGAGACTGGGTAATAATACTTGGTAGGATGCGGAATTAACTGAGCTGGGGTTGCCATTGGTGATGGACAGATGGATCCCTGAGAAGGTAGGTGGTTAATAGCAGGGCTGGAAAGGACTGGCTTGGCTGGAATCAGGAGATCTGATCATGCCTGCAGCACAGGTTGAACAAAAGCAGGTTCACACACACCTTGTCTAATCAGAGCCTGCACAAAACGAATACACTCAGATAACTTTTGCTGGGGACAGGAGGAATAATGCTCATCAAAATAAGCCGGATCATCCTCTAATAACCACACCAGGGATTCAACTTGTTCACGACTAAAGGGGGGAGAGAAGTCATCACTACCATCAGGAATAAATTACAGGGCTGGCTTAACACACAACCAAATTAATGCCTGAACATCATCAAAAGTCATGTACCCTGATCCACCCAGGAATGAGCCGATTGGATAGTTTCCATCAATTGGTCACTAGTCCAACCCTCCAAAACCTGACGACAAGCCCCCTTCTGCCAGCAGAGAAAGGTAAAGGATTTCATTGTAATCCATTATTTAGAGCACTACACCAGGATGGTTCCTCAATGCAGTCACGTCTGATCAAGGGATGGCCCTGGTATACTGTCAGGAGAATATAGTAGATCAGTACTGTGTGACTGCACAGAGGAGACCAAACAATATAATTAGTGAAGTAAAAGGTGTTTATTTACAAATAAGTGAGGACAACCAGTGCAAACTGCAAAAAGTATATATAATCAAAAGGGAATACCGTATACATAAGTCAAGCCAGGCCGAGGTCATACACATGGGATATCAGCAGATGGGACAGGACAGAGCAGGGAACGGATCGATGGATGGACTAGCTATGGGGTAAGGACCCAGGGAAGACAGGAACCAGGAAACAGGGCAGACAAGTCCAGGCGGGATCAGGATCAGGGATCAGAATCATAGAACAGGATCGAGGCACAGAATCAGGATCAGAAGACGGGTTCAGGGTACAGGCTCAGGTCCGGAAGGTATGACGATACCAGGGCGAGCTCTACTTGAGCTCGCCGGGTATAAATAGTGCTGCTGATTGAGCTCAGGTTGCAGCTGAGCGGAGAAAAGGCTGTGTGCTCCAAACTACCAAGAACCCCCCGCTGGTGGAGGCCAGTACTGCAGCCAAAATAACAGGCAGAATTACCAGCAGGGGGGACCATTCCTGACAACCCGCCTCGTCGGTACCGTGGAACAAAACCGTCCATGGGTCATATTTAACTTCCTTCTCTGTTATGATTTTTATGTAACCCAATATTTTTTCCCAGTATTGTTTCACTTTAGGGCACGACCACCACAGGTGTGCCATTGAACCCCCTAGGCCACAGTCCCGCCAACATTCTGCCGTTTGTCCCTCTTTATATTTGCTTTCTATGTCTGGGGGTCTGTACCATCTGGCAGGGTCCAGTGCTTTCTACACTTATTATTGCCAGAAAGCCAGCCTCCAGGTTTATCTATTATAGAGTCTGGAAAGCATACTGTATGTTTCATGGTGTCAAACTAAGAAATTGAATCCTCAAAGATATGACATAAGTAGGATTCTCACCTTTTGCCAGCTAGGAGTGGATATGAAATTAGCCCTTAGTACCGTTAAGGGTCAAATATCGGCTCTATCAGTCTTGTTTTAAAGACCGCTGGCATCTCATTTCCTAGTTTCATTCAGGGGGTACTGCGATCAATCCGCCAGTCAAGTTTTCCTTGTGCCCATGGGATCTCAATTTAGTATTGTCGGTGTTGCAGAAGCAACCTTTTGAACCTATTTGCCATATTCCGCTGATCCTTTTAAGCAGGAAATTGGCCTTTTTGAGTGCTATCTCTTCGGCTAGAAGAGTATCAGATTTTTTTTTTTTTTTTATGAAATCTTTTTTATTGTTCAACACATATTGTTGTAATACATTTTGTGCACATCTTCAAATACAAATACAGAGTACCACAAATACAAAGTACAACATATATTAAAATTATAAAAATGTGTGTAAAACTCATATTACCCATACTTATTTCAAAGCTTACTCCCTTATCTATGTCTCTTTTGTGCGTTAATGTGCATTGTATTGTGTGCGTGTCCATTTATCTCCCACCCTCCCTCCCTACCCTTCCCACCCCTCCCTGTCACACTCTTTTAAATATTGATTTTTAACTCTCATTTATTTTGTTATTCCTTTGCCCTGCTCTTTGTTCCTTATGTTTGTCTCTGAAGACCTTCCCTTATCGTCTGTGGAGGTGAGAGTCTGTCATCGCTCAACCATGTTTGCCATATTTGATTAAAATTTCCTGCTGTCCCCCCTCCGGTTATATGTTAGTCTTTCTCTATGGAGTAGAGAGTTCACTAATAAGACCCACTGCCTTCCCGTAGGGGCTTCTGGTGCCATCCAATATTGCGCTATAAGTTTTCTTGCTAAATATAATATCCTAGTTAGCATTATATACATTCCTTTTGAAAGTGTTTCCATCTCTATGGCCCCCAGTAGATATATCCGAGGATCCAAAGGGATGGATATCTGTGCGAGTCTACTTATATGCTGGGAGATCTCCTCCCAGTACCGGTGCAATTTTGGACATCTCCAGATCAGATGTATAAAGTCGCCCTGGTGTATTTTACACTTCGGGCATAGCGGGGGGTCTCTTCCTCCCCATCTATACATTTGCTCTGGCGTTCTATATGCCCAATGCAACATGAACAGCTGCGATAGTCTGTGAGATGCTGATATCGACACTACGGGGATACATTCTACGGCCCTTTTCCAAAGGCTTTCGTCTATATTCCCTACGTCTTCAACCTATTTACTTCGACATTTTAAGACTGTGTAGTCCTGCGCCCTGGATAGTATTTCCCTATATATTTTGGATATTAATCCTTTCCGATCCTCTACTCCGAGTACTGTCTTAATTAGGGGGACTTCCAATATTGTTAGAGATTGTGTCTTTTGTTGTGCCTGTAGCGCATGTCGCAGTTGGAGGTATTGATAGAATCCTTTTGATCCCAACTGAAATTCTTGGCATAATTGCTCATATGTTTTCAGCACCTCTCCTTCATACAGCTGCTTAACAAATTGTATCCCTTTCTCTTTCCACCCAGTGAATCCTTTTAGCGCCTGTATTTCCGGGTACCTTGGATTGTTCCATACCGGGGTAAGGGGCAACGGCCCCCGTACTCCCAGAGCTTTCCTGACCTCTCCCCATACCCTTTTCAGCAAAATACCTGTCGGGGCTGAGCGTGGTATGCTAGGGAGGTCTATTTCCAAGTGCGATGCTGCCACCAATGCAGGTGTACAACTTGTTACCATATTACAAATAGAGTCCTCTTTGTTTTCCCGTCCCCATCCCGCTAAATGTTGAGTCTGGGCAGCCAAAAAATAAGTTTTAGGGTGTGGGACTGCAAGGCCGCCCCTATCCTTACTGTACTGAAGGGTGGCCAAACAGATCCTGGCCGCCTTTTTCTTCCATATCAAGGCTCTCATCAGAGTTTCACTTTGTTTGAACCATTTGTTTGTAATCCACATAGGGAGTTATGAAAGACGTACAGGAGCTGTGGTGCCCAAATCATTTTAATTAAATTTGCTCGCCCCACTACCGACAGAGGAAGTTTGCACCAACTATTGCATTTCTCCCTCTGTCTGTCCAGCAGTGGGTCCAAATTCAACTGAAGGTACTCCGCCGGATCTGGAGATACCACTACTCCTAAATATTTAAAACTGTTACCTATGGCAATCTGCTCAGCTCCAGGTGGCAGTGGTGCCACCATTGGATCTATGGGCATCAAGGTTGATTTTGACCAATTAATGGGAAATCCTGAAAAACGGCCGAACTTCCCGATGATCTGCATCACTGCCTGCAACGATGCAGAGGAATCACCTAGATAAATTAGTGCATCATCTGCATACAATGATATCAGAGTATCAGAATTAGCAGCTCTTTCTTGTAAAGAGCCTTATTTAATTTGTCACAAGGACAGGATTGTTCTACGACCCCATCCAACCTTTTTACCAAAGGTGGTTTCGATATTTCATTTGAATCAGGATATTATTTTTTTTCTGATCCGCAGACAGTGGAAGAAAAATAATTGCACTCCCTAGATGTAGTGAGAGCAGTAAAAGCGTATCTGCAGGCAACCACTCAGATACGTAAAACAAATGTTTTGTTTATTTTGGCAGATGGTCCCAAGAAGGGACAAGTGGCATCAAAATCCACCATTTCGCGGTGGATTCGACAAGTAATTATTCAAGCTTATGGTTTAAGGAACAAGATTCCTCCTTCTTCTGCTAAGGTGCACTCGACCAGAGCTATGAGCGCTTCATCGGCAGTGCATCACCAGGCTTCGATGGCTCAGATCTGTAAAGCTGCAATTTGGTCTTCAGTCCATACATTCACCAAATTCTATCAAATAGATGTAAGAGGACATGATGATTTTGCCTTTGGGCGAAGTGTACTGCAGGCAGCAGTCTAGGGCTTCTTGTCCATTTACGGCCGGCTCGGATATGTGTCCCCCCCCCCCCTTTCATATAGAACATTGCTCTGGGACATACCATTATGTAATGATTTAAGGCTCTGTGTCCCGTGGTATATGATGAAGAAAATAGGATTTTTAAAAACAGCTTACCTGTAAAATCCTTTTCTTGGAGTACACCACAGGACGCAGAGGTCCCCCGCCTTTGTATGGGTCCCTTACTGCTTTAGTACAAAACTAAGGTACTTCCCTGATGGGAGGGGTTATACAGAGGGTAACTGTCTCTGATTGGTTGTGCCAGTGTCCAATCAGTTCTGGTGACCATACAACCCATTATGTAATGATTTAAGGCTCTGTGTCCCGTGGTGTACTCCAAGAAAGGGATTTTACAGGTAAGCTGTTATTAAAAATTCAATTTGTTTTGTTAAAATGGGCACTATAAAGTGATGGCTAACATTTTGTTACAGTAGAAACTCTTAAATATACCCTGAGAATGTATTAACCACTTCCGGACTGCCCGCCATCGTTTCACGATGCTACTTTGAAAAGAAATACAGTTTTCTTGGTGCCTCCATGGCAGCATACGTGTGATAGAGCTCCGCCTCCACTTCTCCTTCAGGGCTAGTAAATAGCATAAATTAAAAGGCATAGCCCCTCCCCCAACACTCTTTTTTTTCCCTCATACCTTCTTGTGCTGAGAAGATGTATGTCCATACCTCTGCAGTCGGCAGCATCCGCCGGGTTTAGCCTTTCCCGTGCGCAGTTCTTGTCTTGGGCCGCT